>JAPYXD010000703.1:629149-1258298 GCA_030998225.1 Diplolepis rosae | reverse complement strand
CTGGTCATTTTGTGAATTATTTCTAGTAGTCCAGGTGCTTGATAAACAGCTTCCTCAGGGAACTTGAGCTGAGTACTAAAATATAAGATACCTGGTTTATATTTTAGCGATTTTTTCATTTTGAAAATTATATCTAGTAGTCCAGGTGCTTAAAAAACATCTTCCTCTGGAAAATTAAGATGACAACTGCAATTTAAGTTACCTGGTTTATATTTTAGAAATCCCATCTTTTTGAAAATTATTTCTAGTATTCCAGGTGCCTTAAAATATCTTACTCAGGGAACTTAAGCTGAGAATTGAAATATAAGACAACTGGTTTATTATAGAGATTCTTTCATTTTGAGAATTATATCTAGTAGTTCAGGTGCTTAACGAACTGAAATATAAGATATCTGGTTTATATTTTAGAGAGCACGTTATTTTGAAAATTATATCTAGTAGTCCAGCTGGTTAAAAAACATTTTCCTCAGGGAACATGAGCTGAGAACTAAAATATAAGAAACCTGGGTTATATTTTAGAGATTCATTCATTTTGAAAATTATATCTAGTAGTCCAGTTGCTCGAAAAACATCTTGCTCGGGGAACTTAAGATGAGTACTAAAATATAAGATACCTGGTCTAAATTTTAGAGATCCCGTCATTTTGAGAATTTTATCTCTTCTTCCAGGTGCTTCAGAAACATCTTTCTTAGGGAACTTGAGCCGAGAGCTGAAATATAATATACCTGGGTTATATTCTAGAGATCTGGTCATTTTGTAAATTATATCTAGTAGTCCAGGTGGTTAAAAAACATCTTCCTCAGGGAACTTGAGCTGAGTACTAAAATATAAGATACCTGGTTTATATTTTTGAGATTCTTTCATTTTGAAAATTATATCTAGTAGTCCAGTTGCTCGAAAAACATCTTGCTCGGGGAACTTAAGATGAGTACTAAAATATAAGATACCTGGTCTAAATTTTAGAGATCCCATCTTTTTGAAAATTAATTCTAGTATTCCAGGTGCCTTAAAAATATCTTACTCAGGGAACTTAAGCTGAGAATTGAAATATAAGATAACTGGTTTATATTTTAGAGATTCTTTCATTTTGAGAATTATATCTAGTAGTTCAGGTGCTTAACGAACTGAAATATAAGATATCTGGTTTATATTTTAGAGATCACGTTATTTTGAAAATTATATCTAGTAGTCCAGGTGGTTAAAAAACATCTTCCTCAGGGAACTTGAGCTGAGTACTAAAATATAAGATACCTGGTTTATATTTTTGAGATTCTTTCATTTTGAAAATTATATCTAGTAGTCCAGGTGCTTAAAAAACATCTTCCTCTGGAAAATTAAGACGACAACTGCAATTTAAGTTACCTGGTTTATATTTTAGAAATCCCATCTTTTTGAAAATTAATTCTAGTATTCCAGGTGCCTTAAAAATATCTTACTCAGGGAACTTAAGCTGAGAATTGAAATATAAGATAACTGGTTTATATTTTAGAGATTCTTTCATTTTGAGAATTATATCTAGTAGTTCAGGTGCTTAACGAACTGAAATATAAGATATCTGGTTTATATTTTAGAGATCACGTTATTTTGAAAATTATATCTAGTAGTCCAGCTGGTTAAAAAACATCTTCCACAGGGAACCTAAGCTGGGAACTGAAATATAAGATAGCTGGATTATTTTCTAGAGATCCCGTCATTTTGAAGATGATATGTCCTATTCCAGGTGCTTGATAATCAGCTTCCTCAGGGAACTTGAGCTGAAAACTAAAATATAAGATACCTTTTGTATATTTTAGACAACCCGTCATTTTGAGGATTATACCTTTTATTCCAGGTGCTAAATAAACAGCTTCCTCAGGGAACATGAGCTGAGAACTAAAATATAAGAAACCTGGGTTATATTTTAGAGATTCATTCATTTTGAAAATTATATCCAGTTGTCCAGGTGCTCGAAAAACATCTTCAGCAGGCAAATTGAGATTACAACTGCAATTTAAGACACCTGATTTATATTTAAGAAATCCCATCTATTTGAAAATTATTTCTAGTATTACAGGTGCTTGATAAACAGCTTCTTCAGGAAACTTGAGCTGAGTAGTAAAATATAAGATACCTGGGTTACATTTTAGAGATCCCGTCATTTTGAAAAAAATATCTAGTAGCCCAGGTGCTTAAAAAACATCTTCCGCAGGAAAATTGAGCTGAGAAATAAAATATAAGATACCTGGTGTATATTTTAGAGATCCCGTCCTTTTGAGAATTATAACTTTTATTCCAGGTGCTTAATAGACAGCTTCCTCAGGGAACTTGAGCTGAGAACTGAAATATAAGATAGCTGGATTATATTCTAGAGATCCCGGCCTTTTGAAGATGATATGTCCTATTCCAGGTGCTTAAGAAACATCTTCCTTAGGGAACTTGAGCTGAGTACTAAAATATACGATACCTGGGTTACATTTTAGAGATCCCGACATTTTGAAAAAAATATCTAGTAGCCCAGGTGTTTAAAAAACATTTTCCTCAGGGAACTTAAGCTGAGAATTGAAATATAAGATAACTGCTGTATATTTTAGAGATTCCGTCATTTTGAGGATTGTAACTTTCATTCCAGGTGCTTAATAAACAGCTTCCTCAGGGAACTTGAGCTAAGAACTGAAATATAAGATAGCTGGATTATATTCTAGAGATCCCGTCATTTTGAAAATTATATCTAGTAGTCCAGGTGCTTAAAAAACATCTTACTCTGAAAAATTAAGATGACAACTGCAATTTAAGTTACCTGGTTTATATTTTAGAGATCCCATCTTTTTGAAAATTATTTCTAGTATTCCAGGTGCTTAAGAAACATCTTCCTTAGGGAACTTGAGCTGAGTACTAAAATATAAGATACCTGGGTTATATCCTAGAGATCTCGTTATTTTGAAAATTATATCTAGTAGTACAGGTGCTTGAAAAACAACTTCAGCAGGCAAATTGAGATGACAACTGCAATTTAAGACACCTTATTTATATTTAAGAAATCCCATCTTTTTGAAAATTATTTCTAGTATTCCAGGTGCTTAAGAAACATCTTCCTTAGGGAACTTGAGCTGAGTACTAAAATATAAGATACCTGGGTTATATCCTAGAGATCTCGTTATTTTCAAAATTATATCTAGTAGTCCAGGTGGTTAAAAAACATCTTCCTCAGGGAACCTAAGCTGGGAACTAAAATATAAGATACCCTGTTTATATTTTAGAGATTCTTTAATTTTCAAAATTATATCTAGTAGTCCAGGTGCTCGAAAAACATCTTCCGCAGGGAACTTAAGCTGAGAACTAAAATATAAGATACCTGGTTTATATTTTAGAGGATCATTCATTTTGAAAATTATATTAATAGTCCAGGTGCTTAAAAAACATCTTCCTCAGAGAACTTAAGCTGAGTACTAAAATATAAGATACCTGGTCCAAATTTTAGAGATCCCGTCATTTTGGGAATTATATCTCCTATTCCAGGTGCTTCAGAAACACCTTCCTTAGGGTACTTGAGCTGAGAACTAAAATATAATATACCTGGGTTATATCCTAGAGATCTCGTTATTTTGAAAATTATATCTAGTAGTCCAGGTGGTTAAAAAACATCTTCCTCAGGGAACCTAAGCTGGGAACTAAAATATAAGATACCTGGTCCAAATTTTAGAGATCCCGTCATTTTGAGAATTATATCTCCTATTCCAGGTGCTTCAGAAACATCTTCCTTAGGGTACTTGAGCCGAGAACTAAAATATAAGATACCTGGGTTATATCCTAGAGATCTCGTTATTTTGAAAATTATATCCAGTAGTCCAGGTGCTCGAAAAACATCTTCAGCAGGCAAATTGAGATGAAAACTGCAATTTAAGACACCTGTTTTATATTTAAGAAATCCCATCTTTTTGAAAATTATTTCTAGTATTCCAGGTGCTTAAGAAACATCTTCCATAGGGAACTTGAGCTGAGTACTAAAATATAAGATACCTGGGTTACATTTTAGAGATCCCGTCATTTTGAAAAAAATATCTAGTAGCCCAGGTGCTTGAAAAACATCTTCCGCAGGAAAATTGAGCTGAGAAATAAAATATAAGATACCTGGTGTATATTTTAGAGATCCCGTCATTTTTAGAATTATAACTTTTATTCCAGGTGCTTAATAGACAGCTTCCTCAGGGATCTTGAGCTGAGAACTGAAATATAAGATAGCTGGATTATATTCTAGTGATCCCGTCATTTTGAAGATGATAACTCCTATTCCAGGTGCTTGATAAACAGCTTCCTCAGGAAACTTGAGCTGAGTACTAAAATATAAGATACCAGGTTTACATTTTAGAGATCCCGTCATTTTGAAAAAATATCTAGTAGCCCATGTGCTTAAAAAACATCTTCCACAGGAAAATTGAGCTGAGAAATAAAATATAAGATACCTGGTGTATATTTTAGAGATCCCGTCATTTTGAGAGTTATAACATTTATTCCAGGTGGTTAATAGACAGCTTCCTCAGGGAAGTTAAGCTGAGTATTAAAATATAAGATACCTGGTTTATATTTTAGAGATTCTTTCATTTTGAAAATTATATCTAGTGATCCAGGTGCTTAAAAACCATCTTCCTCAGGGAACCTAAGCTGGGAACTGAAATATAAGATACCCTGTTTATATTATAGAGATTCTTTAATTTTAAAAATTATATCTAGTAGTCCCGGTGCTCGAAAAACATCTTCCACAGGAAAATTGAGCTGAGGAATAAAATATATATGATACCTGGTGTATATTTTAGAGATCCCGTCATTTTGAGAATTATAACTTTTATTCCAGGTGCTTAATAAACAGCTTCCTCAGGGAACTTGAGCTGAAAACTAAAATATAAGATAGCTGGATTATATTCTAGAGATTCCGTCATTTTGAAGATGATATCTCCTATTCCGGGTGCTTGATAAACAGCTTCCTCAGGAAACTTGAGCTGAGAACTAAACTATAAGATACCTGGTGTATATTTTAGAGAACCCGTCATTTTGAGGATTATAACTTTTATTCCTGTTGCTTAATAAACAGCTTCCTCAGGGAATTTGAGCTGAGAACTGAAATATAAGATACCTCGTGTTTATTTTAGAGAACCCGTCATTTTGAGGATTATAACTTTTATTCCCGGTGCTTAATAAACAGCTTCCTCAGGGAACTTGAGCTGAGTACTGTAATATAAGATACCTGGTGTATATTTTAGAGAACCCGTCATTTTGAGGATTATAACTTTTATTCCAGGTGCTTAATAAAAAGCTTCTTCAGGGAAATTGAGATGAGAACTAAAATATAAGATAGCTGGATTATATTCTAGAGATCCCGTCATTTTGAAAATTATATCTCCTATTCCAGGTGCTTGATAAACAGCTTCCTCAGGGAACTTGAGCGGAGAAAAAAAATATAAGATACCTGGGTTATATTTTAGAGATCCCGTCATTTTGAGAATTATAACTTTTATTCCATATGCTTAATAAACAGCTTCCTCAGGGAACTTGAGCTGAGAACTAAAATATAAGATACCTGGTTTATATTTTAGAGATTCATTCATTTTGAAAATTATATCCAGTAGTCCAGGTGCTCAAAAAACATCTTCAGCAGGAAAATTGAGATGACAACTGCAATTTAAGATACTTGGTTTATATTTAGGAAATCCCAACTTTTTGAAAATTATTTGTAGTATTCCAGGTGCTTAAGAAACATCTTCCTTAGGGAACTTGAGCTGACTACTAAAATATAAGATACCTGGGTTACATTTTAGAGATCCCGTCATTTTTAAAAAAATATCTAGTAGCCCTGGTGCTTAAAAAACATCTTCCACACGAAAATTGAGCTGAGAAATAAAATATAAGATACCTCGTGTATATTTTAGAGATGCCGTCATTTTGAGGATTGTAACATCCATTCCAGGTGCTTAATAAACAGCTTCCTCAGGGAACATGAGCTGAGAACTAAAATATAAGATACCTGGTGTATATTTTAGAGAACCCGTTATTTTGAGGATTATAACTTTTATTCCAGGTGCTTAATAAACAGCTTCCTCAGGGAACTTAAGCTGAGAATTAAAATATAAGATACCTGGTTCATATTTTAGAGATTCATTCATTTTGGAAATTATATTAATAGTCCAGGTGCTTAATAAACAGCTTCCTAAGAGAACTTGATCTGAGTACTAAAATATAAGATACCTGGGTTATATCCTAGAGATCTCGTCATTTCGAAAATTATATCTAGTAGTCCAGGTGCTCGAAAAACATCTTCAGCAGGCAAATTGAGATTACAACTGCAATTTAAGACACCTGTTTTATATTTAAGAAATCCCATCTATTTGAAAATTATTTCTAGTATTACAGGTGCTTGATAAACAGCTTCCTCAGGAAACTTGAGCTGAGTACTAAAATATAAGATACCTGGTTTATATTTTAGAGATTCATTCATTTTGAAAATTATATCTAGTAGTCCAGGTGCTCAATAAAAGTCATCCTCAGGGAACTTGAGCCGAGACCTAAAATATAAGATACCTCGTGTATATTTTAGAGAACCCGTCATTTTGAGGATTATACCTTTTATTCCAGGTGCTAAATAAACAGCTTCCTCAGGGAACATGAGATGAGAACTAAAATATAAGAAACCTGGGTTATATTTTAGAGACTCATTCATTTTGAAAATTATATCTAGTAGTCCAGTTGCTCGAAAAACATCTTGCTCGGGAAACTTAAGATGAGTACTAAAATATAAGATACCTGGTCTAAATGTTAGAGTTCCCGTCATTTTGCGAATTATATCTCCTATTCCAGGTGCTTCAGAAACATCTTTCTTAGGGAACTTGAGCCGAGAGCTGAAATATAATATACCTGGGTTATATTCTAGAGATCTGGTCATTTTGTAAATTATATCTAGTAGTCCAGGTGGTTAAAAAACATCTTCCTCAGGGAACTTGAGCTGAGTACTAAAATATAAGATACCTGGTTTATATTTTAGAGATTCTTTCATTTTGAAAATTATATCTAGTAGTCCAGGTGCTAAAAAAACATCTTCCTCTGGAAAATTAAGACGACAACTGCAATTTAATTTACCTGGTTTATATTTTAGAAATCCCATCTTTTTGAAAATTAATTCTAGTATTCCAGGTGCCTTAAAAATATCTTACTCAGGGAACTTAAGCTGACAATTGAAATATAAGATAACTGGTTTATATTTTAGAGATTCTTTCATTTTGAGAATTTTATCTAGTAGTTGAGGTGCGTAACGAACTGAAATATAAGATATCTGGTTTAAATTTTAGAGATCACGTTATTTTGAAAATTATATCTATTAGTCCAGGTGGTTAAAAAACATCTTCCTCAGGGAACTTGAGCTGAGTACTAAAATATAAGATACCTTTTGTATATTTTAGACAACCCGTCATTTTGAGGATTATACCTTTTATTCCAGGTGATAAATAAACAGCTTCCTCAGGGAACATGAGCTGAGAACTAAAATATAAGAAACCTGGGTTATATTTTAGAGATTCATTCATTTTGAAAATTATATCTAGTAGTCCAGTTGCTCGAAAAACATCTTGCTCGGGGAACTTAAGATGAGTACTAAAATATAAGATACCTGGTCTAAATTTTAGAGATCCCGTCATTTTGATAATTATATCTCCTTTTCCAGGTGGTTCAGAAACAGCTTCCTCAGGAAACTTGAGCTGAGTACTAAAATATAAGATACCTGGGTTACATTTTAGAGATCCCGTCATTTTGAAAAAAATATCTAGTAGCCCAGGTGCTTAAAAAACATCTTCCGCAGGAAAATTGAGCTTAGAAATAAAATATTAAATACCTGGTGTATATTTTAGAGATCCCGTCCTTTTGAGAATTATAACTTTTATTCCACGTGCTTAATAGACAGCTTCCTCAGGGAACTTGAGCTGAGAACTGAAATATAAGATAGCTGGATTATATTCTAGAGATCCCATCATTTTGAAGATGATATGTCCTATTCCAGGTGCTTGATAATCAGCTTCCTCAGGGAACTGAAGCCGAGAACTAAAATATAAGATACGTGGTTAATATTTTAGAGATTCATTCATTTTGAAAATTATATCTAGTAGTCCAGTTGCTCGAAAAACATCTTGCTCGGGGAACTTAAGATGAGTACTAAAATATAAGATACCTGGTCTAAATTTTAGAGATCCCGTCATTTTGAGAATTATATCTCCTATTCCAGGTGCTTCAGAAACAGCTTCCTCAGGAAACTTGAGCTGAGTACTAAAATATAAGATACCTGGGTTACATTTTAGAGATCCCGTCATTTTGAAAAAAATATCTAGTAGCCCAGGTGCTTAAAAAACATCTTCCGCAGGAAAATTGAGCTGAGAAATAAAATATAAGATACCTGGTGTATATTTTAGAGATCCCGTCCTTTTGAGAATTATAACTTTTATTCCAGGTGCTTAATAGACAGCTTCCTCAGGGAACTTGAGCTGAGAACTGAAATATAAGATAGCTGGATTATATTCTAGAGATCCCATCATTTTGAAGATGATATGTCCTATTCCAGGTGCTTGATAATCAGCTTCCTTAGGGAACTGAAGCCGAGAACTAAAATATAAGATACGTGGTTAATATTTTAGAGATTCATTCATTTTGAAAATTATATCTTGTAGTTCAGGTGCTTAAAAATCATCTTCCTCAGGGAACTTAAGCTGGGAACTAAAATATAAGATACCCGGTTTATATTTTAGAGATTCTTTAATTTTCAAAATTATATCTAGTAGTCCAGGTGCTCAATAAAAGTCATCCTCAGGGAACTTGAGCCGAGACCTAAAATATAAGATACCTCGTGTATATTTTAGACAACCCGTCATTTTGAGGATTATACCTTTTATTCCAGGTGCTAAATAAACAGCTTCCTCAGGGAACATGAGCTGAGAACTAAAATATAAGAAACCTGGGTTATATTTTAGAGATTCATTCATTTTGAAAATTATATCTAGTAGTCCAGTTGCTCGAAAAACATCTTGCTCGGGGAACTTAAGATGAGTACTAAAATATAAGATACCTGGTCTAAATGTTAGAGATCCCGTCATTTTGCGAATTATATCTCCTATTCCAGGTGCTTCAGAAACATCTTTCTTAGGGAACTTGAGCCGAGAGCTGAAATATAATATACCTGGGTTACATTCTATAGATCTGGTCATTTTGTAAATTATATCTAGTAGTCCAGGTGGTTAAAAAACATCTTCCTCAGGGAACTTGAGCTGAGTACTAAAATATAAGATACCTGGTTTATATTTTAGAGATTCTTTCATTTTGAAAATTATATCTAGTAGTCCAGGTGCTAAAAAAACATCTTCCTCTGGAAAATTAAGACGACAACTGCAATTTAAGTTACCTGGTTTATATTTTAGAAATCCCATCTTTTTGAAAATTAATTCTAGTATTCCAGGTGCCTTAAAAATAACTTACTCAGGGAACTTAAGCTGAGAATTGAAATATAAGATAACTGGTTTATTATAGAGATTCTTTCATTTTGAGAATTATATCTAGTAGTTCAGGTGCTTAACGAACTGAAATATAAGATACCTGGTTTATATTTTTGAGATTCTTTCATTTTGAAAATTATATCTAGTTGTCCAGGTGCTTAAAAAACATCTTCCGCAGGAAAATTGAGCTGAGAAATAAAATATAAGATACCTGGTGTATATTTTAGAGATACCGTCCTTTTGAGAATTATAACTTTTATTCCAAGTGCTTAATAGACAGCTTCCTCAGGGAACTTGAGCTGAGTACTAAAATATAAGTTACCTGGGTTACATTTTAGAGATTCATTCATTTTGAAAATTATATCTAGTAGTCCAGGTGCTTAAAAAACATCTTCCTCTGGAAAATTAAGATGACAACTGCAATTTAAATTACCTGGTTTATATTTTAGAAATCCCATCTTTTTGAAAATTAATTCTAGTTTTCCAGGTGCCTTAAAAATATCTTACTCAGGGAACTTAAGCTGAGAATTGAAATATAAGATATCTGGTTTATATTTTAGAGATCACGTTATTTTGAAAATTATATCTAGTAGTCCAGCTGGTTAAAAAACATCTTCCACAGGGAACCTAAGCTGGGAAATGAAATATAAGATAGCTGGATTATTTTCTAGAGATCCCGTCATTTTGAAGATGATATGTCCTATTCCAGGTCCTTGATAATCAGCTTTCTCAGGGAACTTGAGCTGAAAACTAAAATATAAGATACCTTTTGTATATTTTAGACAACCCGTCATTTTGAGGATTATACCTTTTATTGCAGGTGATAAATAAACAGCTTCCTCAGGGAACATGAGCTGAGAACTAAAATATAAGAAACCTGGGTTATATTTTAGAGATTCATTCATTTTGAAAATTATATCTAGTAGTCCAGTTGCTCGAAAAACATCTTGCTCGGGGAACTTAAGATGAGTACTAAAATATAAGATACCTGGTCTAAATTTTAGAGATCCCGTCATTTTGAGAATTATATCTCCTATTCCAGGTGCTTCAGAAACATCTTCCTTAGGGAACTTGAGCCGAGAACTAAAATATAAGATACCTGGGTTATATCCTAGAGATCTCGTCATTTTGAAAATTATATCCAGTTGTCCAGGTGCTCGAAAAACATCTTCAGCAGGCAAATTGAGATTACAACAGCAATTTAAGACACCTGATTTATATTTAAGAAATCCCATCTATTTGAAAATTATTTCTAGTATTACAGGTGCTTGATAAACAGCTTCCTCAGGAAACATGAGCTGAGTACTAAAATATAAGATACCTGGGTTACATTTTAGAGATCCCGTCATTTTGAAAAAAATATCTAGTAGCCCAGGTGCTTAAAAAACATCTTCCGCAGGAAAATTGAGCTGAGAAATAAAATATAAGATACCTGGTGTATATTTTAGAGATCCCGTCCTTTTGAGAATTATAACTTTTATTCCAGGTGCTTAATAGACAGCTTCCTCAGGGAACTTGAGCTGAGAACTGAAATATAAGATAGCTGGATTATATTCTAGAGATCCCGTCATTTTGAAGATGATATGTCCTATTCCAGGTGCTTGATAATCAGCTTCCTCAGGGAACTGAAGCTGAGAACTAAAATATAAGATACCTGGTTAATATTTTAGAGATTCATTCATTTTGAAAATTATATCTTGTAGTTCAGGTGCTTAAAAATCATCTTCCTCAGGGAACTTAAGCTGGGAACTAAAATATAAGATACCCGGTTTATATTTTAGAGATTCTTTAATTTTCAAAATTATATCTAGTAGTCCAGGTGCTCAATAAAAGTCATCCTCAGGGAACTTGAGCCGAGACCTAAAATATAAGATACCTCGTGTATATTTTAGACAACCCGTCATTTTGAGGATTATACCTTTTATTCCAGGTGCTAAATAAACAGCTTCCTCAGGGAACATGAGCTGAGAACTAAAATATGAGAAACCTGGGTTCTATTTTAGAGATTCGTTCATTTTGAAAATTATATCTAGTAGTCCAGATGCTCGAAAAACATCTTGCTCGGGGAACTTAAGATGAGTACTAAAATATAAGATACCTGGTCTATATTTTAGAGATCCCGTCATTTTGAGAATTATATCTCTTCTTCCAGGTGCTTCAGAAACATCTTTCTTAGGGAACTTGAGCAGAGAGCTGAAATATAATATACCTGGTTTATATTCTATAGTTTCTTTCATTTTGAAAATTATATCTAGTAGTCCAGGTGCTTAAAAAACATCTTCCTCTGGAAAATTAAGATGACAACTGCAATTTAAATTACCTGGTTTATATTTTAGAAATCCCATCTTTTTGAAAATTAATTCTAGTTTTCCAGGTGCCTTAAAAATATCTTACTCAGGGAACTTAAGCTGAGAATTGAAATATAAGATATCTGGTTTATATTTTAGAGATCACGTTATTTTGAAAATTATATCTAGTAGTCCAGCTGGTTAAAAAACATCTTCCACAGGGAACCTAAGCTGGGAAATGAAATATAAGATAGCTGGATTATTTTCTAGAGATCCCGTCATTTTGAAGATGATATGTCCTATTCCAGGTCCTTGATAATCAGCTTTCTCAGGGAACTTGAGCTGAAAACTAAAATATAAGATACCTTTTGTATATTTTAGACAACCCGTCATTTTGAGGATTATACCTTTTATTGCAGGTGATAAATAAACAGCTTCCTCAGGGAACATGAGCTGAGAACTAAAATATAAGAAACCTGGGTTATATTTTAGAGATTCATTCATTTTGAAAATTATATCTAGTAGTCCAGTTGCTCGAAAAACATCTTGCTCGGGGAACTTAAGATGAGTACTAAAATATAAGATACCTGGTCTAATTTTTTGAGATCCCGTCATTTTGAGAATTATATCTCCTATTCCAGGTGCTTCAGAAACATCTTCCTTAGGGAACTTGAGCTGAGAACTAAAATATAAGATACCTGGTTTATATTCTATAGTTTCTTTCATTTTGAAAATTATATCTAGTAGTCCAGGTGCTTAAAAAACATCTTCCACTGGAAAATTAAGATGACAACTGCAATTTAAATTACCTGGTTTATATTTTAGAAATCCCATCTTTTTGAAAATTAATTCTAGTTTTCCAGGTGCCTTAAAAATATCTTAATCATGGAACTTAAGCTGAGAATTGAAATATAAGATAACTGGTTTATATTTTAGAGATTCTTTCATTTTGAGAATTATATCTAGTAGTTCAGGTGCTTAACGAAATGAAATATAAGATACCTGGTGTATATTTTAGAGATCCCGTCCTTTTGAGAATTATAACTTTTATTCCAGGTGCTTAATAGACAGCTTCCTCAGAGAACTTGAGCTGAGAACAGAAATATAAGATAGCTGGATTATATTCTAGAGATCCCGTCATTTTGAAGATGATATGTCCTATTCCAGGTGCTTGATAATCAACTTCCTCAGGGAACTGAAGCTGAGAACTAAAATATAAGATACCTGGTTAATATTTTAGAGATTCATTCATTTTGAAAATTATATCTAGTAGTTCAGGTGCTTAAAAATCATCTTCCTCAGGGAACTTAAGCTGGGAACTAAAATATAAGATACCCGGTTTATATTTTAGAGATTCTTTAATTTTCAAAATTATATCTAGTAGTCCAGGTGCTCAATAAAAGTCATCCTCAGGGAACTTGAGCCGAGACCTAAAATATAAGATACCTCGTATATATTTTAGAGAACCCATCCTTTTGAGAATTATAACTTTTATTCCAGGTGCTAAATAAACAGCTTCCTCAGGGAACATGAGCTGAGAACTAAAATATAAGAAACCTGGGTTATATTTTAGAGATTCATTCATTTTGAAAATTATATCTAGTAGTCCAGTTGCTCGAAAAACATCTTGCTCGGGGAACTTAAGATGAGTACTAAAATATAAGATACCTGGTCTAAATTTTAGAGATCCCGTCATTTTGAGAATTATATCTCCTATTCCAGGTGCTTCAGAAACATCTTTCTTAGGGAACTTGAGCCGAGAGCTGAAATATAATATACCTGGGTTATATTCTAGAGATCTGTTCATTTTGGAAATTATATCTAGTAGTCCAGGTGGTTAAATAACATCTTCCTCAGCGAACTTAAGCTGAGTAATAAAATATAAGATACCTGGGTTATATCCTAGAGATCTCGTCATTTTGAAAATTATATCCAGTAGTCCAGGTGCTCGAATAACATCTTCAGCAGGCAAATTGAGATTACAACTGCAATTTAAGTTACCTGGTTTATATTTTAGAAATCCCATCTTTTTGAAAATTAATTCTAGTATTCCAGGTGCCTTAAAAATATCTTACTCAGGGAACTTAAGCTGAGAATTGAAATATAAGATAACTGGTTTATATTTTAGAGATTCTTTCATTTTGAGAATTATATCTAGTAGTTCAGGTGCTTAACGAACTGAAATATAAGATATCTGGTTTATATTTTAGAGATCACGTTATTTTGAAAATTATATCTAGTAGTCCAGCTGGTTAAAAAACATCTTCCACAGGGAACCTAAGCTGGGAACTGAAATATAAGATAGCTGGATTATTTTCTAGAGATCCCGTCATTTTGAAGATGATATGTCCTATTCCAGGTGCTTGATAATCAGCTTCCTCAGGGAACTTGAGCTGAAAACTAACATATAAGATACCTTTTGTATATTTTAGACAACCCGTCATTTTGAGGATTATACCTTTTATTGCAGGTGATAAATAAACAGCTTCCTCAGGGAACATGAGCTGAGAACTAAAATATAAGAAACCTGGGTTATATTTTAGAGATTCATTCATTTTGAAAATTATATCTAGTAGTCCAGTTGCTCGAAAAACATCTTGCTCGGGGAACTTAAGATGAGTACTAAAATATAAGATACCTGGTCTAAATGTTAGAGTTCCCGTCATTTTGCGAATTATATCTCCTATTCCAGGTGCTTCAGAAACATCTTTCTTAGGGAACTTGAGCCGAGAGCTGAAATATAATATACCTGGGTTATATTCTAGAGATCTGGTCATTTTGTAAATTATATCTAGTAGTCCAGGTGGTTAAAAAACATCTTCCTCAGGGAACTTGAGCTGAGTACTAAAATATAAGATACCTGGTTTATATTTTAGAGATTCTTTCATTTTGAAAATTATATCTAGTAGTCCAGGTGCTAAAAAAACATCTTCCTCTGGAAAATTAAGACGACAACTGCAATTTAAGTTACCTGGTTTATATTTTAGAAATCCCATCTTTTTGAAAATTAATTCTAGTATTCCAGGTGCCTTAAAAATAACTTACTCAGGGAACTTAAGCTGAGAATTGAAATATAAGATAACTGGTTTATTATAGAGATTCTTTCATTTTGAGAATTATATCTAGTAGTTCAGGTGCTTAACGAACTGAAATATAAGATACCTGGTTTATATTTTTGAGATTCTTTCATTTTGAAAATTATATCTAGTTGTCCAGGTGCTTAAAAAACATCTTCCGCAGGAAAATTGAGCTGAGAAATAAAATATAAGATACCTGGTGTATATTTTAGAGATACCGTCCTTTTGAGAATTATAACTTTTATTCCAAGTGCTTAATAGACAGCTTCCTCAGGGAACTTGAGCTGAGTACTAAAATATAAGTTACCTGGGTTACATTTTAGAGATTCATTCATTTTGAAAATTATATCTAGTAGTCCAGGTGCTTAAAAAACATCTTCCTCTGGAAAATTAAGATGACAACTGCAATTTAAATTACCTGGTTTATATTTTAGAAATCCCATCTTTTTGAAAATTAATTCTAGTTTTCCAGGTGCCTTAAAAATATCTTACTCAGGGAACTTAAGCTGAGAATTGAAATATAAGATATCTGGTTTATATTTTAGAGATCACGTTATTTTGAAAATTATATCTAGTAGTCCAGCTGGTTAAAAAACATCTTCCACAGGGAACCTAAGCTGGGAAATGAAATATAAGATTGCTGGATTATTTTCTAGAGATCCCGTCATTTTGAAGATGATATGTCCTATTCCAGGTGCTTGATAATCAGCTTCCTCAGGGAACTTGAGCTGAAAACTAACATATAAGATACCTTTTGTATATTTTAGACAACCCGTCATTTTGAGGATTATACCTTTTATTGCAGGTGATAAATAAACAGCTTCCTCAGGGAACATGAGCTGAGAACTAAAATATAAGAAACCTGGGTTATATTTTAGAGATTCATTCATTTTGAAAATTATATCTAGTAGTCCAGTTGCTCGAAAAACATCTTGCTCGAGGAACTTAAGATGAGTACTAAAATATAAGATACCTGGTCGAAATTTTAGAGATCCCGTCATTTTGAGAATTATATCTCCTATTCCAGGTGCTTCAGAAACATCTTCCTTAGGGAACTTGAGCTGAGAACTAAAATATAAGATACCTGGGTTATATCCTAGAGATCTCGTCATTTTGAAAATTATATCCAGTTGTCCAGGTGCTCGAAAAACATCTTCAGCAGGCAAATTGAGATTACAACTGCAATTTAAGACACCTGTTTTATATTTAAGAAATCCCATCTATTTGAAAATTATTTCTAGTATTCCAGGTGCTTGATAAACAGCATCCTCAGAAAACTTGAGTTGAGTACTAAAATATAAGATACCTGGGTTACATTTTAGAGATCCCGTCATTTTGAAAAAAATATCTAGTAGCCCAGGTGCTTAAAAAACATCTTCCGCAGGAAAATTGAGCTGAGAAATAAAATATAAGATACCTGGTGTATATTTTAGAGATCCCGTCCTTTTGAGAATTATAACTTTTATTCCAGGTGCTTAATAGACAGCTTCCTCAGGGAACTTGAGCTGAGAACTGAAATATAAGATAGCTGGATTATATTCTAGAGATCCCGTCATTTTGAAGATGATATGTCCTATTCCAGGTGCTTGATAATCAGCTTCCTCAGGGAACTGAAGCTGAGAACTAAAATATAAGATACCTGGTTAATATTTTAGAGATTCATTCATTTTGAAAATTATATCTTGTAGTTCAGGTGCTTAAAAATCATCTTCCTCAGGGAACTTAAGCTGGGAACTAAAATATAAGATACCCGGTTTATATTTTAGAGATTCTTTAATTTTCAAAATTATATCTAGTAGTCCAGGTGCTCAATAAAAGTCATCCTCAGGGAACTTGAGCCGAGACCTAAAATATAAGATACCTCGTGTATATTTTAGACAACCCGTCATTTTGAGGATTATACCTTTTATTCCAGGTGCTAAATAAACGGCTTCATCAGGGAACATGAGCTGAGAACTAAAATATGAGAAACCTGGGTTCTATTTTAGAGATTCGTTCATTTTGAAAATTATATCTAGTAGTCCAGATGCTCGAAAAACATCTTGCTCGGGGAACTTAAGATGAGTACTAAAATATAAGATACCTGGTCTATATTTTAGAGATCCCGTCATTTTGAGAATTATATCTCTTCTTCCAGGTGCTTCAGAAACATCTTTCTTAGGGAACTTGAGCAGAGAGCTGAAATATAATATACCTGGTTTATATTCTATAGTTTCTTTCATTTTGAAAATTATATCTAGTAGTCCAGGTGCTTAAAAAACATCTTCCTCTGGAAAATTAAGATGACAACTGCAATTTAAATTACCTGGTTTATATTTTAGAAATCCCATCTTTTTGAAAATTAATTCTAGTTTTCCAGGTGCCTTAAAAATATCTTACTCAGGGAACTTAAGCTGAGAATTGAAATATAAGATATCTGGTTTATATTTTAGAGATCACGTTATTTTGAAAATTATATCTAGTAGTCCAGCTGGTTAAAAAACATCTTCCACAGGGAACCTAAGCTGGGAAATGAAATATAAGATAGCTGGATTATTTTCTAGAGATCCCGTCATTTTGAAGATGATATGTCCTATTCCAGGTCCTTGATAATCAGCTTTCTCAGGGAACTTGAGCTGAAAACTAAAATATAAGATACCTTTTGTATATTTTAGACAACCCGTCATTTTGAGGATTATACCTTTTATTGCAGGTGATAAATAAACAGCTTCCTCAGGGAACATGAGCTGAGAACTAAAATATAAGAAACCTGGGTTATATTTTAGAGATTCATTCATTTTGAAAATTATATCTAGTAGTCCAGTTGCTCGAAAAACATCTTGCTCGGGGAACTTAAGATGAGTACTAAAATATAAGATACCTGGTCTAATTTTTTGAGATCCCGTCATTTTGAGAATTATATCTCCTATTCCAGGTGCTTCAGAAACATCTTCCTTAGGGAACTTGAGCTGAGAACTAAAATATAAGATACCTGGTTTATATTCTATAGTTTCTTTCATTTTGAAAATTATATCTAATAGTCCAGGTGCTTAAAAAACATCTTCCTCTGGAAAATTAAGATGACAACTGCAATTTAAATTACCTGGTTTATATTTTAGAAATCCCATCTTTTTGAAAATTAATTCTAGTTTTCCAGGTGCCTTAAAAATATCTTACTCATGGAACTTAAGCTGAGAATTGAAATATAAGATAACTGGTTTATATTTTAGAGATTCTTTCATTTTGAGAATTATATCTAGTAGTTCAGGTGCTTAACGAAATGAAATATAAGATACCTGGTGTATATTTTAGAGATCCCGTCCTTTTGAGAATTATAACTTTTATTCCAGGTGCTTAATAGACAGCTTCCTCAGAGAACTTGAGCTGAGAACAGAAATATAAGATAGCTGGATTATATTCTAGAGATCCCGTCATTTTGAAGATGATATGTCCTATTCCAGGTGCTTGATAATCAACTTCCTCAGGGAACTGAAGCTGAGAACTAAAATATAAGATACCTGGTTAATATTTTAGAGATTCATTCATTTTGAAAATTATATCTAGTAGTTCAGGTGCTTAAAAATCATCTTCCTCAGGGAACTTAAGCTGGGAACTAAAATATAAGATACCCGGTTTATATTTTAGAGATTCTTTAATTTTCAAAATTATATCTAGTAGTCCAGGTGCTCAATAAAAGTCATCCTCAGGGAACTTGAGCCGAGACCTAAAATATAAGATACCTCGTGTATATTTTAGAGAACCCATCCTTTTGAGAATTATAACTTTTATTCCAGGTGCTAAATAAACAGCTTCCTCAGGGAACATGAGCTGAGAACTAAAATATAAGAAACCTGGGTTATATTTTAGAGATTCATTCATTTTGAAAATTATATCTAGTAGTCCAGTTGCTCGAAAAACATCTTGCTCGGGGAACTTAAGATGAGTACTAAAATATAAGATACCTGGTCTAAATTTTAGAGATCCCGTCATTTTGAGAATTATATCTCCTATTCCAGGTGCTTCAGAAACATCTTTCTTAGGGAACTTGAGCCGAGAGCTGAAATATAATATACCTGGGTTATATTCTAGAGATCTGTTCATTTTGGAAATTATATCTAGTAGTCCAGGTGGTTAAATAACATCTTCCTCAGCGAACTTAAGCTGAGTAATAAAATATAAGATACCTGGGTTATATCCTAGAGATCTCGTCATTTTGAAAATTATATCCAGTAGTCCAGGTGCTCGAATAACATCTTCAGCAGGCAAATTGAGATTACAACTGCAATTTAAGTTACCTGGTTTATATTTTAGAAATCCCATCTTTTTGAAAATTAATTCTAGTATTCCAGGTGCCTTAAAAATATCTTACTCAGGGAACTTAAGCTGAGAATTGAAATATAAGATAACTGGTTTATATTTTAGAGATTCTTTCATTTTGAGAATTATATCTAGTAGTTCAGGTGCTTAACGAACTGAAATATAAGATATCTGGTTTATATTTTAGAGATCACGTTATTTTGAAAATTATATCTAGTAGTCCAGCTGGTTAAAAAACATCTTCCACAGGGAACCTAAGCTGGGAACTGAAATATAAGATAGCTGGATTATTTTCTAGAGATCCCGTCATTTTGAAGATGATATGTCCTATTCCAGGTGCTTGATAATCAGCTTCCTCAGGGAACTTGAGCTGAAAACTAACATATAAGATACCTTTTGTATATTTTAGACAACCCGTCATTTTGAGGATTATACCTTTTATTGCAGGTGATAAATAAACAGCTTCCTCAGGGAACATGAGCTGAGAACTAAAATATAAGAAACCTGGGTTATATTTTAGAGATTCATTCATTTTGAAAATTATATCTAGTAGTCCAGTTGCTCGAAAAACATCTTGCTCGGGGAACTTAAGATGAGTACTAAAATATAAGATACCTGGTCTAAATGTTAGAGGTCCCGTCATTTTGAGAATTATATCTCCTATTCCAGGTGCTTCAGAAACATCTTTCTTAGGGAACTTGAGCCGAGAGCTGAAATATAATATACCTGGGTTATATTCTAGAGATCTGGTCATTTTGTAAATTATATCTAGTAGCCCAGGTGCTTAAAAAACATCTTCCGCAGGAAAATTGAGCTGAGAATTAAAATATAAGATACCTGGTGTATATTTTAGAGATCCCGTCATTTTGATAATTATATCTCCTATTCCAGGTGCTTGATAAGCAGCTTCCTCAGGAAACTTGATCTGAGTACTAAAATATAAGATACCTGGGTTACATTTTAGAGATCCCGTCATTTTGAAAAACATATCTAGTAGCCCAGGTGCTTAAAAAACATCTTCCACAGGAAAATTGAGTCGAGAAATAAAATATAAGATACCCTGTTTATATTTTAGCGATTCTTTAATTTTCAAAATTATATCTAGTAGTCCAGGTTCTCGAAAAACATCTTCCACAGGAAAATTGAGATGACAAATGCAATTTAAGACACCTCGTTTATATTTAAGGAATCCCATCTTTTTGAAAATTATTTCTAGTATTCCAGGTGCTTAAGAAACATCTTCCTTAGGGAACTTGAGCTGAGTACTAAAATATACGATACCTGGGTTACATTTTAGAGATCCCGACATTTTGAAAAAAATATCTAGTAGCCCAGGTGCTTAAAAAACATCATCCACAGGAAAATTTAGCTGAGAAATAAAATATAAGATACCTGGTTTATATTTAAGAAATCCCATCTTTTTGAAAATTATTTCTAGTATTCCAGGTGCTTAAGAAACATCTTCCTTAGGGAACTTGAGCTGAGTACTAAAATATAAGATACCTGGGTTACATTTTAGAGATCCCGTCATTTTGATAAACATATCTAGTAGCCCAGGTGCTTAAAAAACATCTTCCGCAGGAAAATTGAGCTGAGAAATAAAATATAAGATACCCTGGTTATATTTTAGCGATTCTTTAATTTTCAAAATTATATCTAGTAGTCCAGGTTCTCGAAAAACATCTTCCAGAGGAAAATTGAGATGACAAATGCAATTTAAGACACCTCGTTTATATTTAAGAAATCCCATCTTTTTGAAAATTATTTCTAGTATTCCAGGTGCTTAAGAAACATCTTCCTTAGGGAACTTGAGCTGAGTACTAAAATATAAGATACCTGGGTTACATTTTAGAGATCCCGTCATTTTGAAAAACATATCTAGTAGCCCAGGTGCTTAAAAAACATCTTCCGCAGGAAAATTGAGCTGAGAAATAAAATATAAGATACCTGGTGTATATTTTAGAGATCCCGTCATTTTGAGAATTATAACTTTTATTCCAGGTGCTTAATAGACAGCTTCCTCAGGGAACTTGAGCTGAGAACTAAAATATAAGATAGCTGGATTATATTCTAGCGATCCCGTCATTTTGAAGATGATATCTCCTATTCCAGGTGCTTGATAAGCAGCTTCCTCAGGAAACTTGATCTGAGTACTAAAATATAAGATACCTGGGTTACATTTTAGAGATCCCGTCATTTTGAAAAACATATCTAGTAGCCCAGGTGCTTAAAAAACATCTTCCACAGGAAAATTGAGTCGAGAAATAAAATATAAGATACCCTGTTTATATTTTAGCGATTCTTTAATTTTCAAAATTATATCTAGTAGTCCAGGTGCTCGAAAAACATCTTCCACAGGAAAATTGAGATGACAAATGCAATTTAAGACACCTCGTTTATATTTAAGGAATCCCATCTTTTTGAAAATTATTTCTAGTATTCCAGGTGCTTAAGAAACATCTTCCTTAGGGAACTTGAGCTGAGTACTAAAATATACGATACCTGGGTTACATTTTAGAGATCCCGACATTTTGAAAAAAATATCTAGTAGCCCAGGTGTTTAAAAAACATTTTCCTCAGGGAACTTAAGCTGAGAATTGAAATATAAGATAACTGCTGTATATTTTAGAGATTCCGTCATTTTGAGGATTGTAACTTTCATTCCAGGTGCTTCAGAAACATCTTCCTCTGAAAAATTAAGATGACAACTGCAATTTAAGTTACCTGGTTTATATTTTAGAGATCCCATCTTTTTGAAAATTATTTCTAGTATTCCAGGTGCTTAAGAAACATCTTCCTTAGGGAACTTGAGCTGAGTACTAAAATATAAGATACCTGGGTTATATCCTAGAGATCTCGTCATTTTGAAAATTATATCTAGTAGTCCAGGTGCTTGAAAAACAACTTCAGCAGGCAAATTGAGATGACAACTGCAATTTAAGACACCTTATTTATATTTAAGAAATCCCATCTTTTTGAAAATTATTTCTAGTATTCCAGGTGCTTAAGAAACATCTTCCTTAGGGAACTTGAGCTGAGTACTAAAATATAAGATACCTGGGTTATATCCTAGAGATCTCGTTATTTTGAAAATTATATCTAGTAGTCCAGGTGGTTAAAAAACATCTTCCTCAGGGAACCTAAGCTGGGAACTAAAATATAAGATACCTGGTCCAAATTTTAGAGATCCCGTCATTTTGAGAATTATATCTCCTATTCCAGGTGCTTCAGAAACATCTTCCTTAGGGTACTTGAGCCGAGAACTAAAATATAAGATACCTGGGTTATATCCTAGAGATATCGTTATTTTGAAAATTATATCCAGTAGTCCAGGTGCTCGAAAAACATCTTCAGCAGGCAAATTGAGATGACAACTGCAATTTAAGACACCTGTTTTATATTTAAGAAATCCCATCTTTTTGAAAATTATTTCTAGTATTCCAGGTGCTTAAGAAACATCTTCCTTAGGGAACTTGAGCTGACTACTAAAATATAAGATACCTGGGTTACATTTTAGAGATCCCGTCATTTTTAAAAAAATATCTAGTAGCCCTGGTGCTTAAAAAACATCTTCCACACGAAAATTGAGCTGAGAAATAAAATATAAGATACCTCGTGTATATTTTAGAGATGCCGTCATTTTGAGGATTGTAACATCCATTCCAGGTGCTTAATAAACAGCTTCCTCAGGGAACATGAGCTGAGAACTAAAATATAAGATACCTGGTGTATATTTTAGAGAACCCGTTATTTTGAGGATTATAACTTTTATTCCAGGTGCTTAATAAACAGCTTACTCAGGGAACTTAAGCTGAGAATTAAAATATAAGATACCTGGTTCATATTTTAGAAATTCATTCATTTTGGAAATTATATTAATAGTCCAGGTGCTTAATAAACAGCTTCCTAAGAGAACTTGATCTGAGTACTAAAATATAAGATACCTGGGTTATATCCTAGAGATCTCGTCATTTCGAAAATTATATCTAGTAGTCCAGGTGCTTAAAAAACATCTTTCTCAGGGAACTTAAGCTGAGAACTAAAATATAAGATACCTGGTTTATATTTTAGAGATTCATTCATCTTGAAAATTATATCCAGTAGTCCAGGTGCTCGGAAAACACATTCAGCCGGAAAATTGAGATGACAACTGCAATTTAAGACACCTGGTTTATATTTAAGAAATCCCATCTTTTTGAAAATTATTTCTAGTATTCCAGGTGCTTAAGAAACAGCTTCCTCAGGGAACTTGAGCTGAGAACTAAAATATAAGATACCTGGTGTATATTTTAGAGAACCCGTGATTTTCAGGATTATAACTTTTATTCCAGGTGCTTAATAAACAGCTTCCTCAGGAAACTTGAGCTGAGAACTAAAATATAAGATAGCTGGATTATATTCTAGAGATCCCGTCATTTTGAAGATGATATCTCCTATTCCAGGTGCTTGATAAACAGCTTCCTCAGGAAACTTGAGCTGAGAACTAAAATATAAGATACCTGGTGTATATTTTAGAGAACCCGTCATTTTGAGAATAATAACTTTTATTCCAGTTGCTTAATAAACAGCTTCCTCAGGGAACTTGAGCTGAGAACTAAAATATAAGATAGCTGGAATATATTCTAGAGATCCCGTCATTTTGAGTATTATATCTCCTATTCCAGGTGCTTGATAAACAACCTCCTCAGGGAACTTGAGCTGAGAACTAAAATATAAGATAGCTGGATTATATTCTAGAGATCCCGTCATTTTGAAGATGATATCTCCTATTCCAGGTGCTTAAAAAACATCTTCCACAGGAAAATTTACCTGAGAAATAAAATATAAGATACCTGGTGTATATTTTAGAGATCCCGTCATTTTGAGAGTTATAACTTTTATTCCAGGTGCTTAATAGACAGCTTCCTCAGGGATCTTAAGCTGAGTACTAAAATATAAGATACCTGGTTCATATTTTAGAGATTCTTTCATTTTGAAAATTATATCTAGTGATCCAGGTGCTTAAAAAACATCTTCCTCTGGAAAATTAAGATGACAACAGCAATTTTAGTTACCTGATTTATATTTTAGAAATCCCATCTTTTTGAAAATTAATTCTAGTATGCCAGGTGCCTTAAAAATATCTTACTCAGGGCACTTAAGCTGAGAATTGAAATATAAGATAACTGGTTTATATTTTCGAGATTCTTTCATTTTGAGAATTATATCAGGTAGTCCAGTTGCTCGAAAAACATCTTCCGAAGGAAAATTGAGCTGTCAACTGCAATTTAAGACACCTGGTTTATATTTAAGAAATCCCATCTTTTTGAAAATTATTTCTAGTATTCCAGGTGCTTAAGAAACATTTTCCTTAGGGTACTTGAGCTGAGTACTAAAATATGAGATACCTGGGTTATATTTTAGAGATCCCGTCATTTTGAAAAAAATATCTAGTAGCCCAGGTGCTTAAAAAACATCTTCCACAGGAAAATTGAGCTGAGGAGTAAAATATAAGATACCTGGTTTATAGTTTAGAGATCCCGTCATTTTGAGAATTATAACTTTTATTCCAGGTGCTTAATAAACAGCTTCCTTAGGGAACTTGAGGTGAGAACTAAAATATAAGATACCTGGTGCATATTTTAGAAAACCCGTCATTTTGAGGATTATAACTTTTATTCCAGGTGCTTAATAAACAGCTTCCTCAGGGAACTTGAGCTGAGAACTAAAATATAAGATAGCTGGATTATATTCTAGAGATCCCGTCATTTTGAAGATGATATCTCCTATTCCAGGTGCTTGATAAACAGCTTCCTCAGGAAACTTGAGCTGAGAACTAAAATATAAGATACCTGGTGTATATTTTAGAGAACCCGTCATTTTGAGGATTATAACTTTTATTCCAGGTGCTTAATAAACAGATTCCTCAGGGAACTTGAGCTGAGAACTAAAATATAAGATAGCTGGATTATATTCTAGAGATCCCGTCATTTTGAGTATTATATCTCCTATTCCAGGTGCTTGATAAACAGCCTCCTCAGGGAACATGAGCTGAGAACTGGAATATATGTTACCGGGTTTATATTTTTGAGATCGCGTCATTTGTTAAATCATATCACCTATTCTAGGCGCTTACTAAACAGCTTCCTTCAGCGAACTTCAGCAGAGAACTAAAATATAAGAAACCGGGGTTATATTTTTTAAAATCCCGTCATTTTGAAAAGAATAACTAGTAGCCCAGGTGCTTAAAAAACAATTTCCTCTGGGAACTTAAGCTGAGAATTGAAATATAAGATACCTGGTGTATATTTTAGAGATGCCGTCATTTTGAGTATTATATCTCATATTCCAAGTGCTTAATAAACAGCTTCCTCAGGGAAATTGAGCTGAGAACTGAAATATAAGATACCTCGTGTATATTTTAGAGAACCTGTCATTTTGAGGATTATAACTTTTATTCCAGGTGCTTAATAAACAGCTTCTTCAGGGAAATTGAGCTGAGAACTAAAATATAAGATAGCTGGATTATATTCTAGAGATCCCGTCATTTTGAAAATTATATCTAGTAGTCCAGGTGCTTAAAAAACATCTTCCACAGGAAAATTGAGATTACAACTGCAATTTAAGTTACCTGGTTTATATTTTAGAAATCCCATCTTTTTGAAAATTAATTCTAGTTTTCCAGGTGCATTAAAAATATCTTACTCACGGCACTTAAGCTGAGAATTGAAATATAATATAACTGGTTTATATTTCAGAGATTCTTTCATTTTGAGAATTATATCTAGTAGTTCAGGTGCTTAACGAACTGAAATATAAGATATCTGGTTTATATTTTAGAGATCACGTTATTTTGAAAAAAATATCTAGTAGCCCAGGTGCTTAAAAAACATCTTCCGCAGGAAAATTGAGCTGAGAATTAAAATATAAGATACCTGGTGTATATTTTAGAGATCCCGTCATTTTGATAATTATATCTCCTATTCCAGGTGCTTGATAAACAGCATCCTCAGAAAACTTGAGTTGAGTACTAAAATATAAGATACCTGGGTTATATTTTAGAGATCCCGTCATTTTGAAAAAAATATCCAGTAGCCCAGGTGCTTGAAAAACATCTTCCGCAGGAAAATTGATCTGAGAAATAAAATACAAGATACCTGGAGTATATTTTAGAGATCCCGTCATTTTTAGAATTATAACTTTTATTCCAGGTGCTTAATAGACAGCTTCCTCAGGGAACTTGAGCTGAGAACTGAAATATAAGATAGCTGGATTATATTCTAGAGATCCCGCCATTTTGAAGATGATATCTCCTATTCCAGGTGCTTGATAAACAGCTTCCTCAGGGAACTTGAGCTGAGAACTAAAATATAAGATAGCTGAATTATATTCTAGTGATCCCGTCAAATTGAAGATGATATCTCCTATTCCAGGTGCTTGATAAACAGCTTCCTCAGGAAACTTGATCTGAGTACTAAAATATAAGATACCTGGGTTACATTTTAGAGATCCCGTCATTTTGAAAAACATATCTAGTAGCCCAGGTGCTTAAAAAACATCTTCCACAGGAAAATTGAGTCGAGAAATAAAATATAAGATACCCTGTTTATATTTTAGCGATTCTTTAATTTTCAAAATTATATCTAGTAGTCCAGGTTCTCGAAAAACATCTTCCACAGGAAAATTGAGATGACAAATGCAATTTAAGACACCTCGTTTATATTTAAGAAATCCCATCTTTTTGAAAATTATTTCTAGTATTCCAAGTGCTTCAGAAACATCTTCCTTAGGGAACTTGAGCTGAGTACTAAAATACAAGATACCTGGGTTACATTTTAGAGATACCGACATTTTGAAAAAAATATCTAATAGCCCTGGTGCTTAAAAACATCATCCACAGGAAAATTGAGATGACAAATGCAATTTAAGACACCTTGTTTATATTTAAGAAATCCCATCTTTTTGAAAATTATTTCTAGTATTCCAGGTGCTTAAGAAACATCTTCCTTAGGGAACTTGAGCTGAGTACTAAAATATAAGATACCTGGGTTACATTTTAGAGATCCCGTCATTTTGAAAAAAATATCTATTAGCGCAGGTGCTTGAAAAACATCTTCCGCAGGAAAATTGAGCTGAGAAATAAAATATAAGATACCTGGTGTATATTTTAGAGATCCCGTCATTTTTAGAAGTATAACTTTTATTCCAGGTGCTTAATAAACAGCTTCCTCAGGAAACTTGAGCTGAGAACTAAACTATAAGATACCTGGTGTATATTTTAGAGAACCCGTCATTTTGAGGATTATAACTTTTATTCCAGGTGCTTAATAAACAGCTTCCTCAGGAAACTTGAGCTGAAAACTGAAATATAAGATACCTCGTGCATATTTTAGAGAACCCGTCATTTTGAGGATTATAACTTTTATTCCCGGTACTTAATAAACAGCTTCCTCAGGGAACTTGAGCTGAGTACTGTAATATAAGATACCTGGTGTATATTTTAGAGAACCCGTCATTTTGAGGATTATAACTTTTATTCCAGGTCCTTAATAAAAAGCTTCTTCAGGGAAATTGAGATGAGAACTAAAATATAAGATAGCTGGATTATATTCTAAAGATCCCGTCATTTTGAAAATTATATCTCCTACTCCAGGTGCTTTACAAACAGCTTCCTCAGGGAACTTGAGCGGAGAACTAAAATATAAGATACCTGGGTTATATTTTAGAGATCCCGTCATTTTGAGAATTATAACTTTTATTCCAGATGCTTAATAAACAGCTTCCTCAAGGAACTTGAGCTGAGAACTAAAATATAAGATACCTGGTTTATATTTTAGAGATCCATTCATTTTGAAAATTATATCCAGTAGTCCAGGTGCTCAAAAAACATCTTCAGCAGGAAAATTGAGATGACAACTGCAATTTAAGATACTTGGTTTATATTTAGGAAATCCCAACTTTTTGAAAATTATTTGTAGTATTCCAGGTGCTTAAGAAACATCTTCCTTAGGGAACTTGAGCTGACTACTAAAATATAAGATACCTGGGTTACATTTTAGAGATCCCGTCATTTTTAAAAAAATATCTAGTAGCCCTGGTGCTTAAAAAACATCTTCCACACGAAAATTGAGCTGAGAAATAAAATATAAGATACCTCGTGTATATTTTAGAGATGCCGTCATTTTGAGGATTGTAACATCCATTCCAGGTGCTTAATAAACAGCTTCCTCAGGGAACATGAGCTGAGAACTAAAATATAAGATACCTGGTGTATATTTTAGAGAACCCGTTATTTTGAGGATTATAACTTTTATTCCAGGTGCTTAATAAACAGCTTCCTCAGGGAACTTAAGCTGAGAATTAAAATATAAGATACCTGGTTCATATTTTAGAGATTCATTCATTTTGGAAATTATATTAATAGTCCAGGTGCTTAATAAACAGCTTCCTAAGAGAACTTGATCTGAGTACTAAAATATAAGATACCTGGGTTATATCCTAGAGATCTCGTCATTTCGAAAATTATATGTAGTAGTCCAGGTGCTTAAAAAACATCTTCCACAGGAAAATTGAGTCGAGAAATAAAATATAAGATACCTGGTGTATATTTTAGAGATCCCGTCATTTTGAGAATTATAACTTTTATTCCAGGTGCTTAATAGACAGCTTCCTCAGGGAACTTGAGCTGAGAACTAAAATATAAGATAGCTGGATTATATTCTAGCGATCCCGTCATTTTGAAGATGATATCTCCTATTCCAGGTGCTTGATAAGCAGCTTCCTCAGGAAACTTGATCTGAGTACTAAAATATAAGATACCTGGGTTACATTTTAGAGATCCCGTCATTTTGAAAAACATATCTAGTAGCCCAGGTGCTTAAAAAACATCTTCCACAGGAAAATTGAGTCGAGAAATAAAATATAAGATACCTGGTGTATATTTTAGAGATCCCGTCATTTTGAGAATTATAACTTTTATTCCAGGTGCTTAATAGACAGCTTCCTCAGGGAACTTGAGCTGAGAACTGAAATATAAGATAGCTGGATTATATTCTAGAGATCCCGTCATTTTGAAAAACATATCTAGTAGCCCAGGTGCTTAAAAAACATCTTCCACAGGAAAATTGAGTCGAGAAATAAAATATAAGATACCTGGTGTATATTTTAGAGATCCCGTCATTTTGAGAATTATAACTTTTATTCCAGGTGCTTAATAGACAGCTTCCTCAGGGAACTTGAGCTGAGAACTGAAATATAAGATAGCTGGATTATATTCTAGCGATCCCGTCATTTTGAAGATGATATGTCCTATTCCAGGTGCTTGATAATCAGCTTCCTCAGGGAACTTGAGCTGAGAACTAAAATATAAGATAGCTGGATTATATTCTAGGGATCCCGTCATTTTGAAGATGATATCTCCTATTCCAGGTGCTTGATAAGCAGCTTCCTCAGGAAACTTGATCTGAGTACTAAAATATAAGATACCTGGGTTACATTTTAGAGATCCCGTCATTTTGAAAAACATATCTAGTAGCCCAGGTGCTTAAAAAACATCTTCCGCAGGAAAATTGAGCTGAGAAATAAAATATAAGATACCTGGTGTATATTTTAGAGATCCCGTCATTTTGAGAATTATAACTTTTATTCCAGGTGCTTAATAGACAGCTTCCTCAGGGAACTTGAGCTGAGAACTGAAATATAAGATAGCTGGATTATATTCTAGAGCTCCCGTCATTTTGAAGATGATATGTCCTATTCCAGGTGCTTGATAATCAGCTTCCTCAGGGAACTTGAGCTGAGAACTAAAATATAAGATAGCTGGATTATATTCTAGCGATCCCGTCATTTTGAAGATGATATCTCCTATTCCAGGTGCTTGATAAGCAGCTTCCTCAGGAAACTTGATCTGAGTACTAAAATATAAGATACAAGGGTTACATTTTAGAGATCCCGTCATTTTGAAAAACATATCTAATAGCACAGGTGCTTAAAAAACATCTTCCACAGGAAAATTGAGATGACAAATGCAATTTCAGACACCTCGTTTATATTTAAGAAATCCCATCTTTTTGAAAAAAATTTCTAGTATTCCAGGTGCTTAAGAAACATCTTCCTTAGGGAACTTAAGCTGAGAATTGAAATATAAGATAACTGCTGTATATTTTAGAGATTCCGTCATTTTGAGGATTGTAACTTTCATTCCAGGTGCTTAATAAACAGCTTCCTCACGGAACTTGAGCTAAGAACTGAAATATAAGATAGCTGGATTATATTCTAGAGATCCCGTCATTTTGAAAATTATATCTAGTAGTCCAGGTGCTTAAAAAACATCTTCCTCTGAAAAATTAAGATGACAACTGCAATTTAAGTTACCTGGTTTATTTTTTAGAGATCCCATCTTTTTGAAAATTATTTCTAGTATTCCAGTTGCTTAAGAAACATCTTCCTTAAAGAACTTGAGCTGAGTACTAAAATATAAGATACCTGGGTTATATCCTAGAGATCTCGTTATTTTGAAAATTATATCTAGTAGTCTAGGTGCTAGAAAAACATCTTCAGCAGGCAAATTGAGATGAAAACTGCAATTTAAGACACCTGTTTTATATTTAAGAAATCCCATCTTTTTGAAAATTATTTCTAGTATTCCAGTTGCTTAAGAAACATCTTCCTTAAAGAACTTGAGCTGAGTACTAAAATATAAGATACCTGGGTTATATCCTAGAGATCTCGTTATTTTGAAAATTATATCTAGTAGTCTAGGTGGTTAAAAAACATCTTCCTCAGGGAACCTAAGCTGGGAACTAAAATATAAGATACCCTGTTTATATTTTAGATATTATTTAATTTTCAAAATTATATCTAGTAGTCCAGGTGCTCGAAAAACATCTTCCGCAGGGAACTTAAGCTGAGAACTAAAATATAAGATACCTGGTTTATATTTTAGAGGATCATTCATTTTGAAAATTATATTAATAGTCCAGGTGCTTAAAAAACATCTTCCTCAGAGAACTTAAGCTGAGTACTAAAATATAAGATACCTGGTCCAAATTTTAGAGATCCCGTCATTTTGAGAATTATATCTCCTACTCCAGGTGCTTCAGAAACATCTTCCTTAGGGTACCTGAGCCGAGAACTAAAATATAAGATACCTGGGTTATATCCTAGAGATCTCGTTATTTTGAAAATTATATCTAGTAGTCCAGGTGATTAAAAAACATCTTCCTCAGGGAACCTAAGCGGGGAACTAAAATATAAGATACCCTGTTTATATTTTAGAGATTCCTTAATTTTCAAAATTATATCCAGTAGTCCAGGTGCTCGAAAAACATCTTCCGCAGGGAACTTAAGCTGAGAACTAAAATATAAGATACCTGAGTTATATCCTAGAGATCTCGTTATTTTGAAAATTATATCCAGTAGTCCAGGTGCTCGAAAAACATCTTCAGCAGGCAAATTGAGATGAAAACTGCAATTTAAGACACCTGTTTTATATTTAAGAAATCCCATCTTTTTGAAAATTATTTCTAGTATTCCAGGTGCTTAATAAACCTCTTCCTTAGGGAACTTGAGCTGAGTACTAAAATATAAGATACCTGGGTTACATTTTAGAGATCCCGTCATTTTGAAAAAAATATCTATTAGCGCAGGTGCTTGAAAAACATCTTCCGCAGGAAAATTGAGCTGAGAAATAAAATATAAGATACCTGGTGTATATTTTAGAGATCCCGACTTTCTGAAAAGAATAACTAGTAGCCCAGGTGCTTAAAAAACATTTTCCTCAGGGAACTTAAGCTGAGAATTGAAATATAAGATAACTGCTGTATATTTTAGAGATTCCGTCATTTTGAGGATTGTAACTTTCATTCCATGTGCTTAATAAACAGCTTCCTCAGGGAACTTGAGCTGAGAACTGAAATATAAGATACCTCGTGTATATTTTAGAGATCCCGTCATTTTTAGAAGTATAACTTTTATTTCAGGTGCTTAGTAGACAGCTTCCTCAGGGATCTTGAGCTGAGAACTGAAATATAAGATAGCTGGATTATATTCTAGTGATCCCGTCATTTTGAAGATGATATCTTCTATTCCAGGTGCTTGATAAACAGCTTCCTCAGGAAACTTGAGCTGAGTACTAAAATATAAGATACCTGGGTTACATTTTAGAGATCCCGTCATTTTGAAAAAAATATCTAGTAGCCCAGGTGCTTAAAAAACATCTTCCACAGGAAAATTGAGCTGAGAAATAAAATATAAGATACCTGGTGTATATTTTAGAGATCCCGTCATTTTGAGAGTTATAACTTTTATTCCAGGTGCTTAATAGACAGCTTCCTCAGGGGACTTAAGCTGAGTACTAAAATATAAGATACCTGGTTTATATTTTAGAGATTCTTTCATTTTGAAAATTATATCTAGTAATCTAGGTGCTTAAAAAACATCTTCCTCTGGAAAATTAAGATGACAACTGCAATTTAAGTTACCTGGTTTATATTTTAGAAATCCCATCTTTTTGAAAATTATTTCTAGTATTCCAGGTGCTTAAGAAACATCTTCCTTAGGGAACTTGAGCTGAGTACTAAAATCTAAGATACCTGGTCCAAATTTTAGAGATCCCGTCATTTTGAGAATTATATCTCCTATTCCAGGTGCTTCAGAAACATCTTCCTTAGGGTACTTCAACCGAGAACTAAAATATAAGATACCTAGGCAATATCCTAGAGATCTCGTCTTTTTGAAAATTATATCCTTTAGTCCAGGTGCTCGAAAAACATCTTCAGCAGGCAAATTGAGATGACAACTGCAATTTAAGACACCTGATTTATATTTAAGAAATCCCATCTTTTTGAAAATTATTTCTAGTATTCCAGGTGCTTAAGAAACATCTTCCTTAGGGAACTTGAGCTGAGTACTAAAACATAAGATACCTGAGTTACATTTGAGAGATCCCGTCATTTTGAAAAAAATATCTAGTAGCCCAGGTGGTTAAAAAACATCTTCCACAGGAAAATTGAGCTGAGAAATAAAATATAAGATACCTGGTGTATATTTTAGAGATCCCGACATTCTAAAAAGTATAACTAGTAGCCCAGGTGCTTAAAAAACATTTTCCTCAGGGAACTTAAGCTGAGAATTGAAATATAAGATAACTGCTGTATATTTTAGAGATTCCGTCATTTTGAGGATTGTAACTTTCATTCCAGGTGCTTAATAAACAGCTTCCTCAGGGAACTTGAGCTGAGAACTGAAATATAAGATACCTCGTGTATATTTTAGAGAACACGTCATTTTGAGGATTATAACCTTTATTCCAGGTGCTTAATAAACAGCTTCTTCAGGGAAATTGAGCTGAGAACTAAAATATAAGATAGCTTGATTATATTCTAGAGATCCCGTCATTTTGAAAATTATATCTAGTAGTCCAGGTGCTTAAAAAACATCTTCCTCTGGAAAATTAAGATGACAACTGCAATTTAAGTTACCTGGTTTATATTTTAGAAATCCCGTCTTTTTGAAAATTAATTCTAGTTTTCCAGGTGCCTTAAAAATATCTTACACAGGGCACTTAAGCTGAGAATTGAAATATAAGATAACTGGTTTATATTTTAGAGATCCTTTCATTTTGAGAATTATATCTAGTAGTTCAGGTGCTTAACGAACTGAAATATAAGATATCTGGTTTATATTTTAGAGATCACGTTATTTTGAAAATTATATCTAGTAGTCCAGGTGGTTAAAAAACATCTTCCTCAGGGAACCTAAGCTGGGAACTAAAATATAAGATACCCTGTTTATATTTTAGAGATTCTTTAATTTTCAAAATTATATCTAGTAGTCCACGTGCTCGAAAAACATCTTCCGCAGGGAACTTAAGCTGAGAACTAAAATATAAGATACCTGGTTTATATTTTAGAGATTCATTCATTTTGAAAATTATATTAATAGTCCAGGTGCTTAAAAAACATCTTACTCAGGGATCTGAAGCTGAGTACTAAAATATAAGATACCTGGTCTAAATTTTAGAGATCCCGTCATTTTGAGAATTATAACTCCTATTCCAGGTGCTTGATAAACAGCTTCCTCAGGGAACTTGAGCCTAGAACTAAAATATAAGATAGCTGGATTATATTCTAGAGATCCCGTCATTTTGTAGATGATATCTCCTATTCCAGGTGCTTAAAAAGCAGCTTCCTCAGGAAACTTGATCTGAGTACTAAAATATAAGATACCTGAGTTACATTTTAGAGATCCCGTCATTTTGAAAAAAATATCTAGTAGCCCAGGTTGTTAAAAAACATCTTCCACAGGAAAATTGAGCTGAGAAATAAAATATAAGATACCTGGTGTATATTTTAGAGATCCCGTCATTTTGAGAATTATATCTAGTAGTCCAGGTGCTTAAAAAACATCTTCCTCTGGAAAATGAAAATGACAACTGCAATTTAAGTTACCTGCTTTATATTTTAGAAATCCCATCATTTTGAAAATTAATTCTAGTTTTCCAGGTGCCTTAAAAATATCGTACTCAGGGCACTTAAGCTGAGAATTGAAATATAAGATAACTGGTTTATATTTTAGAGATTCTTTCATTTTGAGAATTATATCTAGTAGTTCAGGTGCTTAACGAACTGAAATATAAGATATCTGGTTTATATTTTAGAGATCACGTTATTTTGAAAATTATATCTAGTAGCCCAGGTGGTTAAAAACCATCTTCCTCAGGGAACCTAAGCTGGGAACTGAAATATAAGATACCTGGTTTATATTTTAGAAATCCCGTCTTTTTGAAAATTAATTCTAGTTTTCCAGGTGCCTTAAAAATATCTTACACAGGGCACTTAAGCTGAGAATTGAAATATAAGATAACTGGTTTATATTTTAGAGATCCTTTCATTTTGAGAATTATATCTAGTAGTTCAGGTGCTTAACGAACTGCAATTTAAGTTACCTGCTTTATATTTTAGAAATCCCATCATTTTGAAAATTAATTCTAGTTTTCCAGGTGCCTTAAAAATATCGTACTCAGGGCACTTAAGCTGAGAATTGAAATATAAGATAACTGGTTTATATTTTAGAGATTCTTTCATTTTGAGAATTATATCTAGTAGTTCAGGTGCTTAACGAACTGAAATATAAGATATCTGGTTTATATTTTAGAGATCACGTTATTTTGAAAATTATATCTAGTAGCCCAGGTGGTTAAAAACCATCTTCCTCAGGGAACCTAAGCTGGGAACTGAAATATAAGATACCCTGTTTATATTATAGAGATTCTTTAATTTTAAATATTATATCTAGTAGTCCCGGTGCTCGAAAAACATCTTCCACAGGAAAATTGAGCTGAGGAATAAAATATATAAGATATCTGGTTTATATTTTAGAGATCACGTTATTTTGAAAATTATAACTTTTATTCCAGATGCTTAATAAACAGCTTCATCATGGAACTTGAGCTGAGAACTAAAATATAAGATACCTGGTTTATATTTTAGAGATTCATTCATTTTGAAAATTATATCCAGTAGTCCAGGTGCTCGAAAAACATCTTCCACAGGAAAATTGAGATGACAACTGCAATTTAAGATACTTGGTTTATATTTAGGAAATCCCAACTTTTTGAAAATTATTTGTAGTATTCCAGGTGCTTAAGAAACATCTTCCTTACGTAACTTGTTACGTACGAATAACTAAACCCAATACAATGAAATATTAAGTTCGATTACTCGCCCGCTTGAGGCTCCAAACTGCCAAACTCTGAGCTTAGGAAATTTAAAATTTAGTAAACCAAAATTTGTTTTTAATCTGGGATCGTATTTGCCCTCTCCTCTGACTGAGGAGGCTATACCCTTTGCACAAGAAAACCCCCTTTTTCTTGAAAATAAAGCTGAATGAAAGGATAAGTTCAAAAATTACCAATTTTTATTTTTCCAAACAGGTGAAAAAAATTAAATGTGGGGTACACACATACATATAATTAGAACAATACCTTACATCGAGTTTTTCCTAATTCTACCAGTACTAGGAGAGAGAGAGAGAGGTTTACCCCTGGGCTCCTTATTCGTCCTAGACCGGGCAGTGGTTTCCTGTTGTTGCGAAGAAATCACAACTTGAGTCTTATTGGTCGGTCGCGCACAATATGCGCACACCAAAGAAATTACCGTTTCGCCACCTGCTTTTGTCGTTCCTTCAAATAGGAATTTTGGACTTTAAATTAGCCCGCCGAAGATTGAAATATACTTGAATATATTCAAGTATAAATTTGCTTCCGTCTAGATGAAGACTTTTGGGTTTTTTTCGTCCGCCCGACACGATTCCAAAAATAAATAAATACTCGTTAGATAAAAATTTTACGATTTTACTCGACTAACGAATCGCGAAGGAACTGTCGATCTAGACCGCAGACGGGCATGATAAAAGAAAAGTATTTTCTTTATTATTCTAAGGTCAAGATCTAATCAAGACACTTAGAAGACTGCGTAATTGCCTGGTTTAGATCCAACTCTTAAGCTCATCGCCCGGTGAGCATGGTAGGGATTTTTGTTTGCTAAGGAGTTTTGGATTGGATGAAATAAATGTGGCAGGGGTACGTGGGAAACTATGTGAATGCTGAATTTTAGTAATCCGACTTTTGCTGACCCATAGGTGTTATTGGATACCTTCATCCTTGCTATCTTAGCAAAAGGAAGTGGCTCGCAACTATCATTCGATTCATATCCATTAATTATTTTAGAAACGATTTTTAGTTTCTCCTAATTCAGGTTGGATTGAAATATTATAGTTTGTCTGAATTTTAATTGTTATTAGGAAAATTGTTACTGAAACAATTCCATTGTTCAGAGGATTTTATTTGATGTCTTAAAAGCACGTGGCTTTTGTTATGGTAGGTCAGTCGGCAAGCATTTAGGCTTGGATGGGTGCGGGGTACGGGAAGGGGTAGGTGTGTGCTGGACCTTACGCTGAGCGCAGAGTCGGATCGTGGCAGTCATAGAATCGGGTAAAATATATGCATATATCTGCCTTCTTTGGTGCGTGCCTGGGCGGACGAAAGATGGAAGCAAGCAAAAGCAGAAAGATGGCTTTAACGCGAGATGCTAGCTTGAGCTGCAGGGAGATAGCTCTCTCTCTCTCCTTCTTCTCTCTTTCGTTCTCCTTTTTCCTATTCTATTCCTTACATCTCTTTTCCATTTCTTTCATCTTCCCTATTTGTTCATTCTTTTTTATTCATGAGATGATTTTCGTGTGGTAGGCATGCAGTACACATACATATATGCATATGTATGTACATATATACACACGTGCATGTCACATTAATTTCAATGCGTGCAACATAGTTAGATTCGCAAAAGTTATCCCATTCAGAACCCATATCGAAAAGCCTCTCGTACATGGCTACATAGGTTTTGAATGAGGATAACTGATCGTCCTGGAATTTATAAATTGGGATTTTGACGCTCATGAAAACTTCTTTCGAGTCGTACATTATTTTTAATCGCTTCTCCTTACTCTTATTTGTAGCGGTGGGACGAGCGTGTTACATAGCATCTCGATCTACTTCTACCTTTCCCGCGCTCTCTCATTCTTACACTTTGCTCTCTCCCATTCTTCACTCGCATTTGCCTCGAACCAACTCGCCACCCCAGAAATGTTGAGTCGCGGTGGTTATCAGGAAGGCTCAGGTTACGAGCGATTCAAGCGTAGACTTGCTTCATTGTAACTCATGAACTAATGTCAGCATTGAGTATAATATTTTATACCGACATTAGTTCAGCAAAAAGATTTTATTTTATAGACTCGCACGTAACAAACCACACCGGAATTTTTATGTTTTCGTCCCCGACAAACTAGGGTGGTTCGAGTCAAGCATAACTGCATTCATTCCATGCTTTCAGGTGGCATCGTGCGTCCGTACCTTTTCTTTATATCTATTTAGGAAAGAGAGGAGAGAGAAGAGAAAAGAAAAAAAAAGACTTCCCTTGCAATGGTCTTATTTTTAAAAATATTTGTTCTACACGTATGGTGCCGTGAAGACATATTTTGTCGTTTGCTTCCTATCGCATTGGACTTCTCAGAAATGATATAGGCAGGAAGCTGGAGTGAGCAGCTCCCCCCCCCCCCCCTCATCATAATTATAAGAGAGGCTGAAGTCCCATAAGGTATGCTGCTCTTGACCACCCACTTTTCGTCAGTCGTTCATTACAATTTTAATCGTTGATCCGAGTCATTCGCGCGTCGCGGTAGTGAGACCAGTGTGCAGTGGCTAACCAGGAGTTTCAGTGCGGGCTAAGTTGTGAAAAATTGGTGAGAAGAGGAGTGAAAACAGAACATCAGCGAAAAAGAGGAAACGGGATGTCGACTTCTAAGGTTGCATTGTTGCAAGGCCTGTTGGGGAAGGTCGACCAATCGTTGGAGGGTGAAGTCCGGAGGCTCAGGAAACCACCACCCTCCAGTCTTCTGCCCCTAGTCCTGGCTCATCAGAAGGCCGCCTCCCTGGGAGGATCACCAAGAGATGGGTGAGTCCTGCATTACTATTTTTCCCCTTTTTGCTATATTTAACTGTGCATTTTGATAGAAAAATTCTATTTATTCTTTCCAAATTGACACATTCAGCCTCTTTCTTTTGACGTGAATAAAATCTTTTAAACAGTGTGGAATTATGCAAAACAGATTGATGAAAATCTAGACATATATATACAAACGGAGATTTATTCATAACTTGAAAGAATACCGTTTTAGCAAACTGGAGTTTACCTTGTAAATGGTATATTTTTCTATTGCTTTTTTATATTTTTTTTTATAATTGTCTTCCTTTTCATTTTCCGTTTATATTATCCTCCCCTGTGGAGGGGAACCGCCACCCTTAACTTTTTATTTTCCAAAAATCAAAAATATTATTATTTTTTTTTTTTTTTTTTTATTTTTTTTTTTTTTTTTTTTTTTTTTTTTTTTGCGAGATGGTACTGAGGTTTGTGGCGACTGCATCTAAGGGATACAGTTCTCTTTCCCAATGTTTGGCTACCTGTGAATTATATTTGTAACCTAAAGCAACCGAGTTTAGAACGTCTGTTTGTTTGTTTCAGATTTATGATAATCTTTGGCGATTGGTCGTTGGCGCCGGCGCGACCTCTTTTTACCGCACCTTGGGGATATGAGGGTCGTCTCCGACACCTGGCTCCGCCAAAGCCCTTCCTTAGGTCGAGATGGATCCAGGAATACACCTGGATGGAGTCAGAGGGCGCCTACTTTTGTAGAGGGTATTGGGCCAAGGTAGGTACTCCGTCTTCATGTTGCTTATTCGTTGTTGTGATGCATGTTGCCGAATATTTACTTTTACGCTCTTTTCCCTTAGAAGATCTTAGTTTGATTCTCTCTACGCATATATATATCCTTAATTGATGCCCCCCCCCCCTTCTTTTTCTTTCTAGTATCCTTATCGTCATCCTATGGTGGCGGACTTGGAGGTGTCGAGCATGGAGATGTGGCAAGGGGCGGGTCGCTCCAGTCCTCCGATTTCGACGTGGTTAGTTGCCTTTCCTGTCATTATACTAGTATAGCAACATATAATCACTTAGATGTGTTAACGCGCAACCATGGCTGTTCGCGTGAGAAATCACATACATACGTGCACATATTCATCCCCCTCCCTTTTTTTTTTCCTCTTTCTTCTTTTCTTTAGTATCTTCAAGGACCTTCCTGGTATCCCTCCGCGCACTGGGTATCAACCTCGTAATAAGGCCTACACCTTGGTGTGGGTCCAGCGCCATTACTTTCTGGGCCCCGACGAACCGCGTGTCTCGTATAACTGGGAGCTGGTAAGTGATACTCTTCTTCCTTCCTTGAGGTAGTGTTACAACGAGAGAGAAAAACAATTCTCATGATTAATAATTTCCAGCGTTATGCAGTTGGTCTGGAGCAGCATTGGGAGAGTTGGCGTTAGCCAATAAGGAGCGGGTTGCTACTAACTTCAACTTCCTGCGCCAACCCGAGTATTGCTGGGTCACAATGTTAGAGAAAGAGAGAAAGAGAAAAAAGGAAAGAAGAGAAAAAAAGAAAAAAGAAAATAAAATAATAATAATAGTTGTAGCAATGATATTATAAATACACAGATTGCATTTATACGCGAGGCCAGTCTATGAATAAAATAGTTAAATCTAATTTGCACGATATTTCGATTGAACAAAGTTGACTGTAGTCCAACAATCAATTGGCTTCCCTTCCTTTATAATACCTAGATACAACTTGATACCCATTATAATAATTATATCAATAAGGTAAATAGGGTGATAAGTAGATAAGAAAAAAAAAAAATAATAATAAAAAAAAACGGAATGGATAATAATCGTAATAAGTAGGATAAGTAAGGTGAATTGGGATGCTAGGGTTTGGAGTTTCAGGCATTCAACCTGTGATGGTCAGGGAAAGGTGAGGTTGAGATAAGCAGCGCTGGAAGAAGGAGCGATAGTTCCCAATACTTAGTTCTTAGTAGTCTGAAATATGTCTATTATTCCTTGCGCAAGTTAAGCCGGCTGAAGTTTTTGGGGTGGTAGCTGGACTACCGCAGTCATGGATGATTTCTCCCTCGGCGTCACTGAAGGCATGGCAGCACTGATCAGGTCAGTCGAGGCTTTGGATGTCTGTGTTGTAGAATTTCCGGAATCCCTCCTTTGTAACTTCTCGTCGACAGATGCAAGACTGGGGCTGATCGTCTGATTGTTCTCTGCCGTCGTGGGGATGTTCTGCTGTTTTCCTTTGATGGTACTAAAGTTGACATCTTGATCAGCTTTCATTCTTGGTGAGAGTCGTGGATGGCAGGCAATAAACTTTTTCAGTATTCTGGTATAGATAAGGTATATCAGCAGTCCGGTAGATATGATTCCTAGGCCTAGGTAAGACCCGTGGATCAGTTTTGTTTGATTGTTTCCTGCTCGTCGGGCCAAGCTGAGCTCATACAGCTGTTGTTCTAGGTATTCCAAGGACATGTCGCTGGCTTCAAAGGCTCTATCCTCGGTCGTGATTTCCTTCGTCTGATCAGGCATTGATTTACCTACAGGTGTGTATCCTTGAAGTTCCTGCACAGCTGATGACAATTCGGAGAGGTTTAGGTGAAGCGGCGGAGTATAGATGATTTCGGTCCGCCCCTTTTGATTTATCGTGCCTGGCAGCATTCTCCCTTTTATTCGGAGGTCGCATCCTGGAGTTAGTTGAACTATGCCTGTTCCTCTTAGTTCGGTCTGGTTGCTGTTCTGGTGAAGGCAAACTATTGTAGCAATAATTGGTTCTTGGAGAGAGTATAACCATCCGCCCAGGGTGCTTAATAATTTCCAGTCGAGTTGGTCCTTGTATGTTATTTGGACGTCGCAAATTCGGAAGGTGGATAATGAGGGACTCAACAGAAGCTCTGCCTCGCAGGTTCTAAACTTCCCATTCTCATTGATAGGTAGGTTTCTCTTGCAAATTCTGCAAGACGATAGTTCCGTACAAGCAGCAACATCTTGATGGTTCATTAGGACGTAGGTCCTCTGTGATTCTTCTACAGCGATATGGGAGAATTTTGGTAGTACATATACCTTCCCAGAGTTGTTTCCTAAGATGGCTTGAGGCACTGGAAGTGGATGTAGTTGATACACCAGGTAGTTAGCTCTTCCCAACAGCGGTATATCCAGCAATATTTTAAGGACTCCCCTTCTGTATATGGGGGTGACGGTGGATATGCTGGTCAGCTCCTCGATGTCTACAGCAGGTCCGGATACTGGGAAGACCATCTCTGGGCGATGATCCTGGATGTCGCGGTAGATTAATTCCAGTTGCCTTGAAGTCAATAGTCCTGGATGCATCTGCTTTTGTCTGGCGGCGTGAAGGACATTCAAAATTTTTCGATTGCTCTTATATATTCCCCTACAGCTGCTTCGTTCGTTCGCAGGACTCGGGTTAGGGATTCGGTATATTTCAGCTCAGTGATCTTCCTGGTGTCCTGACCAAGTTCCCGATTAAGATTGGTGAGTTCGTTCTTGAGTGATTCGAGCTTCTCCTGATGCTGTTGAGCTTGTTTGTGCATCCTTTCTAGTTGGGACCCGACCAAGTGGGTCTGTTGCCCTACTAGGTGCGAAATGTTGGTCTGTGCTTCGTTCAATTCTTCGATTTTTGCCTCGATCATCTGACCATCGTCGTAGGTCAGGAGCCCGGCTACAGGTCCAATGATTCCACCCAAGAAACCTAGTAGTGGAGTCGCTCGTCGTCTTCGCATTGCTTTTGGTAGGTGAGAGGGAAGGAGTTTTTCGGCTCGCTGCTCCATCATGGTTGTTTCCCTCATAAGTTCTCTTTGGAGCCCTTCGGCCAGATTAAGCTTGGATGCAAGGGCATGATTGGCGATGACTTGGTGGCAGTGTTCCTCGTATCCTGGTTGGCAATGTGCGGCTAAGCTGTTCATATTGTGTTTATAGGATGATAGTGGGTTCTGGATTTTGTTGATGTCCATGAAGATGGTGATCCTCCAGGTACTGGTTGTCCACTTTATGGTCCCCAGGTATTCATAGTACACTCCTGTACTACTCTTGAGTGGGGTAACCCGGAATGTGTCTTCGTGATTCCCTTGGCTGGTGGTGATAAGAGGTAACAAAAAGGCAAGCCATCGACATCCCATCTTTGTCATTGAAATTCGGAATCTGGAAAGGAGGAGCATTAGTTTTTTTCTTCACAGCTGGCATAGCACTGCCTCGAGAAAGGATATGCATTTCATACTTTTAGAATGCCGGAGCTCTATTTGCTTTACCGTGAGAAAAATTATTAGGTTGGAACCTCATGGGATCTAAATAATGCATATTCTTACTCGGGTTTTCTACCCTTAATCGCAGGTTTTCTAACAGTGCGCAAGCAGGAGTTTGTCTTTGTGTTTCATGATCCGTTCGCCGTCCTCTGTTTCCAGAATAACATTATTATTTTCTGTGAAACCGGCGACGGCGTACGGTCCTGTGGCTCGACTGTCGAATTTCCCGTCCCTAATTTCCTTAAGGGCGTAAACCGTATCTCCGATTTTCGCGTTTAGTGGCCGAGTTTTCTTGTCATATTGCTCTTTCGAGCGAGATTTCGCTTTGATGAGATTCTTGTGGGCAATCTTCTGGATTTCGCTTATTCTAACTATTAGGTCGCGTAGGTAGGATCCATAGGTTTCGAGTTCTGTACCCTGAGGAAACGAGCTGGGTGTCCTGGCGACTCGCCCGAAAACTAACTCGTAGGGTGTAAAGTTCGTAGCCTCGTGTACCGACGTATTATATGCGAACATGGCGAAAGGGAGCAATCGATCCCAGTCGTCATAATCGTCAGCATAGTGCTTTATGTAATCCGTCAATACAATATGGCTTCTCTCGAGTGATCCATTAGTTTGTGGTCGGTACCCGGAAGTGGTGAGTTGCTTGACGTTAAATAATCTTTCTAGGTGTTTCATCAATTTGCTAATAAAACTCCCTCCCCTGTCTGTTAGAATATATCTAGGCGCGCCATATTGGGAGAAGAGTGTTGTTGCAACTGCGTGGGCAATGGTAGTTGTTTTCAAGTCTGGTATGGGAACTGCAATGCAGTACTTGCTGAAATTATCCTGCATTGTCAAGATGTGTCTGTTCCCGTTTGGTGTTGTGGGCAATTTTCCGACAGTATCGAGTGATACCTTCTCGAATGGCTCAGCAGGGGTGTCAGTGATGAGCATTGGCTCGCGGGTACGAGCTCGGATGAGTTTCTGTTCAAGGCAGCTTCTGCATCCTCGGATGAACTCGCTGATTTCGTCTCGTAAGCCAGGCCATGTGTATCGCTCTCTGATGCGGCGGTAGGTTTTTGTAATGCCCTTATGGCCGCCTATAAGGCTGCCGTGATATTCGGCGATAATATTGGGTCGGATTTCTACGGGAGGAACTTCGATTTTTCCGTGGCATAGAGTAATAGTAATGTTGCTACCCCGAAATATTTCTGCCACGAGCTCCGTCATTTTGTTTTGCGGTAACGATCCCAGCAAATCTCCTGAATTTGCCATACGGCAGGTGGTCTGGTTGTCCTTTTCTAAGGCAGTTCGAAGGTTCATTAGTCCTTGCGCCACATCCTTCCAGTCGACATTGTCAACATGTCGTCTTTTTAGGACCACGGAATATGTCTTATGTCGACCGTGCGGAGTGACGAGGACTTGTCCCTTCTTAGGGCGGCATCCCCAGAGGTCTTGTAGGTCAAGACGCTCGGTAGCCACAAGAAGTTTTGCTATGGGGTTCGTAGGCTCGCAATCTTCGGATATAAAGTGAGCATAATTGTCATGTCTGAAAGTTAAAGGTTCTGTCCATTGGTGGATGACGTTAGGTTCATCGGTGCAGATGCTAATTGGTTTTTGGCCTGTATTTGAGAGATTCTGGTGAGGTCCGATAGAGGTAGGTGCGTCGTCCACATACGGTATCTTGAGGTCGATGATGGAGCTAGGATGGGATATGGGACCTTGGACGGGTTCGTAAAATGGTTTCGATTGTTCCAGTCTTCTTGGTTTTATTCCTGCTGTTCTTGCTATTGAGTCTTTTCTGCTGTCATCTGGGTCGATGACTGTCCTTGTGAAGGGCGTTGATCTGGCTCCTGGCGTTGCAGGGGCTGCTGGCGTTGCAAGCAAGGATCTTCGAGGGGGCTGTCTTCCAATTATTGGGGACTGTGAGGAGGATTCGATTTCTTCAGGGGCATCCTTAAATCGGACCATGCTTTTCCTCGCCACCCCGGAATTTTTGTCAGAGAATTCCGTTGACTTCGTTATCTGCCCAGTGGATCTAGGTTCGCCTAAGGTTTTTGCTTGGCTTGTAGAGGAACTTGTTGCGATTTGCCAGTCTTGTGGTGTGCATGCTTCCCTGCTTACTTCCTTTTCGTATTTTTCCAAAAAGTTTTTCACTCTATTGGAGAATTCGACGTCGTCATATTCTCCACAGGGATCGAGAGCTTCTAAGTTTTCCAGGAGTTCTCGGTCTTCTTCGCCTTCGGAGACATAGGTGCACGGAGGTCGACATTCGTCCTGCATATCTTCATGATCCCACCATAGAGACTCATGAACGATGTTGGAGCTCTCGAGCCCTCGGTTCTTCATTGATTTATCCAGCTTTGAGAAAGATTTCTGTAGATCTTCTCTTAATTTGTTCTGTGATTGGTGTTGTCTGGGGGTGTCCTCATCGGTTTCGTTGCTGTCTTCACTGTCCAGGGGTTGTGGGCGGACATCAACGATCATCCGTTCGGGAAGTAGCTCTTCTTCCTTGTTCTCAGTAGATGGTGAGGCTTCAATCCCTTCTCTGGCTAGCTTATCGGCCATTTCGTTTCCTGGGATTCCTTTGTGGCTTGGAACGTGTTCCCAAATCACATCCAAGGGTTCCAGGGCTGTTTTCATCTTTTCAAACTCAGATCGATTTCTAACTGGTTTATTCTCGTATGTTTTCCAGTTGTTTGCTTCCCATCTTGGAATCCATTCCGTGGCACTGTTTACTAGAAACTTAGAATCAGTCTTTATCCTTAGCTTCTTGATGCCAGCCTCTTGAGCCTGTTGAGCTGCTACTGTTGCTGCCTCAATTTCAGCTGAGTTGTTTGTTTGACGTCCCTGGGAGGGACGTGAAACATTTAGTGGATGGTTGGGTCCAAACCAGACTCCTATTCCCGCCCTTGGTTCCCCACGTCCATTGTAGCTGCACGCTCCGTCAACGTAAACGTCTACGTAAGTGTCTTGTAGTGGGGCTGACCAAGGGCTTGGACCCGGAAGTCTAGGGGGCGCACTTTTAGGGGCGGTGATGTCCGTCTTTGCTACTAGAATTGGCTTTAGGTTCGGTAAAACACTACGGGATTCGCGAAACACTGGGGGGTCGGAGTCGTCACTGTCCTCGTCGTCTGACGATGGATCACTGGAAGAGTTTTCGTTTAACACCGGGGCCTCACTAATTCCTTTTCGTCTCGAAAGTCGTTTACCAATGCAACTTTCGTCAAGGTTGGTTGCTTTTGGTTTACTTTGGGATTCGTGAGCTGCTTGGGGATTTTCGGGAGCCGAATCCTTTCTTGGCCTTCCACGTCGTTTAGGCATTGCTCCGGCTGAGGTCGGCGGTCTTGCAGAAACAGTGGGTTTAGTCCTTACTGCGTTGAAGGGGATGGATCGGGGTACAGAAGGTTTTCCTTTGTTTGCAAAATTTACACTGGATCCAGAAGTGGGTTGGTTCCTTGTCTGAATGGGTTTCCTCGTTCGAGTTGGGTGTTCAGCGGAACCTGACGGCTCCTGACTGGTGGAGGGGGATTCACCTTTACTAGGTTCTCCCCGTGATGCTCCAGAGCGCGTTATAACCAACACTTTTCCGGTGTTATAGGGATTTTCCACGGAATTCTGGATGTTTTCAGAAGGTTTTGGGAGTGAAGAGGATTCGTACGATTGATCAGGTTTGTCAGAATCGTCGGAGTCCGTAGAGTCAGTAGATTCCGAGTATTGTTCGTTAGCCACAGGGTTTCCTGACAAGGCTTCAACTCCCCTATTTAGTTTCCCTTGTTTATATTCAAACTTATATTGATAATCCTGGAGTCTAAGTCGCCATCGCAGCAACCTTGCTCCTGGATTATTAATATAGGTCATCCAGTGAACTGGTTCGTAGTCGCAGGCCAGCACGAACTCCCTTCCGTACAAATATGGGCGGAAGCTCGTAACAGCATACAATACCGCCAGGCATTCCTTTTCTGCTTTCGAGTAGTTTTGTTCGCAGGAATTCATCACCTTGGAAAAGTAGGCGATGGGCATATCTACTCCATCCTTTTCTTGGGTTAGCATAGCTCCGACAGCATGTTCAGAGGCATCTGTGGTTAGCTTAAAGGTCTTGTTAAAGTCGGGGTATTGGAGCACAGGTTCGTTGCAGAGGTATCTGCGTATTTTTCGAAAACTTTTTCGTTGTGAGCGTCCCCATTCCCATTTTGTGTCCTTCTTTAGGAGGTTGGACAAGGGTTTTGCTAGCTTCGCGTAGTCTTTTATAAATCTCCTATAGTATCCTGAGAGGCCTAGGAATTGTCGAATAGCCCGAACTGTCCTCGGTTTTGGAAATTTTCTAATAGCGGCTATCTTTGCGGGGTTGGGTTTCATTCCATCACGGCCGATTATATGGCCCAGGTAAGCCACCTCGGTTCGTAAGAATTCGCACTTGTCCGGTTGAAGCTTTAGATGCGCCTCTCTTAGTCTATTGAATAGTCTCCTGGCTTTTACGTCGTGTTCTTCTAAGGTTTCTGAATGAATAACAATGTCATCCAGATAGACAAAAACTTCGGTCCCATGCATGCCCTTCAAAACGATGTCCATGAGGCGTTGGAAGGTAGCAGGAGCATTTTTAATCCCCATTGGCATCCGCAGATACTCAAAGTGTCCACGGGGTGTCGAGAACGCCGTTTTCAATCGATCTTCGGGATGTGTTTCAACTTGATGGAAGCCACTGGCCAGATCAAATACAGAAAAGTACTGTGCATTCCCCAAGTGGTCCAAAATATCTGTGATGTTGGGCAAGGGGTAGGCATCCCCAATTACCTTTTCGTTAAGGGCTCTGAAATCAATAACAACTCTCCACTTCTTTTCTCCCGAGGCGTCGAGCTTTTTTGGAACAATCCAAAGTGGAGAATTGTAAGGGGATTTAGAGTCACCAATAATTCCGCTATTGTATTGCCTCTCGGTCTGCAGAATGACTTGGTCTGTTGCATCATGAGGGTATCTATATTGCTTCTTTGCAATCACCTCATTGTCCAGTGTTGGAATTCGGTGTTGGATCAGATGAGTGCTGGTAAGTTTCTCGCCATTTAGATGGAAAATATCAGCGTAGTCATCTGCCCATCTGAGGACGTAGTTCCTCTCTTCATCATTTAAATGAGAAAGGCGCAGGCTCCTTTTGACTCTTTCGGCACGCTCTGCATAAGAGCTCAGATGTCCCAGTATGCCTAGGGTAGAGTACTCGGGTTCTGAGTCAGAAGATTCTTCGCCGGGGAATGTACAGAAATCGAATGGTATGACCTCCTGGGGAGCAATTTCTATATCTATGTCGTCTTCAGTGGTATTGATGGCGATTGCGTGACAGACGCCATTGTGCGTTGAGACTGCTGCCTCTCCAAGGTAAAGCCCTTCGGGGGTATCTAGTTTAGCCAGGTAGCCCTCAGCAACCTCTGGATTTGTGACGCTTATAGCAATGGGTTGCCTTGTTCTAGCCTTAATTTTTAAAATTCTAGAGAAAGGTTTGATCTCGGTTTTAAGTGATTTCCTCGCTTCCTGTGATTCCCGGTCGATGAAAGGGATCGGTGTGATAGGGTTGGAAGCGGTTACTAATGCATTGTGTCGGAAGGAAATTTGAGCCTGTTCCTGCCTCAAATAAGGTCTCCCGAGAATTCCATCTGGTGAGATGGGGATACTATTTTCCACAACATGGAATTCCACTAGGGTGTTAAGTATTGAAAGGTTAATAGTGCCTATCGTAATTACGGGGTGGTTCGTTATTCCGGTGATCGGGATTGATCTCTTCGGGTCAAGAATTAGTTCTTGACGCAAGGTGCTCAGTTTGATTAGATTAACGTCCGAACCTGGGTCCACAAGAAAACTAGCTTTACTGTTGCGGAATTCAGGGGCACTCAACTCAACTACGGGTGAGTCTTCGGTTTTGGATCTTGTTCGAAAGATCCTACTGAGCTCTCCTGGAAGTGGACTGCCTTGGGACGCTCTCGGTGTGGTTGGTTCGTTGCCGCGTCTGAACGACGAACCTGTTGGGAGTTTAAATTCTCCGGAGGCCCTGGTGAAGTTGATCTAGGAGGTGTCATGGCTCCTGGCGGCCTACCATACCCGCGCCATGGTTGATTACTCCCGTGACCGTTCCTGTTCGGTGCTTCAGAGGGATACTGCGGCATAGGTGGAAGGGGTGGGTATGAGTAGGGATATTGGTAAGTTGGAGGGTAAGGTGGGGCATAAGAGTAGGGGAACTGTGGTGGGTATGAAGGGTACTGTGGTGGATATTGGTGAAATGGTTGGTGTGGGGATGTCGGATTGCGTAGGTTGGAGACTTCTGGTGAAGCTTCGCCTTTTGTCCTTTCAGCTTTATCTGGTTTAACCATTTGTCTTGTGTAGGGGCTAGGTGATCGCGCGCGTTCCGGAATTTTCTCGTTTTGCCGCATGATATGGTAAGAAGACGCGAAGGGCCTTACTCTTTCCGTTTGTCTTAGTCTTTCCTCTATGTGGAGGGCATGTTCGAGGGCTTCACCAAGGTCCCTCGGATTTCTGGTGTCCACGAAGGTAGACATTTCGTCCGGGAGGCCCCTGATGAAGGCGTCTAGTGCACAGTCCACCACTGGTTTCATCATGATGGTGCTCTCACTTATTTCATGAGGAGTGCCGGCATAATGAACCTGTGTATACTTATCCTCGATGGCATGTTTTGCCCCACTCAGCAAACCCTGTACCCGGTCGTAATAGTCGCTTACGGTTTCCGTTTGTTTCATCCTTAGGTTCACGATAGACTAGAAGTACCATTGATATTTCTTCGAAGGGGCGAAACGTTTTTTTAAATGTGCCATTAAGTCGTTTACCCGATTAAATCTTTTGTCCCTAACGCTTTCTCGTGCGACACCCTTGAGTTTACTTAAAACAACCTTTATGAAACCGGGTTCCGTGGATTCCGTGATGTATACTGCGCCGTTTGCGATGTCCTGTAAAAATTCCTTCAGTGGAGGATTTTTACCGTCAAATTGTGGTATGTGATAGGTGCTTTGTTGAAGAGTCATGCACTCTAATACCGAAGCCATAGCCGCACTAGCATCTAAATTCATTGATTGATTAGGGGGCGCAATATTAGGGTTGGGTCCGGTTAATGAATTAGTGATACTCGGGTATGCTTCAGTACTTGATTCGTTAGGGTCGTTACCGATAGGCTCCCTAGGATTACGGGTTCGATTGTCGTTCGACATTTTAAAATGTGCTGAGGATCCGGAAAATTCGACGTAAATTTTTGAAAGGTTTTAGACGTTTATAGGTTTTTGTGTTCCTATGTGTGGATACTTACGAGTACAGTGCTTACTAAAAATTAGAATACATATATATAACAACACAAAAGAAAATATGTAGAAGAAAAAGGGGATTAGATAATGGCCTATTATTAAATCTGGAAATTTTCAGGCTTACAATGGAAAAATGTCGTCTTTATTATCCCAGCTGGAGCAATTCAAGAGACTCAAGGTGTCGAACTTACTAGGAATTACCCAGTGATAACAAAAGGAGTGAAATCGAACCTTGTCTGACGTATCAGACTTCGACGGTGCAGAAATTTTATTATTCTGAAATTTGTCCTGTTTCTGATTCTGAGTCCAATACGATAATTTATGTGTTAGAAATTTCGTTCTCGGAAATATTCCTATTTAGGGCCCTTCCAATAGGAATTTGGTTGATTTCGCGTGAGGGATGATTCTCTTCTCTATAAGCTTGTCTTCTTTGCTCAAGAGCCTCACCGATTTCCAGATCTATTATTGTGGCCTGAGGGATTTCGCGTGTGATTTCAGGTGCTGGTACTTCAGTCCGTCGAACGGGTAAAACTGCACACACAGGAATATTCTTCTTAACAGGGAATATTAAGCTTCGATAAATTGTTGATAGGGCGGGTGTGTAAAGGTGTTTTCTCCCGGAACGCTTTTTCTTCTTGAGTGGTTCCAGAAGAGTAGGATTCTTTTGACAGGACATAGAACAAGGAGTATTCGAACTCTCGACGTGGCCAACAGAGTCTATGACTCAACGTACGTACCACAGAGGGGACGAAATTCTAAGAAAATTCAAATCAGAAATTTCTAATTCGGATTTTCCTCTCCCTATTCTATGGAAAAAGGTGAATAATCAATTCAATCGCTCAACGGTGACAACAGAGTCAGTGACTCAACGTACGTACTTCAGAGCGAGAGAACCACTAGGATTTTGATTGAATTAATGATTCAATCGAAACTCTGTTACATCATTCTCCTTCCACCGGTATATGTTATGGAATATATATATATATATATATATATATATATGTCTTCAATAAAGATCGACTAGATGTTTACTTGGATTGAATTTGTCAGAACTAGGACATAGAATAATGAGTATTCAAACGCTCGACGTGGACAACAGAGCCTATGACTCAACGTACGTACCACAGAGCGGAAGAATTTTCAGAAGATTCAAATTAAAAGGGAAATTAGGATTTGAATTTTCCTCTCGTTACTCTATGGAAAAAGGGGAATAATTAATTCAAACGCTCAACGGTGACAACAGAGTCAGTGACTCAACGTACGTACTTCAGAGCGAGAGAACCACTAGAATTTTGGTTGAATAAAACCCAATCAAAACTCTGTTACATTATTCTCCTTCCACCGGTATATATGATAATGGTAGAGTATACTAAATGGGTTGGAAGAAATGTGCAATATACGTGTGTCGAGAATAGAGAGCTAAACAAGCTTATTATTTGGAAGTGGACGCTCCTTGAGACTCTTGTTTTGCCTGCTGGAATTTCCTCAAGTCAATTTCCGCCTTGTTGAGTAGATTTTCAAAAAGAATGAAAATTCGTCGAAATTATTTATTTCTCTGATTTCTAATTCCTGCGGGTCGAAAGTTTGGGTTGGAGCCTCGGGTGTTGCAGTGGGGACCGTATCCCCAAAATTGTTAGAAATTGATTTTAATTCTTCTAATTGCTGAATTGTTCTTTGTCTGACCTGTCTTCCTGCTCGAGACTTTGATTTGCGTTTGCAATCTCTATTAGGGGTAGGTTGCAACATGAGGAAAGGTAAAGAATTTTTCGTTAAACTTAAGCTTTCTGCTAAAGAGCATAAAAGCGCAAGTTATGGAATTGTCCTTCTGCTGAAAAGCATAAAGGGTAATTCCTACACGAAAATGAGTTGAAAGAGATGATTTGAAATAAAATTGATGTTCGAAATTTATTCTTTCTGCTAAAGAGCAGAAAAGCCTAAATTTAAGAATTTACCTTCTGCTAAAAAGCATAAAGGGGAATTCTCGAGAACACAATTTTTAGGAATAAAAATAATTTTCTTTTTTCGAATCAATGCTTTCTGCTAAAGAGCATAAAAGAGTTAATTCTGGAATTGACACTCTGCTAAAGAGCATAAGTGTAAATTCCTATTAAAAGAAAATTGGAATAAAGATGGAATAAAACTGACGTTCGAAATTTATTCTTTCTGCTAAAGAGCATAAAAGCCTAAATTTAAGAATTTACCTTCTGCTGAAAAGCATAAAGGGGAATTCTCGAGAACACAATTTTTAGGAATAAAAATAATTTTCCTTTTTTCGAATCAATGCTTTCTGCTAAAGAGCATAAAAGAGTTAATTCTGGAATTGACACTCTGCTAAAGAGCATAAGTGTAAATTCCTATTAAAAGAAAATTGGAATAAAGATGGAATAAAACTGACGTTCGAAATTTATTCTTTCTGCTAAAGAGCATAAAAGCCTAAATTTAAGAATTTACCTTCTGCTGAAAAGCATAAAGGGGAATTCTCGAGAACACAATTTTGGAAAATAAAAGGATTTTGTTTTTGGAAAAGGGAGTAAATTTTAAAACCAGAAATTTGACAGATCAATATTAATATGAAAAGCAGAAACAATTAAGATCAGAAAGCAGTTGCAAGTGGTTGGTGAGTGTGACTCTGCAACGTGTAACGTGGCTAGGTAAAGCGCGAGACAAAAAATCCCACCGCTGCCAACATCAGTTTGTTACGTACGAATAACTAAACCCAATACAATGAAATATTAAGTTCGATTACTCGCCCGCTTGAGGCTCCAAACTGCCAAACTCTGAGCTTAGGAAATTTAAAATTTAGTAAACCAAAATTTGTTTTTAATCTGGGATCGTATTTGCCCTCTCCTCTGACTGAGGAGGCTATACCCTTTGCACAAGAAAACCCCCTTTTTCTTGAAAATAAAGCTGAATGAAAGGATAAGTTCAAAAATTACCAATTTTTATTTTTCCAAACAGGTGAAAAAAATTAAATGTGGGGTACACACATACATATAATTAGAACAATACCTTACATCGAGTTTTTCCTAATTCTACCAGTACTAGGAGAGAGAGAGAGAGGTTTACCCCTGGGCTCCTTATTCGTCCTAGACCGGGCAGTGGTTTCCTGTTGTTGCGAAGAAATCACAACTTGAGTCTTATTGGTCGGTCGCGCACAATATGCGCACACCAAAGAAATTACCGTTTCGCCACCTGCTTTTGTCGTTCCTTCAAATAGGAATTTTGGACTTTAAATTAGCCCGCCGAAAGATTGAAATATACTTGAATATATTCAAGTATAAATTTGCTTCCGTCTAGATGAAGACTTTTGGGTTTTTTTCGTCCGCCCGACACGATTCCAAAAAATAAATAAATACTCGTTAGATAAAAATTTTACGATTTTACTCGACTAACGAATCGCGAAGGAACTGTCGATCTAGACCGCAGACGGGCATGATAAAAGAAAAGTATTTTCTTTATTATTCTAAGGTCAAGATCTAATCAAGACACTTAGAAGACTGCGTAATTGCCTGGTTTAGATCCAACTCTTAAGCTCATCGCCCGGTGAGCATGGTAGGGATTTTTGTTTGCTAAGGAGTTTTGGATTGGATGAAATAAATGTGGCAGGGGTACGTGGGAAACTATGTGAATGCTGAATTTTAGTAATCCGACTTTTGCTGACCCATAGGTGTTATTGGATACCTTCATCCTTGCTATCTTAGCAAAAGGAAGTGGCTCGCAACTATCATTCGATTCATATCCATTAATTATTTTAGAAACGATTTTTAGTTTCTCCTAATTCAGGTTGGATTGAAATATTATAGTTTGTCTGAATTTTAATTGTTATTAGGAAAATTGTTACTGAAACAATTCCATTGTTCAGAGGATTTTATTTGATGTCTTAAAAGCACGTGGCTTTTGTTATGGTAGGTCAGTCGGCAAGCATTTAGGCTTGGATGGGTGCGGGGTACGGGAAGGGGTAGGTGTGTGCTGGACCTTACGCTGAGCGCAGAGTCGGATCGTGGCAGTCATAGAATCGGGTAAAATATATGCATATATCTGCCTTCTTTGGTGCGTGCCTGGGCGGACGAAAGATGGAAGCAAGCAAAAGCAGAAAGATGGCTTTAACGCGAGATGCTAGCTTGAGCTGCAGGGAGAATAGCTCTCTCTCTCTCCTTCTTCTCTCTTTCGTTCTCCTTTTTCCTATTCTATTCCTTACATCTCTTTTCCATTTCTTTCATCTTCCCTATTTGTTCATTCTTTTTTATTCATGAGATGATTTTCGTGTGGTAGGCATGCAGTACACATACATATATGCATATGTATGTACATATATACACACGTGCATGTCACATTAATTTCAATGCGTGCAACATAGTTAGATTCGCAAAAGTTATCCCATTCAGAACCCATATCGAAAAGCCTCTCGTACATGGCTACATAGGTTTTGAATGAGGATAACTGATCGTCCTGCAATTTATAAATTGGGATTTTGACGCTCATGAAAACTTCTTTCGAGTCGTACATTATTTTTAATCGCTTCTCCTTACTCTTATTTGTAGCGGTGGGACGAGCGTGTTACATAGCATCTCGATCTACTTCTACCTTTCCCGCGCTCTCTCATTCTTACACTTTGCTCTCTCCCATTCTTCACTCGCATTTGCCTCGAACCAACTCGCCACCCCAGAAATGTTGAGTCGCGGTGGTTATCAGGAAGGCTCAGGTTACGAGCGATTCAAGCGTAGACTTGCTTCATTGTAACTCATGAACTAATGTCAGCATTGAGTATAATATTTTATACCGACATTAGTTCAGCAAAAAGATTTTATTTTATAGACTCGCACGTAACAAACTTGAGCTGTCTACTAAAATATAAGATACCTGGGTTACATTTTAGAGATCCCGTCATTTTTAAAAAAATATCTAGTAGCCCTGGTGCTTAAAAAACGTCTTCCACACGAAAATTGAGCTGAGAAATAAAATATAAGATACCTCGTGTATATTTTAGAGATGCCGTCATTTTGAGGATTGTAACATCTATTCCAGGTGCTTAATAAACAGCTTCCTCAGGGAACATGAGCTGAGAACTAAAATATAAGATACCTGGTGTATATTTTAGAGAACCCGTTATTTTGAGGATTATAACTTTTATTCCAGGTGCTTAATAAACAGCTTCCTCAGGGAACTTGAGCTGACTACTAAAATATAAGATACCTGGGTTACATTTTAGAGATCCCGTCATTTTGAAGATTATATCTCGTATTCCAGGTGCTTGATAAACAGCTTCCTCAGGAAACTTGAGCTGAGAACTAAAATATAAGATACCTGGTGTATATTTTAGTGAACCCGTCATTTTGAGAATTATAACTTTTATTCCAGTTGCTTAATAAACAGCTTACTCAGGGAAATTGAGCTGAGAACTAAAATATAAGATAGCTGGAATATATTCTAGAGATCCCGTCATTTTGAGTATTATATCTCCTATTCCAGGTGCTTGATAAACAACCTCCTCAGGGAACTTGAGCTGAGAACTGGAATATAAATTACCGGGTTTATATTTTTGAGATCGCGTCATTTGTTAAATCATATCACCTATTCTAGGCGCTTAATAAACAGCTTCCTCAGCGAACTTGAGCAGAGAACAAAAATATAAGAAACCCGGGTTACATTTTAGAGATCCCGTCATTTTGAAAAAAATATCAAGTAGCCCAGGTGCTTAATAAACAGCTTCCTCAGGGAACTTGATCTGAGTACTAAAATATAAGATACCTGGGTTATATCCTAGAGATCTCGTCATTTCGAATATTATATCTAGTAGTCCAGGTGCTTAAAAAACATCTTTCTCAGGGAACTTAAGCTGAGAACTAAAATATAAGATACCTGGTTTATATTTTAGAGGTTCATTCATCTTGAAAATTATATCCAGTAGTCCAGGTGCTCGGAAAACACATTCAGCCGGAAAATTGAGATGACAACTGCAATTTAAGACACCTGGTTTATATTTAAGAAATCCCATCTTTTTGAAAATTATTTCTAGTATTCCAGGTGCATAAGAAACAGCTTCCTCAGGGAACTTGAGCTGAGAACTAAAATATAAGATACCTGGGGTATATTTTAGAGAAGCCGTCATTTTCAGGATTATAACTTTTATTCCAGGTGCTTAATAAACAGCTTCCTCAGGGAACTTGAGCTGAGAACTAAAATATAAGATAGCTGGATTATATTCTAGAGATCCCGTCATTTTGAAGATGATATCTCCTATTCCAGGTGCTTGATAAACAGCTTCCTCAGGAAACTTGAGCTGAGAACTAAAATATAAGATACCTGGTGTATATTTTAGTGAACCCGTCATTTTGAGAATTATAACTTTTATTCCAGTTGCTTAATAAACAGCTTACTCAGGGAAATTGAGCTGAGAACTAAAATATAAGATAGCTGGAATATATTCTAGAGATCCCGTCATTTTGAGTATTATATCTCCTATTCCAGGTGCTTGATAAACAACCTCCTCAGGGAACTTGAGCTGAGAACTGGAATATAAATTACCGGGTTTATATTTTTGAGATCGCGTCATTTGTTAAATCATATCACCTATTCTAGGCGCTTAATAAACAGCTTCCTCAGCGAACTTGAGCAGAGAACAAAAATATAAGAAACCCGGGTTACATTTTAGAGATCCCGTCATTTTGAAGATGATATCTCCTATTCCAGGTTTTTGATAAACAGCTTCCTCAGGAAACTTGAGCTGAGAACTAAAATATAAGATACCTGGTGTATATTTTAGAGAACCCGTCATTTTGAGGATTATAACTTTTATTCCAGGTGCTTAATAAACAGATTCCTCAGGGAACTTGAGCTGAGAACTAAAATATAAGATAGCTGGATTATATTCTAGAGATCCCGTCATTTTGAGTATTATATCTCCTATTCCAGGTGCTTAAGAAACATCTTCCTTAGGGAACTTGAGCTGACTACTAAAATATAAGATACCTGGGTTACATTTTAGAGATCCCGTCATTTTGAAGATTATATCTCCTATTCCAGGTGCTTAAAAAACATCTTCCTTAGGGAACTTGAGCTGAGAACTAAAATATAAGATAGCTGGGTTATATTTTAGAGATTCTTTAATTCTAAAAATTATATCTAGTAGTCCAGGTGCTTAAAAAACATCTTCCACAGGAAAATTGAGCTGAGGAATAAAATATAAGATACCTGGTGTATATTTTAGAGATCCCGTCATTTTGAGGATTATGACTTTTATTCCAGGTGCTTAATAAACAGCTTCCTCAGGGAAATTGAGCTGAGAACTGAAATATAAGATACCTCGTGTATATTTTAGAGAAACTGTCATTTTGAGTATTATATCTCCTATTCCAGGTGCTTAAGAAACATCTTCCTTAGGGAACTTGAGCTGACTACTAAAATATAAGATACCTGGGTTACATTTTAGAGATCCCGTCATTTTGAAGATTATATCTCGTATTCCAGGTGCTTAAGAAACATCTTCCTTAGGGAACTTGAGCTGAGAACTAAAATATAAGATAGCTGGTGTATATTTTAGAGATCCCGTCATTTTGAGAATTATATCTAGTAGTCCAGGTGCTTAAAAAACATCTTCCTCTGGAAAATGAAAATGACAACTGCAATTTAAGTTACCTGCTTTATATTTTAGAAATCCCATTATTTTGAAAATTAATTCTAGTTTTCCAGGTGCCTTAAAAATATCGTTCTCAGGGCACTTAAGCTGAGAATTGAAATATAAGATAACTGGTTTATATTTTAGAGATTCTTTCATTTTGCGAATTATATCTAGTAGTTCAGGTGCTTAACGAACTGAAATATAAGATATCTGGTTTATATTTTAGAGATCACGTTATTTTGAAAATTATATCTAGTAGCCCAGGTGGTTAAAAACCATCTTCCTCAGGGAACCTAAGCTGGGAACTGAAATATAAGATACCCTGTTTATATTATAGAGATTCTTTAATTTTAAATATTATATCTAGTAGTCCCGGTGCTCGAAAAACATCTTCCACAGGAAAATTGAGCTGAGGAATAAAATATATATGATACCTGGTGTATATTTTAGAGATCCCGTCATTTTGAGAATTATAACTTTTATTCCAGGTGCTTAATAAACAGCTTCCTCAGGGAACTTGAGCTGAAAACTAAAATATAAGATAGCTGGATTATATTCTAGAGATCCCGTCATTTTGAAGATGATATCTCCTATTCCAGGTGCTTGATAAACAGCTTCCTCAGGGAACTTGAGCGGAGAACTAAAATATAAGATACCTGGGTTATATTTTAGAGATCCCGTCATTTTGAGAATTATAACTTTTATTCCAGATGCTTAATAAACAGCTTCCTCAGGGAACTTGAGCTGAGAACTAAAATATAAGATACCTGGTTTATATTTTAGAGATTCATTCATTTTGAAAATTATATCCAGTAGTCCAGGTGCTCAAAAAACATCTTCAGCAGGAAAATTGAGATGACAACTGCAATTTAAGATACTTGGTTTATATTTAGGAAATCCCAACTTTTTGAAAATTATTTGTAGTATTCCAGGTGCTTAAGAAACATCTTCCTTAGGGAACTTGAGCTGACTACTAAAATATAAGATACCTGGGTTACATTTTAGAGATCCCGTCATTTTTAAAAAAATATCTAGTAGTCCAGGTGCTTAAAAAACATCTTCCACAGGAAAATTGAGCTGAGGAATAAAATATAAGATACCTGGTGTATATTTTAGAGATCCCGTCATTTTGAGGATTATGACTTTTATTCCAGGTGCTTAATAAACAGCTTCCTTAGGGAACTTGAGGTGAGAACTAAAATATAAGGTACCTGGTGTATATTTTAGAGAACCCGTCATTTTGAGGATTATAACTTTTATTCCAGGTGCTTAATAAACAGCTTCCTCAGGGAACTTGAGCTGAGAACTAAAATATAAGATAGCTGGATTATATTCTAGAGATCCCGTCATTTTGAAGATGATATCTCCTATTCCAGGTGCTTGATAAACAGCTTCCTCAGGAAACTTGAGCTGAGAACTAAAATATAAGATACCTGGTGTATATTTTAGAGAACCCGTCATTTTGAGGATTATATCTTTTATTCCAGGTGCTTAATAAACAGCTTCCTCAGGGAACTTGAGCTGATAACTAAAATATATGATACCTGGTGTATATTTTAGAGAACCCGTCATTTTGAGGATTATAACTTTTATTCCAGGTGCTTAATAAACAGCCTCCTCAGGGAACATGATCTGAGAACTGGAATATATGTTACCGGGTTTATATTTTTGAGATCGCGTCATTTGTTAAATCATATCACCTATTCTAGGCGCTTACTAAACAGCTTCCTCAGCGAACTTGAGCAGAGAACTAAAATATAAGATACCTGGTGTATATTTTATGAGATCCCGTCATTTTGAAAAGAATAACTAGTAGCCCAGGTGCTTAAAAAACATTTTCCTCAGGGAACTTAAGCTGAGAATTGAAATATAAGATACCTGGTGTATATTTTGGAGATGCCGTCATTTTGAGGATTGTAACTTTCATTCCAGGTGCTTAATAAACAGCTTCCTCAGGGAAATTGAGCTGAGAACTAAAATATAAGATAGCTGGATTATATTCTAGAGATCCCGTCATTTTGAAAATTATATCTAGTTGTCCAGGTGCTTAAAAAACATCTTCCTCTGGAAAATTAAGATGACAACTGCAATTTAACTTACCTGGTTTATATTTTAGAAATCCCATCTTTTTGAAAATTATTTCTAGTATTCCAGTTGCTTAATAAACAGCTTACTCAGGGAACTTGAGCTGAGAACTAAAATATAAGATAGCTGGAATATATTCTAGAGATCCCGTCATTTTGAGTATTATATCTCCTATTCCAGGTGCTTGATAAACAACCTCCTCAGGGAACTTGAGCTGAGAACTGGAATATAAATTACCGGGTTTATATTTTTGAGATCGCGTCATTTGTTAAATCATATCACCTATTCTAGGCGCTTAATAAACAGCTTCCTCAGCGAACTTGAGCAGAGAACAAAAATATAAGAAACCCGGGTTACATTTTAGAGATCCCGTCATTTTGAAAAAAATATCAAGTAGCCCAGGTGCTTAAAAAACATCTTCCACAGGAAAATTTAGCTGAGAAATAAAATATAAGATACCTGGTGTATATTTTAGAGATCCCGTCATTTTGAGGATTATGACTTTTATTCCAGGTGCTTAATAAACAGCTTCCTCAGGGAAATTGAGCTGAGAACTAAAATAAAACATACCTGGTCTAAATTTTAGAGATCCCGTCATTTTGCGGATTATAACTTTTATTCCAGGTGCTTAATAGACAGCTTCCTCAGGGAACTTGAGCTGAGATCTGAAATATAAGATACCTGGTGTATATTTTAGAGATCCCGTCATTTTGAGAATTATAACTTTTATTCCAGGTGCTTAATAAACATCTTCCTTAGGGAACTTGAGCTGAGTACTAAAATATAAGATACCTGGGTTATATCCTAGAGATCTCGTCATTTTGAAAAATTATATCCAATAGTCCAGGTGCTCGAAAAACATCTTCAGCAGGAAAATTGAGATGACAACTGCAATTTAAGACACCTGGTTTATATTTAAGAAATCCCATCTTTTTTAAAAATTATTTCTAGTATTCCAGGTGCTTAAGAAACATCTTCCTTAGGGAACTTGAGCTGACTACTAAAAATATTAGATACCCGGGTTATATTCTAGAGATCTCGTCATTTTGAGAATTATATCTAGTAGTCCAGGTGTTTCAAAAACATCTTCCCCCGGGAACTTAAGATGAAAACTAAAATATTAGATAACTGGTTCATATTTTAGAGATTCTTTCCTTTTGAAAATTATAGCTAGTAGTCCAGGTGCTTGAAGAACTGAAATTTAAGATACATGGTTTATATTTTTCAGTTCCCGTCATTTTAGAAATTATATCTATTTATGCAGGTGGTTAAAAAACATCTTTATCAAAGAACTTAAGTTGAGAAATAAAATTTATGACCCCAGGTTCATTTCTTACATAGCCCGTCAGTTGTCAAATCATATCTAGTAGTCCTGGTGCTTATAAGAAACCTTCTTCAGGGAATTAGTGGTGAGAACTGAAATATAAGTTACCTCTTGTATATTTTAGAGATCCCGCCATTTCGAGAATTATATCTCCTATTCCAGGTGCTTCAGAAACATTTTCCTTAGGGAACTTGTGCCGAGAAATAAAATATAATATACCTGGGTTATATTCTAGAGATCTCGTGATTTTGATAATTATATCTAGTATTCCAGGTGCTTCAAAAAAATCTTCCTCAGTGAACTTAATCTGAGTACTAAAATATAAGATACCTGGTTTATATTTCAGAGATTCTTTCATTTTGAAAATTATATCTAGTAGTCCAGGTGATTAAAAAAAGTCTTCCTCAGGAACATTGAGATGACAACTGCAATTAAAGTTACCTGGTTTATATTTTAAAAATCCCACCTTTTCGAAAATGATTTCTAGTATTCCAGGTGCCTTAAAAATATCTTTCTCAGGGAACTTAAGCTGAGTACTAAAATATAAGATACCTGGTCTAAATTTTAGAGATCCCGTCATTTTGAGAATTATATCTCCTATTCCAGGTGCTTTAGAAACATCTTTCTTAGGGAACTTGAGCCGAGAACTAAAATATAAGATACCTGGGTCATGTTTTATATATCTCGTCATTTTGAAAATTATATCTAGTATTCCAGGTTCTTAAAAACATCTGCCACAGGGAACTTAAGCTGAGAACAAAAATATAAGATACCAGGTGTATATTTTAAAGATCCCGTCATTTTGAGACTTATATCTCCTACTCCAGGTGCTTAATAAACATCTTCCTCAGGGAACTTGAGTTGAGAACAGAAATTTAAGTTACCTGGTTTAAATTTTTGAAATCCCGTCATTTGTTATATCATACATAGTAGTCCAGGTGCTCAAAAGATATCTTCCTCAGGGAACTTTTGCTGAAAACTGAAATATAAGATACCTGGTGTATATTTTAGAGATCCCGACATTTAGAGAATTGTATCTCCTATTCCAGGTGCTTCAGAAACATCTTCCTTAGGGAACTTGAGCCGAGAACTAAAATATAAGATACCTGGGTTATATTCTAGAGATCTCGTCATTTTGAAAATTATATCTAGCATTCCGGGTGCTTAAAAAAAATTTTCCTCAGTGAACTTAAGCTGAATACTAAAATATAAGATACCTGGTTTATACTTTAGAGTTTCTTTCATTTTGAATATATATCTAGTAGTCCAGGTGCTTAAAAAAAGTCTACCTCAGGAAAATTGAGATGACAAATGCAATTTAAGTTACCTGTTTTATATTTTTAAGATCCCTCCATTTGCTAAATTATATCTAGTAGTCCAGGAACATGAAAGAAATCTTCCTCATGGAACTTGAGATGAGAACTGGAATTTAAATTACCTGGTTTATATTTTTGAGATCCCGTCATTTGTTAAATCATATCACCTATTCTAGGCGCTTACTAAACAGCTTCCTCAGGGAACTTGAGCTGAGAACTAGAATATAAGATCCCTGGGATATATTTTAGAGATCACGTCATTTTGGGAATTATATCTCCTATTCCAGGTGCTTAATAAACAGCTTCCTTTAGGGAACATGAGCTGAGAACTGGAATATAAGTTACCTTGCTTATATTTTTGAGATCCCGTCATTTGTTAAATCATATCACCTATTCTAGGCGCTTACTAAACAGCTTCCTCAGGTCACTTGAGCTGAGAACTAAAATATAAGAAAGCTGGGTTATATTTTAGAGATCCCGTCATTTTGAAAAGAATATCTAGTAGCCCAAGTGCTTAAAAAACATCTTCCACAGGAAAATTGAGCTGAAGAATAAAATATAAGATACCTGGTGTATATTTTAGAGATGCCGTTATTTTAGAAACTATATCTAGTTATGCAGGTGGTTAAAAAACATCTTTATCAGGGAACTTAAGTTGAGGAATGTAATTCAAGAGCCTTGGTTTATTTCTTAGATATCCCTTCATATTGAAAATTATATCTAGTAATCCAGGTGCTTAAAAAACATTTTCCTCAGGGAACTTAAGCTGCGAACAGAAATATTAGATAATTGGATTATATTTTAGAAATCCCGTCATTTTGAAAATTATTTCTAGTGTTCCGGTGCTTAAGAAACATCTGCCTCAGGGAACTTAAGCTGAAAACTAAAATATCAGATACCTGGTTCATATTTTAGAAATCCCGTCATTTCGAAAATTATATCTAGTAGTCCAGATGATTAAAAAACACCTTCTTCAGGGAACTTAGGCTGAGAACTAAAATATAAGATACCTGGTTTATATTTTGGAGATTCTTTCATTTTGAAAATTATATCTAGTATTCCAGGTGCTTAAATAACATCTTCCTCAGGGAACTTAAGCTGAAAACTAAAATATCAGATACCTGGTTCATATTTTAGAAATCCCTTTATTTTGAAAATTATATCTAGTAATCCAGGTGCTTAAAAGAACTCTTCCTGAGGGAACTTGTGCTGAGAACTGGAATATAAGATATCTGGATTATATTTGAGAGATCCTGTCATTTTGAGAATTATATCTCCTATTCCAGGTGCTTGATAAACAGCTTCCTCAGGAAACTTGAGCTGAGAACTGGAATTTAAGTGACCTGGTGTATATTTTTGAGATCTCGTCATTTGTTAAATCATATCACCTATTCTAGGCGCTTACTAAATAGCTTCCTCAGGAAACTTGAGCTGAGAACTGGAACTTAGGTGACCTGGTGTATATTTTTGAGATCCCGTCATTTGTTAAATCATATCACCTATTCTAGGCGCTTAATAAACAGCTTCCTCAGGGAACTTGATCTGAGAACTAAAATATAAGATACCTGGGTTATATTTTAGAGATCCCGTCATTTTGAAAAGAATATCTAGTAGTCCAGGTGCTTAAAAAACATCTTCCTCAGGATAATTGAGCCTAGAAATAAAATATAAGATACCTGGTCTATATTTTAGAGATCCCGTCATTTTGAGAATTATATCTCATATTCCAGGTGCGTAAGAAACAGCTTACTCAAGGAACTTGAATTGAGAAGTAAAATATAAGATACCTGGTGTATATTTTAGAGATCCCGTCATTTTGAGATTTTTTATCTTTTATTCCAGGTGCTTAATAAACAGCTTCCTCAGGGAACTTGAGCTGAGGACTGAAATATAAGATAGCTGGTGTATATTTTGAAGATCCCGTCATTTTGAGAATTATATCTCCTATTCCAGGTGCTTGATAAACAGCTTCTTCAAGGAACTTGAGCTGAGAATTGGAATTTAAGTTACCTGATTTATATTTTTGAGATCACGTCATTTGATAAATCATATCACCTATTCTAGGCGCTTACTAAACAGCTTCCTCAGGGAACTTGAGCTGAGAACTAAAACATGAGAAACCTGGTTTAAATTTTAGAGATCCCGTCATTTTGAAAAGAATATCTAGTAGTCCAGGTGCTTAAAAAACAACTTCCTTAGAGAACTTAAGCTGGGAACTAAAATATAAGATACCTGGTTTATATTTTAGAGATCCCGTTATTTTAGAAATTATATCTAGATATGCAGGTGGTTAAAAAACCTCTTTATCAGGGAACTTAAGTTGAGAAATGAAATTTAAGAGCCCTGGTTTATTTCTTAGATATCCCTTCATATTGAAAATTATATCTAGTAATCCAGGTGCTTGAAAAACATCTTCCTCAGGGAACTTAAGCTGAGAACAGAAATGTAAGATAATTGGATTATATTTTAGAGATCCCTTCATTTTGAAAATTATATCTAGTAGTCCAGGTGCATGAAAAACATCTTCCTCAGGGAAGTTAAGCTGAGAACTAAAATATAAGATTCCTGGTGTATATGTTAGAGATCCCGTCATTTTGCGAATTATATCTTTCATTCCAGGTGCTTAATAAAATTCATCATCAGGGAACTTGAGCTGCGAACTGAAATTTAAGTTACCTGGTTTATATTTTTAAGATCCCTTCATTTGCTGAATTATATCTAGTAGTCCAGGTACTTGAAAGAAATCTTCCTCAGGGAACTTGTGCGGAGTTCTGAAATATGAGATATCTGGTTTACATTTTAGAGATCCCTTCATTTTGAAAATCTTATCTAGTAGTCCAGGTGCTTAAAAGAACTCTTCCTGAGGGAACTTGTGCTGAGAACTGGAATATAAGATATCTGGTTTATATTTTAGAGATCACATCATTTTGAAAATTATATCTAGTAGTCCAGGTGCCTAAAAAACATCTTCCTCAGGGAACTTAAGCTGAGAACAGAAATATAAGATAATTGGATTATATTTTAGAGATCCCTTCATTTTGAAAATTATATATAGTAGTCCAGGTGCTTAAAAAAATCATCCTCATTGAACTTAAGCTGGGAACTAAAATATAAGATATCTGGTTTATATTTTAGAGTTCCCGTTATTTTAGATATTTTATCTAGGTATGCAGGTGGTTAAAAACCTCTTTATCAGGGAACTTAATTTGAGAAATGAAATTCCAGAGCCCTGGTTTATTTCTTAGATATCCCTTCATATTGAAATCTATATCTAGTAATCCAGGTGCTTAAAAAACATCTTCCTCCGAGAACTAGTCCTGAGAACTGAAATATAAGATACTTCTTGTATATTTTAGAGATCCCATCATTTCGAGAAATATATCTCCTATTCCAGGTGCTTCAGAAACAACTTCCTTAGGGAACTTGAGCCGAGAACTGAAATATAAGATACCTGGTTTATATTTTAGAAATCCCGTCATTTTGACAATTATATCTGCTATTCCATGTGCTAATAAAAGTCATCCTCAGGGAACTTGAGCTGAGAACAAAAATATAAGATAGCTGGTGTATATTTTGAAGATCCCGTCATTTTGAGAATTATATCTTTTATTCCAGGTGCTTAATAAAGAGCTTCCTTAGGGAACTTGAGCTGAGGACTAAAATATAAGTTACCTGGTTTATATTTTTCAGGTCGTGTCTTTTGTTAAATCATATCTAGTAGTCCAGGTGCTCAAAAGACATCTTCCTCAGGAAAATTTTGCTGAGAACTGAAATATAAGATGTCTGGATTATTTTTGAGAGATCCCGTCATTTTGAGTATTATATCTCCAATTCCAGGTGCTTGATAAACAGCTTCCTCAGGAAACTTGAGCTGAGAACTGGAATTTAAGTGACCTGTTGTATATTTTAGAGATCCCGTCATTTTGAGATTTATATTTTTATTCCAGGTGCTTAATAAACAGCTTCCTTAGGGAAGTTGAGCTGAGGACGAAAATATAAGATAGCTGGTCTATATTTTGAAGATCCCGACATTCTGAGAATTATATCTCCTATTCCAAGTGCTTAATTCACAGCTTCCTCAGGGAAATTGAGCTGAGAACTGAAATTTAAGTTACCTGGTTTAAATTATTGACATCGCGTCATTTGTTAAATCATATCTAGTAGTCCAGGTGCTCAAAAGACATCTTCCTCAGGAAAATTTTGCTGAGAACTGAAATATAAGATTTCTGGATTATATTTGAGAGATCCCGTCATTTTGAGAATTATATCTCCTATTCCAGGTGCTTGATAAACAGCTTCCTCAGGAAACTTAAGCTGAGAAATGGAATTTAAGTGACCTGGTGTATATTTTTGAGATATCGTCATTTGTTAAATCATATCACCTATTCTATGCGCTTACAAAACAGCTTCCTCAGGGAACTTGAGCTGAGAAAAAATATAAGATACCTGGTTTATTTTCTAGAGATCTCGTCATGTTGAAAATTATATTTAGTAGTCCAGGTGCTTAAAAAACATCTTCCTCATGGAACTTGAGATGAGAACTGAAATATAAGATACCTGGGTTATTTTCTAGAGATCTCGTCATGTTGAAAATTATATTTAGTAGTCCAGGTGCTTAAAAAACATCTTCCTCATGGAACTTGAGATGAGAACTGGAATTTAAATTACCTGGTTTATATTTTATAGATCCCGTCATTTTGAAAATTATATCTAGTAGTCCAGATGATTAAAAAACACCTTCCTCAGGGAACTTAGGCTAAAAACTAAAATATAAGATACCTGTTTTATATTTTACAGATTCTTTCATTTTGAAAATTATATCTAGTAGTTCAGGTGCTTAACGAACCGAAATATAAGATATCTGGTTTATATTTTAGAGAAAACGTTATTTTGAAAATCATATCTAGTAGTCCAGGTGCTTAAAAGAAATCTTCCTGAGGGAACTTGTGCTGAGAACTGGAATATAAATATGTGGTTTATATTTTAGTGATCACGTCATTTTGATAATTTTATCTAGTTGCCCAGGTGCTTAAAAAACATCTTTCTCAGGGAACTTAAGCTGAAAGCTAAAATATCAGATACCTGGTTCATATTTTAGAAATCCCGTCATTTTGAAAATTATATCTAGTAGTCCAGATGATTAAAAAACACCTTCCTCAGGGAACTTAGGCTAACAACTAAAATATAAGATACCTGTTTTATATTTTACAGATTCTTTCATTTTGAAAATTATATCTAGTAGTTCAGGTGCTTAACGAACTGAAATATAAGATATCTGGTTTATATTTTAGAGATCACGTTATTTTGAAAATCATATCTAGTAGTCCAGGTGCTTAAAAGAAATCTTCCTGAGGGAACTTGTGCTGAGAACTGGAATATAAATATGTGGTTTATATTTTAGTGATCACGTCATTCTGATAATTTTATCTAGTTGCCCAGGTGCTTAAAAAACATCTTCTTCAGGGTACTTAAGCTGAAAGCTAAAATATCAGATACCTGGTTCATATTTTAGAAATCCCGTCATTTTGCAAATTATATCTAGTAGTCCAGATGATTAAAAAACACCTTCCTCAGGGAACTGAGGCTAAAAACTAAAATATAAGATACCTGTTTTATATTTTACAGATTCTTTCATTTTGAAAATTATATCTAGTAGTTCAGGTGCTTAACAAACTGAAATATAAGATATCTGGTTTATATTTTAGTGATCACGTCATTTTGATAATTTTATCTAGTAGTCCAGGTGCTTAAAAAACAACTTCCTCAGAGAACGTAAGCTGGGAACTAAAATATTAGATACCTGGTTTATATTTTAGAGATCCCGTTATTTTAGAAATTATATCTAGTTATGCAGGTGGTTAAAAAACCTCTTTATCAGGGAACTTAAGTTGAGAAACGAAAGTGCCTAATAAAAATCATCGTCAGGGAACTTGAGCTGAGAATTTAAATATAAGATACCTGGAGTATATTTTAGAGAAGCCGTCATTTTGTGGATTATAACTTTTATTCCAGGTGCTTAATAAACAGCTTCCTCATGGAACTTGAGCTGAGAACTAAAAAATAAGATAGCTGGTGTATATTTTAGAGATCCCGTCATTTTGAGAATTATATCTCCTATTCCAAGTGCTTAATAAACAGCTTCCTCAGGGAAATCTAGCTGAGAACTGAAGTATAAGATATCTGGATTTTATTTGAGAGATCCCGTCATTTTGATAATTATCTCTCCTATTCCAGGTGCTTGATAAACATCTTCCTCCGGGAACTTAAGCTGAGAAATTATATATAAGATACCTGGTTTATAGTTTAGATATCCTGTTATTTTGATTACTACAGTTAGTAGTGCAGGTGCTGAAAAAGTTTCTTCCTCAGTGAACTGGAGCTGAGAACAGAAATATAAGATAATTGTATTATATTTTAGAGATCCCTTCATTTTGAAAATTAAATCTAGTAGTCCAGGTGCATAAAAAACATCTTCCTCAGGGAAGTTAAGCTGAGAACTAAAATATAAGACTCCTGGTGTATATTTTAGAGATCCCATCATTTTAAGAATTATATCTTTTATTCCAGGTGCTTAATAAAAATCATCCTCAGGGAACTTGAGCTGCGAACTGAAATTTAAGTTACCTGTTTTATATTTTTAAGATCCCTCCATTTGCTAAATTATATCTAGTAGTCCAGGAACATGAAAGAAATCTTCCTCATGGAACTTGTGCTGAATACTGAAATATGAGATATCTGGTTTATATTTTAGAGATACCTTAATTTTGAAAATTATATGTAGTAGTCCAGGTGCTTAAAAGACATCTTCCTCATGGAACTTGAGATGAGAACTGGAATTTAAATTACCTGGTTTATATTTTAGAGATCCCGTCATTTGTTAAATCATATCTCCTATTCTAGGCGCTTACTAAACATCTTCCTCAGGGAAGTTAAGCTGAGAACTAAAATATAAGATTCCTGGTGTATATGTTAGAGATCCCGTCATTTTGCGAATTATATCTTTTATTCCAGGTGCTTAATAAAAATCATCCTCAGGGAACTTTAGCTGAGTACTGAAATATGAGATATCTGGTTTATATTTTAGAGATACCTTCATTTTGAAAATTATATGTAGTAGTCCAGGTGCTTTAAAAAACATCTTCCTCATGGAACTTGAGATGAGAACAGGAATTTAAATTACCTGTTTTATATTTTTGAGATCCCGTCATTTGTTAAATCATATCACCTATTCTAGGCGCTTCCTAAACCGCTTCTTCAGGGAAGTTGAGCTGAGAACTAAAATATAGGAAACCTGGGTTATATTTTAAAGATCCCGTCATTTTGAAAAGAATATCTAGTTGCCCAGGTGCTTAAAAAACATCTTCCTCAGGGAACTTAAGCTGAAAGCTAAAATATCAGATACCTGGTTCATATTTTAGAAATCCCGTCATTTTGAAAATTATATCTAGTAGTTCAGGTGCTTAACGAACTGAAATATAAGATATCTGGTTTATATTTTAGAGTTCCCGTTATTTTAGAAACAATATCTAGTTATGCAGGTGGTTAAAAAACCTCTTTACCAGGGAACTTAAGTTGAGAAATGTAATTCAAGAGCCTTGGTTTATTTCTTAGATATCCCTTCATATTGAAAATTATATCTAGTAATCCAGGTGCTTAAAAAACATTTTCCTCAGGGAACTTAAGCTGAGAACAGAAATATAAGATAATTGGATTATATTTTAGAGATCCCTTCATTTTGAAAATTATATCTAGTAGTCCAGGTGCATAAAAACATCTTCCTCAGAGAAGTTAAGCTGAGAACTAAAATAGAAGATTCCTGGTGTATATGTTTGAGATCCCGTCATTTTGCGAATTATATCTTTCATTCCAGGTGCTTAACAAACTGAAATATAAGATATCTGGTTTATATTTTAGAGATCACGTCATTTTGAAAAGAATATCTAGTAGCCTAGGTGCTTAAAAAGCAGCTTCCTCAGGGAACTTGAACTGAGAACTGAATTATAAGTTACCTGGTTTATGTTTTTAAGTTCCCGTCATTTGTTAAATTATATGAAGTAGTCCAGGAACTTGAAAGAAATCTTCCCCGGGGAACTTGTGCTGAGTACTGAAATATAAGGTATCTTGTTTATATTTTAGAGATCCCTTCATTTTGAAAATTATATCTAGTATTCCAGGTGCTTAAAAACATCTTCCTCAGGGAACTTAAGCTGAAAACTAAAATATCAGATACCTGGTTCATATTTTAGAAATCCCGTCATTTCGAAAATTATATCTAGTAGTCCAGATGATTAAAAAACACCTTCTTCAGGGAACTTAGGCTGAGAACTAAAATATAAGATACCTGGTTTATATTTTGGAGATTCTTTCATTTTGAAAATTATATCTAGTATTCCAGGTGCTTAAATAACAGCTTCCTCAGGGAACGTAAGCTGGGAACTAAAATATTAGATACCTGGTTTATATTTTAGAGATCCCGTCATTTTGAAAAGAATATCTAGTAGTCCAGGTGCTTAAAAAACATCTTCCTCGGGGATCTTAAGCTGGAAACTAAAATATCATATACCTGGTTCATATTTTTGAAATCCCTTTATTTTGAAAATTATATCTAGTAGTCCAGGTGCTTGAAAGAACTCTTCCTGAGGGAACTTGTGCTGAGAACTGGAATATAAGATATCTGGATTATATTTGAGAGATCCTGTCATTTTGAGAATTATATCTCCTATTCCAGGTGCTTGATAAACAGCTTCCTCAGGAAACTTGAGCTGAGAACTGGAATTTAAGTGACCTGGTGTATATTTTTGAGATCTCGTCATTTGTTAAATCATATCACCTATTCTAGGCGCTTACTAAATATCTTCCTCAGGAAACTTGAGCTGAGAACTGGAATTTAGGTGACCTGGTGTATATTTTTGAGATCCCGTCATTTGTTAAATCATATCACCTATTCTAGGCGCTTAATAAACAGCTTCCTCAGGGAACTTGATCTGAGAACTAAAATATAAGATACCTGGGTTATATTTTAGAGATCCCGTCATTTTGAAAAGAATATCTAGTAGTCCAGGTGCTTAAAAAACATCTTCCTCAGGATAATTGAGCCTAGAAATAAAATATAAGATACCTGGTCTATATTTTAGAGATCCCGTCATTTTGAGAATTATATCTCATATTCCAGGTGCTTAAGAAACAGCTTACTCAAGGAACTTGAATTGAGAAGTAAAATATAAGATACCTGGTGTATATTTTAGAGATCCCGTCATTTTGAGATTTTTTGTCTTTTATTCCAGGTGCTTAATAAACAGCTTCCTCAGGGAACTTGAGCTGAGGACTGAAATATAAGATAGCTGGTGTATATTTTGAAGATCCCGTCATTTTGATAATTTTATCTAGTAGTCCAGGTTCTTAAAAAAAAACTTCCTCAGGGAACTTGAGCTGAGGACTGAAATATAAGATAGCTGGTGTATATTTTGAAGATCCCGTCATTTTGATAATTTTATCTAGTAGTCCAGGTTCTTAAAAAAAAACTTCCTCAGAGAACGTAAGCTGGGAACTAAAATATTAGATACCTGGTTTATATTTTAGAGATCCCGTTATTTTAGAAATTTTATCTAGGTATGCAGGTGGTTAAAAACCTCTTTATCAGGGAACTTAATTTGAGAAATGAAATTCCAGAGCCCTGGTTTATTTCTTAGATATCCCTTCATATTGAAATCTATATCTAGTAATCCAGGTGCTTAAAAAACATCTTCCTCGGGGAACTAGTGCTGAGAACTGAAATATAAGATACTTCTTGTATATTTTAGAGATCCCGTCATTTCGAGAAATATATCTCCTATTCCAGGTGCTTAAAAAACAACTTCCTTAGAGAACTTAAGCTGGGAACTAAAATATAAGATACCTGGTTTATATTTTAGAGTTCCCGTCATTTTGCGAATTATATCTTTCATTCCAGGTGCTTAATAAAATTCATCATCAGGGAACTTGAGCTGCGAACTGAAATTTAAGATACCTGGTTTATATTTTTAAGATCCCGTCATTTGCTGAATTATATCTAGTAGTCCAGGTACTTGAAAGAAATCTTCCTCAGGGAACTTGTGCGGAGTACTGAAATATGAGATATCTGGTTTACATTTTAGAGATCCCTTCATTTTGAAAATTATATCTAGTAGTCCAGGTGCTTAAAAGAACTCTTCCTGAGGGAACTTGTGCTGAGAACTGGAATATAAGATATCTGGTTTATATTTTAGAGATCACATCATTTTGATAATTTTATCTAGTAGTCCAGGTTCTTAAAAAAAAACTTCCTCAGAGAACTTAAGCTGGGAACTAAAATATAAGATACCTGGTTTATATTTTAGAGTTCACGTTATTTTAGAAATTTTATCTAGGTATGCAGGTGGTTAAAAACCTCTTTACCAGGGAACTTAAGTTGAGAAATGTAATTTAAGAGCCCTGGTTTATTTCTTAGATATCCCTTCATATTGAAAATTATATCTAGTAATCCAGGTGCTTAAAAAAGATTTTCCTCAGGGAACTGAAGCTGAGAACAGAAATATAAGATAATTGGATTATATTTTAGAGATCCCTTCATTTTGAAAATTATATCTAGTAGTCCAGGTGCATGAAAAACATCTTCCTCAGGGAAGTTAAGCTGAGAACTAAAATATAAGATTCCTGGTGTATATGTTAGAGATCCCGTCATTTTGCGAATTATATCTTTCATTCCAGGTGCTTAATAAAATTCATCATCAGGGAACTTGAGCTGCGAACTGAAATTTAAGTTACCTGGTTTATATTTTTAAGATCCCTTCATTTGCTGAATTATATCTAGTGGTCCAGGTACTTGAAAGAAATCTTCCTCAGGGAACTTGTGCGGAGTACTGAAATATGAGATATCTGGTTTACATTTTCGAGATCCCTTCATTTTGAAAATTATATCTAGTAGTCCAGGTGCTTAAAAGAACTCTTCCTGAGGGAACTTGTGCTGAGAACTGGAATATAAGATATCTGGTTTATATTTTAGAGATCACATCATTTTGATAATTTTATCTAGTAGACCAGGTTCTTAAAAAAAAATTCCTCAGAGAACTTAAGCTGGGAACTAAAATATAAGATACCTGGTTTATATTTTAGAGTTCCCGTTATTTTAGATATTTTCTCTAGGTATGCAGGTGGTTAAAAACCTCTTTATCAGGGAACTTAATTTGAGAAATGAAATTCCAGAGCCCTGGTTTATTTCTTAGATATCCCTTCATATTGAAATCTATATCTAGTAATCCAGGTGCTTAAAAAACATCTTCCTCCGAGAACTAGTCCTGAGAACTGAAATATAAGATACTTCTTGTATATTTTAGAGATCCCATCATTTCGAGAAATATATCTCCTATTCCAGGTGCTTCAGAAACAACTTCCTTAGGGAACTTGAGCTGAGAACTGAAATTTAATTTACCTGGATTATATTTTAGAAATCCCGTCATTTTGAGAATTATATCTGCTATTCCATGTGCTAATAAAAGTCATCCTCAGGGAACTTGAGCTGACAACCAAAATATAAGATAGCTGGTGTATATTTTGAAGATCCCGTCATTTAGAGAATTATATCTTTTATTCCAGGTGCTTAATAAAGAGCTTCCTTAGGAAACTTGAGCTGAGGACTAAAATATAAGTTACCTGGTTTATATTTTTCAGGTCGTGTCTTTTGTTAAATCATATCTAGTAGTCCAGGTGCTCAAAAGACATCTTCCTCAGGAAAATTTTGCTGAGAACTGAAATATAAGATGTCTGGATTATTTTTGAGAGATCCCGTCATTTTGAGTATTATATCTCCAATTCCAGGTGCTTGATAAACAGCTTCCTCAGGAAACTTTAGCTGAGAACTGGAATTTAAGTGACCTGGTGTATATTTTGCAGATCCCGTCATTTTGAGATTTATATTTTTATTCCAGGTGCTTAATAAACAGCTTCCTTAGGGAAGTTGAGCTGAGGACGAAAATATAAGATAGCTGGTCTATATTTTGAAGATCCCGACATTCTGAGAATTATATCTCCTATTCCAAGTGCTTAATAAACAGCTTCCTCAGGGAAATTGAGCTGAGAACTGAAATTTATGTTACCTGGTTTATATTTTTGAGATCACGTTATTGCGAAAATCATATCTAGTAGTCCAGGTGCTCAAAAGACATCTTCCTCAGGAAAATTTCGCTGTGAACTAAAATATAAGATTTCTGGATTATATTTGAGAGATCCCGTCATTTTGAGAATTATATCTCCTATTCCAGGTGCTTGATAAACAGCTTCCTCAGGAAACTTAAGCTGAGAAATGGAATTTAAGTGACCTGGTGTATATTTTTGAGATATCGTCATTTGTTAAATCATATCACCTATTCTATGCGCTTACAAAACAGCTTCCTCAGGGAACTTGAGCTGAGAAAAAATATAAGATACTTGGTTTATATTTTACCGATTCTATCATTTTGAAAATTATATCTAGTAGTTCAGGTGCTTAACGAAATGAAATATAAGATATCTGGTTTATATTTTAGAGATTACGTTATTTCAAGAATAATATCTAGTAGTCCAGGTGCTTAAAAGAACTCTTCCTGAGGGAACTTGTGCTGAGAACTGGAATATAAGATATCTGGTTTATATTTTAGAGATCAGATCATTTTGATAATTTTATCTAGTAGTCCAGCTGCTTAAAAAAAAACTTCCTCAGAGAACTTAAGCTGGGAACTAAAATATATGATACCTGGTTCATACTTTAGAGTTCCCGTTATTTTAGAAATTTTATCTAGGTATGCAGGCGGTTAAAAACCTCTTTATCAGGGAACTTAATTTGAGAAATGAAATTCAAGAGCCCTGGTTTATTTCTTAGATATCCCTTCATATTGAAATCTACATCTAGTAATCCAGGTGCTTAAAAAACATCTTCCTCGGGGAACTAGTGCTGAGAACTGAAATATAAGATACTTCTTGTATATTTTAGAGATTCCGTCATTTTGAGAATTATATCTGCTATTCCATGTGCTAATAAAAGTCATCCTCAGGGAACTTGAGCTGAGAACCAAAATATAAGATATCTGGTGTATATTTTGAAGATCCCGTCATTTTGAGAATTATATCTTTTATTCCAGGTGCTTAATAAAGAGCTTCCTTAGGGAACTTGAGCTGAGGACTAAAATATAAGTAGCTAGTGTGAATTTTAGAGATCCCGTCATTTTGAGAATTATATCTTTTATTCCAGGTGCTTAATAAACGGCTTTCTCAGGGAACTTGAGCTGAGAAATAATAAATAAGATAGCTGTTCTATATTTTAGAGATCCCGTCATTTTGAGAATTATATCTCCTATTCCAAGTGCTTAATAAACAGCTTCCTCAGTGAAATTGAGCTGAGAACTGAAATTTAAGTTACCTGGTTTAAATTTTTGAGGTCGCGTCATTTGTTACATCATATCTAGTAGACCAGGTGCTCAAAAGACATCTTCCTCAGGAAAATTTCGCTGTGAACTAAAATATAAGATACCTGGTTTATATATTAGAAATCCCGTCATTTTGCGTATTATATCTCCTATTCCAGGTGCTTGATAAACAGCCTCCTCTGGGAACATGAGCTGAGAACTGGAATATATGTTACCGGGTTTATATTTTTGAGATCGCGTCATTTGTTAAATTATATCTAGTAGTCCAGGAACTTGAAAGAAATCTTCCTCAGGGAACTTGTGCTGAGTACTGAAATATGAGATATCTGGTTTTTATTTTAGAGATCCCTTCATTTTGAAAATTATATCTAGTAGTCCAGGTGCTTAAAAAACAAATTCCTCAGAGAACGTAAGCTGGGAACTAAAATATAAGATAGCTGGTGTATATTTTAGAGATCCCGTAATTTAGAAAGTATATCTAGTTGTGCAGGTGGTTAAAAAACGTCTTTATCAGGGAACTTAAGTTGAGAAATGAAATTTAAGAGCCCTGGTTTATTTCTTAGATATCCCTTCATTTCGAGAATTATATTTAGTACTCCAGGTGCTTAAAAAACACATTCCTCTGGGAAGTTGTGCTGAAAACTCAATTCTACATACCTGGTTTATATTTTAGAGATCCCGTCATTTTGAGAATTATATTTAGTAGTCCAGGTGCTTGAAAAACACCTTCCTCAGGGAACTTAAGCTGAGAAATAAGATATTAGATATCTGGTTTATATTTTAGAGATCACGTTATTTTGAAAATCATATCTAGTAGTCCAGGTGCTTAAAAGAAATCTTCCCGAGGGGACTTGTGCTGAGAACTGGAATATAAGATATGTGGTTTATATTTTTGTGTTCCCGTCATTGTTATTATTTTATCTAGTAGTCCAGGTGCTTAAAAAACATCTTCCTCTGAAAAATTAAGATGACAACTGCAATTTAAGACACCTGGTTTATATTTAAGAAATCCCATCTTTTTGAAAATTATTTCTAGTATTCCAGGTGCATAAGAAACAGCTTCCTCAGGGAACTTGAGCTGAGAACTAAAATATAAGATAGCTGGATTATATTCTAGAGATCCCGTCATTTTGAAGATTATATCTCCTATTCCAGGTGCTTAAGAAACATCTTCCTTAGGGAACTTGAGCTGACTACTAAAATATAAGATACCTGGGTTACATTTTAGAGATCCCGTCATTTTGAAAAAATTTCTAGTAGCCCAGGTGCTTAAAAAACATCTTCCACAGGAAAATTGAGCTGAAGAATAAAATATAAGATACCTGGTGTATATTTTAGAGATCCCGACATTTAGAGAATTGTATCTCCTATTCCAGGTGCTTCAGAAACATCTTCCTTAGGGAACTTGAGCTGAGAACCAAAATAAAACATACCTGGTCTAAATTTTAGAGATCCCGTCATTTTGCGGATTATAACTTTTATTCCAGGTTCTTCAGAAACATCTTCCTTAGGGAACTTGAGACGATAAATAAAATATAAGATACCTGGGTTATATCCTAGAGATCTCGGCATTTTGAAAATTATATCCAGTAGTCCAGGTGCTCGAAAAACATCTTCAGCAGGAAAATTGAGATGACAACTGCAATTTAAGAAACCTGGTTTATATTTAAGAAATCCCATCTTTTTAAAAATTATTTCTAGTAATCCAGGTGCTTAAGAAACATCTTCCTTAGGGAACTTGAGCTGACTACTAAAATATAAGATACCTGGGTTACATTTTAGAGATCCCGTCATTTTGAAAAAAATATCTAGTAGCCCAGGTGCTTGAAAATATATCTATATATATCTATATATGCAGGTGGTTAAAAAACATCTTTATCAAAGAACTTAAGTTGAGAAATAAAATTTATGACCCCAGGTTCATTTCTTACATAGCCCGTCAGTTGTCAAATCATATCTAGTAGTCCTGGTGCTTATAAGAAACCTTCTTCAGGGAATTAGTGGTGAGAACTGAAATATAAGTTACCTCTTGTATATTTTAGAGATCCCGTCATTTCGAGAATTATATCTCCAATTCCAGGTGCTTCAGACACATCTTCCTCAGGGAAATTGAGCCGAGAACTAAAATATAAGATACCTGGGTTTTATTCTAGAGATCTCGTCATTTTGAGAATTATATCTAGTAGTCCAGGTGTTTCAAAAACATCTTCCTCAGTGAACTTAAGATGAAAACTAAAATATAAGATACCTGGTTTATATTTCAGAGATTCTTTCATTTTGAAAATATATCTAGTAGTCCAGGTGCTTAAAAAAAGTCTTCCTCAGGAAAATTGAGATGACAAATGCAATTTAAGTTACCTGGTTTATATTTCAGAAATCCCATCATTTGGAAAATTATTTCTAGTATTCCAGGTGCCTTAAAAATATATTTCTCAGGGTACTTAAGCTGAGTACTAAAATAAAAGATACCTGGTCTAAATTTTATAGATCCCGTCATTTTGAGAATTATATCTCCTATTCCAGGTGCTTAATAAACAGCTTCCTCAGGGAACTTGAGCTGAGAACTAAAATATAAGATACCTGGTTTATATTTTAGAAATCCCTTCATTTTGAAAATTACATCTAGTAGTCCTGATGCTTAAAAAACATCTACCACAGGGAAGTTAAGCTGAGAACTAAAATATAAGATACCAGGTGTATATTTTAGAGTTCCCGTCATTTTGAGAATTATATCTGCTATTCCAGGTGCTTAATAAAAATTATCCTGAGGGAACTTGAGATGAGAACTAAATAATAAGATACCTGGTGTATATTTTAAAGATCCCGTCATTTTGAGACTTATATCTCCTATTCCAGGTGCTTAATAAACAGCTTCCTCAGGGAACTTGAGTTGAGAACAGAAATTTAAGTAACCTGGTTTAAATTTTTGAAATCCCGTCATTTGTTATATCATACATAGAAGTCCAGGTGCTCAAAAGATATCTTCCTCAGGGAACTTTTGCTGAAAACTGAAATATGAGATATCTGGGTTAGATTTTAGAGATCCCGTCATTTTGAAAATATATCTAGTAGTCCAGGTGCTTAAAAAAAGTCTTCCTCAGGAAAATTGAGATGACAAATGCAATTTAAGTTACCTGGTTTATATTTCAGAAATCCCATCATTTGGAAAATTATTTCTAGTATTCCAGGTGCCTTAAAAATATCTTTCTCAGGGAACTTAAGCTGAGTACTAAAATATAAGTTACCTTGCTTATATTTTTGAGATCCCGTCATTTGTTAAATCATATCACCTATTCTAGGCGCTTACTAAACAGCTTCCTCAGGTAACTTGAGCTGAGAACTAAAATATAAGAAAGCTGGGTTATATTTTAGAGATCCCGTCATTTTGAAAAGAATATCTAGTAGCCCAAGTGCTTAAAAAAACACTTCCTCTGCGAAGTTAAGCTGAGAACTAAAATATAAGATACCTGGTGTATATGTTAGAGATCCCGTCATTTTGAGATTAATATCAAGCAGTCCAGTTGCTTTAAAAACATCTTCCTCGGTGAAATTGAGGTGAGTACTAAAATATAAGATACATGGTTTATATTTTAGAGATTCTTTCATTTTGAAAATTATATATAGTAGTCCAGGTGCTTAAAAAAATCATCCTCATTGAACTTAAGCTGGGAACTAAAATATAAGATACCTGGTTTATATTTTAGAAATCCCGTCATTTTGCGAATTATATCTGCTATTCCAGGTGCCTAATAAAAATCATCCTCAGGGAACTTGAGCTGAGAACTAAAATATCAGATACCTGGTTCATATTTTAGAGATCCCGTCATTTTGAAAATTATATCTCATATTCCAAGTGCTTAATACACATCTTCCTCAGGGAAATTGAGCTGAGAACTGAAATATAAGATATCCTTATTATATTTGAGAGATCCCGTCATTTTGAGAATTATATCTCCTATTCCAGGTGCTTGATAAAGAGCTTCCTCAAGGAACTTGAGCTGAGAACTGGAATTTAAGTTACCTGGTTTATATTTTTGAGATTACGTCATTTGTTAAATCATATCTCCTATTCTAGGCGCTTACTAAACATCTTCCTCAGGGAAGTTAAGCTGAGAACTAAAATATAAGATTCCTGGTGTATATGTTAGAGATCCCGTCATTTTGCGAATTATATCTTTTATTCCAGGTGCTTAATAAAAATCATCCTCAGGGAACTTTAGGTGAGTACTGAAATATGAGATATCTGGTTTATATTTTAGAGATACCTTCTTTTTGAAAATTATATGTAGTAGTCCAGGTGCTTTAAAAAACATCTTCCTCATGGAACTTGAGATGAGAACTGGAATTTAAATTACCTGTTTTATATTTTTGAGATCCCGTCATTTGTTAAATCATATCACCTATTCTAGGCGCTTCCTAAACCGCTTCCTCAGGGAAGTTGAGCTGAGAACTAAAATATAGGAAACCTGGGTTATATTTTAAAGATCCCGTCATTTTGAAAAGAATATCTAGTTGCCCAGGTGCTTAAAAAACATCTTCCTCAGGGAACTTAAGCTGAAAGCTAAAATATCATATACCTGGTTCATATTTTTGAAATCCCTTTATTTTGAAAATTATATCTAGTAGTTCAGGTGCTTAACGAACTAAAATATAAGATACCTGGTTTATATTTTAGAGTTCCCGTTATTTTAGAAATTATATCTAGTTATGCAGGTGGTTAAAAAACCTCTTTACCAGGGAACTTAAGTTGAGAAATGTAATTCAAGAGCCTTGGTTTATTTCTTAGATATCCCTTCATATTGAAAATTATATCTAGTAATCCAGGTGCTTAAAAAACATTTTCCTCAGGGAACTTAAGCTGAGAACAGAAATATTAGATAATTGGATTATATTTTAGAGATCCCTTCATTTTGAAAATTATATCTAGTAGTCCAGGTGCATAAAAACATCTTCCTCACAGAAGTTAAGCTGAGAACTAAAATAGAAGATTCCTGGTGTATATGTTAGAGATCCCGTCATTTTGCGAATTATATCTTTCATTCCAGGTGCTTAACAAACAGAAATATAAGATATCTGGTTTATATTTTAGATATCACGTCATTTTGAAAAGAATATCTAGTAGCCTAGGTGCTTAAAAAGCAGCTTCCTCAGGGAACTTGAACTGAGAACTGAATTATAAGTTACCTGGTTTATGTTTTTAAGTTCCCGTCATTTGTTAAATTATATGAAGTAGTCCAGGAACTTGAAAGAAATCTTCCCCGGGGAACTTGTGCTGAGTACTGAAATATAAGGTATCTTGTTTATATTTTAGAGATCCCTTCATTTTGAAAATTATATCTAGTATTCCAGGTGCTTAAAAACATCTTCCTCAGGGAACTTAAGCTGAAAACTAAAATATCAGATACCTGGTTCATATTTTAGAAATCCCGTCATTTCGAAAATTATATCTAGTAGTCCAGATGATTAAAAAACACCTTCTTCAGGGAACTTAGGCTGAGAACTAAAATATAAGATACCTGGTTTATATTTTAGAGATTCTTTCATTTTGAAAATTATATCTAGTATTCCAGGTGCTTAAATAACATCTTCCTCAGGGAACTTAAGCTGAAAACTAAAATATCAGATACCTGGTTCCTATTTTAGAGATCCCGTCATTTTTGAAATTATATCTAGTAGTCCAGGTGCTTAATAAACAGCTTTCTCAGGAAACTTGAGCTGAGAATTAAAATATAAGATACCTGGGATATATTTTAGAGATCCCGTCATTTTGAGAAGAATATCTAGTAGTCCAGGTGCTTAAAAAACATCTTCCTCGGGGATCTTAAGCTGGAAACTAAAATATCATATACCTGGTTCATATTTTTGAAATCCCTTTATTTTGAAAATTATATTTAGTAGTCCAGGTGCTTGAAAGAACTCTTCCTGAGGGAACTTGTGCTGAGAACTGGAATATAAGATATCTGGATTATATTTGAGAGATCCTGTCATTTTGAGAATTATATCTCCTATTCCAGGTGCTTGATAAACAGCTTCCTCAGGAAACTTGAGCTGAGAACTGGAATTTAAGTGACCTGGTGTATATTTTTGAGATCTCGTCATTTGTTAAATCATATCACCTATTCTAGGCGCTTACTAAATATCTTCCTCAGGAAACTTGAGCTGAGAGATGGTATTTAGGTGACCTGGTGTATATTTTTGAGATCCCGTCATTTGTTAAATCATATCACCTATTCTAGGCGCTTAATAAACAGCTTGCTCAGGGAACTTGATCTGAGAACTAAAATATAAGATACCTGGTCTATATTTTAGAGATCCCGTCATTTTGAAAAGAATATCTAGTAGTCCAGGTGCTTAAAAAACATCTTCCTCAGGATAATTGAGCCTAGAAATAAAATATAAGATACCTGGTCTATATTTTAGAGATCCCGTCATTTTGAGAATTATATCTCATATTCCAGGTGCGTAAGAAACAGCTTACTCAAGGAACTTGAATTGAGAAGTAAAATATAAGATACCTGGTGTATATTTTAGAGATCCCGTCATTTTGAGATTTTTTATCTTTTATTCCAGGTGCTTAATAAACAGCTTCCTCAGGGAACTTGAGCTGAGGACTGAAATATAAGATAGCTGGTGTATATTTTGAAGATCCCGTCATTTTGAGAATTATATCTCCTATTCCAGGTGCTTGATAAACAGCTTCTTCAAGGAACTTGAGCTGAGAATTGGAATTTAAGTTACCTGATTTATATTTTTGAGATCACGTCATTTGATAAATCATATCAACTATTCTAGGCGCTTACTAAACAGCTTCCTCAGGGAACTTGAGCTGAGAACTAAAACATGAGAAACCTGGTTTAAATTTTAGAGATCCCGTCATTTTGAAAAGAATATCTAGTAGTCCAGGTGCTTAAAAAACAACTTCCTTAGAGAACTTAAGCTGGGAACTAAAATATAAGATACCTGGTTTATATTTTAGAGTTCCCGTCATTTTAGAAATTATATCTAGTAATCCAGGTGCTTAAAAAACATTTTCCTCAGGGAACTTAAGCTGAGAACAGAAATATAAGATAATTGGATTATATTTTAGAGATCCCTTCATTTTGAAAATTATATCTAGTAGTCCAGGTGCATGAAAAACATCTTCCTCAGGGAAGTTAAGCTGAGAACTAAAATATAAGATTCCTGGTGTATATGTTAGAGATCCCGTCATTTTGCGAATTATATCTTTCATTCCAGGTGCTTAATAAAATTCATCATCAGGGAACTTGAGCTGCGAACTGAAATTTAAGATACCTGGTTTATATTTTTAAGATCCCGTCATTTGCTGAATTATATCTAGTAGTCCAGGTACTTGAAAGAAATCTTCCTCAGGGAACTTGTGCGGAGTACTGAAATATGAGATATCTGGTTTACATTTTCGAGATCCCTTCATTTTGAAAATTATATCTAGTAGTCCAGGTGCTTAAAAGAACTCTTCCTGAGGGAACTTGTGCTGAGAACTGGAATATAAGATATCTGGTTTATATTTTAGAGATCACATCATTTTGATAATTTTATCTAGTAGACCAGGTTCTTAAAAAAAAATTCCTCAGAGAACTTAAGCTGGGAACTAAAATATAAGATACCTGGTTTATATTTTTCAGGTCGTGTCTTTTGTTAAATCATATCTAGTAGTCCAGGTGCTCAAAAGACATCTTCCTCAGGAAAATTTTGCTGAGAACTGAAATATAAGATGTCTGGATTATTTTTGAGAGATCCCGTCATTTTGAGTATTATATCTCCAATTCCAGGTGCTTGATAAACAGCTTCCTCAGGAAACTTGAGCTGAGAACTGGAATTTAAGTGACCTGTTGTATATTTTAGAGATCCCGTCATTTTGAGATTTATATTTTTATTCCAGGTGCTTAATAAACAGCTTCCTTAGGGAAGTTGAGCTGAGGACGAAAATATAGGATAGCTGGTCTATATTTTGAAGATCCCGACATTCTGAGAATTATATCTCCTATTCCAAGTGCTTAATACACAGCTTCCTCAGGGAAATTGAGCTGAGAACTGAAATTTAAGTTACCTGGTTTAAATTATTGACATCGCGTCATTTGTTAAATCATATCTAGTAGTCCAGGTGCTCAAAAGACATCTTCCTCAGGAAAATTTTGCTGAGAACTGAAATATAAGATTTCTGGATTATATTTGAGAGATCCCGTCATTTTGAGAATTATATCTCCTATTCCAGGTGCTTGATAAACAGCTTCCTCAGGAAACTTAAGCTGAGAAATGGAATTTAAGTGACCTGGTGTATAATTTTGAGATCCCGTCATTTGTTAAATCATATCACCTATTCTATGCGCTTACAAAACAGCTTCCTCAGGGAACTTGAGCTGAGAAAAAATATAAGATACCTGGTTTATTTTCTAGAGATCTCGTCATGTTGAAAATTATATTTAGTAGTCCAGGTGCTTAAAAAACATCTTCCTCAGGAAAATTGAGCTGACAATGCAATTTAAGATACTTGGTTTACATTTTAGAAATTCCATCTTTTTGAAAATTATTTCTAGTATTCCATGTGCTGAAGAAACATCTTCCTTAGGGAACTTGAGCTGAGAACTGAAATATAAGATACCTGGGTTATTTTCTAGAGATCTCGTCATGTTGAAAATTATATTTAGTAGTCCAGGTGCTTAAAAAACATCTTCCTCATGGAACTTGAGATGAGAACTGGAATTTAAATTACCTGGTTTATATTTTATAGATCCCGTCATTTTGAAAATTATATCTAGTAGTCCAGATGATTAAAAAACACCTTCCTCAGGGAACTTAGGCTAAAAACTAAAATATAAGATACCTGTTTTATATTTTACAGATTCTTTCATTTTGAAAATTATATCTAGTAGTTCAGGTGCTTAACGATCTGAAATATAAGATATCTAGTTTATATTTTAGAGAACACGTTATTTTGAAAATCATATCTAGTAGTCCAGGTGCTTAAAAGAAATCTTCCTGAGGGAACTTGTGCTGAGAACTGGAATATAAATATGTGGTTTATATTTTAGTGATCACGTCATTTTGATAATTTTATCTAGTTGCCCAGGTGCTTAAAAAACATCTTTCTCAGGGAACTTAAGCTGAAAGCTAAAATATCAGATACCTGGTACATATTTTAGAAATCCCGTCATTTTGAAAATTATATCTAGTAGTCCAGATGATTAAAAAACACCTTCCTCAGGGAACTTAGGCTAACAACTAAAATATAAGATACCTGTTTTATATTTTACAGATTCTTTCATTTTGAAAATTATATCTAGTAGTTCAGGTGCTTAACGAACTGAAATATAAGATATCTGGTTTATATTTTAGAGATCCCGTTATTTTAGAAATTATATCTAGTTATGCAGGTGGTTAAAAAACCTCTTTATCAGGGAACTTAAGTTGAGAAACGAAAGTGCCTAATAAAAATCATCGTCAGATAACTTGAGCTGAGAATTTAAATATAAGATACCTGGAGTATATTTTAGAGAAGCCGTCATTTTGTGGATTATAACTTTTATTCCAGGTGCTTAATAAACAGCTTCCTCATGGAACTTGAGCTGAGAACTAAAATATAAGATACCAGGTGTATATTTTAGAGTTCCCGTCATTTTGAGAATTATATCTCATATTCCAAGTGCTTAATAAACAGCTTCCTCAGGGAAATTGAGCTGAGAACTGAAATATAAGATACCTCATGTATATTTTAGAGATCACGTCATTTTGATAATTTTATCTAGTAGTCCAGGTGCTTAAAAAACAACTTCCTCAGAGAACGTAAGCTGGGAACTAAAATATTAGATACCTGGTTTATATTTTAGAGATCCCGTTATTTTAGAAATTATATCTAGTTATGCAGGTGGTTAAAAAACCTCTTTATCAGGGAACTTAAGTTGAGAAACGAAAGTGCCTAATAAAAATCATCGTCAGGGAACTTGAGCTGAGAATTTAAATATAAGATACCTGGAGTATATTTTAGAGAAGCCGTCATTTTGTGGATTATAACTTTTATTCCAGGTGCTTAATAAACAGCTTCCTCATGGAACTTGAGCTGAGAACTAAAAAATAAGATAGCTGGTGTATATTTTAGAGATCCCGTCATTTTGAGAATTATATCTCCTATTCAAAGTGCTTAATAAACAGCTTCCTCAGGGAAATTGAGCTGAGAACTGAAGTATAAGATATCTGGATTATATTTGAGAGATCCCGTCATTTTGAAAATTATATCTAGTAGTCCAGGTGCATAAAAAACATCTTCCTCAGGGAAGTTAAGCTGAGAACTAAAATATAAGACTCCTGGTGTATATTTTAGAGATCCCATCATTTTGAGAATTATATCTTTTATTCCAGGTGCATAATAAAAATCATCCTCAGGGAACTTGAGTTGCGAACTAAAATTTAAGATACCTGGTTTATATTTTTAAGATCCCTCCATTTTCTAAATTATATCTAGTAGTCCAGGAACTTGAAAGAAATCTTCCTCAGGGAACTTGTGCTGAATACTGAAATATGAGATATCTGGTTTATATTTTAGAGATACCTTAATTTTGAAAATTATATGTAGTAGTCCAGGTGCTTAAAAGACATCTTCCTCATGGAACTTGAGATGAGAACTGGAATTTAAATTACCTGGTTTATATTTTAGAGATCCCGTCATTTGTTAAATCATATCTCCTATTCTAGGCGCTTACTAAACATCTTCCTCAGGGAAGTTAAGCTGAGAACTAAAATATAAGATTCCTGGTGTATATGTTAGAGATCCCGTCATTTTGCGAATTATATCTTTTATTCCAGGTGCTTAATAAAAATCATCCTCAGGGAACTTTAGCTGAGTACTAAAATATAAGAAACCTGGTTTATATTTTTAAGATCCCTTCATTTGCTGAATTATATCTAGTAGTCCAGGTTCTTTAAAGAAATCTTCCTCAGGGAACTTGTGCGGAGTGCTGAATAATGAGATATCTGGTTTACATTTTAGAGATCCCTTCATTTTGAAAATTATATCTAGTAGTCCAGGTGCTTAAAAGAACTCTTCCTGAGGGAACTTGTGCTGAGAACTGGAATATAAGATATCTGCTTTATATTTTAGAGATCACGTCATTTTGATAATTTTATCTAGTAGTCCAGGTTCTTAAAAAAAAACTTCCTCAGAGAACGTAAGCTGGGAACTAAAATATTAGATACCTGGTTTATATTTTAGAGATCCCGTTATTTTAGAAATTTTATCTAGGTATGCAGGTGGTTAAAAACCTCTTTATCAGGGAACTTAATTTGAGAAATGAAATTCCAGAGCCCTGGTTTATTTCTTAGATATCCCTTCATATTGAAATCTATATCTAGTAATCCAGGTGCTTAAAAAACATCTTCCTCGGGGAACTAGTGCTGAGAACTGAAATATAAGATACTTCTTGTATATTTTAGAGATCCCGTCATTTCGAGAAATATATCTCCTATTCCAGGTGCTTCAGAAACAACTTCCTTAGAGAACTTAAGCTGGGAACTAAAATATAAGATACCTTGTTTATATTTTAGAGTTCCCGTCATTTTGCGAATTATATCTTTCATTCCAGGTGCTTAATAAAATTCATCATCAGTGAACTTGAGCTGCGAACTGAAATTTAAGTTACCTGGTTTATATTTTTAAGATCCCTTCATTTGCTGAATTATATCTAGCAGTCCAGGTACTTGAAAGAAATCTTCCTCAGGGAACTTGTGCGGAGTACTGAAATATGAGATATCTGGTTTACATTTTAGAGATCCCTTCATTTTGAAAATTATTTCTAGTAGTCCAGGTGCTTAAAAGAACTCTTCCTGAGGGAACTTGTGCTGAGAACTGGAATATAAGATATCTGGTTTATATTTTAGAGATCACATCATTTTGATAATTTTATCTAGTAGTCCAGGTTCTTAAAAAAAAACTTCCTCAGAGAACTTAAGCTGGGAACTAAAATATAAGATACCTGGTTTATATTTTAGAGTTCACGTTATTTTAGAAATTTTATCTAGGTATGCAGGTGGTTAAAAACCTCTTTACCAGGGAACTTAAGTTGAGAAATGTAATTTAAGAGCCCTGGTTTATTTCTTAGATATCCCTTCATATTGAAAATTATATCTAGTAATCCAGGTGCTTAAAAAAGATTTTCCTCAGGGAACTGAAGCTGAGAACAGAAATATAAGATAATTGGATTATATTTTAGAGATCCCTTCATTTTGAAAATTATATCTAGTAGTCCAGGTGCATGAAAAACATCTTCCTCAGGGAAGTTAAGCTGAGAACTAAAATATAAGATTCCTGGTGTATATGTTAGAGATCCCGTCATTTTGCGAATTATATCTTTCATTCCAGGTGCTTAATAAAATTCATCATCAGGGAACTTGAGCTGCGAACTGAAATTTAAGTTACCTGGTTTATATTTTTAAGATCCCTTCATTTGCTGAATTATATCTAGTAGTCCAGGTACTTGAAAGAAATCTTCCTCAGGGAACTTGTGCGGAGTACTGAAATATGAGATATCTGGTTTACATTTTAGAGATCCCTTCATTTTGAAAATTATATCTAGTAGTCCAGGTGCTTAAAAGAACTCTTCCTGAGGGAACTTGTGCTGAGAACTGGAATATAAGATATCTGGTTTATATTTTAGAGATCACATCATTTTGATAATTTTATCTAGTAGTCCAGGTTCTTAAAAAAAAACTTCCTCAGAGAACTTAAGCTGGGAACTAAAATATAAGATACCTGGTTTATATTTTAGAGTTCCCGTTATTTTAGATATTTTATCTAGGTATGCAGGTGGTTAAAAACCTCTTTATCAGGGAACTTAATTTGAGAAATGAAATTCCAGAGCCCTGGTTTATTTCTTAGATATCCCTTCATATTGAAATCTATATCTAGTAATCCAGGTGCTTAAAAAACATCTTCCTCCGAGAACTAGTCCTGAGAACTGAAATATAAGATACTTCTTGTATATTTTAGAGATCCCATCATTTCGAGAAATATATCTCCTATTCCAGGTGCTTCAGAAACAACTTCCTTAGGGAACTTGAGCCGAGAACTGAAATATAAGATACCTGGTTTATATTTTAGAAATCCCGTCATTTTGACAATTATATCTGCTATTCCATGTGCTAATAAAAGTCATCCTCAGGGAACTTGAGCTGACAACCAAAATATAAGATAGCTGGTGTATATTTTGAAGATCCCGTCATTTTGAGAATTATATCTTTTATTCCAGGTGCTTAATAAAGAGCTTCCTTAGGGAACTTGAGCTGAGGACTAAAATATAAGTTACCTGGTTTATATTTTTCAGGTCGTGTCTTTTGTTAAATCATATCTAGTAGTCCAGGTGCTCAAAAGACATCTTCCTCAGGAAAATTTTGCTGAGAACTGAAATATAAGATTTCTGGATTATTTTTGAGAGATCCCGTCATTTTGAGTATTATATCTCCAATTCCAGGTGCTTGATAAACAGCTTCCTCACGAAACATGAGCTGAGAACTGGAATTTATGTGTCCTGGTGTATAATTTAGAGATACAGTCATTTTGACATTATTATTTTTATTGCAGGTGTTCATTAAAGAGCTTCCTTAGGGAAGTTGAGCTGAGGACGAAAATATAGGATAGCTGGTCTATATTTTGAAGATCCCGACATTCTGAGAATTATATCTCCTATTCCAAGTGCTTAATACACAGCTTCCTCAGGGAAATTGAGCTGAGAACTGAAATTTAAGTTACCTGGTTTAAATTATTGACATCGCGTCATTTGTTAAATCATATCTAGTAGTCCAGGTGCTCAAAAGACATCTTCCTCAGGAAAATTTTGCTGAGAACTGAAATATAAGATTTCTGGATTATATTTGAGAGATCCCGTCATTTTGAGAATTATATCTCCTATTCCAGGTGCTTGATAAACAGCTTCCTCAGGAAACTTAAGCTGAGAAATGGAATTTAAGTGACCTGGTGTATAATTTTGAGATCCCGTCATTTGTTAAATCATATCACCTATTCTATGCGCTTACAAAACAGCTTCCTCAGGGAACTTGAGCTGAGAAAAAATATAAGATACCTGGTTTATATTTTACCGATTCTGTCATATTGAAAATTATATCTAGTAGTTCAGGTGCTTAACGAAATGAAATATAAGATATCTGGTTTATATTTTAGAGATCACGTTATTTCAAGAATTATATCTAGTAATCCAGGTGCTTAAAAGAACTCTTCCTGAGGGAACTTGTGCTGAGAACTGGAATATAAGATATCTGCTTTATATTTTAGAGATCACGTCATTTTGAAAATTATATCTAGTAGTCCAGGTGCTTAAAAAAAAACTTCCTCAGAGAACTTAAGCTGGGAACTAAAATATAAGATACCTGGTTTATACTTTAGAGTTCCCGTTATTTTAGAAATTTTATCTAGGTATGCAGGCGGTTAAAAACCTCTTTATCAGGGAACTTAATTTGAGAAATGAAATTCAAGAGCCCTGGTTTATTTCTTAGATATCCCTTCATATTGAAATCTACATCTAGTAATCCAGGTGCTTAAAAAACATCTTCCTCGGGGAACTAGTGCTGAGAACTGAAATATAAGATACTTCTTGTATATTTTAGAGATTCCGTCATTTTGAGAATTATATCTGCTATTCCATGTGCTAATAAAAGTCATCCTCAGGGAACTTGAGCTGACAACCAAAATATAAGATAGCTGGTGTATATTTTGAAGATCCCGTCATTTAGAGAATTATATCTTTTATTCCAGGTGCTTAATAAAGAGCTTCCTTAGGAAACTTGAGCTGAGGACTAAAATATAAGATAGCTGGTGTGAATTTTAGAGATTCCGTCATTTTGAGAATTATATCTTTTATTCCAGGTGCTTAATAAACGGCTTTCTCAGGGAACTTGAGTTGAGAAATAATAAATAAGATAGCTGTTCTATATTTTAGAGATCCCGTCATTTTGAGAATTATATCTCCTATTTCAAGTGCTTAATAAACAGCTTCCTCAGGGAAATTGAGCTGAGAACTGAAATTTAAGTTACCTGGTTTAAATTTTTGAGGTCGCGTCATTTGTTACATCATATCTAGTAGACCAGGTGCTCAAAAGACATCTTCCTCAGGACAATTTTTCTGAGAACTGAAATATAAGATATCTGGATTATTTTTGAGAGATCCCGTCATTTTGAGAATTATATCTCCTATTCCAGGTGCTTGATAAACAGCTTCCTCAAGGAACTTGAGCCGAGAACTGTAATTTAAGTTACCTGGTTTATATTTTTAAGATCCCTCCATTTGCTAAATTATATCTAGTAGTCCAGGAACTTGAAAGAAATCTTCCTCAGGGAACTTGTGCTGAGTACCGAATTATGAGATATCTGGTTTATATTTTAGAAATCCCTTCATTTTGAAAATTACATCTAGTAGTCCTGATGCTTAAAAAACATCTTCCTCATGGAACTTGAGATGAGAACTGGAATTTAAATTACCTGGTTTATATTTTATAGATCCCGTCATTTTGAAAATTATATCTAGTAGCCCAGATGATTAAAAAACACCTTCCTCAGGGAACTTAGGCTAAAAACTAAAATATAAGATACCTGTTTTATATTTTACAGATTCTTTCATTTTGAAAATTATATCTAGTAGTTCAGGTGCTTAACGAACTGAAATATAAGATATCTGGTTTATATTTTAGAGAACACGTTATTTTGAAAATCATATCTAGTAGTCCAGGTGCTTAAAAGAAATCTTCCTGAGGGAACTTGTGCTGAGACCTGGAATATAAATATGTGGTTTATATTTTAGTGATCACGTCATTCTGATAATTTTATCTAGTTGCCCAGGTGCTTAAAAAACATCTTTCTCAGGGAACTTAAGCTGAAAGCTAAAATATCAGATACCTGGTTCATATTTTAGAAATCCCGTCATTTTGAAAATTATATCTAGTAGTCCAGATGATTAAAAAACACCTTCCTCAGGGAACTTAGGCTAACAACTAAAATATAAGATACCTGTTTTATATTTTACAGATTCTTTCATTTTGAAAATTATATCTAGTAGTTCAGGTGCTTAACGAACTGAAATATAAGATAGCTGGTGTATATTTTAGAGATCCCGTCATTTTGAGAATTATATCTCCTATTCAAAGTGCTTAATAAACAGCTTCCTCAGGGAAATTGAGCTGAGAACTGAAGTATAAGATATCTGGATTATATTTGAGAGATCCCGTCATTTTGATAATTATCTCTCCTATTCCAGGTGCTTGATAAACATCTTCCTCCGGGAACTTAAGCTGAGAAATTATATATAAGATACCTGGTTTATAGTTTAGATATCCTGTTATTTTGATTACTACAGTTAGTAGTGCATTTGCTGAAAAAGTTTCTTCCTCAGGGAACTGGACCTGAGAACAGAAATATAAGATAATTGTATTATATTTTAGAGATCCCTTCATTTTGAAAATTATATCTAGTAGTCCAGGTGCATAAAAAACACCTTCCTCAGGGAAGTTAAGCTGAGAACTAAAATATAAGACTCCTGGTGTATATTTTAGAGATCCCGTCATTTTGCGAATTATATCTTTTATTCCAGGTGCTTAATAAAAATCATCCTCAGGGAACTTGAGTTGCGAACTAAAATTTAAGATACCTGGTTTATATTTTTAAGATCCCTCCATTTGCTAAATTATATCTTGTAGTCCAGGAACTTGAAAGAAATCTTTCTCAGGGAACTTGTGCTGAGTACTGAAATATGAGATATCTGGTTTATATTTTAGAGATACCTTCATTTTGAAAATTATATGTAGTAGTCCAGGTTCTTAAAAAACATCTTCCTCATGGAACTTGAGATGAGAACTGGAATTTAAATTACCTGGTTTATATTTTAGAGATCCCGTCATTTGTTAAATCATATCTCCTATTCTAGGCGCTTCCTAAACCGCTTCCTCAGGAAAGTTGAGCTGAGAACTAAAATATAGGAAACCTGGGTTATATTTTAGAAATCCCGTCATTTTGAAAATTATATCTAGTAGTCCAAATGATTAAAAAACACCTTCCTCAGGGAACTTAGAATAAAAAATAAAATATAAGATACCTGTTTTATATTTTACAGATTCTTTCATTTTGAAAATTATATCTAGTAGTTCAGGTGCTAAACGAACTGAAATATAAGATATCTCGTTTATATTTTAGAGATCACGTTATTTTGAAAATCATATCTAGTAATCCAGGTGCTTAAAAGAAATCTTCCTGAGGGAACTTGTGCTGAGACCTGGAATATAAATATGTGGTTTTCATTTTAGTGATCACGTCATTTTGATAATTTTATCTAGTTGCCCAGGTGCTTAAAAAACATCTTCCTCAGGGAACTTAAGCTGAAAGCTAAAATATCAGATACCTGGTTTATATTTTAGAAATCCCGTCATTTTGAAAATTATATCTAGTAGTCCAGATGATTAAAAAACACCTTCCTCAGGGAACTTAGGCTAAAAATTAAAATATAAGATACCTGTTTTATATTTTACAGATTCTTTCATTTTGAAAATTATATCTAGTAGTCCAGGTGCTTAAAAAACAACTTCCTCAGAGAACGTAAGCTGGGAACTAAAATATTAGATACCTGGTTTATATTTTAGAGATCCCGTTATTTTAGAAATTATATCTAGATATGCAGGTGGTTAAAAAACCTCTTTATCAGGGAACTTAAGTTGAGAAACGAAATTTAAGTGCCCTGGTTTATATTTTAGAGATTCCATAAGTTCGAGAATTATATTTAGTACTCCAGGTGCTTAAAAAACACATTCCTCAGGGAAGTTGAGCTGAAAACTGAATTCAAAATACCTGGTTTATATTTTAGAGATCCCGTCATTTTGAGAATTATATTTAGTAGTCCAGGTGCTTGAAAAACATCTTCCTCAGGGAACTTAAGCTGAGAACTAAGATATTAGATATCTGGTTTATATTTTAGAGATCACGTTATTTTGAAAATCATATCTAGTAGTCCAGGTGCTTAAAAGAAATCTTCCTGAGGGAACTTGTGCTGAGAACTGGAATATAAGATATGTGGTTTATATTTTAGTGATCACGTCATTTTGATAATTTTATCTAGTAGTCCAGGTGCTTAAAAAACAAATTCCTCAGAGAACGTAAGCTGGGAACTAAAATATTAGATACCTGGTTTATATTTTAGAGATCCCGTTATTTTAGAAATTATATGTAGATATGCAGGTGGTTAAAAAACCTCTTTATCAGGGAACTTAAGTTGAGAAACGAAATTTAAGTGCCCTGGTTTATAAAGGGTTTCCCAATAGGGGTGATATGATTTTGAATGTCCCTATCGGGCTCATTTGAACTGAAATTTTTGACGTCTGCTGTCAGTTGTCATCAGTAAGGTTTGCCATTTAATCATGAGTAGTTTCACGCTTCCACAACGTTTGGAAATTGTCCAATTATTTTATCAAAATTCGAGAAGTTTTGTCGGTGTTCAAAGAGCATATCGTGCAAAATATGTTCATCATTCTGCTCCATCCGCGCTCTCAATTCGTCGAATAATCGATAAGTTGGAGAGTGAATTTACTCTATTGGATACTAGGCCTAAAAATCGTATGCGTACCGCACGTTCTACACAGAATATAGCCGCCGGACAGGCCAGTATCGAGGAAAACCGTGAATTGTCCGTGCCACGCCGATCTCAGGAATTGGGCCTGTCCAGGATGACTACCTGGCGTATTTTGCGATTGGATATTGGCCTGCATCCCTATAAGATGATTCTGGCCCAAGAACTGAAGCCTAATGACCATCGTTTGCGTCGGGAGTTCGCGGATTGGGCTCTGGAATCAATTGAAACTGATCCCAATTTTCATCAAAAAATCATCTTTTCTGATGAGGCGCATTTTTGGCTCAAGTCTCGGGGGACATTTGGCCGATGTATTGTTTAAATCATAAATGGCATAGAATATCCAATATAATAAAAAAGATTTCGATCAATTCCAAATGAATATTCAGTGTTTTTTTTCAATTTCAAAACATATCACCCTTAATGGGAAACCCTATATTTTAGAGATCCTTTCATTTCGAGAATTATATTTAGTACTCCAGGTGCTTAAAAAACGCATTCCTCAGGGAAGTTGAGCTGAAAACTGAATTCAAAATACCTGGTTTATATTTTAGAGATCCTGTCATTTTGATAATTTTATCTAGTAGTCCAGGTGCTTAAAAAACAACTTCCTCAGAGAACGTAAGCTGGGAACTAAAATATTAGATACCTGGTTTATATTTTAGAGATCCCGTTATTTTAGAAATTATATCTAGATATGCAGGTGGTTAAAAAACCTCTTTATCAGGGAACTTAAGTTGAGAAACGAAATTTAAGTGCCCTGGTTTATATTTTAGAGATCCCTTCATTTCGAGAATTATATTTAGTACTCCAGGTGCTTAAAAAACACATTCCTCAGGGAAGTTGAGCTGAAAACTGAATTCAAAATACCTGGTTTATATTTTAGAGATCCCTTCATTTCGAGAATTATATTTAGTACTCCAGGTGCTTAAAAAACACATTCCTCAGGGAAGTTGAGCTGAAAACTGAATTCAAAATACCTGGTTTATATTTTAGAGATCCCTTCATTTCGAGAATTATAGTTAGTACTCCAGGTGCTTAAAAAACACATTCCTCAGTGAAGTTGAGCTGAAAACTGAATTCAAAATACCTGTTTTATATTTTACAGATTCTTTCATTTTGCAAATTATATCTAGTAGTCCAGGTGCTTAAAAGAAATCTTCCTGAGGGAACTTGTGCTGAGAACTGGAATATAAGATATGTGGTTTATATTTTAGTGATCACGTCATTTTGATAATTTTATCTAGTAATCCAGGTGCTTAAAAAACATCTTCCTCAGGGAACTAAAGCTGAGAACTAAGATATTAGATACCTGGTTTATATTTTAGAAATCCCGTCATTTTGAGAATTATATCTGCTATTCCAGGTGCCTAATAAAAAGCATCGTCAGGGAGCTTGAGCTGAGAATTAAAATATAAGATACCTGGAGTATATTTTAGAGAAGCCGTCATTTTGAGGATTATAACTTTTATTCCAGGTGCTTAATAAACAGCTTCCTCAGGGAACTTGAGCTGAGAACTAAAAAATAAGATAGCTGGTGTATATTTTAGAGATCCCGTCATTTTGAGAATTATATCTCCTATTCCAAGTGCTTAATAAACAGCTTCCTCAGGGAACTGGACCTGAGAACAGAAATATAAGATAATTGTATTATATTTTAGAGATCCCCTCATTTTGAAAATTATATCTAGTAGTCCAGGTGCATAAAAAACAACTTCCTCAGGGAAGTTAAGCTGAGAACTATAATATAAGATTCCTGGTGTATATTTTAGAGATCCCATCATTTTGCGAATTATATCTTTTATTCCAGGTACTTAATAAAAATCATCCTCAGGGAACTTGAGCTGCGAACTGGAATTTAAGTTACCTGGTTTATATTTTTAAGATCCCTCCATTTGCTAAATTATATCTAGCAGTCCAGGAACTTGAAAGAAATCTTTCTCAGGGAACTTGTGCTGAGTACTGAAATATGAGATATCTGGTTTATATTTTAGAGATACCTTCATTTTGAAAATTATATGTAATAGTCCAGGTTCTTAAAAAACATCTTCCTCATGGAACTTGAGATGAGAACTGGAATTTAAATTACCTGGTTTATATTTTAGAGATCCCGTCATTTGTTAAATCATATCTCCTATTCTAGGCGCTTCCTAAACCGCTTCCTCAGGAAAGTTGAGCTGAGAACTAAAATATAGGAAACCTGGGTTATATTTTAGAAATCCCGTCATTTTGAAAATTATATCTAGTAGTCCAAATGATTAAAAAACACCTTCCTCAGGGAACTTAGGCTCAAAACTAAAATATAAGATACCTGTTTTATATTTTACAGATTCTTTCATTTTGAAAATTATATCTAGTAGTTCAGGTTCTAAACGAACTGAAATATAAGATATCTGGTTTATATTTTAGAGATCACGTTATTTTGAAAATCATATCTAGTAATCCAGGTGCTTAAAAGAAATCTTCCTGAGGGAACTTGTGCTGAGAACTGGAATATAAGATATGTGGTTTATATTTTAGTGATCACGTCATTTTGATAATTTTATCTAGTAATCCAGGTGCTTAAAAAACATCTTCCTCAGGGAACTAAAGCTGAGAACTAAGATATTAGATACCTGGTTTATATTTTAGAAATCCCGTCATTTTGAGAATTATATCTGCTATTCCAGGTGCCTAATAAAAAGCATCGTCAGGGAGCTTGAGCTGAGAATTAAAATATAAGATACCTGGAGTATATTTTAGAGAAGCCGTCATTTTGAGGATTATAACTTTTATTCCAGGTGCTTAATAAACAGCTTCCTCAGGGAACTTGAGCTGAGAACTAAAAAATAAGATAGCTGGTGTATATTTTAGAGATCCCGTCATTTTGAGCATTATATCTCCTATTCCAAGTGCTTAATAAACAGCTTCCTCAGGGAAATTGAGCTGAGAACTGAAGTAAAAGATATCTGTATTATATTTGAGAGATCACGTCATTTTGAGAATTAAATCTAGTAGTCCAGGTGCATAAAAAACAACTTCCTCAGGGAAGTTAAGCTGAGAACTATAATATAAGATTCCTGGTGTATATTTTAGAGATCCCATCATTTTGCGAATTATATCTTTTATTCCAGGTACTTAATAAAAATCATCCTCAGGGAACTTGAGCTGCGAACTGGAATTTAAGTTACCTGGTTTATATTTTTAAGATCCCTCCATTTGCTAAATTATATCTAGCAGTCCAGGAACTTGAAAGAAATCTTTCTCAGGGAACTTGTGCTGAGTACTGAAATATGAGATATCTGGTTTATATTTTAGAGATACCTTCATTTTGAAAATTATATGTAGTAGTCCAGGTTCTTAAAAAACATCTTCCTCATGGAACTTGAGATGAGAACTGGAATTTAAATTACCTGGTTTATATTTTAGAGATCCCGTCATTTGTTAAATCATATCTCCTATTCTAGGCGCTTCCTAAACCGCTTCCTCAGGAAAGTTGAGCTGAGAACTAAAATATAGGAAACCTGGGTTATATTTTAGAAATCCCGTCATTTTGAAAATTATATCTAGTAGTCCAAATGATTAAAAAACACCTTCCTCAGGGAACTTAGGCTCAAAACTAAAATATAAGATACCTGTTTTATATTTTACAGATTCTTTCATTTTGAAAATTATATCTAGTAGTTCAGGTGCTAAACGAACTGAAATATAAGATATCTCGTTTATATTTTAGAGATCACGTTATTTTGAAAATCATATCTAGTAATCCAGGTGCTTAAAAGAAATCTTCCTGAGGGAACTTGTGCTGAGACCTGGAATATAAATATGTGGTTTTCATTTTAGTGATCACGTCATTTTGATAATTTTATCTAGTTGCCCAGGTGCTTAAAAAACATCTTCCTCAGGGAACTTAAGCTGAAAGCTAAAATATCAGATACCTGGTTTATATTTTAGAAATCCCGTCATTTTGAAAATTATATCTAGTAGTCCAGATGATTAAAAAACACCTTCCTCAGGGAACTTAGGCTAAAAATTAAAATATAAGATACCTGTTTTATATTTTACAGATTCTTTCATTTTGAAAATTATATCTAGTAGTCCAGGTGCTTAAAAAACAACTTCCTCAGAGAACGTAAGCTGGGAACTAAAATATTAGATACCTGGTTTATATTTTAGAGATCCCGTTATTTTAGAAATTATATCTAGATATGCAGGTGGTTAAAAAACCTCTTTATCAGGGAACTTAAGTTGAGAAACGAAATTTAAGTGCCCTGGTTTATATTTTAGAGATCCCTTCATTTCGAGAATTATATTTAGTACTCCAGGTGCTTAAAAAACACATTCCTCAGGGAAGTTGAGCTGAAAACTGAATTCAAAATACCTGGTTTATATTTTAGAGATCCCGTCATTTTGAGAATTATATTTAGTAGTCCAGGTGCTTGAAAAACATCTTCCTCAGGGAACTTAAGCTGAGAACTAAGATATTAGATATCTGGTTTATATTTTAGAGATCACGGTATTTTGAAAATCATATCTAGTAGTCCAGGTGCTTAAAAGAACTCTTCCTGAGGGAACTTGTGCTGAGAACTGGAATATAAGATATCTGGATTATATTTTAGAGATCACGTCATTTTGATAATTATATCTAGTAGTCCAGGTGCTTAAAAAACAAATTCCTCAGAGAACGTAAGCTGGGAACTAAAATATTAGATACCTGGTTTATATTTTAGAGATCCAGTTATTTTAGAAATTATATCTAGATATGCAGGTGGTTAAAAAACCTCTTTATCAGGGAACTTAAGTTGAGAAACCAAATTTAAGTGCCCTGGTTTATAAAGGGTTTCCCAATAGGGGAGATATGATTTTGAATGTACCTATCGGGCTCATTTGAACTGAAATTTTTGACGTCTGCTGTCAGTTGTTATCAGTAAGGTTTGCCATTTAATCATGAGTAGTTTCACGCTTCCACAACGTTTGGAAATTGTCCAATTATTTTATCAAAATTCGAGAAGTTTTGTCGGTGTTCAAAGAGCATATCGTGCAAAATATGTTCATCATTCTGCTCCATCCGCGCTCTCAATTCGTCGAATAATCGATAAGTTGGAGAGTGAATTTACTCTATTGGATACTAGGCCTAAAAATCGTATGCGTACCGCACGTTCTACACAGAATATAGCCGCCGGACAGGCCAGTATCGAGGAAAACCGTGAATTGTCCGTGCCACGCCGATCTCAGGAATTGGGCCTGTCCAGGATGACTACCTGGCGTATTTTGCGATTGGATATTGGCCTGCATCCCTATAAGATGATTCTGGCCCAAGAACTGAAGCCTAATGACCATCGTTTGCGTCGGGAGTTCGCGGATTGGGCTCTGGAATCAATTGAAACTGATCCCAATTTTCATCAAAAAATCATCTTTTCTGATGAGGCGCATTTTTGGCTCAATTCTCGGGGGACATTTGGCCGATATATTGTTTAAATCATAAATGGCATAGAATATCCAATATAATAAAAAAGATTTCGATCAATTCCGAATGAATATTCAGTGTTTTTTTTCAATTTCAAAACATATCACCCTTATTGGGAAACCCTATATTTTAGAGATCCCTTCATTTCGAGAATTATATTTAGTACTCCAGGTGCTTAAAAAACACATTCCTCAGGGAAGTTGAGCTGAAAACTGAATTCAAAATACCTGGTTTATATTTTAGAGATCCCGTCATTTTGATAATTTTATCTAGTAGTCCAGGTGCTTAAAAAACAACTTCCTCAGAGAACGTAAGCTGGGAACTAAAATATTAGATACCTGGTTTATATTTTAGAGATCCCGTTATTTTAGAAATTATATCTAGATATGCAGGTGGTTAAAAAACCTCTTTATCAGGGAACTTAAGTTGAGAAACGAAATTTAAGTGCCCTGGTTTATATTTTAGAGATCCCTTCATTTCGAGAATTATATTTAGTACTCCAGGTGCTTAAAAAACACATTCCTCAGGGAAGTTGAGCTGAAAACTGAATTCAAAATACCTGGTTTATATTTTAGAGATCCCTTCATTTCGAGAATTATATTTAGTACTCCAGGTGCTTAAAAAACACATTCCTCAGGGAAGTTGAGCTGAAAACTGAATTCAAAATACCTGGTTTATATTTTAGAGATCCCTTCATTTCGAGAATTATATTTAGTAGTCCAGGTGCTTGAAAAACATCTTCCTCAGGGAAGTTGAGCTGAAAACTGAATTCAAAATACCTGGTTTATATTTTAGAGATCACGTTATTTTGAAAATCATATCTAGTAGTCCAGGTGCTTAAAAGAAATCTTCCTGAGGGAAATTGTGCAGAGAACTGGAATATAAGATATGTGGTTTATATTTTAGTGATCACGTCATTTTGATAATTTTATCTAGTAATCCAGGTGCTTAAAAAACATCTTCCTCAGGGAACTAAAGCTGAGAACTAAGATATTAGATACCTGGTTTATATTTTAGAAATCCCGTCATTTTGAGAATTATATCTGCTATTCCAGATGCCTAATAAAAATCATCGTCAGGGAACTTGAGCTGAGAATTAAAATATAAGATACCTGGAGTATATTTTAGAGAAGCCGTCATTTTGAGGACTATAACTTTTATTCCAGGTGCTTAATAAACAGCTTCCTCAGGGAACTTGAGCTGAGAACTAAAAAATAAGATAGCTGGTGTATGTTTTAGAGATCCTGTCATTTTGAGAATTATATCTCCTATTCCAAGTGCTTAATAAACAGCTTCCTCAGGGAAATTGAGCAGAGAACTGAAGTATAAGATATCTGGATTATATTTGAGAGATCCCGTCATTTTGAGAATTATATCTCCTATTCCAGGTGCTTGATAAACATCTTCCTCCGGGAACTTAGGCTGAGACATTATATATAAGATACCTGGTTTATAGTTTAGATATCCTGTTATTTTGATTACTACATTTAGTAGTGCAGGTGCTGAAAAAGATTCTTCCTCAGGGAACTGGAGCTGAGAACAGAAATATAAGATAATTGTATGATATGTTAGAGATCCCTTCATTTTGAAAATTATATCTAGTAGTCCAGGTGCATAAAAAACATCTTCCTCAGTGAAGTTAAGCTGAGAACTAAAATATAAGATTCCTGGTGTATATTTTAGAGATCCCGTCATTTTGAAAATTATATCTAGTAGTCCAGGTGCATAAAAAACATCTTCCTCAGGGAAGTTAAGCTGAGAACTAAAATATAAGATTCCTGGTGTATATTTTAGAGATCCCGTCATTTTGAGGATTATAGCTTTTATTCCAGGTGCTTAATAAAAATCATCCTCAGGGAACTTGAGTTGCGAACTAAAATTTAAGATACCTGGTTTATATTTTTAAGATCCCTCCATTTTCTAAATTATATCTAGTAGTCCAGGAACTTGAAAGAAATCTTCCTCAGGGAACTTGTGCTGAGTACTGAAATATGAGATATCTGGTTTATATTTTAGAGATACCTTCATTTTGAAAATTATATGTAGTAGTCCAGGTTCTTAAAAAACATCTTCCTCATGGAACTTGAGATGAGAACTGGAATTTAAATTACCTGGTTTATATTTTAGAGATCCCGTCATTTGTTAAATCATATCTCCTATTCTAGGCGCTTCCTAAACCGCTTCCTCAGGAAAGTTGAGCTGAGAACTAAAATATAGGAAACCTGGGTTATATTTTAGAAATCCCGTCATTTTGAAAATTATATCTAGTTGTCCAAATGATTAAAAAACACCTTCCTCAGGGAACTTAGGCTAAAAACTAAAATATAAGATACCTGTTTTATATTTTAGCGATTCTTTCATTTTGAAAATTATATCTAGTAGTTCAGGTGCTTAACGAACTGAAATATAAGATATCTGGTTTATATTTTAGAGATCACGTTATTTTGAAAATCATATCTAGTAGTCCAGGTGCTTAAAAGAAATCTTCCTGAGGGAACTTGTGCTGAGACCTGGAATATAAATATGTGGTTTATATTTTAGTGATCACGTCATTCTGATAATTTTATCTAGTTGCCCAGGTGCTTAAAAAACATCTTCCTCAGGGTACTTAAGCTGAAAGCTAAAATATCAGATACCTGGTTTATATTTTAGAAATCCCGTCATTTTGAAAATTATATCTAGTAGTCCAGATGATTAAAAAACACCTTCCTCAGGGAACTTAGGCTAAAAATTAAAATATAAGATACCTGTTTTATATTTTACAGATTCTTTCATTTTGAAAATTATATCTAGTAGTCCAGGTGCTTAAAAAACAACTTCCTCAGAGAACGTAAGCTGGGAACTAAAATATTAGATACCTGGTTTATATTTTAGAGATCCCGTTATTTTAGAAATTATATCTAGATATGCAGGTGGTTAAAAAACCTCTTTATCAGGGAACTTAAGTTGAGAAACGAAATTTAAGTGCCCTGGTTTATATTTTAGAGATCCCTTCATTTCGAGAATTATATTTAGTACTCCAGGTGCTTAAAAAACACATTCCTCAGGGAAGTTGAGCTGAAAACTGAATTCAAAATACCTGGTTTATATTTTAGAGATCCCGTCATTTTGAGAATTATATTTAGTAGTCCAGGTGCTTGAAAAACATCTTCCTCAGGGAACTTAAGCTGAGAACTAAGATATTAGATATCTGGTTTATATTTTAGAGATCACGTTATTTTGAAAATCATATCTAGTAGTCCAGGTGCTTAAAAGAAATCTTCCTGAGGGAACTTGTGCTGAGAACAGGAATATAAGATATGTGGTTTATATTTTAGTGATCACGTCATTTTGATAATTTTATCTAGTAGTCCAGGTGCTTAAAAAACAAATTCCTCAGAGAACGTAAGCTGGGAACTAAAATATTAGATACCTGGTTTATATTTTAGAGATCCAGTTATTTTAGAAATTATATCTAGATATGCAGGTGGTTAAAAAACCTCTTTATCAGGGAACTTAAGTTGAGAAACCAAATTTAAGTGCCCTGGTTTATAAAGGGTTTCCCAATAGGGGAGATATGATTTTGAATGTACCTATCGGGCTCATTTGAACTGAAATTTTTGACGTCTGCTGTCAGTTGTTATCAGTAAGGTTTGCCATTTAATCATGAGTAGTTTCACGCTTCCACAACGTTTGGAAATTGTACAATTATTTTATCAAAATTCGAGAAGTTTTGTCGGTGTTCAAAGAGCATATCGTGCAAAATATGTTCATCATTCTGCTCCATCCGCGCTCTCAATTCGTCGAATAATCGATAAGTTGGAGAGTGAATTTACTCTATTGGATACTAGGCCTAAAAATCGTATGCGTACCGCACGTTCTACACAGAATACAGCCGCCGGACAGGCCAGTATCGACGAAAACCGTGAATTGTCCGTGCCACGCCGATCTCAGGAATTGGGCCTGTCCAGGATGACTACCTGGCGTATTTTGCGATTGGATATTGGCCTGCATCCCTATAAGATGATTCTGGCCCAAGAACTGAAGCCTAATGACCATCGTTTGCGTCGGGAGTTCGCGGATTGGGCTCTGGAATCAATTGAAACTGATCCCAATTTTCATCAAAAAATCATCTTTTCTGATGAGGCGCATTTTTGGCTCAATTCTCGGGGGACATTTGGCCGATATATTGTTTAAATCATAAATGGCATAGAATATCCAATATAATAAAAAAGATTTCGAACAATTCCGAATGAATATTCAGTGTTTTTTTTCAATTTCAAAACATATCACCCTTATTGGGAAACCCTATATTTTAGAGATCCCTTCATTTCGAGAATTATATTTAGTACTACAGGTCCTTAAAAAACACATTCCTCAGGGAAGTTGAGCTGAAAACTGAATTCAAAATACCTGTTTTATATTTTACAGATTCTTTCATTTTGAAAATTATATCTAGTAGTTCAGGTGCTTAACGAACTGAAATATAAGATATCTGGTTTATATTTTAGAGATCCCGTCATTTTGAAAAGAATATCTAGTAGACCAGGTGCTTAAAAAACATCTTCCTCAGGGAACTTAAGCTAAGAACTAAAATATAAGGTACCTGGTGTATTTTTTAGAGATCCCGTCATTTTGAAAATTATATCTAGTAGTCCAGGTGCATAAAAAACATCTTCCTCAGGGAAGTTAAGCTGAGAACTACAATATAAGATTCCCGGTGTATTTGTTAGAGATCCCGTCATTTAGCGATATATATTTTTCATTCCAGGTGCTTAATAAAATTCATCATCAGGGAACTTGTGCTGCGAACTGAAATTTAAGTTACCTGGTTTATATTTTTAAGATCCCTTCATTTGCTGAATTATATCAGCTATTCTAGGAGCTTACTAAGCAGCTTCCTCAGGAAACTTGAGCCGAGAACTGGAATTTAAGTGACCTGGTGTATATTTTAGAGATCCCGACATTTTGAGAATTATATCTCCTATTCACGGTACTTAAGAAACAGCTTACTCAAGGAACTTGAATTGAGAAATAAAATATAAGATACCTGGTGTATATTTTAGAGATCCCTTCATTTTGAAAATTATATCTAGTAGTCCAGGTGCTTAAAAGAACTCTTCCCCAGGGAACTTGAGATGAGAACTGGAATTTAAATTACCTGGTTTACATTTTAGAGATCCCGTCATTTTGAGAATTATATCTCCTATTCCAGGTGCTTGATAAACAGCTTCCTCAGGAAACTTGAGCTGAGAACTGGAATTTAGGTGACCTGGTGTATATTTTTGAGATCCCGTCATTTGTTAAATCATATCACCTATTCTAGGCGCTTACTAAACAGCTTCCTCAGGGAACTTGAGCTGAGAACTAAAATATATGATACCTGGTCTATATTTTAGAGATCCCGTCATTTTGAGAATTATATCTCCTATTCCAGGTGCGTGATAAACAGCTTCCTCAGGAAACTTGAGCCGAGAACTGGAATTTAAGTGACCTGGTGTATATTTTTGAGATCTCGTCAATTGTTAAATCATATCACCTATTCTAGGCGCTTACTAAACAGCTTCTTCAAGGAACTTGAGAAGAGAACTGGAATTTAAGTGACCTGGTGTATATTTTAGAGATCCCGTCGTTTTGAGAATTATATCTCCTATTCCAGGTGCTTCAGAAACAGCTTACTCAAGGAACTTGAATTGAGAAATAAAATATAAGATACCTGGTGTATATTTTAGAGATCCCTTCATTTTGAAAATTATATGTAGTAGTCCAGGTGCTTAAAAGAACTCTTCCCCAGGGAACTTGAGATGAGAACTGGAATTTAAATTACCTGGTTTATATTTTTGAGATCCCGTCATTTTGAGAATCATATCTCCTATTCTAGGTGCTTGATAAACAGCTTCTTCAAGGAACTTGATCTGAGAACTGCAATTTAAGTTACCTGATTTATATTTTTGAGATCACGTCATTTGATAAATCATAACACCTATTCTAGGCGCTTACTAAACAGCTTCCTCAGGGAACTTGAGCTGAGAACAAAACATGAGATACCTGGTTTATATTATAGAGATCACGTCATTTTGAAAATTATATCTAGTAGTCCAGGTGCTTAAAAAACATCTACCTCAGGAAAATGGAGCTGACATCTGCAATTTAAGACGCTTCGTTAATATTTTAGAAATCCCATCTTTTTGAAAGTTATTTCTAGTATTCCAGGTGCTTATAAAACATCTTCCTCAGGGAACTTAAGCTGATAACTAAAATATAAGATACCTGGTGTATATTTTAGAAATCCCGTCATTTTGAAAATTATATCTATTATTCCAGATGATTAAAAAAAATCATCCTCAGGGAACTGAAGATGAGAACTAAAATATAAGGTTCCTGGTGTATATGTTAGAGATCCCGTCATTTTGAAAATTATATCTAGTAGTCCAGATGATTAAAAAACACCTTCCTCAGGGAACTGAAGCTGAGAACTAAAATTTAAGTTACCTGGTTTATATTTTTAAGATCCCTTCATTTGCTGAATTATATCTAGTAGTCCAGGAACTTGAAAGAAATCTTCCCCAGGGAACTTGTACTGAGTACTGAAATATAAGATATCTGGTTTATATTTTAGAGATCACGTTATTTTGAAAATCATATCTAGTAGTCCAGGTGCTTAAAAGAACTCTTCCTGAGGGAACTTGTGCTGAGAACTGGAATATAAGATATCTGGATTATATTTTAGAGATCACGTCATTTTGATAATTATATCTAGTAGTCCAGGTGCATAAAAAACATCTTCCTCAGGGAAGTTAAGCTGAGAACTAAAATATAAGATTCCTGGTGTATATTTTTGAGATCCCATCATTTTGCGAATTATATCTTTTATTCCAGGTGTTTAATAAAAATCATCCTCAGGGAACTTGAGATGCGAACTGAAATTTAAGTTACCTGGTTTATATCTTTAAGATCCCTTCATTTGCTGAATTATATCTAGTAGTCCAGGAACTTGAAAGAAATCTTCCCCAGGGAACTTGAGATGAGAACTGGAATTTAAATTACCTGGTTTATATTTTTGAGATACCGTCATTTGTTAAATCATATCACCTATTCTAGGCGCTTACTAAACAGCTTCCTCAGGGAACTTGAGCTGAGAACTAAAATATATGATACCTGGTCTATATTTTAGAGATCCCGTCATTTTGAGAATTATATCTCCTATTCCAGGTGCGTGATAAACAGCTTCCTCAGGAAACTTGAGCCGAGAACTGGAATTTAAGTGACCTGGTGTATATTTTTGAGATCTCGTCATTTTTAGAATTATATCTCCTATTCACGGTGCTTAAGAAACAGCTTACTCAAGGAACTTGAATTGAGAAATAAAATATAAGATACCTGGTGTATATTTTAGAGATCCCGTCATTTTGAGACTTATATCTCCTATTCCAGGTGCTTAATAAACAGCTTCCTCAGGAAACTTGAGCCGAGAACTGGAATTTAAGTGACCTGGTGTATATTGTTGAGATCTCGTCAATTGTTAAATCATATCACCTATTCTAGGCGCTTACTAAACAGCTTCTTCAAGGAACTTGATCTGAGAACTGCAATTTAAGTTACCTGATTTATATTTTTGAGATCACGTCATTTGATAAATCATAACACCTATTCTAGGCGCTTACTAAAAAGCTTCCTCAGGAAACTTGAGCCGAGAACTGGAATTTAAGTGACCTGGTGTATATTTTAGAGATCCCGTTATTTTGAGATATTTTATCTTTTATTCCAGGGGCTTAATAAACAGCTTCCTTAGGGAACTTGAGCTGAGGACTAAAATATAAGATAGCTGGTGTATATTTTGAAGATCCCGTCATTTTGAGAATTATATTTAGTAGTCCAGGTGCTTCATAAACAGCTTCCTCAGGAAACTTGAGCTGAGAAATGGAAGTTAAGTGACCTGGTGTATATTTTTGAGATCCCGTTATTTTTTAAATCATATCACCTATTCTAGGCGCTTACTAAACACCTTCCTCAGGGAACTGAAGCTGAGAACTAAAATCTAAGTTACCTGGTTTATATTTTAGCGATTCTTTCATTTTGAAAATTATATCTAGTAGTTCAGGTGCTTCACGAACTGAAATATAAGATATCTGGTTTATATTTTAGAGATCGCGTTATTGCGAAAATTATATCTAGTAGTCCAGGTGCTTAACAGAAATCTTCCTGAGGGAACTTGTGCTGAGAACTGGAATATAAGATATCTGGTTTATATTTTAGAGATCATGTCTTTTTGAGAATTATATCTCCTATTCCAGGTGCGAGATAAACAGCTTCCTCAGGAAACTTGAGCCGAGAACTGGAATTTAAGTGACCTGGTGTATATTTTTGAGATCTCGTAATTTGTTAAATCATACCACCTATTCTAGGCGCTTACTAAACAGCTTCCTCAGGAAACTTGAGATGAGAACTGGAATTTAGGTGACCTGGTGTATATTTTTGAGATCCCGTCATTTGTTAAATCATATCACCTATTCTAGGCGCTTACTAAACAGCTTCCTCAGGGAACTTGAGCTGAGAACTAAAATATATGATACCTGGTCTATATTTTAGAGATCCCGTCATTTTGAGAATTATATCTCCTATTCCAGGTGCGTGATAAACAGCTTCCTCAGGAAACTTGAGCCGAGAACTGGAATTTAAGTGACCTGGTGTATATTTTTGAGATCTCGTCATTTGTTAAATCATATCACCTATTCTAGGCGCTTACTAAACAGCTTCCTCAGGAAACTTGAGCTGAGAACTGGAATTTAGGTGACCTGGTGTATATTTTTGAGATCCCGTCATTTGTTAAATCATATCACCTATTCTAGGAGCTTACTAAACAGCTTCCTCAGGGAACTTGATCAGAGAACTAAAATATATGATACCTGGTCTATATTTTAGAGATCCCGTCATTTTGAGAATTATATCTCCTAATCCAGGTGCGTGATAAACAGCTTCCTCAGGAAACTTGAGCCGATAACTGGAATTTAAGTGACCTGGTGTATATTTTTGAGATCTCGTCATTTGTTAAATCATATCACCTATTCTAGGCGCTTACTAAAAAGCTTCCTCAGGAAACTTGAGCCGAGAACTGGAATTTAAGTGACCTGGTGTATATTTTAGAGATCCCGTCATTTTGAGATATTTTATCTTTTATTCCAGGGGCTTAATTTAGAGCTTCCTTAGGGAACTTGAGCTGAGGACTAAAATATAAGATAGCTGGTGTATATTTTGAAGATCCCGTCATTTTGAGAATTATATCTCCTATTCCAGGTGCTTGATAAACAGCTTCCTCAGGAAACTTGAGCTGAGAAATGGAAGTAAAGTGACCTGGTGTATATTTTTGAGATCCCGTTATTTTTTAAATCATATCACCTATTCTAGGCGCTTACTAAACAGCTTCCTCAGGGAACTTGAGCTGAGAACAAAATATAAGATACCTGGTTTATATTTTAGCGATTCTTTCATTTTGAAAATTATATCTAGTAGTTCAGGTGCTTAACGAACTGAAATATAAGATATCTGGTTTATATTTTAGAGATCGCGTTATTGCGAAAATTATATCTAGTAGTCCAGGTGCTTAACAGAAATCTTCCTGAGGGAACTTGTGCTGAGAACTGGAATATAAGATATCTGGTTTATATTTTAGAGATCATGTCATTTTGATAATTTTATCTCCTATTCCAGGTGCGTGATAAACAGCTTCCTCAGGAAACTTGGAGCCGAGAACTGGAATTTAAGTGACCTGGTGTATATTTTTGAGATCTCGTAATTTGTTGAATCATATCACCTATTCTAGGCGCTTACTAAACAGCTTCCTCAGGAAACTTGAGCCGATAACTGGAATTTAAGTGACCTGGTGTATATTTTTGAGATACCGTCATTTGTTAAATCATATCACCTATTCTAGGCGCTTACTAAACAGCTTCCTCAGGGAACTTGAGCTGAGAACTAAAATATATGATACCTGGTCTATATTTTAGAGATCCCGTCATTTTGAGAATTATATCTCCTATTCCAGGTGCGTGATAAACAGCTTCCTCAGGAAACTTGAGCCGAGAACTGGAATTTAAGTGACCTGGTGTATATTTTTGAGATCTCGTCATTTGTTAAATCATATCACCTATTCTAGGCGCTTACTAAACAGCTTCCTCAGGAAACTTGAGCTGAGAACTGGAATTTAGGTGACCTGGTGTATATTTTTGAGATCCCGTCATTTGTTAAATCATATCACCTATTCTAGGAGCTTACTAAACAGCTTCCTCAGGGAACTTGATCAGAGAACTAAAATATATGATACCTGGTCTATATTTTAGAGATCCCGTCATTTTGAGAATTATATCTCCTAATCCAGGTGCGTGATAAACAGCTTCCTCAGGAAACTTGAGCCGATAACTGGAATTTAAGTGACCTGGTGTATATTTTTGAGATCTCGTCATTTGTTAAATCATATCACCTATTCTAGGCGCTTACTAAAAAGCTTCCTCAGGAAACTTGAGCCGAGAACTGGAATTTAAGTGACCTGGTGTATATTTTAGAGATCCCGTCATTTTGAGATATTTTATCTTTTATTCCAGGGGCTTAATAAACAGCTTCCTTAGGGAACTTGAGCTGAGGACTAAAATATAAGATAGCTGGTGTATATTTTGAAGATCCCGTCATTTTGAGAATTATATCTCCTATTCCAGGTGCTTGATAAACAGCTTCCTCAGGAAACTTGAGCTGAGAAATGGAAGTAAAGTGACCTGGTGTATATTTTTGAGATCCCGTTATTTTTTAAATCATATCACCTATTCTAGGCGCTTACTAAACAGCTTCCTCAGGGAACTTGAGCTGAGAACAAAATATAAGATACCTGGTTTATATTTTAGCGATTCTTTCATTTTGAAAATTATATCTAGTAGTTCAGGTGCTTAACGAACTGAAATATAAGATATCTGGTTTATATTTTAGAGATCACGTTATTTTGAAAATCATATCTAGTAGTCCAGGTGCTTGAAAAACATCTTCCTCAGGGAACTTAAGCTGAGAACTAAGATATTAGATACCTGGTTTATATTTTAGAAATCCCGTTATTTTGAGAATTATATCTGCTATTCCAGGTGCCTAATAAAAATCATCCTCAGCGAACTTGAGCTGAGAACTAAAATATAAGATACCTGGCGTATATTTTAGAGAACCCGTCATTTTGAGGATTATAGCTTTTATTCCAGGTGCTTAATAAACACCTTTCTCAGCGAACTTGAGCTGAGAACTAAAAGATAAGATAGCTGGTTTATATATTAGAAATCCCGTCATTTTGCGTATTATATCTGCTATTCCAGGTGAATAATAAAAATCATCCTCAGGGAACTTGAGCTCAGAACTAAAATATAAGATACCTGGCGTATATTTTAGAGAACCCGTCATTTTGAGGATTATAAAATTTATTCCAGGTGCTTAATAAACAGATTTCTCAGGGAACTTGAGCTGAGAACTGAAGTATAAGATATCTGGATTATATTTGAGAGATCCCGTCATTTTGAGAATTATATCTACTATTCTAGGTGCTTGATAAACATCTTCCTCCGGGAATTTAAGCTGAGAAATTAAATATAAGATACCTGGTTTATAGTTTAGATATCCTGTTATTTTGATTACTACATTTAGTAATGCAGGTGCTGAAAAAGTTTCTTCCTCAGGGAACTGAAGCTGAGAACAGAAATATAAGATAATTGTATTATATTTTTAAGATCCCTCCATTTGCTAAATTATATCTAGTAGTCCAGGAACTTGAAAGAAATCTTCCCCAGGGAACTTGAGATGAGAACTGGAATTTAAATTACCTGGTTTATATTTTTGAGATACCGTCATTTGTTAAATCATATCACCTATTCTAGGCGCTTACTAAACAGCTTCCTCAGGGAACTTGAGCTGAGAACTAAAATATATGATACCTGGTCTATATTTTAGAGATCCCGTCATTTTGAGAATTATATCTCCTAATCCAGGTGCGTGATAAACAGCTTCCTCAGGAAACTTGAGCCGATAACTGGAATTTAAGTGACCTGGTGTATATTTTAGAGATCCCGACATTTTGAGAGTTATATCTCCTATTCACGGTGCTTAAGAAACAGCTTACTCAAGGAACTTGAATTGAGAAATAAAATATAAGTAACCTGGTGTATATTTTAGAGATCCCGTTATTTTGAGATATTTTATCTTTTATTCCAGGGGCTTAATAAACAGCTTCCTTAGGGAACTTGAGCTGAGAAATGGATGTAAAGTGACCTGGTGTATATTTTTGAGATCCCGTTATTTTTTAAATCATATCACCTATTCTAGGCGCTTACTAAACAGCTTCCTCAGGGAACTTGAGCTGAGAACAAAATATAAGATACCTGGTTTATATTTTAGCGATTCTTTCATTTTGAAAATTATATCTAGTAGTTCAGGTGCTTAACGAACTGAAATATAAGATATCTGGTTTATATTTTAGAGATCGCGTTATTGCGAAAATTATATCTAGTAGTCCAGGTGCTTAACAGAAATCTTCCTGAGGGAACTTGTGCTGAGAACTGGAATATAAGATATCTGGTTTATATTTTAGAGATCCCTTCATTTCGAAAATTATATCTAGTATTCCAGGTGCGTGATAAACAGCTTCCTCAGGAAACTTGAGCCGAGAACTGGAATTTAAGTGACCTGGTGTATATTTTTGAGATCTCGTAATTTGTTAAATCATACCACCTATTCTAGGCGCTTACTAAACAGCTTCCTCAGGAAACTTGAGATGAGAACTGGAATTTAGGTGACCTGGTGTATATTTTTGAGATCCCGTCATTTGTTAAATCATATCACCTATTCTAGGCGCTTACTAAACAGCTTCCTCAGGGAACTTGAGCTGAGAACTAAAATATATGATACCTGGTCTATATTTTAGAGATCCCGTCATTTTGAGAATTATATCTCCTATTCCAGGTGCGTGAAAAACAGCATCAACAGGAAACTTGAGCCGAGAACTGGAATTTAAGTGACCTGGTGTATATTTTTGAGATCTCGTCATTTGTTAAATCATATCACCTATTCTAGGCGCTTACTAAACAGCTTCCTCAGGAAACTTGAGCTGAGAACTGGAATTTAGGTGACCTGGTGTATATTTTTGAGATCCCGTCATTTGTTAAATCATATCACCTATTCTAGGAGCTTACTAAACAGCTTCCTCAGGGAACTTGATCAGAGAACTAAAATATATGATACCTGGTCTATATTTTAGAGATCCCGTCATTTTGAGAATTATATCTCCTAATCCAGGTGCGTGATAAACAGCTTCCTCAGGAAACTTGAGCCGATAACTGGAATTTAAGTGACCTGGTGTATATTTTTGAGATCTCGTCATTTGTTAAATCATATCACCTATTCTAGGCGCTTACTAAAAAGCTTCCTCAGGAAACTTGAGCCGAGAACTGGAATTTAAGTGACCTGGTGTATATTTTAGAGATCCCGTCATTTTGAGATATTTTATCTTTTATTCCAGGGGCTTAATAAACAGCTTCCTTAGGGAACTTGAGCTGAGGACTAAAATATAAGATAGCTGGTGTATATTTTGAAGATCCCGTCATTTTGAGAATTATATCTCCTATTCCAGGTGCTTGATAAACAGCTTCCTCAGGAAACTTGAGCTGAGAAATGGAAGTAAAGTGACCTGGTGTATATTTTTGAGATCCCGTTATTTTTTAAATCATATCACCTATTCTAGGCGCTTACTAAACAGCTTCCTCAGGGAACTTGAGCTGAGAACAAAATATAAGATACCTGGTTTATATTTTAGCGATTCTTTCATTTTGAAAATTATATCTAGTAGTTCAGGTGCTTAACGAACTGAAATATAAGATATCTGGTTTATATTTTAGAGATCACGTCATTTTGATAATTATATCTAGTAGTCCAGGTGCTTGAAAAACATCTTCCTCAGGGAACTTAAGCTGAGAACTAAGATATTAGATACCTGGTTTATATTTTAGAAATCCCGTTATTTTGAGAATTATATCTGCTATTCCAGGTGCCTAATAAAAATCATCCTCAGCGAACTTGAGCTGAGAACTAAAAGATAAGATAGCTGGCGTATATTTTAGAGAACCCGTCATTTTGAGGATTATAGCTTTTATTCCAGGTGCTTAATAAACACCTTTCTCAGCGAACTTGAGCTGAGATCTAAAAAATAATATAGCTGGTGTATATTTTAGAGATCCCGTCATATTGCGTATTATATCTGCTATTCCAGGTGCCTAATAAAAATCATCCTCAGGGAACTTGAGCTCAGAACTAAAATATAAGATACCTGGCGTATATTTTAGAGAACCCGTCATTTTGAGGATTATAAAATTTATTCCAGGTGCTTAATAAACAGATTTCTCAGGGAACTTGAGCTGAGAACTGAAGTATAAGATATCTGGATTATATTTGAGAGATCCCGTCATTTTGAGAATTATATCTACTATTCTAGGTGCTTGATAAACATCTTCCTCCGGGAATTTAAGCTGAGAAATTAAATATAAGATACCTGGTTTATAGTTTAGATATCCTGTTATTTTGATTACTACATTTAGTAATGCAGGTGCTGAAAAAGTTTCTTCCTCAGGGAACTGAAGCTGAGAACAGAAATATAAGATAATTGTATTATATTTTTAAGATCCCTCCATTTGCTAAATTATATCTAGTAGTCCAGGAACTTGAAAGAAATCTTCCCCAGGGAACTTGAGATGAGAACTGGAATTTAAATTACCTGGTTTATATTTTTGAGATACCGTCATTTGTTAAATCATATCACCTATTCTAGGCGCTTACTAAACAGCTTCCTCAGGGAACTTGAGCTGAGAACTAAAATATATGATACCTGGTCTATATTTTAGAGATCCCGTCATTTTGAGAATTATATCTCCTAATCCATGTGCGTGATAAACAGCTTCCTCAGGAAACTTGAGCCGAGAACTGGAATTTAAGTGACCTGGTGTATATTTTAGAGATCCCGTCATTTTGAGAATTATATCTCCTATTCCAGGTGTTTAAGAAACAGCTTACTCAAGGAACTTGAATTGAGAAATAAAATATAAGATACCTGGTGTATATTTTAGAGATCCCGTCATTTTGAGATTTTTTATCTTTTATTCCAGGTGCTTAATAAACAGCTTCCTTAGAGAACTTGAGCTGAGGACTAAAATATAAGATAGCTGTTGTATATTTTGAAGATCCCGTCATTTTGAGAATTATATCTCCTATTCCTGGTGCTTGATAATCAGCTTCTTCACGGAACTTGAGCTGAGAACTGGAATTTTAGTTACCTGATTTATATTTTTGAGATCACGTCATTTGATAAATCATATCAACTATTCTAGGCGCTTACTAAACAGCTTCCTCAGGGAACTTGAGCTGAGAACTAAACCATGAGAAACCTGGTTTACATTTTAGAGATCCCGTCATTTTGAATAGAATATCTAGTAGTCCAGGTGCTTAAAAAACATCTTCCTCAGGAAAATGGAGGTGACATCTGCAATTTAAGACGCTTCGTTAATATTTTAGAAATTCCATCTTTTTGAAAATTATTTCTAGTGTTCCAGGTGCTTAAGAAACATCTGCCTTAGGGATCTTGAGCTGAGAACTAAAAAATTAGAAACCTGGTTCATATTTTAGAAATCCCGTCATTTTGAAAATTATATCTAGTACTCCAGATGATTAAAAAACACCTTCCTCAGGGAACTGAAGCTGAGAACTAAAATATAAGGTTCCTCGTTTATATTTTAGAAATCCCTTCATTTTGAAAATTACATCTAGTAGTCCTGATGCTTAAAAAACATCTACCACAGGGAAGTTAAGCTGAGAACTAAAATGTAACATACCTGGTGTATATGTTAGAGATCCCGTCATTTTGAAAATTATATCTAGTAGTCCAGATGATTAAAAAACAACTTCCTCAGGGAACTGAAGCTGAGAACTAAAATTTAAGTTACCTGGTTTATATTTTTAAGATCCCTTCATTTGCTGAATTATATCTAGTAGTCCAGGAACTTGAAAGAAATCTTCCCCAGGGAACTTGAGATGAGAACTGGAATATAAGATATCTGGTTTATATTTTAGAGATCACGTTATTTTGAAAATCATATCTAGTAGTCCAGGTGCTTAAAAGAACTCTTCCTGAGGGAACTTGTGCTGAGAACTGGAATATAAGATATCTGGATTATATTTTAGAGATCACGTCATTTTGATAATTATATCTAGTAGTCCAGGTGCATAAAAAACATCTTCCTCAGGGAAGTTAAGCTGAGAACTAAAATATAAGATTCCTGGTGTATATTTTTAAGATCCCATCATTTTGCGAATTATATCTTTTATTCCAGGTGTTTAATAAAAATCATCCTCAGGGAACTTGAGATGCGAACTGAAATTTAAGTTGCCTGGTTTATATTTTTAAGATCCCTTCATTTGCTGAATTATATCTAGTAGTCCAGGAACTTGAAAGAAATCTTCCCCAGGGAACTTGTACTGAGTACTGAAATATAAGATATCTGGTTTATATTTTAGAGATCACGTTATTTTGAAAATCATATCTAGTAGTCCAGGTGCATAAAAAACATCTTCCTCAGGGAACTTAAAATGAGAACTAGAATATAATATCCTTGGTTTATATTTTAGAGATCCCGTCATTTGTTAAATCATATCTAGTAGTCCAGGTGCTCAAAAGACACCTTACTCAGGGAACTTGCGCTGAGAACTAAAATATAAGATTCCTGGTGTATATTTTTGAGATCCCATCATTTTGCGAATTATATCTTTTATTCCAGGTGTCTAATAAAAATCATCCTCAGGGAACTTGAGATGCGAACTGAAATTTAAGTTACCTGGTTTATATTTTTAAGATCCCTTCATTTGCTGAATTATATCTAGTAGTCCAGGAACTTGAAAGAAATCTTCCCCAGGGAACTTGAGATGAGAACTGGAATTTAAATTACCTGGTTTATATTTTTGAGATACCGTCATTTGTTAAATCATATCACCTATTCCAGGTGTTTAATAAAAATCATCCTCAGGGAACTTGAGATGCGAACTGAAATTTAAGTTACCTGGTTTATATTTTTAAGATCCCTTCATTTGCTGAATTATATCTAGTAGTCCAGGAACTTGAAAGAAATCTTCCCCAGGGAACTTGTACTGAGTACTGAAATATAAGATATCTGGTTTATATTTTAGAGATCACGTTATTTTGAAAATCATATCTAGTAGTCCAGGTGCATAAAAAACATCTTCCTCAGGGAAGTTAAGCTGAGAACTAAAATATAATATCCTTGGTTTATATTTTAGAGATCCCGTCACTTGTTAAATCATATCTAGTAGTCCAGGTGCTCAAAAGACACCTTACTCAGGGAACTTGCGCTGAGAACTAAAATATAAGATTCCTGGTGTATATTTTTGAGATCCCATCATTTTGCGAATTATATCTTTTATTCCAGGTGTTTAATAAAAATCATCCTCAGGGAACTTGAGATGCGAACTGAAATTTAAGTTACCTGGTTTATATTTTAGAGATCCCGTCATTTTGAGAATTATATCTAGTAGTCCAGGAACTTGTAAGAAATCTCTCCCAGGGAACTTGAGATGAGAACTGGAATTTAAATTACCTGGTTTATATTTTTGAGATACCGTCATTTGTTAAATCATATCTCCTATTCCAGGTGCTTGATAAACAGCTTCCTCAGGAAACTTGAGCTGAGAAATGGAAGTAAAGTGACCTGGTGTATATTTTTGAGATCCCGTTATTTTTTAAATCATATCACCTATTCTAGGCGCTTACTAAACAGCCTCCTCAGGGAACTTGAGCTGAGAACAAAATATAAGATACCTGGTTTATATTTTAGCGATTCTTTCATTTTGAAAATTATATCTAGTAGTTCAGGTGCTTAACGAACTGAAATATAAGATATCTGGTTTATATTTTAGATATCCCTTCATATTGAAAATTATATCTAGTAATCCAGGTGCTTGAAAAACATCTTCCTCAGGGAACTTAAGCTGAGAACTAAGATATTAGATACCTGGTTTATATTTTAGAAATCCCGTTATTTTGAGAATTATATCTGCTATTCCAGGTGCCTAATAAAAATCATCCTCAGCGAACTTGAGCTGAGAACTAAAATATAAGATACCTGGCGTATATTTTAGAAATCCCGTTATTTTGAGAATTATATCTGCTATTCCAGGTGCCTAATAAAAATCATCCTCAGCGAACTTGAGCTGAGAACTAAAAGATAAGATAGCTGGCGTATATTTTAGAGATCCCGTCATATTGCGTATTATATCTGCTATTCCAGGTGCCTAATAAAAATCATCCTCAGGGAACTTGAGCTCAGAACTAAAATATAAGATACCTGGCGTATATTTTAGAGAACCCGTCATTTTGAGGATTATAAAATTTATTCCAGGTGCTTAATAAACAGATTTCTCAGGGAACTTGAGCTGAGAACTGAAGTATAAGATATCGGGATTATATTTGAGAGATCCCGTCATTTTGAGAATTATATCTACTATTCTAGGTGCTTGATAAACATCTTCCTCCGGGAATTTAAGCTGAGAAATTAAATATAAGATACCTGGTTTATAGTTTAGATATCCTGTTATTTTGATTACTACATTTAGTAATGCAGGTGCTGAAAAAGTTTCTTCCTCAGGGAACTGAAGCTGAGAACAGAAATATAAGATAATTGTATTATATTTTAGAGATCCCTTCATTTTGAAAATTATATCTAGTAGTCCAGGTGCATAAAAAACATCTTTCTCAGGGAAGTTAAGCTGAGAACTAAAATATAAGATTCCTGGTGTATATTTTTGAGATCCCATCATTTTGCGAATTATATCTTGTATTCCAGGTGCTTAATAAAAATCATCCTCAGGGAACTTGAGCTGCGAACTGAAATTTAAGTTACCTGGTTTATATTTTTAAGATCCCTCCATTTGCTAAATTATATCTAGTAGTCCAGGAACATGATAGAAATCTTCCGCACGGAAGTTGAGATGAGAACTGGAATTTAAATTACCTGGTTTATATTTTTGAGATACCGTCATTTGTTAAGTCATATCACCTATTCTAGGCGCTTACTAAACAGCTTCCTAAGGGAACTTGAGCTGAGAACTAAAATATATGATACCTGGTCTATATTTTAGAGATCCCGTCATTTTGAGAATTATATCTCCTATTCCAGGTGCGTGATAAACAGCTTCCTCAGGAAACTTGAGCCGAGAACTGGAATTTAAGTGACCTGGTGTATATTTTTGAGATCCCGTCATTTTGAGAATTATATCTCCTATTCCAGGTGTTTAAGAAACAGCTTACTCAAGGAACTTGAATTGAGAAATAAAATATAAGATACCTGGTGTATATTTTAGAGATCCCGTCATTTTGAGATATTTTATCTTTTATTCCAGGTGCTTAATAAACAGCTTCCTCAGGGAACTGAAGCTGAGAACAGAAATATAAGATAATTGTATTATATTTTTAAGATCCCTCCATTTGCTAAATTATATCTAGTAGTCCAGGAACTTGAAAGAAATCTTCCCCAGGGAACTTGAGATGAGAACTGGAATTTAAATTACCTGGTTTATATTTTTGAGATACCGTCATTTGTTAAATCATATCACCTATTCTAGGCGCTTACTAAACAGCTTCCTCAGGGAACTTGAGCTGAGAACTAAAATATATGATACCTGGTCTATATTTTAGAGATCCCGTCATTTTGAGAATTATATCTCCTATTCCAGGTGCGTGATAAACAGCTTCCTCAGGAAACTTGAGCCGAGAACTGGAATTTAAGTGACCTGGTGTATATTTTAGAGATCCCGTTATTTTGTTAATTATATCACCTATTCTAGGCGCTTACTAAACAGCTTCCTCAGGAAACTTGAGCTGAGAACTAAAATATATGATACCTGGTCTATATTTTAGAGATCCCGTCATTTTGAAAATTATATCTAGTAGTCCAGGTGCATAAAAAACATCTTCCTCAGGGAACTGAAGCTGAGAACAGAAATATAAGATAATTGTATTATATTTTTAAGATCCCTCCAGTTGCTAAATTATATCTAGTAGTCCAGGAACTTGAAAGAAATCTTCCCCAGGGAACTTGAGATGAGAACTGGAATTTAAATTACCTGGTTTATATTTTTGAGATACCGTCATTTGTTAAATCATATCACCTATTCTAGGCGCTTACTAAACAGCTTCCTCAGGGAACTTGAGCTGAGAACTAAAATATATGATACCTGGTCTATATTTTAGAGATCCCGTCATTTTGAGAATTATATCTCCTAATCCAGGTGCGTGATAAACAGCTTCCTCAGGAAACTTGAGCCGATAACTGGAATTTAAGTGACCTGGTGTATATTTTTGAGATCACTTCATTTTGAGAATAATATCTCCTATTCACGGTGCTTAAGAAACAGCTTACTCAAGGAACTTGAATTGAGAAATAAAATATAAGATACCTGGTGTATATTTTAGAGATCCCGTCATTTTGAGATATTTTATCTTTTATTCCAGGTGCTTAATAAACAGCTTCCTCAGGGAACTTGAGCTGAGAACTAAAACATGAGAAACCTGTTTTACATTTTAGAGATCCCGTCATTTTGAAAAGAATATCTAGTAGTCCAGGTGCTTAAAAAACATCTTCCTCAGGAAAATGGAGCTGACATCTGCAATTTAAGACGCTTCGTTAATATTTTAGAAATCCCATCTTTTTGAAAGTTATTTCTAGTGTTCCAGGTGCTTAAGAAACATCTGCCTTAGGGATCTTGAGCTGAGAACTAAAATATAAGATTCCTGGTGTATATTTTAGAGATCCCGTCATTTTGAAAATTATATCTAGTAGTCCAGATGATTAAAAAACATCTTCCTCAGGGAAGTTACGCTGAGAACTAAAATATAAGATTCCCGGTGTATTTGTTAGAGATCCCGTCATTCTGCGATATATATCTTTCATTCCAGGTGCTTAATAAAATTCATCATCAGGGAACTTGTGCTGCGAACTGAAATTTAAGTTACCTGGTTTATATTTTAGAAATCCCGTCATTTTGAAAATTATATCTAGTAGTCCAGATGATTAAAAAACACCTTCCTCAGGGAACTTAGGATGATAACTAAAATATAAGATACCTGGTTTATATTTTAGAGATTTTTTCATTTTTAAAATTCTATCTAGTAGTTCAGGTGCTTAACGAACTGAAATATAAGATATCTGGTTTATATTTTAGAGATCCCGTCATTTTGAAAAGAATATCTAGTAGACCAGGTGCTTAAAAAACATCTTCCTCAGGGAACTTAAGCTAAGAACTAAAATATAAGGTACCTGGTGTATTTTTTAGAGATCCCGTCATTTTGAAAATTATATCTAGTAGTCCAGGTGCATAAAAAACATCTTCCTCAGGGAAGTTAAGCTGAGAACTACAATATAAGATTCCCGGTGTATTTGTTAGAGATCCCGTCATTTAGCGATATATATTTTTCATTCCAGGTGCTTAATAAAATTCATCATCAGGGAACTTGTGCTGCGAACTGAAATTTAAGTGACCTGGTGTATATTTTGTAGATCCCGTCATTTGTAGAATTATATCACCTATTCCAGGTGCGTTCTAAACAGCTTCCTCAGGAAACTTGAGCCGAGAACTGGAATTTAAGTGACCTGGTGTATATTTTAGAGATCCCTTCATTTTGAGTATTATATCTCCTATTCCAGGTGCTTAAGAAACAGCTCACTCAGGGAACTTGAGATGAGAAATAAAATACAAGATACCTGGTGTATATTTTGGAGATTCCGTCATTTTGTAAATTATATCTAGTAGTCCAGGTACTTAAAAGAACTCTTCCCCAGGGAACTTGAGATGAGAACTGGAATTTAAATTACCTGGTTTATATTTTTGAGATCCCGTCTTTTTGAGAATTATATCTCCTATTCCAGGTGCTTCATAAACAGCTTCCTCAGGAAACTTGAGCTGAGAACTGGAATTTAGGTGACCTGGTGTATATTTTTGAGATCCCGTCATTTGTTAAATCATATCACCTATTCTAGGCGCTTACTAAACAGCTTCCTCAGGGAACTTGAGCTGAGAACTAAAATATATGATACCTGGTCTATATTTTAGAGATCCCGTCATTTTGAGAATTATATCTCCTATTCCAGGTGCGTGATAAACAGCTTCCTCAGGAAACTTGAGCCGAGAACTGGAATTTAAGTGACCTGGTGTATATTTTTGAGATCTCGTCATTTGTTAAATCATATCACCTATTCTAGGAGCTTACTAAACAGCTTCCTCAGGAAACTTGAGCCGAGAACTGGAATTTAAGTGACCTGGTGTATATTTTAGAGATCCCGACATTTTGAGAGTTATATCTCCTATTCACGGTGCTTAAGAAACAGCTTACTCAAGGAACTTGAATTGAGAAATAAAATATAAGATACCTGGTGTATATTTTAGAGATCCCTTCATTTTGAAAATTATATGTAGTAGTCCAGGTGCTTAAAAGAACTCTTCCCCAGGGAACTTGAGATGAGAACTGGAATTTAAATTAGCTGGTGTATATTTTTTAGATCCCGTCATTTTGAGAATTATATCTCCTATTCCAGGTGCTTGATAAACAGCTTCTTCAAGGAACTTGAGCTGAGAACTGGAATTTAAGTTACCTGATTTATATTTTTGAGATCACGTCATTTGATAAATCATAACACCTATTCTAGGCGCTTACTAAACAGCTTCCTCAGGGAACTTGAGCTGAGAACTAAGACATGAGAAACCTGGTTTACATTTTAGAGATCACGTCATTTTGAAAATTATATCTAGTAGTCCAGGTGCTTAAAAAACATCTACCTCAGGACAATTGAGCTGACAACTGCAATTTAAGACGCTTGGTTAATATTTTAGAAATCCCATCTTTTTGAAAGTTATTTCTAGTAATCCAGTTGCTTAATAAACAGCTTTCTCAGGGAACTTGAGCTGAGAACTAAAATTTAATTTACCTGGATTATATTTTAGAAATCCCGTCATTTTGAAAATTATATCTAGTAATCCAGATGATTAAAAAACACCTTCCTCAGGGAAGTTAAGCTGAGAACTAAAATATAAGATACCTGGTGTATATGTTAGAGATCCCGTCATTTTGAAAATTATATCTAGTAGTCCAGATGATTAAAAAACAACTTCCTCAGGGAACTGAAGCTGAGAACTAAAATTTAAGTTACCTGGTTTATATTTTTAAGATCCCTTCATTTGCTGAATTATATCTAGTAGTCCAGGAACTTGAAAGAAATCTTCCCCAGGGAACTTGTACTGAGTACTGAAATATAAGATATCTGGTTTATATTTTAGAGATCACGTTATTTTGAAAATCATATCTAGTAGTCCAGGTGCTTAAAAGAACTCTTCCTGAGGGAACTTGTGCTGAGAACTGGAATATAAGATATCTGGATTATATTTTAGAGATCACGTCATTTTGATAATTATATCTAGTAGTCCAGGTGCATAAAAAACATCTTCCTCAGGGAAGTTAAGCTGAGAACTAAAATATAAGATTCCTGGTGTATATTTTTGAGATCCCATCATTTTGCGAATTATATCTTTTATTCCAGGTGTTTAATAAAAATCATCCTCAGGGAACTTGAGATGCGAACTGAAATTTAAGTTACCTGGTTTATATCTTTAAGATCCCTTCATTTGCTGAATTATATCTAGTAGTCCAGGAACTTGAAAGAAATCTTCCCCAGGGAACTTGAGATGAGAACTGGAATTTAAATTACCTGGTTTATATTTTTGAGATACCGTCATTTGTTAAATCATATCACCTATTCTAGGCGCTTACTAAACAGCTTCCTCAGGGAACTTGAGCTGAGAACTAAAATATATGATACCTGGTCTATATTTTAGAGATCCCGTCATTTTGAGAATTATATCTCCTATTCCAGGTGCGTGATAAACAGCTTCCTCAGGAAACTTGAGCCGAGAACTGGAATTTAAGTGACCTGGTGTATATTTTAGAGATCCCGTCATTTTGAGAGTTATATCTCCTATTCACGGTGCTTAAGAAACAGCTTACTCAAGGAACTTGAATTGAGAAATAAAATATAAGTAACCTGGTGTATATTTTAGAGATCCCGTCATTTTGAGAATTATATCTCCTATTCCAGGTGCTTAATAAACAGCTTCCTCAGGAAACTTGAGCCGAGAACTGGAATTTAAGTGACCTGGTGTATATTTTTGAGATCTCGTCAATTGTTAAATCATATCACCTATTCTAGGCGCTTACTAAACAGCTTCTTCAAGGAACTTGAGCTGAGAACTGGAATTTAAGTTACCTGATTTATATTTTTGAGATCACGTCATTTGATAAATCATAACAACTATTCTAGGCGCTTACTAAACAGCTTCCTCAGGAAACTTGAGCCGAGAACTGGAATTTAAGTGACCTGGTGTATATTTTAGAGATCCCGTTATTTTGAGATATTTTATCTTTTATTCCAGGGGCTTAATAAACAGCTTCCTTAGGGAACTTGAGCTGAGGACTAAAATATAAGATAGCTGGTGTATATTTTGAAGATCCCGTCGTTTTGAGAATTATATCTCCTATTCCAGGTGCTTCATAAACAGCTTCCTCAGGAAACTTGAGCTGAGAACTGGAATTTAGGTGACCTGGTGTATATTTTTGAGATCCCGTCATTTGTTAAATCATATCACCTATTCTAGGCGCTTACTAAACAGCTTCCTCAGGAAACTTGAGAAGAGAACTGGAATTTAGGTGACCTGGTGTATATTTTTGAGATCCCGTCATTTGTTAAATCATATCACCTATTCTAGGCGCTTACTAAACAGCTTCCTCAGGGAACTTGAGCTGAGAACTAAAATATATGATACCTGGTCTATATTTTAGAGATCCCGTCATTTTGAGAATTATATCTCCTATTCCAGGTGCGTGATAAACAGCTTCCTCAGGAAACTTGAGCCGAGAACTGGAATTTAAGTGACCTGGTGTATATTTTTGAGATCTCGTCATTTGTTAAATCATATCACCTATTCTAGGCGCTTACTAAACAGCTTCCTCAGGGAACTTGAGCTGAAAACTGAATTCAAAATACCTGGTTTATATTTTAGAGATCCCGTCATTTTGAGAATTATATCTCCTAATCCAGGTGCGTGATAAACAGCTTCCTCAGGAAACTTGAGCCGAGAACTGGAATTTAAGTGACCTGGTGTATATTTTTGAGATCTCGTCATTTGTTAAATCATATCACCTATTCTAGGCGCTTACTAAAAAGCTTCCTCAGGAAACTTGAGCCGAGAACTGGAATTTAAGTGACCTGGTGTATATTTTTGAGATCCCGTTATTTGTTATATCATATCACCTATTCTAGGTGCTTACTAAACAGCTTCCTCAGGGAACTTGAGCTGAGAACTAAAATATATGATACCTGGTCTATATTTTAGAGATCCCGTCATTTTGAGAATTATATCTCCTATTCCAGGTGCGTGATAAACAGCTTCCTCAGGAAACTTGAGCCGAGAACTGGAATTTAAGTGACCTGGTGTATATTTTTGAGATCTCGTCATTTGTTAATTCATATCACCTATTCTAGGCGCTTACTAAACAGCTTCCTCAGGAAACTTGAGCTGAGAACTGGAATTTAGGTGACCTGGTGTATATTTTTGAGATCCCGTCATTTGTTAAATCATATCACCTATTCTAGGAGCTTACTAAACAGCTTCCTCAGGGAACTTGATCAGAGAACTAAAATATATGATACCTGGTCTATATTTTAGAGATCCCGTCATTTTGAGAATTATATCTCCTAATCCAGGTGCGTGATAAACAGCTTCCTCAGGAAACTTGAGCCGATAACTGGAATTTAAGTGACCTGGTGTATATTTTTGAGATCTCGTCATTTGTTAAATCATATCACCTATTCTAGGCGCTTACTAAAAAGCTTCCTCAGGAAACTTGAGCCGAGAACTGGAATTTAAGTGACCTGGTGTATATTTTAGAGATCCCGTCATTTTGAGATATTTTATCTTTTATTCCAGGGGCTTAATAAACAGCTTCCTTAGGGAACTTGAGCTGAGGACTAAAATATAAGATAGCTGGTGTATATTTTGAAGATCCCGTCATTTTGAGAATTATATCTCCTATTCCAGGTGCTTGATAAACAGCTTCCTCAGGAAACTTGAGCTGAGAAATGGAAGTAAAGTGACCTGGTGTATATTTTTGAGATCCCGTTATTTTTTAAATCATATCACCTATTCTAGGCGCTTACTAAACAGCTTCCTCAGGGAACTTGAGCTGAGAACAAAATATAAGATACCTGGTTTATATTTTAGCGATTCTTTCATTTTGAAAATTATATCTAGTAGTTCAGGTGCTTAACGAACTGAAATATAAGATATCTGGTTTATATTTTAGAGATCGCGTTATTGCGAAAATTATATCTAGTAGTCCAGGTGCTTAACAGAAATCTTCCTGAGGGAACTTGTGCTGAGAACTGGAATATAAGATATCTGGTTTATATTTTAGAGATCATGTCATTTTGAGAATTATATCTCCTATTCCAGGTGCGTGATAAACAGCTTCCTCAGGAAACTTGAGCCGAGAACTGGAATTTAAGTGACCTGGTGTATATTTTTGAGATCTCGTCATTTGTTAAATCATATCACCTATTCTAGGCGCTTACTAAACAGCTTCCTCAGGAAACTTGAGCTGAGAACTGGAATTTAGGTGACCTGGTGTATATTTTTGAGATACCGTCATTTGTTAAATCATATCACCTATTCTAGGCGCTTACTAAACAGCTTCCTCAGGGAACTTGAGCTGAGAACTAAAATATATGATACCTGGTCTATATTTTAGAGATCCCGTCATTTTGAGAATTATATCTCCTATTCCAGGTGCGTGATAAACAGCTTCCTCAGGAAACTTGAGCCGAGAACTGGAATTTAAGTGACCTGGTGTATATTTTTGAGATCTCGTCATTTGTTAAATCATATCACCTATTCTAGGCGCTTACTAAACAGCTTCCTCAGGAAACTTGAGCTGAGAACTGGAATTTAGGTGACCTGGTGTATATTTTTGAGATCCCGTCATTTGTTAAATCATATCACCTATTCTAGGAGCTTACTAAACAGCTTCCTCAGGGAACTTGATCAGAGAACTAAAATATATGATACCTGGTCTATATTTTAGAGATCCCGTCATTTTGAGAATTATATCTCCTAATCCAGGTGCGTGATAAACAGCTTCCTCAGGAAACTTGAGCCGATAACTGGAATTTAAGTGACCTGGTGTATATTTTTGAGATCTCGTCATTTGTTAAATCATATCACCTATTCTAGGCGCTTACTAAAAAGCTTCCTCAGGAAACTTGAGCCGAGAACTGGAATTTAAGTGACCTGGTGTATATTTTAGAGATCCCGTCATTTTGAGATATTTTATCTTTTATTCCAGGGGCTTAATAAACAGCTTCCTTAGGGAACTTGAGCTGAGGACTAAAATATAAGATAGCTGGTGTATATTTTGAAGATCCCGTCATTTTGAGAATTATATCTCCTATTCCAGGTGCTTGATAAACAGCTTCCTCAGGAAACTTGAGCTGAGAAATGGAAGTAAAGTGACCTGGTGTATATTTTTGAGATCCCGTTATTTTTTAAATCATATCACCTATTCTAGGCGCTTACTAAACAGCTTCCTCAGGGAACTTGAGCTGAGAACAAAATATAAGATACCTGGTTTATATTTTAGCGATTCTTTCATTTTGAAAATTATATCTAGTAGTTCAGGTGCTTAACGAACTGAAATATAAGATATCTGGTTTATATTTTAGAGATCACGTCATTTTGATAATTATATCTAGTAGTCCAGGTGCATAAAAAACATCTTCCTCAGGGAACTTAAGCTGAGAACTAAGATATTAGATACCTGGTTTATATTTTAGAAATCCCGTTATTTTGAGAATTATATCTGCTATTCCAGGTGCCTAATAAAAATCATCCTCAGCGAACTTGAGCTGAGAACTAAAAGATAAGATTCCTGGTGTATATTTTAGAGATCCCGTCATTTTGAGGATTATAGCTTTTATTCCAGGTGCTTAATAAACACCTTTCTCAGCGAACTTGAGCTGAGATCTAAAAAATAATATAGCTGGTGTATATTTTAGTGATCCCGTCATATTGCGTATTATATCTGCTATTCCAGGTGCCTAATAAAAATCATCCTCAGGGAACTTGAGCTCAGAACTAAAATATAAGATACCTGGCGTATATTTTAGAGAACCCGTCATTTTGAGGATTATAAAATTTATTCCAGGTGCTTAATAAACAGATTTCTCAGGGAACTTGAGCTGAGAACTGAAGTATAAGATATCTGGATTATATTTGAGAGATCCCGTCATTTTGAGAATTATATCTACTATTCTAGGTGCTTGATAAACATCTTCCTCCGGGAATTTAAGCTGAGAAATTAAATATAAGATACCTGGTTTATAGTTTAGATATCCTGTTATTTTGATTACTACATTTAGTAATGCAGGTGCTGAAAAAGTTTCTTCCTCAGGGAACTGAAGCTGAGAACAGAAATATAAGATAATTGTATTATATTTTTAAGATCCCTCCATTTGCTAAATTATATCTAGCAGTCCAGGAACTTGAAAGAAATCTTCCCCAGGGAACTTGAGATGAGAACTGGAATTTGAATTACCTGGTTTATATTTTTGAGATACCGTCATTTGTTAAATCATATCACCTATTCTAGGCGCTTACTAAACAGCTTCCTCAGGGAACTTGAGCTGAGAACTAAAATATATGATACCTGGTCTATATTTTAGAGATCCCGTCATTTTGAGAATTATATCTCCTAATCCAGGTGCGTGATAAACAGCTTCCTTAGGGAACTTGAGCTGAGGACTAAAATATAAGATAGCTGGTGTATATTTTGAAGATCCCGTCATTTTGAGAATTATATCTCCTAATCCAGGTGCGTGATAAACAGCTTCCTCAGGAAACTTGAGCCGATAACTGGAATTTAAGTGACCTGGTGTATATTTTTGAGATCCCATCATTTTGAGAATTATATCTCCTATTCACTGTGCTTAAGAAACAGCTTACTCAAGGAACTTGAATTGAGAAATAAAATATAAGTAACCTGGTGTATATTTTAGAGATCCCGTTATTTTGAGATATTTTATCTTTTATTCCAGGTGCTTAATAAACAGCTTCCTTAGGGAACTTGAGCTGAGGACTAAAATATAAGATAGCTGGTGTATATTTTGAAGATCCCGTCATTTTGAGAATTATATCTCCTATTCCTGGTGCTTGATAATCAGCTTCTTCACGGAACTTGAGCTGAGAACTGGAATTTAAGTTACCTGATTTATATTTTTGAGATCACGTCATTTGATAAATCATAACAACTATTCTAGGCGCTTACTAAACAGCTTCCTCAGGGAACTTGAGCTGAGAACTAAGACATGAGAAACCTGGTTTACATTTTAGAGATCCCGTCATTTTGAGAATTATATCTCCTATTCCAGGTGCTTGATAAACAGCTTCCTCAGGAAAATGGAGCTGACATTTGCAATTTAAGACGCTTCGTTAATATTTTAGAAATTCCATCTTTTTGAAAATTATTTCTAGTGGTCCAGGTGCTTAAGAAACATCTGCCTTAGGGATCTTGAGCTGAGAACTAAAAAATTAGAAACCTGGTTCATATTTTAGAAATCCCGTCATTTTGAAAATTATATCTGGTATTCCAGATGATTAAAAAACACCTTCCTCAGGGAACTGAAGCTGAGAACAGAAATATAAGATAATTGTATTATATTTTTAAGATCCCTTCATTTGCTGAATTATATCTAGTAGTCCAGGAACTTGAAAGAAATCTTCCCCAGGGAACTTGAGATGAGAACTGGAATTTAAATTACCTGGTTTATATTTTTGAGATACCGTCATTTGTTAAATCATATCACCTATTCTAGGCGCTTACTAAACAGCTTCCTCAGGGAACTTGAGCTGAGAACTAAAATATATGATACCTGGTCTATATTTTAGAGATCCCGTCATTTTGAGAATTATATCTCCTATTCCAGGTGCGTGATAAACAGCTTCCTCAGGAAACTTGAGCCGAGAACTGGAATTTAAGTGACCTGGTGTATATTTTAGAGATCCCGACATTTTGAGAGTTATATCTCCTATTCACGGTGCTTAAGAAACAGCTTACTCAAGGAACTTGAATTGAGAAATAAAATATAAGTAACCTGGTGTATATTTTAGAGATCCCGTCATTTTGAGATATTTTATCTTTTATTCCAGGGGCTTAATAAACAGCTTCCTTAGGGAACTTGAGCTGAGGACTAAAATATAAGATAGCTGGTGTATATTTTGAAGATCCCGTCATTTTGAGAATTATATCTCCTATTCCAGGTGCTTGATAAACAGCTTCTTCAAGGAACTTGAGCTGAGAACTGGAATTTAAGTTACCTGATTTATATTTTTGAGATCACGTCATTTGATAAATCATAACACCTATTCTAGGCGCTTACTAAACAGCTTCCTCAGGGAACTTGAGCTGAGAACTAAGACATGAGAAACCTGGTTTACATTTTAGAGATCCCGTCATTTTGAGAATTATATCTCCTATTCCAGGTGCTTGATAAACAGCTTCCTCAGGAAACTTGAGCTGACATTTGCAATTTAAGACGCTTAGTTAATATTTTAGAAATTCCATCTTTTTGAGAATTATATCTAGTAGTCCAGGTGCTTAAAAAACATCATCCTTAGGGAACTTAATCTGAGTACTAAAATATAAGAAACCTGGTTCATATTTTAGAAATCCCGTGATTTTGAAAATTATATCTAGTACTCCAGATGATTAAAAAACACCTTCCTCAGGGAACTGAAGCTGAGAACTAAAATATAAGGTTCCTGGTGTATATTTTAGAGATCCCGTCATTTTGAAAATTATATCTAGTAGTCCAGGTGCATAAAAAACATCTTCCTCAGGGAAGTTAAGCTGAGAACTAAAATATAAGTTTCCTGGTGTATATGTTAGAGATCCCGTCATTTTGAAAATTATATCTAGTAGTCCAGATGATTAAAAAACAACTTCCTCAGGGAACTGAAGCTGAGAACTAAAATTTAAGTTACCTGGTTTATATTTTTAAGATCCCTTCATTTGCTGAATTATATCTAGTAGTCCAGGAACTTGAAAGAAATCTTCCCCAGGGAACTTGTACTGAGTACTGAAATATAAGATATCTGGTTTATATTTTAGAGATCACGTTATTTTGAAAATCATATCTAGTAGTCCAGGTGCTTAAAAGAACTCTTCCTGAGGGAACTTGTGCTGAGAACTGGAATATAAGATATCTGGATTATATTTTAGAGATCACGTCATTTTGATAATTATATCTAGTAGTCCAGGTGCATAAAAAACATCTTACTCAGGGAAGTTAAGCTGAGAACTAAAATATAAGATTCCTGGTGTATATTTTTGAGATCCCATCATTTTGCGAATTATATCTTTTATTCCAGGTGTTTAATAAAAATCATCCTCAGGGAACTTGAGATGCGAACTGAAATTTAAGTTACCTGGTTTATATTTTTGAGATCCCTTCATTTGCTGAATTATATCTAGTAGTCCAGGAACTTGAAAGAAATCTTCCCCAGGGAACTTGTACTGAGTACTGAAATATAAGATATCTGGTTTATATTTTAGAGATCACGTTATTTTGAAAATCATATCTAGTAGTCCAGGTGCATAAAAAACATCTTCCTCAGGGAAGTTAAGCTGAGAACTAAAATATAATATCCTTGGTTTATATTTTAGAGATCCCGTCACTTGTTAAATCATATCTAGTAGTCCAGGTGCTCAAAAGACACCTTACTCAGGGAACTTGCGCTGAGAACTAAAATATAAGATTCCTGGTGTATATTTTTGAGATCCCATCATTTTGCGAATTATATCTTTTATTCCAGGTGTCTAATAAAAATCATCCTCAGGGAACTTGAGATGCGAACTGAAATTTAAGTTACCTGGTTTATATTTTTGAGATACCTTCATTTGGAGAATTATATCTAGTAGTCCAGGAACTTGTAAGAAATCTCTCCCAGGGAACTTGAGATGAGAACTGGAATTTAAATTACCTGGTTTATATTTTTGAGATACCGTCATTTGTTAAATCATATCTCCTATTCCAGGTGCTTGATAAACAGCTTCCTCAGGAAACTTGAGCTGAGAAATGGAAGTTAAGTGACCTGGTGTATATTTTAGAGATCACGTTATTTTTTAAATCATATCACCTATTCTAGGCGCTTACTAAACAGCTTCCTCAGGGAACTTGAGCTGAGAACAAAATATAAGATACCTGGTTTATATTTTAGCGATTCTTTCATTTTGAAAATTATATCTAGTAGTTCAGGTGCTTAACGAACTGAAATATAAGATATCTGGTTTATATTTTAGAGATCACGTCATTTTGATAATTATATCTAGTAGTCCAGGTGCTTAAAAAACATCTTCCTCAGGGAACTTAAGCTGAGAACTAAAATTTAAGTTACCTGGTTTATATTTTAGAAATCCCGTCATTTTGCGAATTATATCTGCTATTCCAGGTGCCTAATAAAAATCATCCTCAGGGAACTTGAGCTGAGAACTAAAAGATAAGATAGCTTGCGTATATTTTAGAGAAGCCTTCATTTTGAGAATTATATCTGCTATTCCAGGTGCCTAATAAAAATCATCCTCAGCGAACTTGAGCTGAGAACTAAAAGATAAGATAGCTGGTGTATATTTTAGAGATCCCGTCATATTGCGTATTATATCTGCTATTCCAGGTGCCTAATAAAAATCATCCTCAGGGAACTTGAGCTCAGAACTAAAATATAAGATACCTGGCGTATATTTTAGAGAACCCGTCATTTTGAGGATTATAAAATTTATTCCAGGTGCTTAATAAACAGATTTCTCAGGGAACTTGAGCTGAGAACTGAAGTATAAGATATCTGGATTATATTTGAGAGATCCCGTCATTTTGAGAATTATATCTACTATTCTAGGTGCTTGATAAACATCTTCCTCCGGGAATTTAAGCTGAGAAATTAAATATAAGATACCTGGTTTATAGTTTAGATATCCTGTTATTTTGATTACTACATTTAGTAATGCAGGTGCTGAAAAAGTTTCTTCCTCAGGGAACTGAAGCTGAGAACAGAAATATAAGATAATTGTATTATATTTTAGAGATCCCTTCATTTTGAAAATTATATCTAGTAGTCCAGGTGCATAAAAAACATCTTTCTCAGGGAAGTTAAGCTGAGAACTAAAATATAAGATTCCTGGTGTATATTTTTGAGATCCCATCATTTTGCGAATTATATCTTGTATTCCAGGTGCTTAATAAAAATCATCCTCAGGGAACTTGAGCTGCGAACTGAAATTTAAGTTACCTGGTTTATATTTTTAAGATCCCTCCATTTGCTAAATTATATCTAGTAGTCCAGGAACATGATAGAAATCTTCCGCACGGAAGTTGAGATGAGAACTGGAATTTAAATTACCTGGTTTATATTTTTGAGATACCGTCATTTGTTAAGTCATATCACCTATTCTAGGCGCTTACTAAACAGCTTCCTCAGGGAACTTGAGCTGAGAACTAAAATATATGATACCTGGTCTATATTTTAGAGATCCCGTCATTTTGAGAATTATATCTCCTAATCCAGGTGCGTGATAAACAGCTTCCTCAGGAAACTTGAGCCGATAACTGGAATTTAAGTGACCTGGTGTATATTTTTGAGATCCCATCATTTTGCGAATTATATCTCCTATTCACGGTGCTTAAGAAACAGCTTACTCAAGGAACTTGAATTGAGAAATAAAATATAAGATACCTGGTGTATATTTTAGAGATCCCGTCATTTTGAGATATTTTATCTTTTATTCCAGGGGCTTAATAAACAGCTTCCTCAGGGAACTTGAGCTGAGGACTAAAATATAAGATAGCTGGTGTATATTTTGAAGATCCCGTCATTTTGAGAATTATATTTCCTATTCCACGTGCTTGATAAACAGCTTCTTCAAGGAACTTGAGATGAGAACTGCAATTTAAGTTACCTGATTTATATTTTTGAGATCACGTCATTTGATAAATCATAACACCTATTCTAGGCGCTTACTAAACAGCTTCCTCAGGGAACTTGAGCTGAGAACTAAGACATGAGAAACCTGGTTTACATTTTAGAGATCCCGTCATTTTGAAAAGAATATCTAGTAGTCCAGGTGCTTAAAAAACATCTTCCTCAGGAAAATGGAGCTGACATTTGCAATTTAAGACGCTTCGTTAATATTTTAGAAATTCCATCTTTTTGAAAGTTATTTCTAGTGTTCCAGGCGCTTAAAAAACAGCTTCCTCAGGGAACTTCAGCTGACAACTAAAATATCAGATACCTGGTTCATATTTTAGAAATCCCGTCATTTTGAAAATTATATCTAGTAGTCCAGATGATTAAAAAACACCTTCCTCAGGGAACTTAAGCTGAGAACTGAATTTTATGATACCTAGTTCATATTTTAGAGATCCCGTCATTTTGAAAATTATATCTAGTAGTCCAGGTGCATAAAAAACATCTTCCTCAGGGAAGTTAAGCTGAGAACTAAAATATAAGATTCCTGGTGTATATGTTAGAGATCCCGTCATTTTGAAAATTATATCTAGTAGTCCAGATGATTAAAAAACACCTTCCTCAGGGAACTGAAGCTGAGAACTAAAATTTAAGTTACCTGGTTTATATTTTTAAGATCCCTTCATTTGCTGAATTATATCTAGTAGTCCAGGAACTTGAAAGAAATCTTCCCCAGGGAACTTGTACTGAGTACTGAAATATAAGATATCTGGTTTATATTTTAGAGATCACGTTATTTTGAAAATCATATCTAGTAGTCCAGGTGCTTAAAAGAACTCTTCCTGAGGGAACTTGTGCTGAGAACTGGAATATAAGATATCTGGATTATATTTTAGAGATCACGTCATTTTGATAATTATATCTAGTAGTCCAGGTGCATAAAAAACATCTTCCGCAGGGAAGTTAAGCTGAGAACTAAAATATAAATTCCTGGCGTATATTTTTGAGAACCCATCATTTTGCGAATTATATCTTTTATTCCAGGTGTTTAATAAAAATCATCCTCAGGGAACTTGAGATGCGAACTGAAATTTAAGTTACCTGGTTTATATTTTTAAGATCCCTTCATTTGCTGAATTATATCTAGTAGTCCAGGAACTTGAAAGAAATCTTCCCCAGGGAACTTGTACTGAGTACTGAAATATAAGATATCTGGTTTATATTTTAGAGATCACGTTATTTTGAAAATCATATCTAGTAGTCCAGGTGCATAAAAAACATCTTCCTCAGGGAAGTTAAGCTGAGAACTAAAATATAATATCCTGGGTTTATATTTTAGAGATCCCGTCACTTGTTAAATCATATCTAGTAGTCCAGGTGCTCAAAAGACACCTTACTCAGGGAACTTAAGCTGAGAACTAAAATATAAGATTCCTGGTGTATATTTTTGAGATCCCATCATTTTGCGAATTATATCTTTTATTCCAGGTGTTTAATAAAAATCATCCTCAGGGAACTTGAGATGCGAACTGAAATTTAAGTTACCTGGTTTATATCTTTAAGATCCCTTCATTTGCTGAATTATATCTAGTAGTCCAGGAACTTGAAAGAAATCTTCCCCAGGGAACTTGAGATGAGAACTGGAATTTAAATTACCTGGTTTATATTTTTGAGATACCGTCATTTGTTAAATCATATCAACTATTCTAGGCGCTTACTAAACAGCTTCCTCAGGGAACTTGAGCAGAGAACTAAAATATATGATACCTGGTCTATATTTTAGAGATCCCGTCATTTTGAGAATTATATCTCCTATTCCAGGTGCGTGATAAACAGCTTCCTCAGGAAACTTGAGCCGAGAACTGGAATTTAAGTGACCTGGTGTATATTTTTGAGATCTCGTCATTTGTTAAATCATATCAGCTATTCTAGGAGCTTACTAAACAGCTTCCTCAGGAAACTTGAGCCGAGAACTGGAATTTAAGTGACCTGGTGTATATTTTAGAGATCCCGACATTTTGAGAGTTATATCTCCTATTCACGGTGCTTAAGAAACAGCTTACTCAAGGAACTTGAATTGAGAAATAAAATATAAGTAACCTGGTGTATATTTTAGAGATCCCGTCATTTTGAGATATTTTATCTTTTATTCCAGGTGCTTAATAAACAGCTTCCTCAGGGAACTTGAGCTGAGGACTAAAATATAAGATAGCTGGTGTATATTTTGAAGATCCCGTCATTTTGAGAATTATATCTCCTATTCCAGGTGCTTGATAAACAGCTTCTTCAAGGAACTTGAGCTGAGAACTGGAATTTAAGTTACCTGATTTATATTTTTGAGATCACGTCATTTGATAAATCATATCACCTATTCTAGGCGCTTACTAAACAGCTTCCTCAGGGAACTTGAGCTGAGAACTAAAACATGAGAAACCTGTTTTACATTTTAGAGATCCCGTCATTTTGAAAAGAATATCTAGTAGTCCAGGTGCTTAAAAAACATCTTCCTCAGGAAAATGGAGCTGACATCTGCAATTTAAGACGCTTCGTTAATATTTTAGAAATCCCATCTTTTTGAAAGTTATTTTTAGTATTCCAGGTGCTTAAAAAACATCTTCCTCAGGGAACTTAAGCTGAAAACTAAAATATCAGATACCTGATTCATATTTTAGAAATCCCGTCATTTTGAAAATTATATCTAGTAGTCCAGATGATTAAAAAACACATTCCTCAGGGAACTGAAGCTGAGAACTGAAATATAAGTTTCCTGGTGTATTTGTTAGAGATCCCGTCATTTTGCGAATTATATCTTTCATTCCAGGTGCTTAATAAAATTCATCATCAGGGAACTTGAGTTGCGAACTGAAATTTAAGTTACCTGGTTTATATTTTTAAGATCCCTTCATTTGCTGAATTATATCTAGTAGTCCAGGAACTTGAAAGAAATCTTCCCCAGGGAACTTGTGCTGAGTACTGAAATATAATGTATCTGGTTTATATTTTAGAGATCCCTTCATTTCGAAAATTATATCTAGTATTCCAGGTGCTTAAAAACATCTTCCTCAGGGAACTTAAGCTGAAAACTAAAATATAAGATACCTGGTTTATATTTTAGAGATCCCGTCATTTTGAAAAGAATATCTAGTAGTCCAGGTGCTTAAAAAACATCTTCCTCAGGAAAATGGAGCTGACATCTGCAATTTAAGACGCTTCGTTAATATTTTAGAAATCCCATCTTTTTGAAAATTATTTCTAGTGTTCCAGGTGCTTAAGAAACATCTGCCTTAGGGATCTTGAGCTGAGAACTAAAAAATTAGAAACCTGGTTCATATTTTAGAAATCCCGTCATTTTGAAAATTATATCTAGTACTCCAGATGATTAAAAAACACCTTCCTCAGGGAACTGAAGCTGAGAACTAAAATATAAGGTTCCTGGTGTATATTTTAGAGATCCCGTCATTTTGAAAATTATATCTAGTAGTCCAGGTGCATAAAAAACATCTTCCTCAGGGAAGTTAAGCTGAGAACTAAAATATAAGTTTCCTGGTGTATATGTTAGAGATCCCGTCATTTTGAAAATTATATCTAGTAGTCCAGATGATTAAAAAACAACTTCCTCAGGGAACTGAAGCTGAGAACTAAAATTTAAGTTACCTGGTTTATATTTTTAAGATCCCTTCATTTGCTGAATTATATCTAGTAGTCCAGGAACTTGAAAGAAATCTTCCCCAGGGAACTTGTACTGAGTACTGAAATATAAGATATCTGGTTTATATTTTAGAGATCACGTTATTTTGAAAATCATATCTAGTAGTCCAGGTGCTTAAAAGAACTCTTCCTGAGGGAACTTGTGCTGAGAACTGGAATATAAGATATCTGGATTATATTTTAGAGATCACGTCATTTTGATAATTATATCTAGTAGTCCAGGTGCTTAAAAAACATCTTCCCAGGGAAGTTAAGCTGAGAACTAAAATATAAGATTCCTGGTGTATATTTTTAAGATCCCATCATTTTGCGAATTATATCTTTTATTCCAGGTGTTTAATAAAAATCATCCTCAGGGAACTTGAGATGCGAACTGAAATTTAAGTTACCTGGTTTATATTTTTAAGATCCCTTCATTTGCTGAATTATATCTAGTAGTCCAGGAACTTGAAAGAAATCTTCCCCAGGGAACTTGTACTGAGTACTGAAATATAAGATATCTGGTTTATATTTTAGAGATCACGTTATTTTGAAAATCATATCTAGTAGTCCAGGTGCATAAAAAACATCTTCCTCAGGGAACCTGAAATGAGAACTAGAATATAATATCCTTGGTTTATATTTTAGAGATCCCGTCACTTGTTAAATCATATCTAGTAGTCCAGGTGCTCAAAAGACACCTTACTCAGGGAACTTAAGCTGAGAACTAAAATATAAGATTCCTGGTGTATATTTTTGAGATCCCATCATTTTGCGAATTATATCTTTTATTCCAGGTGTTTAATAAAAATCATCCTCAGGGAACTTGAGATGCGAACTGAAATTTAAGTTACCTGGTTTATATCTTTAAGATCCCTTCATTTGCTGAATTATATCTAGTAGTCCAGGAACTTGAAAGAAATCTTCCCCAGGGAACTTGAGATGAGAACTGGAATTTAAATTACCTGGTTTATATTTTTGAGATACCGTCATTTGTTAAATCATATCACCTATTCTAGGCGCTTACTAAACAGCTTCCTCAGGGAACTTGAGCAGAGAACTAAAATATATGATACCTGGTCTACATTTTAGAGATCCCGTCATTTTGAGAATTATATCTCCTATTCCAGGTGCGTGATAAACAGCTTCCTCAGGAAACTTGAGCCAAGAACTGGAATTTAAGTGACCTGGTGTATATTTTTGAGATCTCGTCATTTGTTAAATCATATCAGCTATTCTAGGAGCTTACTAAACAGCTTCCTCAGGAAACTTGAGCCGAGAACTGGAATTTAAGTGACCTGGTGTATATTTTAGAGATCCCGACATTTTGAGAGTTATATCTCCTATTCACGGTGCTTAAGAAACAGCTTACTCAAGGAACTTGAATTGAGAAATAAAATATAAGTAACCTGGTGTATATTTTAGAGATCCCGTCATTTTGAGATATTTTATCTTTTATTCCAGGTGCTTAATAAACAGCTTCCTCAGGGAACTTGAGCTGAGGACTAAAATATAAGATAGCTGGTGTATATTTTGAAGATCCCGTCATTTTGAGAATTATATCTCCTATTCCAGGTGCTTGATAAACAGCTTCTTCAAGGAACTTGAGCTGAGAACTGGAATTTAAGTTACCTGATTTATATTTTTGAGATCACGTCATTTGATAAATCATAACACCTATTCTAGGCGCTTACTAAACAGCTTCCTCAGGGAACTTGAGCTGAGAACTAAGACATGAGAAACCTGGTTTACATTTTAGAGATCCCGTCATTTTGAAAAGAATATCTAGTAGTCCAGGTGCTTAAAAAACATCTTCCTCAGGAAAATGGAGCTGACATCTGCAATTTAAGACGCTTCGTTAATATTTTAGAAATCCCATCTTTTTGAAAGTTATTTTTAGTATTCCAGGTGCTTATAAAACATCTTCCTCAGGGAACTTAAGCTGAGAACTAAAATATAAGGTACCTGGTGTATATTTTAGAAATCCCGTCATTTTGAAAATTATATCTAGTAGTCCAGATGATTAAAAAACACATTCCTCAGGGAACTGAAGCTGAGAACTAAAATATAAGTTTCCTGGTGTATTTGTTAGAGATCCCGTCATTTAGCGATATATATTTTTCATTCCAGGTGCTTAATAAAATTCATCATCAGGGAACTTGTGCTGCGAACTGAAATTTAAGTTACCTGGTTTATATTTTTAAGATCCCTTCATTTGCTGAATTATATCTAGTAGTCCAGGAACTTGAAAGAAATCTTCCCCAGGGAACTTGTGCTGAGTACTGAAATATAATGTATCTGGTTTATATTTTAGAGATCCCTTCATTTCGAAAATTATATCTAGTATTCCAGGTGCTTAAAAACATCTTCCTCAGGGAACTTAAGCTGAAAACTAAAATATCAGATACCTGGTGTATATGTTAGAGATCCCGTCATTTTGAAAATTATATCTAGTAGTCCAGATGATTAAAAAACACCTTCCTCAGGGAACTGAAGCTGAGAACTAAAATTTAAGTTACCTGGTTTATATTTTTAAGATCCCTTCATTTGCTGAATTATATCTAGTAGTCCAGGAACTTGAAAGAAATCTTCCCCAGGGAACTTGTACTGAGTACTGAAATATAAGATATCTGGTTTATATTTTAGAGATCACGTTATTTTGAAAATCATATCTAGTAGTCCAGGTGCTTAAAAGAACTCTTCCTGAGGGAACTTGTGCTGAGAACTGGAATATAAGATATCTGGATTATATTTTAGAGATCACGTCATTTTGATAATTATATCTAGTAGTCCAGGTGCATAAAAAACATCTTCCTCAGGGAAGTTAAGCTGAGAACTAAAATATAAGATTCCTGGTGTATATTTTTGAGATCCCATCATTTTGCGAATTATATCTTTTATTCCAGGTGTTTAATAAAAATCATCCTCAGGGAACTTGAGATGCGAACTGAAATTTAAGTTACCTGGTTTATATCTTTAAGATCCCTTCATTTGCTGAATTATATCTAGTAGTCCAGGAACTTGAAAGAAATCTTCCCCAGGGAACTTGAGATGAGAACTGGAATTTAAATTACCTGGTTTATATTTTTGAGATACCGTCATTTGTTAAATCATATCACCTATTCTAGGCGCTTACTAAACAGCTTCCTCAGGGAACTTGAGCTGAGAACTAAAATATATGATACCTGGTCTATATTTTAGAGATCCCGTCATTTTGAGAATTATATCTCCTATTCCAGGTGCGTGATAAACAGCTTCCTCAGGAAACTTGAGCCGAGAACTGGAATTTAAGTGACCTGGTGTATATTTTTGAGATACCGTCATTTGTTAAATCATATCACCTATTCTAGGCGCTTACTAAACAGCTTCCTCAGGAAACTTGAGCTGAGAACTGGAATTTAGGTGACCTGGTGTATATTTTTGAGATCCCGTCATTTGTTAAATCATATCACCTATTCTAGGAGCTTACTAAACAGCTTCCTCAGGGAACTTGATCAGAGAACTAAAATATATGATACCTGGTCTATATTTTAGAGATCCCGTCATTTTGAGAATTATATCTCCTAATCCAGGTGCGTGATAAACAGCTTCCTCAGGAAACTTGAGCCGATAACTGGAATTTAAGTGACCTGGTGTATATTTTTGAGATCTCGTCATTTGTTAAATCATATCACCTATTCTAGGCGCTTACTAAAAAGCTTCCTCAGGAAACTTGAGCCGAGAACTGGAATTTAAGTGACCTGGTGTATATTTTAGAGATCCCGTCATTTTGAGATATTTTATCTTTTATTCCAGGGGCTTAATAAACAGCTTCCTTAGGGAACTTGAGCTGAGGACTAAAATATAAGATAGCTGGTGTATATTTTGAAGATCCCGTCATTTTGAGAATTATATCTCCTATTCCAGGTGCTTGATAAACAGCTTCCTCAGGAAACTTGAGCTGAGAAATGGAAGTAAAGTGACCTGGTGTATATTTTTGAGATCCCGTTATTTTTTAAATCATATCACCTATTCTAGGCGCTTACTAAACAGCTTCCTCAGGGAACTTGAGCTGAGAACAAAATATAAGATACCTGGTTTATATTTTAGCGATTCTTTCATTTTGAAAATTATATCTAGTAGTTCAGGTGCTTAACGAACTGAAATATAAGATATCTGGTTTATATTTTAGAGATCGCGTTATTGCGAAAATTATATCTAGTAGTCCAGGTGCTTAACAGAAATCTTCCTGAGGGAACTTGTGCTGAGAACTGGAATATAAGATATCTGGTTTATATTTTAGAGATCATGTCATTTTGATAATTTTATCTAGTAGTCCAGGAACTTGAAAGAAATCTTCCCCAGGGAACTTGTGCTGAGTACTGAAATATAATGTATCTGGTTTATATTTTAGAGATCCCTTCATTTCGAAAATTATATCTAGTATTCCAGGTGCTTAAAAACATCTTCCTCAGGGAACTTAAGCTGAAAACTAAAATATCAGATACCTGGTGTATATGTTAGAGATCCCGTCATTTTGAAAATTATATCTAGTAGTCCAGATGATTAAAAAACACCTTCCTCAGGGAACTGAAGCTGAGAACTAAAATTTAAGTTACCTGGTTTATATTTTTAAGATCCCTTCATTTGCTGAATTATATCTAGTAGTCCAGGAACTTGAAAGAAATCTTCCCCAGGGAACTTGTACTGAGTACTGAAATATAAGATATCTGGTTTATATTTTAGAGATCACGTTATTGCGAAAATTATATCTAGTAGTCCAGGTGCTTAACAGAAATCTTCCTCAGGGAACTGGTTCTGAGAACTGGAATATAAGATATCTGGTTTATATTTTAGAGATCATGTCATTTTGATAATTTTATCTAGTAGTCCAGGAACTTGAAAGAAATCTTCCTCATGGAACTTGAGATGAGAACTGGAATTTAAATTACCTGGTTTATATTTTTGAGATACCGTCATTTGTTAAATCATATCACCAATTCCAGGTGCTTGATAAACAGCTTTCTCAGGAAACTTGAGCTGAGAAATGGAATTTAAGTGACCTGCTGTATATTTTAGAGATCCCGTCATTTGTTAAATCATATCACCTATTGTAGGCGCTTACTAAACAGCTTCCTCAGGGAACTTGAGCTTAGAACTAAAATATATGATACCTGGTCTATATTTTAGAGATCCCGTCATTTTGAGAATTATATCTCCTAATCCAGGTGCGTGATAAACAGCTTCCTCAGGAAACTTGAGCCGAGAACTGGAATTTAAGTGACCTGCTGTATATTTTAGAGATCCCGTCATTTGTTAAATCATATCACCTATTGTAGGCGCTTACTAAACAGCTTCCTCAGGGAACTTGAGCTTAGAACTAAAATATATGATACCTGGTCTATATTTTAGAGATGCCGTCATTTTGAGAATTATATCTCCTAATCCAGGTGCGTGATAAACAGCTTCCTCAGGAAACTTGAGCCGAGAACTGGAATTTAAGTGACCTGCTGTATATTTTAGAGATCCCGTCATTTGTTAAATCATATCACCTATTGTAGGCGCTTACTAAACAGCTTCCTCAGGGAACTTGAGCTTAGAACTAAAATATATGATACCTGGTCTATATTTTAGAGATCCCGTCATTTTGAGAATTATATCTCCTAATCCATGTGCGTGATAAACAGCTTCCTCAGGAAACTTGAGCCGAGAACTGGAATTTAAGTGACCTGGTGTATATTTTTGAGATCCCGTTATTTGTTAAATCATATCACCTATTCTAGGCGCTTACTAAACAGCTTCCTCAGGGAACTTGAGCTGAGAACAAAATATAAGATACCTGGTTTATATTTTAGCGATTCTTTCATTTTGAAAATTATATCTAGTAGTTCAGGTGCTTAACGAACTGAAATATAAGATATCTGGTTTATATTTTAGAGATCGCGTTATTGCGAAAATTATATCTAGTAGTCCAGGTGCTTAACAGAAATCTTCCTGAGGGAACTTGTGCTGAGAACTGGAATATAAGATATCTGGTTTATATTTTAGAGATCATGTCATTTTGATAATTTTATCTAGTAGTCCAGGAACTTGAAAGAAATCTTCCCCAGGGAACTTGTGCTGAGTACTGAAATATAATGTATCTGGTTTATATTTTAGAGATCCCTTCATTTCGAAAATTATATCTAGTATTCCAGGTGCTTAAAAACATCTTCCTCAGGGAACTTAAGCTGAAAACTAAAATATCAGATACCTGGTGTATATGTTAGAGATCCCGTCATTTTGAAAATTATATCTAGTAGTCCAGATGATTAAAAAACAACTTCCTCAGGGAACTGAAGCTGAGAACTAAAATTTAAGTTACCTGGTTTATATTTTTAAGATCCCTTCATTTGCTGAATTATATCTAGTAGTCCAGGAACTTGAAAGAAATCTTCCCCAGGGAACTTGTACTGAGTACTGAAATATAAGATATCTGGTTTATATTTTAGAGATCATGTCATTTTGATAATTTTATCTAGTAGTCCAGGAACTTGAAAGAAATCTTCCTCATGGAACTTGAGATGAGAACTGGAATTTAAATTACCTGGTTTATATTTTTGAGATACCGTCATTTGTTAAATCATATCACCAATTCTAGGCGCTTACTAAACAGCTTCCTCAGGAAACTTGAGCTGAGAACTGGAATTTAGGTGACCTGGTGTATATTTTTGAGATCCCGTCATTTGTTAAATCATATCACCTATTCTAGGCGCTTACTAAACAGCTTCCTCAGGGAACTTGAGCAGAGAACTAAAATATATGATACCTGGTCTATATTTTAGAGATCCCGTCATTTTGAGAATTATATCTCCTAATCCAGGTGCGTGATAAACAGCTTCCTCAGGAAACTTGAGCCGAGAACTGGAATTTAAGTGACCTGCTGTATATTTTAGAGATCCCGTCATTTGTTAAATCATATCACCTATTGTAGGCGCTTACTAAACAGCTTCCTCAGGGAACTTGAGCTTAGAACTAAAATATGAGAAACCTGGTTTTATATTTTAGAGTTCCCGTCATTTTGAAAAGAATATCTAGTAGTCCAGGTGCTTAAAAAACATCTTCCTCAGGGAACTTGAGCAGAGAACTAAAATATAAGATACCTGGTGTATATTTTAGAGATCCCGTCATTTTGAGATTTTTTATCTTTTATTCCAGGTGCTTAATAAACAGCTTCCTTAGAGAACTTGAGCTGAGGACTAAAATATAAGATAGCTGTTGTATATTTTGAAGATCCCGTCATTTTGAGAATTATATCTCCTATTCCTGGTGCTTGATAATCAGCTTCCTCAGGAAACTTGAGCTGAGAACTGGAATTTTAGTGACCTGATTTATATTTTTGAGATCACGTCATTTGATAAATCATATCAACTATTCTAGGCGCTTACTAAACAGCTTCCTCAGGGAACTTGAGCTGAGAACAAAATATAAGATACCTGGTGTATATTTTAGAGATCCCGTCATTTTGAGAATTATATCTCCTATTCCAGGTGCGTGATAAACAGCTTCCTCAGGAAACTTGAGCTGAGAACTGGAATTTAAGTGACCTGGTGTATATTTTTGAGATCTCGTCATTTGTTAAATCATATCACCTATTCCAGGCGCTTACTAAACAGCTTCCTCAGGAAACTTGAGCTGAGAACTGGAATTTAGGTGACCTCGTGTATATTTTTGAGATCCCGAGATTTGTTAAATCATATCACCTATTCTTGGCGCTTACTAAACAGCTTCCTCAGGGAACTTGAGCTGAGAACTAAAACATGAGAAACCTGTTTTACATTTTAGAGATCCCGTCATTTTGAAAAGAATATCTAGTAGTCCAGGTGCTTAAAAAACATCTTCCTCAGGAAAATGGAGCTGACATCTGCAATTTAAGACGCTTCGTTAATATTTTAGAAATCCCATCTTTTTGAAAGTTATTTTTAGTATTCCAGGTGCTTAAAAAACATCTTCCTCAGGGAACTTAAGCTGAAAACTAAAATATCAGATACCTGATTCATATTTTAGAAATCCCGTCATTTTGAAAATTATATCTAGTAGTCCAGATGATTAAAAATCACCTTCCTCAGGGAACTTAAGCTGATAACTAAAATATAAGATACCTGGTTTATATTTTAGAGATTTTTTCATTTTTAAAATTCTATCTAGTAGTTCAGGTGCTTAACGAACTGAAATATAAGATATCTGGTTTATATTTTATAGATCCCGTCATTTTGAAAAGAATATCTAGTAGTCCAGGTGCTTAAAAAACATCTTCCTCAGGGAACTTAAGCTGAGAACTAAAATATAAGGTACCTGGTGTATATTTTAGAGTCCCGTCATTTGTTAAATTAAATCTAGTAGTCCAGGTGTTTGAAAAACATCTTCCTCAGATAACTTAAGGACAGAACTGAAAATTATGACATCTGGTTTATATCTCAGATATCCTTTCATATTGAAAATTACACCTAGTATTCCATGTGTTTAAAAAACATCCTCCCCCTGGAAATTAAGCTGAGAACTAAAATAGAAGATACCTGGTTTATAGTTTAGAGATCCTGTTATTTTGATAACTACATTTAGTAGTCCAGGTGCTTGAAAAACATCTTCCTCAGGGAACTTAAAATGAGAACTAGAATATAATATCCTTGGTTTATATTTTAGAGATCTCGTCATTTCGAAAATAATATCTAGGAGTCCGGGTACTTAAAAAACATCTTCCTCAGATAACTTAGCTGAGAACTAAAATTTAAGTTCCCTGGTTTATATTTCAGAGATCCTGTCATTTGATAAATCAAATCTAGTAGTCTGGTGTTTGAAATACAACTTCCTCAGATAACTTAAGCACAGAACTAAAACATATGACATCTGGTTTATATCTCAGTTATCCTTTCATATTGAAAATCCCCCCATTATTCCATGTGTTTCAAAAACATCTTCCCCATAGAAATGAAGCTGAGAACTAAAATAGAAGATACCTGGTATATAGTTTAGAGATCCTGTTATTTTGATAACTACATTTAGTAGTCCAGGTGCTTGAAAAACATCTTCCTCAGGGAACTTAAAATGAGAACTAGAATATAATATCCTTGGTTTATATTTCAGAGTCCCGTCATTTGTTAAATTAAATCTAGTAGTCCAGGTGTTTGAAAAACATCTTCCTCAGATAACTTAAGGACAGAACTGAAAATTATGACATCTGGTTTATATCTCAGATATCCTTTCATATTGAAAATTACACCTAGTATTCCATGTGTTTAAAAAACATCCTCCCCTGGAAATTAAGCTGAGAACTAAAATAGAAGATACCTGGTTTATAGTTTAGAGATCCTGTTATTTTGATAACTACATTTAGTAGTCCAGGTGCTTGAAAAACATCTTCCTCAGGGAACTTAAAATGAGAACTAGAATATAATATCCTTGGTTTATATTTTAGAGATCTCGTCATTTCGAAAATAATATCTAGGAGTCCGGGTACTTAAAAAACATCTTCCTCAGATAACTTAGCTGAGAACTAAAATTTAAGTTCCCTGGTTTATATTTCAGAGATCCCGTCATTTGTTAAATCAAATCTAGTAGTCTGGTGTTTGAAATACAACTTCCTCAGATAACTTAAGCACAGAACTGAAACATATGACATCTGGTTTATATCTTAGTTATCCTTTCATATTGAAAATCCCCCCATTATTCCATGTGTTTCAAAAACATCTTCCCCATAGAAATGAAGCTGAGAACTAAAATAGAAGATACCTGGTTTATAGTTTAGAGATCCTGTTATTTTGATAACTACATTTAGTAGTCCAGGTGCTTGAAAAACATCTTCCTCAGGGAACTTAAAATGAGAACTAGAATATAATATCCTTGGTTTATATTTCAGAGTCCCGTCATTTGTTAAATTAAATCTAGTAGTCCAGGTGTTTGAAAAACATCTTCCTCAGATAACTTAAGGACAGAACTGAAAATTATGACATCTGGTTTATATCTCAGATATCCTTTCATATTGAAAATTACACCTAGTATTCCATGTGTTTAAAAAACATCCTCCCCCTGGAAATTAAGCTGAGAACTAAAATAGAAGATACCTGGTTTATAGTTTAGAGATCCTGTTATTTTGATAACTACATTTAGTAGTCCAGGTGCTTGAAAAACATCTTCCTCAGGGAACTTAAAATGAGAACTAGAATATAATATCCTTGGTTTATATTTTAGAGATCTCGTCATTTCGAAAATAATATCTAGGAGTCCGGGTACTTAAAAAACATCTTCCTCAGATAACTTAACTGAGAACTAAAATTTAAGTTCCCTGGTTTATATTTCAGAGATCCTGTCATTTGATAAATCAAATCTAGTAGTCTGGTGTTTGAAATACAACTTCCTCAGATAACTTAAGCACAGAACTAAAACATATGACATCTGGTTTATATCTCAGTTATCCTTTCATATTGAAAATTACACCTAGTATTCCATGTGTTTAAAAAACATCTTCCCCCTGGAAATTAAGCTGAGAACTAAAATAGAAGATAGCTGATTTATAGTTTAGAGATCCTGTTATTTTGATAACTATATTTAGTAGTCCAGGTGCTTATAAAACATCTTCCTCAGGGAACTTAAGCTGAGAACTAAAATATAAGGTACCTGGTGTATATTTTAGAGATTCTTTCATTTTGAAAATTATATCTAGTAGTCGAGGTCCTTAAAGAACTGAAATTTAAGATACCTGGTTTATATTTTAGAGTTCCCCTTATTTTAAAAAATATATCTAGTTATGCAGGTGGTTAGAAAACCTCTTTATCAGGGAACTTAAGTTGAGAAATGAAATTTAAGAGCCCTGGTTTATTTCTTAGATAACATTTCATATTGAACATTATATCTAGTAGTTCATGTGCTTAAAAAACATCATTTCTAGGGAACGTCAGGTAGAAACAGATATTTAACATCCCTGGTTCATATTTTAGAGATCCGGTCATTTTGAAAATTATATCTAGTAGTACATGTACTTAAAAAACATCTTCCTCAGGTAACTTAAAATGGGAACTAATATATAAGATACCTGGTTTATATTCTAGAGATTCTTTCATTTTGAAAATTATATCTAGTAGTCCAGGTGTCTAAAGAAATGAAATTTAAGATACCTGGTTTATATTAAGGAGATCCGGTTATTTTTAAAATTATATTTCGTAGACCAGGTGTTTGAAGAATATCTTTCTAACGGAACTCATACTGAAAACTGAAATTTAAGATACCTGGTTTATATTTTAGAAAACCGGTCATTCTGATAATTATATCTAGTAGTCCAGGTGCTTAAAAAACCTCTCCTCAGCGAACTCAAGCTGAAAACTAAAATATAATCACCTCGTTTTTATTTTAGAGATCTCGTCATTTCGAAAATAATATCTAGGAGTCCGGGTACTTAAAAAACATCTTCCTCAGATAACTTAGCTGAGAACTAAAATTTAAGTTCCCTGGTTTGTATTTCAGAGATCCCGTCATTTGTTAAATCAAAGCTAGCAGTCTGGTGTTTGAAATACAACTTCTTCAGATAACTTAAGCACAGAACTGAAACATATGACATCTGGTTTATATCTCAGTTATCCTTTCATATTGAAAATTACACCTAGTATTCCATGTGTTTAAAAAACATCTTCCCCCTGGAAATTAAGCTGAGAACTAAAATAGAAGATACCTGGTTTATAGTTTAGAGATCCTGTTATTTTGATAACTATATTTAGTAGTCCAGGTACTTAAAAAACATCTTCCTCAGGGAACTTAAAATGAGAAATAGAATATAATATCCTTGGTTTATATTTTAGAGATCCCGTCATTTGTTAAGTCATATCTAGTAGTCCAGGTGCTCAAAAGACACCATACTCAGGGAACTTAAGCTGAGAATTAAAATAAAAGTTACCTGGTGTATATTTTAGAGATTCTTTCATTTTGAAAATTATATCTAGTTGTCGAGGTTCTTAAAAAAATGAAATTTAAGTTCCCTGGTTTATATTTTTGAGATCCCGTCCTTTCCCAAATTATATCTAGTAGTCCAGGTGCTTAAAAAACTTCTTCTTCAGGGAACTTAAGCTGAGAACAGAAATATAAGATACCTGGATTATATTTTAGAGATCCCGTCTTCTCGAAAATTATATCTATTAGTCCAGGAGCTTAAAAAACATATTTCTAACGGAACTTAAACTGAAATCTGAAATTTAAGATACCTGGTTTATATTTTAGAGAACCCGTCATTCTGATAATTATATCTAGTAGTCCAAGTGCTTAAAAAAACTCTCCTCAGGAACTCAAGCTGAAAACTAAAATATAAACACCTGTTTTTTATTTTAGAGATTTCGTCATTTCGAAAATTATATCTAGTAGTCCAGGTACTTAAAAAACATCTTCCTCAGGGAACTTAAGCTGAGAACTAAAATATAAGATCCCTGGTTTATATTTCAGAGTCCCGTCATTTGTTAAATTAAATCTAGTAGTCCAGGTGTTTGAAAAACATCTTTCTAACGGAACTCAAACTGAAAACTGAAATTTAAGATACCTGGTGTATATTTTAGAAAACCCGTCATTCTAATAATTATATCTAGTAGTACAGGTGCTTTTAAACCTCTCCTCAGCGAACTCAAGCTGAAAACTAAAATATAATCACCTCGTTTTTATTTTAGAGATCTCGTCATTTCGAAAATAATATCTAGGAGTCCGGGTACTTAAAAAACATCTTCCTCAGATAACTTAGCTGAGAACTAAAATTTAAGTTCCCTGGTTTATATTTCAGAGATCCCGTCATTTGTTAAATCAAATCTAGTAGTCTGGTGTTTGAAATACAACTTCCTCAGATAACTTAAGCACAGAACTGAAACATATGACATCTGGTTTATATCTCAGTTATCCTTTCATATTGAAAATTACACCTAGTATTCCATGTGTTTAAAAACATCTTCCCCATAGAAATTAAGCTGAGAACCAAAATAGAAGATAGCTGGTTTATAGTTTAGAGATCCTGTTATTTTGATTACTACATTAATAGTCCAGGTGCTTGAAAAACATCTTCCTCAGGGAACCTGAAATGAGAACTAGAATATAATATCCTTGGTTTATATTTTAGAGATCCCGTCACTTGTTAAATCATATCTAGTAGTCCAGGTGCTCAAAAGACACCTTACTCAGGGAACTTAAGCTGAGAATTAAAATAAAAGTTACCTGGTGTATATTTTAGAGATTCTTTCATTTTGAAAATTATATCTAGTAGTCGAGGTTCTTAAAAAACAGAAATTTAAGATACCTGGTTTATATTTTAGAGTTCCCCTTATTTTAAAAAATATATATAGTTATGCAGGTCGTTAGAAAACTTCTTTATCAGGGAACTTAAGTTGAGAAATGAAATTTAAGAGCCCTGGTTTATTTCTTAGATGACCTTTCATATTCAACATTATATCTAGTAGTTCAGGTGCTTAAAAAACATCATTTCTAGGGAATGTCAGGTAGAAACAGATATTTAACATCCCTGGTTCATATTTTAGAGATCCGGTCATTTTGAAAATTATATCTAGTAGTACATGTACTTAAAAAACATCTTCCTCAGGGAACTTAAACTGGGAACTAATATATAAGATACCAGGTTTATATTCTAGAGATTCTTTCATTTTAAAAATTATATCTAGTAGTCCAGGTGCCTAAAGAACTGAAATTTAAGATACCTGGTTTATATTTAGGAGACCCGGTTATTTTTAAAATTATACCTGGTATTCCAAGTGCTTAAAAAACATCTTCCTCAGGGAACTTAGGCTCACAACTAAAATTGAATATACATGGTTTATATTTAACAGATCCGGTTATTTTAAAAATTATATGTCGTAGTCCAGGTGCTTGAAAAACATCTAACTAACAGAACTCATACTGAAAACTGAAATTTAAGATACCTGGTGAATATTTTAGAGAACCCGTCATTTTGAAAATTATATCTAGTACTCCAGGTGCTTTTAAACCTCTCCTCAGCGAACTCAAGCTGAAAACTAAAATATAATCACCTCGTTTTTATTTTAGAGATCTCGTCATTTCGAAAATAATATCTAGGAGTCCGGGTACTTAAAAAACATCTTCCTCAGATAACTTAGCTGAGAACTAAAATTTAAGTTCCCTGGTTTATATTTCAGAGATCCCGTCATTTGTTAAATCAAATCTAGTAGTCTGGTGTTTGAAATACAACTTCCTCAGATAACTTAAGCACAGAACTGAAACATATGACATCTGGTTTATATCTCAGTTATCCTTTCATATTGAAAATTACACCTAGTATTCCATGTGTTTAAAAAACATCTTCCTCATAGAAATTAAGCTGAGAACTAAAATAGAAGATACCTGGTTTATAGTTTAGAGATCCTGTTATTTTGATAACTATATTTAGTAGTCCAGGTACTTAAAAAACATCTTCCTCAGGGAACTTAAAATGAGAAATAGAATATAATATCCTTGGTTTATATTTTAGAGATCCCGTCATTTGTTAAGTCATATCTAGTAGTCCAGGTGCTCAAAAGACACCTTACTCAGGGAACTTATGCTAAGAATTAAAATAAAAGTTACCTGGTGTATATTTTAGAGATTCTTTCATTTTGAAAATTATATCTAGTAGTCGAGGTTCTTAAAAAAATGAAATTTAAGATACCTGGTTTATATTTCTGAGATCCCGTCTTTTCACAAATTATATCTAGTAGTCCAGGTGCTCAAAAGACACCTTACTCAGGGAACTTAAGCTGAGAAAAGTAATATAAGATACCTGGATTATATTTTGGAGATCCCGTAATCTCTAACATTAGATCTATTAGTCCAGGAGCTTAAAAAACATCTTCCTCAGGGAACTTATACTGAGAACTAAAATATAATATCCCTGATTTATACTTTAGAGATCCCATCATGTTAAAAATTATATTTAGTATTCCATGTGTTCAGACAACATCTTACTCAGGGAACTTAAGCTGAGAACTAAAATTGAAGATACATGGTTTATATTTAGGAGACCCGGTTATTTTTAAGATTATACCTGGTATTCCAAGTGCTTAAAAAACATCTTCCTCAGGGAACTTAAGCTTACAACTAAAATTGAAGATACATGGTTTATATTTAAAAATTATATTTTTTAGTCTAGGGGCTTGAAGAACATCTTTCTAACGGAACTCAAACTTAAAACTGAAATTTAAGATACCTGGTTTATATTTTATTGAACCCGACATTCTGATAATTATATCTAGTAGTCCAGGTGCTTAAAAAACGTCTCCTCAAGGAACTCAAGCGGATAACTAAAATATAAACACCTGGTTTTTATGTTAGAGATCTCGTCATTTCGAAAATAATATCTAGGAGTCCGGGTACTTAAAAAACATCTTCCTCAGATAACTTAGCTGAGAACTAAAATTTAAGTTCCCTGGTTTATATTTCAGAGATCCCGTCATTTGTTAAATCAAATCTAGTAGTCTGGTGTTTGAAATACAACTTCCTCAGATAACTTAAGCACAGAACTGAAACATATGACATCTGGTTTATATCTCATTTATCCTTTCATATTAAAAATTGCACCTAGTATTCCATGTGTTTAAAAAACATCTTCCCCCTGAAAATTAAGCTGAGAACTAAAATATAATATCCCTGGTTTATAGTTTAGAGATCCCGTCACTTGTTAAATCATATCTAGTAGTCCAGGTGCTCAAAAGACACCTTACTCAGGGAACTTAACCTGAGAACTAAAATAAAAGTTACCTGGTGTATATTTTAGAGATTCTTTCATTTTAAAAATTATATCAAGTAGTCGAGGTGCTTAAAGAACTGAAATTTAAGATACCTGGTTTATATTTTTGAGATCCCGTCCTTTCCCAAATTATATCTAGTAGTCCAGGTGCTTAAAAAACTTCTTCTTCAGGGAACTTAAGCTGAGAACAGAAATATAAGATACCTGGATTATATTTTAGAGATCCCGTCTTCTCGAAAATTATATCTATTAGTCCAGGAGCTTAAAAAACATATTTCTAACGGAACTTAAACTGAAATCTGAAATTTAAGATACCTGGTTTATATTTTAGAGAACCCGTCATTCTGATAATTATATCTAGTAGTCCAAGTGCTTAAAAAAACTCTCCTCAGGAACTCAAGCGGAAATCTAAAATATAAACACCTGGTTTTTATTTTAGAGATTTCGTCATTTCGAAAATTATATCTAGTAGTCCAGGTACTTAAAAAACATCTTCCTCAGGGAACTTAAGCTGAGAACTAAAATATAAGATCCCTGGTTTATATTTCAGAGATCCCGTCATTTGTTAAATCAAATCTAGTAGTCCAGGTGTTTGAAAAACACCTTTCTAACCGGACTCAAACTGAAAACTGAAATTTAGTATACCTGGTGTATATTTTAGAAAACCCGTCATTCTGATAATTATATCTAGTAGTACAGGTGCTTTTAAACCTCTCCTCAGCGAACTCAAGCTGAAAACTAAAATATAAACACCTGTTTGTTATTTTAGAGATTTCGTCATTTCTAAAATTATATCTAGTAGTCCAGGTACTTAAAAAACATCTTCCTCAGGGTACTTAAGCTGAGGACTAAAATATAAGATACCTGGTTTATAGTTTAGAGATCCTGTTATTTTGATTACTACATTAATAGTCCAGGTACTTAAAAAACATCTTCCTCAGGGAACTTAAAATGAGAAATAGAATATAATATCCTTGGTTTATATTTTAGAGATCCCGTCATTTGTTAAGTCATATCTAGTAGTCCAGGTGCTCAAAAGACACCATACTCAGGGAACTTAAGCTGAGAATTAAAATAAAAGTTACCTGGTGTATATTTTAGAGATTCTTTCATTTTGAAAATTATATCTAGTAGTCGAGGTTCTTAAAAAACAGAAATTTAAGATACCTGGTTTATATTTTAGAGTTCCCCTTATTTTAAAAAATATATATAGTTATGCAGGTCGTTAGAAAACTTCTTTATCAGGGAACTTAAGTTGAGAAATGAAATTTAAGAGCCCTGGTTTATTTCTTAGATGACCTTTCATATTCAACATTATATCTAGTAGTTCAGGTGCTTAAAAAACATCATTTCTAGGGAATGTCAGGTAGAAACAGATATTTAACATCCCTGGTTCATATTTTAGAGATCCGGTCATTTTGAAAATTATATCTAGTAGTACATGTACTTAAAAAACATCTTCCTCAGGGAACTTAAACTGGGAACTAATATATAAGATACCAGGTTTATATTCTAGAGATTCTTTCATTTTAAAAATTATATCTAGTAGTCCAGGTGCCTAAAGAACTGAAATTTAAGATACCTGGTTTATATTTAGGAGACCCGGTTATTTTTAAAATTATACCTGGTATTCCAAGTGCTTAAAAAACATCTTCCTCAGGGAACTTAGGCTGAGAACTAAAATATAAGATCCCTGGTTTATATTTCAGAGTCCCGTCATTTGTTAAATTAAATCTAGTAGTCCAGGTGTTTGAAAAACATCTTTCTAACGGAACTCAAACTGAAAACTGAAATTTAAGATACCTGGTGTATATTTTAGAAAACCCGTCATTCTGATAATTATATCTAGTAGTCCAGGTGCTTTTAAACCTCTCCTCAGCGAACTCAAGCTGAAAACTAAAATATAATCACCTCGTTTTTATTTTAGAGATCTCGTCATTTCGAAAATAATATCTAGGAGTCCGGGTACTTAAAAAACATCTTCCTCAGATAACTTAGCTGAGAACTAAAATTTAAGTTCCCTGGTTTGTATTTCAGAGATCCCGTCATTTGTTAAATCAAAGCTAGCAGTCTGGTGTTTGAAATACAACTTCTTCAGATAACTTAAGCACAGAACTGAAACATATGACATCTGGTTTATATCTCAGTTATCCTTTCATATTGAAAATTACACCTAGTATTCCATGTGTTTAAAAAACATCTTCCCCCTGGAAATTAAGCTGAGAACTAAAATAGAAGATACCTGGTTTATAGTTTAGAGATCCTGTTATTTTGATAACTACATTTAGTAGTCCAGGTGCTTGAAAAACATCTTCCTCAGGGAACTTAAAATGAGAACTAGAATATAATATCCTTGGTTTATATTTCAGAGTCCCGTCATTTGTTAAATTAAATCTAGTAGTCCAGGTGCTCAAAAGACACCATACTCAGGGAACTTAAGCTGAGAATTAAAATAAAAGTTACCTGGTGTATATTTTAGAGATTCTTTCATTTTGAAAATTATATCTAGTAGTCGAGGTCCTTAAAGAACTGAAATTTAAGATACCTGGTTTATATTTTAGAGTTCCCCTTATTTTAAAAAATATATCTAGTTATGCAGGTGGTTAGAAAACCTCTTTATCAGGGAACTTAAGTTGAGAAATGAAATTTAAGAGCCCTGGTTTATTTCTTAGATAACATTTCATATTGAACATTATATCTAGTAGTTCATGTGCTTAAAAAACATCATTTCTAGGGAACGTCAGGTAGAAACAGATATTTAACATCCCTGGTTCATATTTTAGAGATCCGGTCATTTTGAAAATTATATCTAGTAGTACATGTACTTAAAAAACATCTTCCTCAGGTAACTTAAAATGGGAACTAATATATAAGATACCTGGTTTATATTCTAGAGATTCTTTCATTTTGAAAATTATATCTAGTAGTCCAGGTGCTTAAAGAACTGAAATTTAAGATACCTGGTTTATATTTAGGAGACCCGGTTATTTTTAAGATTATACCTGGTATTCCAAGTGCTTAAAAAACATCTTCCTCAGGGAACTTAAGCTTACAACTAAAATTGAAGATACATGGTTTATATTTAAGAGATCCGTTTATTTTAAAAATTATATTTTTTAGTCCAGGTGTTTGAAGAACATCTTTCTAACGGAACTCATACTGAAAACTGAAATTTAAGATACCTGGTGTATATTTTAGAAAACCCGTCATTCTGATAATTATATCTAGTAGTCCAGGTGCTTTTAAACTTCTCCTCAGCGAACTCAAGCTGAAAACTAAAATATAATCACCTCGTTTTTATTTTAGAGATCTCGTCATTTCGAAAATAATATCTAGGAGTCCGGGTACTTAAAAAACATCTTCCTCAGATAACTTAGCTGAGAACTAAAATTTAAGTTCCCTGGTTTGTATTTCAGAGATCCCGTCATTTGTTAAATCAAAGCTAGCAGTCTGGTGTTTGAAATACAACTTCTTCAGATAACTTAAGCACAGAACTGAAACATATGACATCTGGTTTATATCTCAGTTATCCTTTCATATTGAAAATTACACCTAGTATTCCATGTGTTTAAAAAACATCTTCCTCATAGAAATTAAGCTGAGAACTAAAATAGAAGATACCTGGTTTACAGTTTAGAGATCCTGTTATTTTGATAAATATATTTAGTAGTCCGGGTGCTTAAAAAACATCTTCCTCAGGGAACTTAAACTGAGAACTAAAATATAATATCACTGGTTTATATTTTAGAGATCCCGTCATTTGTTAAATCATATCTAATACTCCAGGTGCTCAAAAGTCATCTTCCTCAGGGAACTTATGCTGAGAACTAAAATAAAAGTCACCTGGTGTATATTTTAGAGATTCTTTCATTTTGAAAATTATATCAAGTAGTCGAGGTGCTTAAAGAACTGAAATTTAAGATCCCTGGTTTATATTTCAGAGATCCCGTCATTTGTTAAATCAAATCTAGTAGTCCAGGTGCTCAAAAGACACCTTACTCAGGGAACTTAAGCTGAGAAAAGTAATATAAGATACCTGGATTATATTTTAGAGATCCCGTCATCTCGAAAATTAGATCTATTAGTCCAGGAGCTTAAAAAACATATTTCTAACGGAACTTAAACTGAAAACTGAAATTTAAGATACCTGGTTTATAGTTTAGAGATCCTGTTATTTTGATTACTACATTAATAGTCCAGGTGCTTGAAAAACATCTTCCTCAGGGAACCTGAAATGAGAACTAGAATATAATATCCTTGGTTTATATTTTAGAGATCCCGTCATGTTGAAAATTATATTTAGTATTCCATGTGTTCAGACAACATCTTCCTCAGGGAACTTAAGCTTACAACTAAAATTGAAGATACATGGTTTATATTTAAGAGATCCGTTTATTTTAAAAATTATATTTTTTAGTCCAGGTGTTTGAAGAACATCTTTCTAACGGAACTCAAACTGAAAACTGAAATTTCAGATACCTGGTGTATATTTTAGGGAACCCGACATTCTGATAATTATATCTAGTAGTCCAGGTGCTTAAAAAACGTCTCCTCAAGGAACTCAAGCGGATAACTAAAATATAAACACCTGGTTTTTATGTTAGAGATCTCGTCATTTCGAAAATAATCTCTGGGAGTCCGGGTACTTAAAAAACATCTTCCTCACAGATCTTAAGCTGAGAACTAAAATATAAGATCCCTGGTTTATATTTCAGAGATCCCGTCATTTGTTAAATTAAATCTAGTAGTCTGGTGTTTCAAAAACATCTTCCTCAGATAACTTAAGCACAGAACTGAAACATATGACATCTGCTTTATGTATCAGATATCCTTTCATATTGAAAATTACACCTAGTATTCCATGTGTTTAAAAAACATCTTCCCCCTGGAAATTAAGCTGAGAACTAAAATATAATATCCCTGGTTTATAGTTTAGAGATCCTGTTATTTTGATAACTATATTTAGTAGTCCAGGTGCTTAAAAAATATCATCCTCAGGGTACTTAAACTGAGAACTAAAATATAATATCCCTGGTTTATATTTTAGAGATCCCGTCACTTGTTAAATCATATCTAGTAGTCCAGGTGCTCAAAAGACACCTTACTCAGGGAACTTAAGCTGAGAACTAAAATAAAAGTCACCTGGTGTATATTTTAGAGATTCTTTCATTTTGAAAATTATATCAAGTAGTCGAGGTGCTTAAAGAACTGAAATTTAAGATACCTGGTTTATATTTTTGATATCCCGTCCTTTCCCAAATTATATCTAGTAGTCCAGGTGCTTAAAAAACTTCTTCTTCAGGGAACTTAAGCTGAGAACAGAAATATAAGATACCTGGAATATATTTTAGAGATCCCGTCTTCTCAAAAATTAGATCTATTAGTCCAGGAGCTTAAAAAACATATTTCTAACGGAACTTAAACTGAAAACTGAAATTTAAGATACCTGGTTTATATTTTAGAGATCCCGTCATTCAGATAATTATATCTAGTAGTCCAAGTGCTTAAAAAAACTCTCCTCAGGAACTCAAGCTGAAAACTAAAATATAAACACCTGTTTTTTATTTTAGAGATTTCGTCATTTCGAAAATTATATCTAGTAGTCCAGGTACTTAAAAAACATCTTTCTAACCGAACTCAAACTGAAAACTGAAATTTAAGATACCTGGTTTATATTTTAGAGAACCCGTCATTTTGAGAATTATATCTAGCAGGCCAGGTGCCTAAAAAACTTCTTCCTCAGGGAACTTAAGCTCAGAACTGAAATATAAGATACCTGGAATATATTTTAGAGATCCCGTCTTCTCAAAAATTAGATCTATTAGTCCAGGAGCTTAAAAAACATATTTCTAACGGAACTTAAACTGAAAACTGAAATTTAAGATACCTGGTTTATATTTTAGAGAACCCGTCATTCTGATAATTATATCTAGTAGTCCAAGTGCTTAAAAAAAACTCTCCTCAAGAACTCAAGCTGAAAACTAAAATATAAACACCTGGTTTTTATTTTAGAGATTTCGTCATTTCGAAAATTATATCTAGTAGTCCAGGTACTTAAAAAACATCTTCCTCAGTGAACTTAAGCTGAGAACTAAAATATAATATCCCTGGTTTATATTTCAGAGTCCCGTCATTTGTTAAATTAAATCTAGTAGTCCAGGTGTTTGAAAAACATCTTCCTCAGATAACTTAAGGACAGAACTGAAAATTATGACATCTGGTTTATATCTCAGATATCCTTTCATATTGAAAATTACACCTAGTATTCCATGTGTTTAAAAAACATCCTCTCCCTGGAAATTAAGCTGAGAACTAAAATAGAAGATACCTGGTTTATAGTTTAGAGATCCTGTTATTTTGATAACTACATTTAGTAGTCCAGGTGCTTGAAAAACATCTTCCTCAGGGAACTTAAAATGAGAACTAGAATATAATATCCTTGGTTTATATTTTAGAGATCCCATCATTTGTTAAATCATATCTAGTAGTCCAGGTGCTCAAAAGACACCTTACTCAGGGAACTTAAGCTGAGAATTAAAATAAAAGTTACCTGGTGTATATTTTAGAGATTCTTTCATTTTGAAAATTATATCTAGTAGTCGAGGTTCTTAAAGAACTGAAATTTAAGATACCTGGTTTATATTTTAGAGTTCCCCTTATTTTAAAAAATATATCTAGTTATGCAGGTGGTTAGAAAACCTCGTTATCAGGGAACTTAAGTTGAGAAATGAAATTTAAGAGCTCTGGTTTATTTCTTAGATAACCTTTCATATTGAACATTATATCTAGTAGTTCAGGTGCTTAAAAAACATCATTTCTAGGGAATGTCAGGTAGAAATAGATATTTAACATCCCTGGTTCATATTTTAGAGATCCGGTCATTTTGAAAATTATATCTAGTAGTATATGTACTTAAAAAACATCTTCCTCAGGGAACTTAAACTGGGAACTAATATATAAGATAGCTGGTTTATATTCTAGAGATTCTTTCATTTTGAAAATTATATCTAGTAGTGCAGGTGCTTAAAAATTATCTTCTTTAGGAAAATTAAGCTGAGAAGTAAAATTGAAGACACATGGTTTATATTTAAGAGATCCGGTTATTTTTAAAATTATATCTACTATTCCAAGTGCTTAAAAAACATCTTCCTCAGGGAACTTAAGCTGAGAACTAAAATCAAAGATACCTGGTTTATATTTTAGAGAAACCGTCATTTCGAGAATTATATCTAGTAGTCCAGGTGCTTTAAGAACATCTTCATCAGGGAACTCAAGCTGAGAAATAAAATATAAGTTACCTGGTTTATAATTTAGTGATCAGTCTTTCGATGATTCAAGATGATATATAAATAAAAAGTTTGAGTACGGAGTTTAAGTTTCGTCACTCAAAAAAAATTTAACGATTTGTAATATGTATATTTTGTAATATTATGTGCTGGGCCATGAAATTTATTTTCAAATTTCCAGACTAATTCTCTTGAATGTGAATGAAAATATCGTGAACGCCACGATCATTCGCTCTTTCGATAAGTCAAGATGTTGTATAATAAAAAAGTTTGTGTACGAAAAGTTAGCTTCGTTGGCCAACAAAAATTTAATGCGACAGGAAATTTCTTTTCAAATTTCCAGACTTGCTAATGAACGAGAATTAAAATATCGTGAACGCCACGATCATTCATTCTTTCGATGATTTAAGATGATATATATGTAAAATGTTTGAGTACGAAGATTAAGTTTCGTCACTCAACAAAAATTTAACGATTTGAAATATGAATATTTTGTAATGTTATGTGATGCTACACCAAATTTATTTTCAAATTTCAACAGCTGCTCCTGAAAGAGAATTAAAATATCGTGGACGCCACGACCATTCACTCTTTCGATAAGTCAAGATGTTGTATAATAAAAAAGTTGGACTTGCTCCTGAAAGTGAATTAAAATATCGTGAAAGCCACGACCATTCGCTCATTCGATAAGTCAAGATGTTGTATAAGAAAAAAGTTTGAATTCACGCAACAAAACATTAAGAGGTAGGTTGATGTATAATGTGTAATCTTATGTGATGACAAATTAAATTTATTTTTAAATTCCCAGAGTTACTCCTGAATGTGGATTACAATATCTCGAACGCCATGATCATTCATTTTTTCGATAATTAAAGATGATATAAAGGGTTTCCCAATAGGGGTGATATGATTTTGAATGTACCTATCGGGCTCATTTGAACTGAAATTTTTGACGTCTGCTGTCAGTTGTTATCAGTAAGGTTTGCCATTTAATCATGAGTAGTTTCACGCTTCCACAACGTTTGGAAATTGTACAATTATTTTATCAAAATTCGAGAAGTTTTGTCGGTGTTCAAAGAGCATATCGTGCAAAATATGTTCATCATTCTGCTCCATCCGCGCTCTCAATTCGTCGAATAATCGATAAGTTGGAGAGTGAATTTACTCTATTGGATACTAGGCCTAAAAATCGTATGCGTACCGCACGTTCTACACAGAATATAGCCGCCGGACAGGCCAGTATCGAGGAAAACCGTGAATTGTCCGTGCCACGCCGATCTCAGGAATTGGGCCTGTCCAGGATGACTACCTGGCGTATTTTGCGATTGGATATTGGCCTGCATCCCTATAAGATGATTCTGGCCCAAGAACTGAAGCCTAATGACCATCGTTTGCGTTGGCAGTTCGCGGATTGGGCTCTGGAATCAATTGAAAATGATCCCAATTTTCATCAAAAAATCATCTTTTCTGATGAGGCGCATTTTTGGCTCAAGTCTCGGGGGACATTTGGCCGATATATTGTTTAAATCATAAATGGCGTAGAATATCCAATATAATAAAAAAGATTTCGATCAATTCCGAATGAATATTCAGTGTTTTTTTTCAATTTCAAAACATATCACCCTTATTGGGAAACCCTGTATAAGTAAAAATTTTGTGTATGAAGTTTAAGTTTCGTCCTTCAACAAAAATTCAACAATTTGGATTATTCATATTTTGTAATGTTATGTGATGCGACACCAAATTTTTTTGCAAATTTCAACACTTGCTCCTGAAAGTGAATTGAAATATCGTAAACGCCACGATCATTCGCTATTTCGATAAGTCAAGATGTTGTATAAAAAAAAAGTTTGACTTGCACATGAACGCGAATTATAATATGGTGAACGCCACGATCATTAATTCTTTCAATGATTCAAGATGATATATAAGTAACAAGTTTGAGTTCGAAGTTTAAGTTTCGTCACTCAACAAAAATCTAACGATTTCCAATATGTATATTTTTTAATGTTATGTGATGCTACACCAAATTTATTTTCAAATTTCGAGACTTGCTACTGAAAGTGGATTGAAATATCGTGAACGCCACGAACATGCACTCTTTCGATAAGTCAAGATGTTGTATAATAAAAAAGTTTGAATTCACGCAACAAAACCTTAAGAGGTAGGTTTATGTATATTTTGTAATATTATGTGCTGGGACATGAAATTTATTTGCAAATTTCACAACTTGCTCCTGAAACTGAATTAAAATATCCCGAACGCCATGATCATTAATTCAAGATGTTGTATAATATAAAAGTTTGACTTGCTCATGGACGTGAATTAAAATATGGTTAACGCCATAATCATTAATTATTTCGATGATTCAAGATGATATAAGTAAAACGTTTGATTTCAAAGTTTAAGTTTCGTCACTCAACAAAAATTTAAGGAGTCGGAATATGTATATTCTATAATGTTATGTGATGCTACACCAATCTTATTTTCAAATTAACAGACTTGCTCCTGAAAGTGAATTGAAATATCGTGAACGCCACGATCATTCGCTTTGTCGATAAGTCGAGATGTTGTATAATAAAAAAGTTTGACTTGCTCATGAACGTGAATTAAAATATCGTGAACGCCACGATCATTCATTCCTTCCATGATTCAAGGTGATATATATGTAAAAAGTTTCAGTACGAAGTTTAAGTTTCGCACTCAACAAAAATTTAACGATTTGGAATACGTATATTTTGTAATGTTATGTGATGCTACACAAAATTTATTTTCAAATTTCCAGACTAGTGCTCATGAACGTGAATTAAAATATCGTGAACGCCACGATCATTCATTCTTTCCATGATTCAATGTGATATATATATAAAAAGTTTGAGTACGAAGTTTAAGTTTCGCACTCAACAAAAATTTAACGATTTGGAATACGTATATTTTGTAATGTTATGTGATGCTACACAAAATTTATTTTCAAATTTCCAGACTAGTGCTCATGAACGTGAATTGAAATATCGTGAACGTCACGATCATGTATTCTTTCGATGATTCAAGATGATATATAAGTAAAAAGGTTGAGTACAAAGTTTAAGTTTCGTCACTCAACAAAAATTAAAGATTTGGAATATGTGTATTTTGTAATATTATGTGCTGGGACATGAAATTTATTATCTAATTTCCAGGTCTGCTCCTGAAAGTGGATTAAAATATCGTGAACGCCATTATCATTCACTCTTTCGATGATTCAAGATGTTGTATAAGAAAAAAGTTTGAATTCACACAACGAAACTTTCACAGGTAGGTTTATGTATAATTTGCAATCTTATGTGATGGGAAATGGAATTTATTTTTAAATTTCCAGACATGCTCCTGAAAATGGATTAAAATATCCCCAACGCCATGATCATTAATTCAAGATGTTGTATAATATAAAAGTTTGACTTGCACATGCACGTAAATTAAAATATCGTGAACGCCACGATCATTCATTCCTTCGATAAGTCAAGATGTTGTATAATAAAAAAGTGTGACTTGCTCATGAACGTGAATTAAAATATCGTTGACGCCACGATCATGTATTCTTTCGATGATTCAAGATGATATATAAGTAAAAAGTTTGAGTACGAAGTTTTTAATTTCGTCACTCAACAAAAATTTAACGATTTGGAATATGTGTATTTTGTAATATTATTGGCTGGGACATGAAATTTATTTTCTAATTTCCAGATCTGCTCCTGAAAGTCGATTAAAATATCGTTAGTCCCTTTATCATTCAATCTTTCGATAATTCAAGATGTTGTTTAATAAAATATTTTGAGTACGAAGTTTTAGTTTCTTCATTCAACAAAAATTTAACAATTTGGAATATGTATATTTTGTAATATTATGTTATGGGACATGAAATTTATTTTCCAATTTCCAGATCTGCTCCTGAAAGTGGATTAAAATATCGTGCACGCCACGAACATGCACTCTTTCGATAAGTCAAGATGTTGTATAATAAAAAAGTTTGAATTCACGCATCAAAACCTTAAGAGGTAGGTTTATGTATATTTTGTAATCTTATGTGATGGGAAATGGAATTTATTTTTAAATTTCCAGACATGCTCCTGAAAGTGGATTAAAATATCCCCAACGCCATGATCATTAATTCCAGATGTTGTATAATATAAAAGTTTGACTTGCTCATGAACGTGAATTAAAATATGGTCTACGCCATAATCATTAATTCTTTCGATGATTCAAGATGATATAAGTAAAAATTTCGAGTATGAAGTTTAATTTTCGTCCTTCAACAAGAATTCAGCAATTTGGATATTTATATTTTGTAATGGTATGTGATACAACACCAGATTTATTTGCAAATTTCAAGACATGCACCTGAAAGAGAATTAAAATATCGTGAATGCCACGATCATTCACACTTTCGTTAAGTCAAGATGTTGTATAATAAAAAAGTGTGACTTGCTCATGAACGTGAATTAAAATATCGTTGACGCCACGATCATGTATTCTTTCGATGATTCAAGATGATATATAAGTAAAAAGTTTGAGTACGAATTTTAAGTTTCGTCACTCAACAAAAATTTAACGATTTGGAATATGTGTATTTTGTAATATTATTGGCTGGGACATGAAATTTATTTTCTAATTTCCAGATCTGCTCCTGAAAGTCGATTAAAATATCGTTAACCCCATTATCATTCAATCTTTCGATAATTCAAGATGTTGTTTAATAAAATATTTTAAGTACGAAGTTTTAGTTTCTTCATTCAACAAAAATTTAACAATTTGGAATATGTATATTTTGTAATATTATGTTATGGGACATGAAATTTATTTTCTAATTTCCATATCTGCTCCTGAAAGTGGATTAAAATATCGTGAACGCCATTATCATTCACTCTTTCCATGATTTAAGATGTTGTATAAGAAAAAAGTTTGAATTCACACATCGAAACTTTCACAGGTATGTTTATGTATAATTTGCAATCTTATGTGATGGGAAATGGAATTTATTTTTAAATTTCCAGAATCCTCCTGAAAATGGATTAAAATATCCCCATCGCCATGATCATTAATTCAAGATGTTGTATAATATAAAAGTTTGACTTGCACATGCACGTAAATTAAAATATCGTGAACGCCACGATCATTCGTTCCTTCGATAAGTCAAGATGTTGTATAATAAAAAAGAGTGACTTGCTCATGAACGTGAATTAAAATATCGTTGACGCCACGATCATGTATTCTTTCGATGATTCAAGATGATATATAAGTAAAAAGTTTGAGTACGAAGTTTTTAATTTCGTCACTCAACAAAAATTTAACGATTTGCAATATGTGTATTTTGTAATATTATTGGCTGGGACATGAAATTTATTTTCTAATTTCCAGATCTGCTCCTGAAAGTCGATTAAAATATCGTTAACCCCATTATCATTCAATCTTTCGATAAGTCAAGATGTTGTTTAATAAAATATTTTGAGTACGAAGTTTTAGTTTCTTCATTCAACAAAAATTTAACAATTTGGAATATGTATATTTTGTAATATTATGTTATGGGACATGAAATTTATTTTCCAATTTCCAAATCTGCTCCTGAAAGTGGATTAAAATATCGTGAACGCCACGATCATTCATTCTTTCCATGATTCAAGGTTATATATATGTAAAAAGTTTGAGTACGAAGTTTAAGTTTCGCACTCAACAAAAATTTAACGATTTGGAATACGTATATTTTGTAATGTTATGTGATGCTACACAAAATTTATTTTCAAATTTCCAGACTAGTGCTCATGAACGTGAATTAAAATATCGTGAACGTCACGATCATGTATTCTTTCGATGATTCAAGATGATATATAAGTAAAAAGGTTGAGTACAAAGTTTAAGTTTCGTCACTCAACAAAAATTAAAGATTTGGAATATGTGTATTTTGTAATATTATGTGCTGGGACATGAAATTTATTATCTAATTTCCAGGTCTGCTCCTGAAAGTGGATTAAAATATCGTGAACGCCATTATCATTCACTCTTTCGATGATTCAAGATGTTGTATAAGAAAAAAGTTTGAATTCACACAACGAAACTTTCACTGGTAGGTTTATGTATAATTTGCAATCTTATGTGATGGGAAATGGAATTTATTTTTAAATTTCCAGACATGCTCCTGAAAATGGATTAAAATATCCCCAACGCCATGATCATTAATTCAAGATGTTGTATAATATAAAAGTTTGACTTGCACATGCACGTAAATTAAAATATCGTGAACGCCACGATCATTCATTCCTTCGATAAGTCAAGATGTTGTATAATATTAAAGTTTGACTTGCTCATGAACGTGAATTAAAATATCGTTGACGCCACGATCATGTATTCTTTCGATGATTCAAGATGATATATAAGTAAAAAGTTTGAGTACGAAGTTTTTAATTTCCTCACTCAACAAAAATTTAACGATTTGGAATATGTGTATTTTGTAATATTATTGGCTGGGACATGAAATTTATTTTCTAATTTCCAGATCTGCTCATGAACGTCGATTGAAATATCGTTAGTCCCTTTATCATTCAATCTTTCGATAATTCAAGATGTTGTTTAATAAAATATTTTCAGTACGAATTTTTAGTTTCTTCATTCAACAAAAATTTAACAATTTGGAATATGTATATTTTGTAATATTATGTTATGGGACATGAAATTTATTTTCCAATTTCCAGATCTGCTCCTGAAAGTGGATTAAAATATCGTGCACGCCAGTATCATTCACTCTTTCGATGATTCAAGACGTTGTATAAAAAAAAGTTTGAATTCACACAACGAAACTTTATCAGGTAGGTTTATGTATAATTTGTAATCTTATGTGATGGGAAATGGAATTTATTTTTAAATTTCCAGACATGCTCCTGAAAGTGGATTAAAATATCCCCAACGCCATGATCATTAATTCAAGATGTTGTATAATATAAAAGTTTGACTTGCACATGCACGTAAATTAAAATATCGTGAACGCCACGATCATTCGTTCCTTCGATAAGTCAAGATGTTGTATAATAAAAAAGTGTGACTTGCTCATGAACGTGAATTAAAATATCGTTGACGCCACGATCATGTATTCTTTCGATGATTCAAGATGATATATAAGTAAAAAGTTTGAGTACGAAGTTTAAGTTTCGTCACTCAACAAAAATTTAACGATTAGGAATATGTGTATTTTGTAATATTATTGGCTGGGACACGAAATTTATTTTCTAATTTCCAGATCTGCTCCTGAAATTCGATTAAAATATCGTTAACCCCATTATCATTCAATCTTTCGATAATTCAAGATGTTGTTTAATAAAATATTTTGAGTACGAAGTTTTAGTTTCTTCATTCAACAAAAATTTAACGATTTGGAATACGTATATTTTGTAATGTTATGTGATGCTACACAAAATTTATTTTCAAATTTCCAGATTAGTGCTCATGAACGTGAATTAAAATATCGTGAACGTCACGATCATGTATTCTTTCGATGATTCAAGATGATATATGAGTAAAAAGGTTGAGTACAAAGTTTAAGTTTCGTCACTCAACAAAAATTAAAGATTTGGAATATGTGTATTTTGTAATATTATGTGCTGGGACATGAAATTTATTTTCTAATTTCCAGGTCTGCTCCTGAAAGTGGATTAAAATATCGTGAACGCCATTATCATTCACTCTTTCGATGATTCAAGATGTTGTATAAGAAAAAAGTTTGAATTCACACAACGAAACTTTCACAGGTAGGTTTATGTATAATTTGCAATCTTACGTGATGGGAAATGGAATTTATTTTTAAATTTCCAGACATGCTCCTGAAAATGGATTAAAATATCGTTAACCCCATTATCATTCAATCTTTCGATAATTCAAGATGTTGATTAATAAAATATTTTAAGTACGAAGTTTTAGTTTCTTCATTCAACAAAAATTTAACAATTTGGAATATGTATATTATGTAATATTATGTTATGGGACATGAAATTTATTTTCCAATTTCCAGATCTGCTCCTGAAAGTGGATTAAAATATCGTGAACGCCAGTATCATTCACTCTTTCGATGATTCAAGACGTTGTATAAGAAAAAAGTTTGAATTCACACAACGAAACTTTATCAGGTAGGTTTATGTATAATTTGTAATCTTTTGTGACGGGAAATGGAATTTATTTTTAAATTTCCAGACATGCTCCTGAAAGTGGATTAAAATATCCCCAACGCCATGATCATTAATTCAAGATGTTGTATAATATAAAAGTTTGAGTTGCTCATGAACGTGAATTAAAATATGGTTAACGCCATAATCATTAATTCTTTCGATGATTCAAGATGATATAAGTAAAAATTTCGAGTATGAAGTTTAAGTTTCGTCCTTCAACAAGAATTCAGCAATTTTGATATTTATATTTTGTAATGTTATGTGATACAACACCAGATTTATTTGCAAATTTCAAGACATGCTCCTGAAAGAGAATTGAAATATCGTGAATGCCACGATCATTCACACTTTCGTTAAGTCAAGATGATGTATAATAAAAAAGTTTGACTTGCTCATGAACGTAAATTACAATATAATGAACAGCACGATCATTCATTCTTCGATGATTCAAGATGATATATAAGTAAAAGATTGATTTCAAAGTTTAAGTTTCGTCACTCAAAAAAAGTTAAGGATTCGAATATGTATATTTTATAATGTTATGTGATGCTACGGCAATCTTATTTTCAAATCAACAGACTTGCTCCTGAAAGTGAATTGAAATATCGTGAACGCCACGATCATTCGCTCTTTCGATAAGTCGAGATGTTGTATAATAAAAAAGTTTGACTTGCACATTAACGTGAATTAAAATATCGTGAACGCCACGATCATTCAATCTTTCGATGATTCAAGATGATATATATGTATAAAGTTTTAGTACGAAGTTTAAGTTTCGTCACTCAACAATAATTTAACGATTTGGAATATGTATATTTTGAAATATTATGTGCTGGGACGAGAAATTTATTTTCTAATTTCCAGATCTGCTCATGAACGTGAATTAAAATATCGTGAACGCCACGATCATTCAATCTTTCGATGATTCAAGATGATATATATGTATAAAGTTTGAGTACGAAGTTTAAGTTTCGCACTCAACAAAAATTTAACGATTTGGAATACGTATATTTTGTAATGTTATGTGATGCCACACTAAATTTATTTTCAAATTTCCAGACTAGTGCTCTTGAACGTAAATGAGAATATCGTGAACGCCACGATCATTCGCTCTTTCGATAAGTCAAGATGTTGTATAAGAAAAAAGTTTGACTTGCTCATGAACGTGAATTAAAATATCGTGAACGTCACGATCATTCATTCTTTCGATGATTCAAGATGGTATATAAGTAATAAGTTTGAGTTCGAAGTTTAAGTTTCGTCACTCAACAAAAATTTAACGATTTGGAATACGTATATTTTGTAATGTTATGTGCTAGGACATGAAATTTATTGTCAAATTTCCAGACTTGCTCCTGAAAGTAGATTAAAATATCCCGAACGCCATGATCATTAATTCAAGATGTTGTATAATATTAAAGTTTGACTTGCTCATGGACGTGAATTAAAATATCGTTGACGCCACGATCTTGTATTCTTTCGATGATTCAAGATGATATATAAGTAAAAAGTTTGAGTACAAAGTTTAAGTTTCGTCGCTCAACAAAAATTTTACGATTTGGAATATGTGTATTTTGTAATATTATGTGCTGGGACATGAAATTTATTTTCTAATTTCCAGACATGCTCCTGAAAGTGGATTAAAATGTCCCGAACGCCATGATCATCAATTCAAGATGTTGTATAATATAAAAGTTTGACTTGCTCATGGACGTGAATTAAAATATCGTTGACGCCACGATCATGTATTCTTTCGATGATTCAAGATGATATATAAGTAAAAATTTTGAGTACAAAGTTTAAGTTTCGTCACTCAACAAAAATTTAACGATTTGGAATATGTGTATTTTGTAATATTATGTGCTGGGGCATGAAATTTATTTTCTAATTTCCAGACTTGCTACTGAAAGTGAATTGAAATATCGTGATCGCCACGACCATTCACTCATTCGATAATTCAAGACGTTGTATGATAAAACGTTTTGAGTACGAAGTTTTAGTTTCGTCATTCAACAAAAATTTAACAATTTGGTATATGTATATTTTGTAATGTTATGTGCTGGGACATGAAATTTATTTTCAAATTTCCAGACATGCTCCTGAAAGTAGATTAAAATATCCCGAACGCCATGATCATTAATTCAAGATGTTGTATAATATTAAAGTTTGACTTGCTCATGGACGTGAATTAAAATATCGTTGACGCCACGATCTTGTATTCTTTCGATGATTCAAGATGATATATAAGTAAAAAGTTTGAGTACAAAGTTTAAGTTTCGTCGCTCAACAAAAATTTTACGATTTGGAATATGTGTATTTTGTAATATTATGTGCTGGGACATGAAATTTATTTTCTAATTTCCAGACATGCTCCTGAAAGTGGATTAAAATGTCCCGAACGCCATGATCATCAATTCAAGATGTTGTATAATATAAAAGTTTGACTTGCTCATGGACGTGAATTAAAATATCGTTGACGCCACGATCATGTATTCTTTCGATGATTCAAGATGATATATAAGTAAAAATTTTGAGTACAAAGTTTAAGTTTCGTCACTCAACAAAAATTTAACGATTTGGAATATGTGTATTTTGTAATATTATGTGCTGGGACATGAAATTTATTTTCTAATTTCCAGACATGCTCCTGAAAGTGGATTAAAATATCCCGAACGCCATGATCATTAATTCAAGATGTTGTATAATATAAAAGTTTGACTTGCTCATGGACGTGAATTAAAATATCGTTGACGCCACGATCATGTATCTTTTCGATGATTCAAGATGATATATAAGTAAAAAGTTTGAGTACAAAGTTTGAGTTTCGTCACTCAACAAAAATCTAATGATTTGGAATACGTATATTTTGTAATGTTATGTGCTAGGACATGAAATTTATTGTCAAATTTCCAGACTTGCTCCTGAAAGTGAATTGAAATATCGTGATCGCCACGACCATTCACTCATTCGATAATTCAAGATGTTGTATAATAAAACGTTTTGAGTACGAAGTTTTAGTTTCGTCATTCAACAAAAATTTAACAATTTGGTATTTGTATATTTTGTAATGTTATGTGCTGGGACATGAAATTTATTTTCAAATTTCCAGACATGCTCCTGAAAGTGGATTAAAATATCCCGAACGCCATGATCATTAATCCAAGATGTTGTATAATATAAAAGTTTGACTTGCTCATGGACGTGAATTAAAGTATCGTTGACGCCACGATCATGTATTCTTTCGATGATTCAAGATGATATATAATTAAAAAGTTTGAGTACAAAGTTTAAGTTACGTCACTCAACAAAAATTTAACGATTTGGAATATGTGTATTTTGTAATATTATGTGCTGGGACATGAAATTCATTTTCTAATTTCCAGACATGCTCCTGAAAGTGGATTAAAATATCCCGAACTCCATGATCATTAATTCAAGATGTTGTAGAATAAAAAAGTTTGACTTGCCCATGAACGTGAATTAAAATATAGTTAACGCCACAATCATTAATTCTTTCGATGATTCAAGATGATATATAAGTAAAAATTTTGAGTACGAAGTTTAAGTTTCGTCCTTCGACAAAAATTCAACAATTTGGAATATTTATATTTTGTAATGTTATGTGATGCGACACTAGATTTATTAGCAAATTTCAAGACATGCTCCGAAAACTGAATTAAAATATCGTGAACGCCACGATCATTCGCTCTTTCGATAAGTCAAGATGTTGTATAAGAAAAAAGTTTGAATTCACCCAACAAAACTTTAACCGGTAGGTTGATGTATAATTTGTAATCTTATGTGATGGAAATCGAAATTTCTTTATAAATTTCTAGACTTGCTAATGAGCGTGTATTAATATATCGTGGACGCCACGAACTTTCATTCTTTCGATGATTCAAGATGATATATAAGTAAAAAGTTTGAGTACGAAGTTTAAGTTTGTTAACCCGTACTTCAAACGGTTTGTTCGCTCTGGCGTTACGGCGTTAAATCGGCTTCCGATTTAGATTACGCGGCCGAGGAAGGGCCAGGATTGGGAGGGATTAAGGAGTGATGCGTTTATTAATCACGGTCGCGAAGGTAGCTAGGCCGATGAAAATCATACTCGCTCAAGAATCCGAAAAAACTTTGGCGCGTAGCGCGGGTTCCAAGCACTGAATCAACGGTCGTGGCCTCGAGAAGTCCGACGCCCGTCGACTAGCCAGGAACTCGAAACGCGTTGGGGAAAGGAGCGCGGCGAACGAGCTCTAGATCAATGGTCGTCGCCCAGCAGGGCCCACGCCCAATCGACCGTGAGGGCAACGCTAATCGACGGTTATGGCCCTATATGTTCCGACACCCGTCGACTTGCCCGCCGCCCTCTTGACACCCGTTGAGCACGGATTCCAACCCAACCGGAACCCCACGCACTACACCACGCGACGCGACACAACACCACTACTACTCGGAAGCAGCACAATCCTGGAGGCGGCCACTGGATCAGACTCAGGAATCAGGAAGGATCTTGAGGAGAGGCTGAAGATGTCCGGGATCCGCAGGAACGCTGGTCTCGTCGCTCGTGCTTGTAGGAGGAAGGAACTCAAAAGAAAGACTGCGTTTAAGAAACAACTCAAAATTTAATCCTCAACACAAGTGGTAGATTTCTCTTTACAACGTCTTGATCAGGGATCGACTGACTCTCCGTTGACGATTTCCTATATCGGCACGATTTCCTCCTCCTCGAGTTTCGAGTTGAGGCATCCGATTGGCCGGACGTGTTAACGTCGTCATAGCAACGACCAATGCTCGTTGCTCGAGACCCGTGGCGGGGAGTCTTTACTGGTTAAATCCAGCTTGAGGAAATTCGATGAATTCTATTTAAAATATTTTTCATTCAAATAAAATCAATAAAGTAAAATATATATATTAATTTAATTAAGTGAAATATATAAAAGTGATCTATGATATATGTTAATGAATTTGTCAAAGGAATCCCAAGGCGAAAGCAGATAAATTTTAGTTTTAAATATAAAAATAATAAAATTTAATTTTGTAAAATTAATTTACCTAAAAATAAAAATACAACTCTAAGGTATTGTTGGATCTCAATCTTCAATTTCCACGTCTTTAAATAATTTGCAACTTATTTAAAAACGAAGGAATTCGAAGAATGATTATCCTAAAGCGCTTTCAATTATAAAAGAAAAGAGGAAAAGCGAAAGAAGGAGATATTTAAAGAAGGGGAGTGCGCTCGAGCGAACGAAGGAGACAAGGAGAAGGAAGAAGGCGCGCAAGGGGAAAGCGCTAGCTGGCCACCAACAATACCGTCTGGCTATGATGTTGGCCGTAGACGGAGTTCCTAGAATTAGAAGGAGCAAGCGACGGTCGTATTAAATGCCAAAATGTTTTATATCAATTTCACCCCCCTCCGAATAGACCGTTGCTTACTCGTTACTTTGCTTCGCCAGGAGTCCCTTTACAAAAGCTAATAGAGAAATTATGTAACAATTTGCTTAAAATGAAATACAGCTACTTCCGCCTCTTCCGGGGCGTGTAATTTCGAGTGTCCCGGTAATACACCGGGGGTCGTGCTCGCAAGCCGTAACGCTTCCTGGCATTACGGGTATGGTAATCTTCTTCTACCAGCTTCTCCTGGTCAGGATCAACAGCAGTCTGAGTGATGTTGGAATCCACTGTATGCATTGGTGCTCGGCCGCTGGAGCATGCTTGGTCCAACTTGAATGTGGCCAGTGCGTGGTGACGCGCTTGTTCTGCGGCGTCTGCAGGTGGGCAAGGTTCATTATTATTGTTGAAGACCTCTTCAGGGTGATGTGACTGCTCGTCAGCATCGTGCTCTGGTGGGGTGATGGTTTCATCGGCCTGGTGGTGCCGATCACGTTCTTGCCGTGCTTGCGGTTGTTCACCAGCGAGCTCTGCTGGAATCGTGCGTGGTGGAGCAAGGATCATCGCCGACCCATGGATTTTCTGACGCACCCCATCCTTGAGGACCCAGTATACATCTCCAGAGATGTTCTCCAAAATTTGGTATGGTCCGACCTTTGATTCAGCCAACTTTGCGTTGAAACCCTGTGATTTGTTAGACAGTCGATGACTGTCGGTATAAATCCAATCACCTGCGTTGAATCGTGGCTTTGAAGCGGTGGTCCCATAGCGAGCTTGGTACGTTGCCTGATGCTGTCGGGCCTCCTCCTCTCGTTGACTGTGTTCCTCCGATTCGTCAGGTGGAAATAGGTGTGTGAAGCGCCATTCCCCTGGTCGAGCGATAGTTTTTCCAAAGAGAAGTTGACTCGGGGTGACGTTGGTTGCAGCATTTCGTCTCCTTCGTAGACCGAATAGGAGCTCGGGAGGAATCTATCCCATGTCCGTTGGTTCCCTTGGTGCAAACGGAGTCTAAGGCCCTTCTTGATCTTCTGGTTGCGGCGTTCTGTCGGGTTTGCTCGTGGGTGGTACACTGGCGTTGTCCACAACTCACAATCCCATCGCCGGCTTGCCTCCGCCCAAATACGGCCGATAAACTGGGGCCCGTTGACACTCAGTATCCGTCTAGGGTATCCATATCGGGAGAAGACCTGTTCCTCGAGGAGTCTCGTGGCTCGTGGTGCATCACAGACCCGAAGGGGGAAGGCTTCCACCCAGCGGGTAAACAAATCGGTGACCACCATGATGTGGGTGTTACCTTGGCTCGTTCGGGGATAAGGTCCCATAAAATCCATCGCGACCGTCTCCCATGCAGTCCGGGAAGGTCTCGGTCGCTGTCCAGGTGGCCGTTGGCTGTGCACTGGCTTGCAGCAAATACACAGATGGCAGTCAGTCACGTAACGGCGAATCTCACGGGCCATTCCAGGCCAGAAGAAAAATTCACGGATGGAACGAATATTCTCGTCCACTCCGGAGTGTCCCGATAGTGGTGTGTCGTGGTATTCCCTAATCACGCGCTCATGGAGGGTGGCCGGTACCTGGATCCGCGAGGTGTTATCGGTTGAGTCACGTCGCCAGAAACCGCGTCCGTCGATTCGGTGGTTTTGAAGGAATGTTTCCTCCTCGCGGGTCGCCGGGCCGCGTTCGTGCAGCTCACGTAGGCGGATCGCGTCACGATAAATCAACGTATCCTCTTGTTGGGTAAAAACGATCTCCTCGAACAAACGCGTGTGTCTCGCTGGGACTTAAGCCACGTTAGTGTTTTACTATCCGTTTTAAGGATGAAGGGTCGATCCTCCAAGAATGGGCGGTAGCGCTTAATAGCCCAAACATACGCAAGGCACTCCTGTTCATCACAATTATATCTAGATTCTGTCGGAGAAAATTTGGCGATGGCAAAAGACACGATCCTTCGACGGCCGTTGGGCTCCTGTTGCATCAGGACCGCACCCATTCCCCTCGCGCTGGCATCCGTTTGTAATACGAAGGGCAAGGAGGGATCCGGACGACTCAAAGACACGGGATCGGAGAAGGCTTGCTTGACACGATCAAATTGTTTCCCTCTCTCGGGTGTCATCTTGTAAAGGCGTTTTGGCTAGAGCAGATCAGTCAAGTGACTTCGGAAGAATTTTGGATGTATTCCTTGACCCAATTGCATATTCCGATAAAGGACTGTAGTTCTTTCCGAGTGCGAGGAGGTTTGGCGCTTTTGATAGCCTCGATGTTTCTAGGCTGAGCCGAGTTTCCATCGGCGCTGACGACGTGACCGAGGTAGGGAAGGGTGGTCCGTCCGAAGCTACATTTTTGGGGCGAAACCGTAAGACCATAAATGGCTAATCGCTCGAAAACCAGGGCTATATGTCGAAGTTGATCCCGCCAATCATCCGAAAAAATGATTATATCATCTAAGTAAGCGATTGCAAAGGTGCCCCATTGTTCAGCCAAAACGTGCCGCATTAAGTTTTGGAATGTAGATGGCGCGTTTTTAAGGCCGAAAGCCATGACAGGGAACTGGTAGTTACCACCCGAGGGAGTGGAAAAGGCCGATAGTGGGCGTGATTTTGGCGCCAACGGTATTTGCCAATACACGCTTTTTAGATCCGGGCAGGAGAAAACCTTTACGCATCCAAGATCCTTAAGGATTTCATGGATCCGGGGAAGGTTTTGAACGGTGTCGACCGTTTGATCGTTGTGTCGACGGTAGTCTACGCAAAATCGGTAATCGCCATCTCGTTTTCCAGTCACGACAATGGCGGAACTGAAGGGTGAAGTAGTAGGTTCAATAATGCCATCTCGAAGCATCTCACGAATTTGCGTGTCGATGAACCGTCTCTTCTCGTCCGAGTAACGGCGAGGAGCCTCGCGGAACGAGCGCAGGTCTGAAAGCTCGATTTCATGCTCGACGGTGATGGTTTGCTTCAAGCGATTTCCGTTATAGAAGATGGGAGCGTGTGTGCGTATGATGTCAAGAAATTCTTCTCCGAATTCGGGCGAGAAACCGTGCTCGAGCTCGGGTATTGGGTAATTAGTAGGTTCGTATGGCGTTGGTACGGGTGCTAAGTAGATGCGTTGCCGGGTATTGGTACCAAGATAAATAGAATCGGCTGCGTGGTCATGTATCACATGATGTTTTTTTAGCCAAGGGCGACCGAAAACCAATTCTGCCCGTAACTCGGGACTAACGTTAAAAATTGCGGAATACGAACTACCGTGAATCTGTGGTGAAAGCTCGAGAGTTCCGTCGAGTTGCATGGTGGCGCCTATGGCACCAAGTGAGTATGACACTCAGATTCAGTGAGAAGATTGCGTCTGATAAAATTTTCAGATGCTAGTGTGTCGATCTCTGCTGTCACTTCGCGGCTGCCCAAGAGGACACGTATTCGTGACAAGTGGCTGAGATCGGAGTACATTGCGCTTAAGACGGGGGTGCGCTGGGATCGGCCTGGGCGGGAGGAGCGTTTGCTTCTGCCGCCCGGGCTCGCCAGTTTTCCTGGTTGGCGTTAGGATCAGGGCGTAAGACTGGGCAGTGTGCATGATAGTGCTTTTCGGGGCAGTAGTGGCACCGCGGGGGCGTACGACGCGTAGCTAGAGGCGGGAATTCGGGGTTATTGTTCTCAGGTGAAACCGGAGTGGTGGGAGGCTTGGCTCTGTCACATCAAGGTGATGGCTTCTGGCATTTCCGGTTGAAGGCGTAATGCCAACAGATATTTTTGTTGCAGAAAAACACCCACCGATTCTTTTTCTTGTTGCTTGGAGGAACAGATTTTCGCGTGGAGGCGCATGAGAGTCGTAGTTCCCGCGAAACATTGTATCAGCATGTCACGGAATTTTGCCCATAGTAGGTTGAGACTTTTATAAACCTCCCACCATTTTGAAGCAGGTTCTTTAAGTGATTTATTGATCATGCGAGTCCACTGAGAGGGGTCGATCGCGGCCTGCCTGAAGAACTCCTCGCATTCGTTGAGAAACGCATTCGGTTCCTCATTGTCCAAACCCGTGAAGGTGGGGAGAGGTACTTCTGGGGTCCACAGGGCACGAATCAAAAGGCGCCAATCCGTTAACGACTGGTTTTGCATTTGCGATGCAAAACTTGGCGCAGCCAAGAAATGATTTTCTGGAGCCGTAAATTGTAGAGGTGAAACAGGGCTCTGCTTATTTGGGAAGGCACATTGCTGGTACGATCTGAGACCTTGAGAATCCCCAATATACGGTTGGGGCAAAAGCACGAAATATTGAGGTGCCGAAGTGGGAACCTGGGAATATGGAGCAGGAAACTGCTAAGCCGGTGTCGGTACACGGGGAACCCGGGTTGGAATTTGTGAAATGAACGCGGGAGCCCGTGACGCCGCAGCGGGGACCCGCGAAACGAGCCCAGAACTCGGTGAAAATGAGATAGGGACTTGTGGTACGTACTCCGGAATACATGGACCGGTCGCAGCAAGATGTGGAACGGAAACCGGAATTTGCGGAACGTTTGTAGCTTGAAAGCTGGGCCCAGGGGTTGGGTCCAGCAACGGAGATTCATCACGATTTGTATCGATTACGGAAGGCTCTCGAGGACTGAACTGAGAAGTGTTGTCAATTCTTTCATTGGATTGCGGAGCTGGAGCGATAACCTGCTTTTCCGGCGTAAGGATTGAATTGGCTGTCGCATGATACAGTCTCAAGGCGTTTGTGCGCGAGCGTGTTTTCATAAATTCTACCCTACCTGGGGAAGAACGACTACGCCTTTGAGGACTTGGGGAGCGGCAAGGCGGCGGAGAGTTGTCAGTCTCAATATTTTCTTCTGGGAAATTGTTGGGCGCCACCGGGTTTTCTTGGTTAAACCCGGAACCAAGGAGACGTCGTGAACTAGATCCGCGAGGTCTGCCGCGACCACGTGTGAGTGGTGTGTGTAACATATTTTCTCAGGGGGGTGGGCAAGTCTTTCAAACTTAAAAGAATAAAATTAATTTAAAAAAGAAATATCAAATTTAGCCCCACGTTTGGGCCCCCAAATTGTTACCCCGTACTTTAAACGGTTTGTTCGCTCTGGCGTTACGGCGTTAAATCGGCTTCCGATTTAGATTACGCGGCCGAGGAAGGGCCAGGATTGGGAGGGATTAAAGAGTGATGCGTTTATTAATCACGGTCGCGAAGGTAGCTAGGCCGATGGAAATCATACTCGCTCAAGAATCCGAACGCTGGTCTCGTCGCTCGTGCTTGTAGGAGGAAGGAACTCTAAAGAAAGACTGCGTTTACGAAACAACTCAAAATTTAATCCTCAACACAAGTGGTAGATTTCTCTTTACAAGGTCTCAGGCCGTGCAAACCTAATGGAAAGGTGGTGGACCGTTAGCAACTAGCGCCGTGTACAGCACTGCGCATGAACTACCATTATGTGTGCACGTGTTAGTGCATATACATGCGTACGTAGGTTCTTTAAATGTGTTACAAAGAATATATTCAAATAAAATTAAAAGGAAATTGAAGATTTAGCGCAAAATTGTGAAAATTTAATTCAAGAGTGAGAAGTTATGTTGATATCAACTCACTCTTTAATTACATTTACACAATTTTGCCTTAAATCATGGTTTTCTCGTCATAAATAAAAATAAAAAATATCTGTAATTTGTATTTTTATTTTCAGAAAATATAGTTGCTTAGCACATTTTGCGTTGATTTTTGTACTACAAGATAATCGGACACTTTGTGGGGTCGAGATAGCTCTTTTCGGTGTTGTGTGAAAGTCTTCTCCAAATACATCCTTGCTGCTTCCTGCTTCTGGGATATCTTCTGATTATTTTTTCTGGAATATAGATTAAAAGCATTTAATTTATATGAATATTTGAAATTTATTTCGTAGGTATTTTATAAAATAAATAAAAATAAATTTTATAAAATAAAACTCCAGTCACATGTTTCGCGAAATTGTGGTGGGAATTTCTGACATTGTGGAATTTGTATTGGCAATTCTCAGCTATTTTTTCATAAATAATCCTTTGTAATTTTATACTATATATGTACTTGCATCTATATCTTCAGTAACATTTAGACAGAAGTACACTGCCGGTCGAAATTATTTGTTCACTTGTTGTTTCAGCTATACCTAAAATGTCTTAATTTTTATAATAACAAGTTGAAATTTTTTTCCCTATCATAAAATAAAAGTTAATAAAATTTTGCAAATAACAAATAAAACAAAATAAAAAATAATAAAATAAACTACATAACAAAATTGAAGAAATTTTCTTTTTTCAGAGAAAAATTTCTTCAATTTATATTGGAAAATACCATCTAGTTTTAAATAACGTTGGATTAATTCTAAATCAGAGGTTAATAAGGTCGATATAGTAGAGTTCCGTTGTCACGTACAGTGATACACTCTTCTAATGATCGACATAATCGACTGAAATGATTTAGAAAAATCAGAAAAAATAACAAAATGTTAATTTTATAAAAAAATATTTCAAAAAACTTGAAATTTCAATCATTCTGAAAAATATTAACAACTCTGAAATTAATTAAGATTTTTAAAAGTTTTTTGTCTCATTTAAATGGTAGGTTTTCATAGTATTTTGCTAACTAATCAAGATATTTTCAGATTTTTTTTCCTGGATTCTACCCGGCGTCAAAAATGATACAAAAAGGTCATAAAATTTTAAAAATGTGTAGCTACTTACAAGAAATTTTTAAAAACCAATGTGTATCATATTTTAATAAAATTTATAGATTACTTTCTTCATTTGAAAATTTTTGACATGTTTGTACCATGTTTGACCCCAGGGTTGAATCCAAAAGAAAAATTCTAAAAATATCTTGATAAGTTAACAAAATACTATGAAGAGTAACCTTCAAAATGAGACCAGAAACGTTTAAAGGTCTTAATTAATTTCAGTGTTATTAATATTTATTCAAAAAGATCGAAATTTGACGTTTTTTGCAATATATTCTTATAAAATTATCATTTTGCCTTCAAGTTGGGCTCAGTAGATGCAAAATTTAAATAATTATAAAAATTAAGACACTTTGAGAATAGCTAACACAGCAGGTGAATAAATAATTTTGACCGGTAGTGTATATACTACTTTTTTAGTTTGCTATCTCAAAATTACGTGCTAGAATTTTATTGTCATTCCTAAGGAAGTTTTAGATACTTCCTCGAAGTTTCTTGTACTATTTTATGTAAATTTTCTTACGATTTTTACATTTTTTCACATTTTCAAAGTTTACTTCGAAATAGGGCTCATATATGTAATATTTTATTTATTGCACTTAAAATTTTAGAAATAAAGATCACTAATGAGGACTCTGATCAGAGTCGAAAAGTTTGAAATTATATACAATATCGTATGAAATTAAAAATATTGTTACTTACGTGTGCAAACTGCACGCTACTTTCTTCAAAGTCTCGTGTGCCTTCTGCAGGTTTTTCTACTTCGGGAATAAAAATTTCGAAGTCTGATGGGGAAGAAACACTCGCCGGTTTAATGTTCACATCACTTCCACTCGACACATCACTACACGACGGTAAATTTAACGTCGGAAAAATGTCGATGACAAATCAAAAATTGTCTTTCTAGTACTTCGAGGTATCCTAACCTTAAAATGTTTCAAATGAGCTTCAACATCACCAAAAGGCTCATATGAGGCCCTCGAAATTTCGACTCGGGTAGAGAAAAGGAAGGCGGTGTGACTAGAACAGGGTCACAAAAACTATCATCCTACCAGGCTCTGGGAACTCGCAATAGTTTATTTGAAAGAGAAATTTCAGAAGATAAATCAGAGTTGATATCAAATTCAAGAAAACGAAAAAACAACACATCTGAAAATCTGGACGCAAATCTAAGCCCAATAAAAAGGATTGATCTGACAGAAGTACATCAATCGAGCACTCCCGCCAGGACGATGTATGGATTTGCTATCCAAACAATCTCACCAATACCTGACCATCTTTACATGTCAATGGCTAGTGAACCTTTTGTCTTACCTGAAAGATACGACAAGCAAGATATTCTAGAACCGTACAGTTTTGTAAAATCATGGAGTGCAATCCAGTGGAATTGGTATTGGTTAATAGTGAAATCAAAAGCCGGCTAACATGGTCGCTCTCAGGTAACACTACGGCTTAACTTACTCAAACGGTTTATGTATAAATTTTATTGTTCGTTTCAAATAAATTAAGAGCAATCACCTAATCATAAATATAATTGATCTGAATAAAAACCTTGCATATCAATTATGTAGAAAATTCGAGATAAATCAATATCTACTGCTATTTATTGTAGTTCCATGCTTATAATTTCCAATAACACAGAGTAATTTCACGCAAAATCATGTACACATACTATACCACATCAAGCATACTTCTGTTTAATTGAAACTTTTTCAGGAAAAGAATAGAAACAAATTTTTTTTAAATTACTATGACAAAATAAATGAAGTACGAAGACATTTTTAGTATTTGTCCAGCAAATAAAGGGTTTCCCAATAGGGGTGATATGATTTTGAATGTCCCTATCGGGCTCATTTGAACTGAAATTTTTGACGTCTGCTGTCAGTTGTCATCAGTAAGGTTTGCCATTTAATCATGAGTAGTTTCACGCTTCCACAACGTTTGGAAATTGTCCAATTATTTTATCAAAATTCGAGAAGTTTTGTCGGTGTTCAAAGAGCATATCGTGCAAAATATGGTCGTCATTCTGCTCCATCCGCGCTCTCAATTCGTCGAATAATCGATAAGTTGGAGAGTGAATTTACTCTATTGGATACTAAGCCTAAAAATCGTATGCGTACCGCACGTCCTACACAGAATATAGCCGCCGTACAGGCCAGTATCGAGGAAAACCGTGAATTGTCCGTGCCACGCCGATCTCAGGAATTGGGCCTGTCCAGGATGACTACCTGGCGTATTTTGCGATTGGATCTTGGCCTCCATCCCTATAAGATGATTCTGGCCCAAGAACTGAAGCCTAATGACCATCGTTTGCGTTGGGAGTTCGCGGATTGGGCTCTGGAATCAATTGAAAATGATCCCAATTTTCATCAAAAAATCATCTTTTCTGATGAGGCGCATTTTTGGCTCAAGTCTCGGGGGACATTTGGCCGATATATTGTTTAAATCATAAATGGCATAGAATATCCAATATAATAAAAAAGATTTCGATCAATTCCGAATGAATATTCAGTGTTTTTTTTCAATTTCAAAACATATCACCCTTATTGGGAAACCCTTTATATGTATCAATATATGTATAATATACATATATGTATCAATTATAATAATAATTAAAGACCATGCAGTATACTAAAAATAATCAAAATAAACTGTATTGAAATCATAAAATTTTATTTTGATAAATCAAAAACTCCAATTCAGCAGTATAATAATTGAACAGAGTAAATGGATAAGATTGAATAAAACCTATCTTGAAAAGTACTTATATATATTTTCTGATACGCAGCATCATCCAGTAGCAGAATGGACCAACAACACCCCACCCAAGGCCGAGCAAAATGGATCTGGATCTTGATCGTCATTATTCTTGCAACCTCAGTCACCCCAGCACAATATGAAATTCAACCATTGAGAAACAACCCTGGATTATTTTATGTCAAAGTTGAGCGGAAGAATATGAAAACGCTATCAACGAACTACATGACAGACAAAATAACCTTAGCAAAATTTTAAGGAAACAGACCCACATTGTCAAATCAGAAATCAACAACATTCACCTGGAATTGAATCAAAAATCGCAAGAGATCGCCAACATACAACAAAAACTAAACGAGACCATCTAAAACATAGAATCACATAATCAATTCTGGAGTAACATCATATATTTCAGAAAAATAAGACAATGGGCTAACCATATCGAGATAAAACTTAATCACTTAGCCGAAAGTTTAAACAATTTATAAAAATAGTAGAAGCAGCACGAGAAAAAAGGGTATATCCACTCCTTCTCACTAAAGAACAACTCCAAGAAATCATTACCGAGATACATTTTAAATTAATTGAATATGAATTTCCAATACCCACTTCACATGTTCAAGCAGAAAAACCATCAAAATTAGGAAAAACACATGTTAGAATCAGCTCTGGACGACTTCTCATCGCCATCGACATACCCTAACTAGATAAGGCAGGGTATCAGCTTTACGAAATTTTTGCCCATCCAGTGTATCAACAAATATCTCCGAATACAACAGGATCTATTTATATAATACCAAAAACTCGGTATATTGCCCTGGCAAATGATGAAAGAAAATTTTTTCTCGTAAGCAAAGAATACTATGATAATTGTCAAAAAACCTTTTACAACACCATCTACAAAACACGCAGCCCAAGCACGAAGTTTCCACAACCAACTCATGCGAGTGTTTGATGTTGATAAGACCATCAAAAGATACCATTCACCTTTGTGACATCAGGATGAAAATAGAAGAAGAAATGTATTGGAACTACATCCCTTCGTTATCTGCCTGGATTTATCCAACAAAAAATCCAGAGCCAATAAGCATCAACTGCATAAAAGGAAAACTGGAAAAAGGCTACCTCAGCAATTCAGGACTACTCCGATTACTACTATACTACTATACTACTCCGTACTGCAAGGACTCAGATTAACAAAAGGACAGAAGAATATATTTACAACCCTAATTTCACTTTCAATATAACTCAAATTCTTCCAAAGTTGGACACAATTCAACAACTTCCTAAAATAAAATATCAATAAATATCAATAAAATTTCACATAGGAAATTGGAAAAGGCTCCACACAGACGAATCACTTTCAACCATAGAAGAACAATTGACAGAATTCGAAGAACAAAATTTTATTAAACAATTAAATAATAAATACTATGGACAGGAGGATCTAGTGCAATAATAATCATAATAATAAAAATTATGATTTATTTTGGAAAAAATTCAATCCTAAAATGTTTAAAAAACCCAAAAAGAACTCCCAAAAAGGAAGAAGCACCAACAGAACTACAATACTTACAACCAGTAAACATCCCTGAAATTCGATTACAAGCAGAAAATACTAAAATTCCAATTCGAAATATCCGAATTGCCTAAAATACCACCTCCTGTGTCACCGAGGACACTGAAAAATCTAAGGAGGGAGGACACGCAAAGTTACATGAAAAAAATTATCATCAAAAAATAAATAAAATAGAATGAACTCTACAGTACCAGTCAGCGACGCCTGTAATTAGATTAACCTGCGAAGCATTTATGCAGTCCAGCAGGATAAACTTACCTCAACGAGATAAGGCGCTCCCGACAAAATGGCTAGCGCGAGAAAAATAATCATGCGAAGTGAAGAAGCAGTATGGCAGCGAGCATGCAACCTGACACCACAGCATAGAGAAAGAACAACGATCCCCCTCTCTATGTCAATGGAAGCGACTAGATGACCAGCACGCCTATCATCGTCAGCAACATTCTCGCCAGTATGTTTCCTGATCAAAAGTTCGTTTCATTTTTATTAAAACTTAATAATAAAGACTTAATTAAGAGAAATTCTTTTCTCTTAATAAAGAATTAATAATAAAGAATTTTATTAATGAAAAAAAAGTAAGAGGAAGAAAATTTAATATTAAAATTAATTAAAGGACAACGAACCTTTGACCAACAAAACACTAGTAATTATAAAAGTATGAACAATATACATGTACGCATATGTATATGTCATTGAAAAAAAAAACCCTTATAGAGTATACACAAACTTAAACCACATATGCCTGCATAGATATGTGGATATCTTAGTGATGTAGTTGTAAATGTTGTGTTTGTAATGACAGGTAATTTTTTTGATTGGCTTCTTATGTTCATTAATTGTTAACAATTTTACAATTTTGTTTTTTATTGTATATAGATTAAAAAAAATTCAAATTAATTAAATGTAAGATGATCTGAAGAGGATGACATTTAGTCATCGAAACGTTGTCAAGACGCCGGGGTACTGAAGAAGACAAATAATTAATTAGAAATCTAAAGTTTGAAAAGAAAAAGGGTAGTACCAAACGAAAAAAAGAAAGGAGTTTAATTACCTTCGTAACTAGCCAGTAAGGACCCGCGGGAACATCGAACAGGCTCCGACGTCGATATCCTCAAGTATCGTCCACAGCGACAGAACCTATCTTCGGTACCCTGGACGCTGAAAACAAACAAAGAAGTATAAGGAAATGAACCAATAAATCAAAATGCATATACACAAAAAATAATAATGAAAATAATGATAGCAATAAAAAAATGATAATTACCCCAGATAAATGGCAGAAGGAACCGAATGGCAGCAAACTCGGCGATGTCCCGACAAGCATCCACCAGAGTGTGCAGATCAACATGCACACTTCGCTCGAGTCCACGGCTTGCTCTGCCACTTGACTGTTCTCCTGACACCAGTTCCTGCGTCAGGAACCATAAAAACCGCATCCAGGGCACCAAAGAGGAGGTTAGGTTACATACCTGCCTCATAGAGCTGGCAGGTGGAATCTGAGGCGCACGAACATAAGAACCTGAAAAAAAAAGAAATTTTAATTAATGTATGGATAAAAAGCAACTAAACAAAATTAGCAATAAAAACAACGACATTGGAATTCAAAAAATAAATTAAGAGGAACAGCCACACACATGTCAACAGATCCCTACGAAGAACTCTCGAAGTTGAAAATCGGCAGTCTTCAACAAAATTTGCCGGTTAAGGGCAAGGGATGACACACTCAGCAAAAACTCCGTGCGACGAGCATCCAACCTATGGACTACTGTGAAGTCCAAAACAGACTCAGACCATCCAAAAATGTCGGAACAACAAACCGCGAAGGTTGAGAGAATAGTATCCGCCCTGACACCCCAAACTGCAACGTGGTAAATCCCTATGCGGTCCTCTATTGACGAAATGCGCAGAGATAAACTATCCGATCTCGAAACGCACCGCCCAGAACCAGTCGAGAAATCAAGAAAATTTATAATTGAATCTGAAGAACAGCCAGAAGAAGACGCGTCTCCCCCGTTGACCGGATATTGCTGAGCCACATCATCCAGCAAAGATAGATCAAAATCAGCGACGGCCACTTCCAATCCAGGAACGTCCATCATTTGGCCCGAGAAGTAACAAAAAAAAGGGAAACAACGAAGGCACTCGCGAAGACACTTTTGAGAATAAACCGAAGCTATTATATAATAACACGCCTCACTTAACGAAACACCAAAAACAAAAGGAAGGAGAAGATCACTCACCTAGATCACGAGGTACCCCACGATCCACCAAAAGATTGTAGGGCAAATGAGAATTGTTCTCGATGTAAAGAGAGTAGGGGATGGTGGTTGACCCGCTTGAGACGGTCACATCAGCTGATACACGCCACGACTAAAGACCACAGGCACGACACCTACTAGACGGCATAGCAGGTACGCTGAGGCAGCGGTTCAGACAGTCTCCGCTAGGTTCGCAACGCGAGCCTGCCCACAGCAAACTCGAAACCGTCGGTCTATAATCACGCGTACAAGATCTTCCAAAGGCACTCCTAGATGAGTTTCAAAACCCTAAGAAAGAAGTCTCCCGATAGAACTCCAAGGGTCAACGAAAAAACGGTGGAATTGGTAAATATGTTTGCGAGTTGATTTGGGTACGCTGCCCCAGGCTCCAAATCACTCATTAATTTTTTTGAGCTTAATTTAATCTGGTTACGCTGCTCCAGGCTCCAGATAAATTCCTCTAAGTTAAAAAATTCTCTCTGGTACGCTGCCCCAGGCTCTAGAGAGGGTTCTTTTTTCCGCCACTAGGTACGCTGCCACAGGCTCTAGTGTGCGTTTTCTCGAAATCTCCCCCTCTGGGTACGCTGCATCAGGCTCCAGAGACGAGAGATTTAGAACTGGGTACGCTGCCACAGGCTCCAGTGAGTATCGCGAGTATCGCGAGTATCGCGAGTATCGCGAATTGTCAGAATTAGCTGTGTAATTTACCTACGTTACCGCGACATCAGCGCCATCTACGTAACATTGAAGAAAATTATTTAATAATTTTGTTTCAGCCGCTATAAAAAATTGTATTAGCGACATAGTATCGTGAACTGTTAGAATTTATCTACATTACCGCGATAGCAGCGCCACCTATGTGACATTAAACAGAATTGTCTAACAATTTGCCACAATCATTATCAAAATTGTATTAGCGACAGAGTATCGCGAACTGTTAGAATTTATCTATATTACCGCGATATCAGCGCCACCTATGTGACTTTAAGGAGAATTGCTTGACAATGTAGTTCCAATCGTTATAAAATTGAGTTAGCGATAAAGTATCGCGAACCGTTAGAATTAGCTGCATAATTTATCTACATCACCGCGATATCTGCGCCACCTGTGTCATATTAGAGAATACCTACTAGAAATATACGTTAAGCATTGCAGGAGTAGTAATAGCAATCAAGCATCGCGAGTCATCGAAACTGACAGAGTGTTATTTATTTATTTTGTGGCGACTGTGACGCCATCTATACATTACTTGTAGGTACTAATTCAAAACACTACTTTGAGTATTATACGCAACGGAGCGTCATAAGCAGTCTAGATAGACTAAGTTCTTTATTTATTTTATTGCGATCGTAGCGCCATCTACGCATTCTTGATAAATACCATTCAAAGCGTTACTTTGAGTGTTACAGGGTTACGCCAACGATAAGGCATTGTAAGCAGTCTAAAGAGACTGAGTTCTGTATATATTTTGCCGCGACTTTAGCGCCATCTACGCTTTGTCAGGAAAGACTAAATTATTCTTGTAAACCACAGACCGTGGACAGTCGGTGACGTCACTCCGACTAGTGCACCACAGGCGGCCGGAATAAAACTCTGAGTCATATGAATAGCTCTCTACCACTGTAATTCATGGGAATAAAGACTGATGTTATACATTTAAAACGCCTACCTATCTTTTCCATACCTTTGGGTCCATAAATCATAGATTAGTTTACTAGGTTAGTTAAGGACATATCAGAATCAAGCAACGAACTCTTTCATTGGCGCCCGAACAGGGACCCAAAGGCATCACGTGGTCAGAGAGCAAGTTCTGAAATTAAACGAAAATTTAATTAAAGTGTCGTGTCCTCGCGGAAGGCCAAATAAAAAGGGAGCCGCTGATCGTGCGGAGCTTGATGAAATCTCATCTCAAGCATCGGACATTGTTCAAGGGGCGAGGGCTCTAGACACCCCCCCCCCCCCCCGACATAAACGCAGATTACACCCTTCCAAATATTGCAGCTTTAACAGGGGCAATCCCTAGAAGCTCGTCAACACGTAGAACTCTCCATGACGAATTAAACATGGCATTAGATAAATCCACGGTCAGAGGTAGAGAAGAAGCACGAGAAGATTCACTAATGAATAAATATCAAGAATTGAAGATTGAGTATGACAATTTGAGACAAGAAAATAGACGGCTGCACTCTAGACTAGAGGCATCCGAACGACGATTAGATGCACTATCTAACCGATTCCAAGATCAGTTAGAAGAACTAGAGAATAAGACGCATGATGATATTACTGAGCAGGTTAGGTCTTTGAGAAACGTTAATGAGATACGTTTTCAGATCCTCGAGGGACGTCTTAGAGATTGTATGGACCAAGATACGAGGCCTTCGGAAGCCAACATGAAGGCTTGATGGACTAAGCGTGACACATCCTGAAGAACATACATCTTCGGGTAGCCTGAAACTGACACCGAAAAATCCAATTTACGATGGAAGAACATCACCTGTTAAATTCCCTGAGGAACTGAAGGATTTTTGGGCAGCAGTTAGGCCCACAAGGGGGCAAAACGCATTTATCATAAGTAGTTGCCTACAAGGGACTCCCAGAGACTGGTGGGACTTGGTGAAGGAGGAAGGAGATGACTTTCTTTAATTTATAACAAAGTTTAAACGCAGGTACTGGGGAAAGGAAACCCAGCACTCAGTTAAAACAAAACTAGAGTTTGGAAGTTACCAGGCCGGACGTGAGGGGACATTGACGGCATACGCCATTAAGATGTTTAGAGAGGCCAGAGGATTGGCCCCTGCCCCTACAATTCAAGAAATAATTCAGAAGCTCGCTAGACATTTTAACGAAGAAATAAGGTCTACGATTCTTGGCAGACCAATAAGCACTCTGGAGAGTTTACTAGAATTACTAGAGAGATTCGACAACACCGGACCCTTCAATGCACATCGAACTGATAACCCCATTCCAAGGGACACCTGGAGAAATAGAAATCCACCCAGCCCACAACAATATACTAATCATCTTGGAGACAGGCCTAATCAATATCGACGGAACCAAGAAAGTCAAGGAAGGACAGTTAAGGAGGAAAACTGGAGAAGAACAGCACGAAACCTGGAGCCACCACAGGATAACATACGAGTAATGGACATTACAAACCACGAAGATGAAAAATTTGAAAAGGAAGCAGAGATGTCGGGAAACTTGAATAGTCTGAACCCTTACACACGCCGGGGAAATCAGACGACGAGATACTAACTATGAGGCATGTGAGCACATTAGATTTTCGCGAAGAATTGTTAGAAGAAGAAGAAAATCAACCGATAAGGAAATACCGATGTCCAACCATATACATCAACGTAGAAGGAAACAACCTGATGGCTTTAGCCGACAGTGGAAGTCAGGTCTCCTGTTTGTCGGAAAAATATTACGAAGACAATCTGCCAGTATTCAAGAACTGTCCAGTATTACCAATAGTGGGGACATCAGTTGTCGGGGCGACAGGGGGCAGGCCCGTCAAACTTAAAAAACAAATCTTTGTAACCCTAGGCATAGGAGAATTAAGATGCAAAGCAACATTCTTAATTATTCCGAAACTAACAAAGGACTGTGTAGTAGGGATTGATGTGCTTAAGCCCCTAGGGGTGATGATTGACCTTAAAAACAACACCCTCACCGTCCAAGATGAAATTATGAGCAATACGGTGGAATTATACGAGGAGGACTCTGTGGAAAACCCAGTCTAAAACCACCATGATCTAAGAATCATGGAGGTATCGGAAGAACTAACTCTGGAACAGGTAAACACAAAAATGGACTCACTGAAAGAAACGCCACAAGTATGTAAACAGAAATACAAAGACCTACTATGGAAATATCGGAAAATATTCACATCTAGACCGGGCAGGATATCATGTTACAAACACCGCCTAACCCTAATAAATGGCTACCCACCAGGTGCGAGGATTTATCCCATCCCCTTAAATTACGAAAAACAAGCGGATGAACGAATCCAGGCTATGCTCAAATGGGACATCATCCGAAAGTCTACTAGTCCTTTCATTAACCCCTTGGTCGTTACTACAAAAAAAAGTGGTAAGATTCGACTCTGCCTGGACGCCAGGAAGCTAAATGAAAGACTTGAGCCAGACCACGAAGGAACCGAGACCATGGAAACGCTTTTTCAGAGATGTCGAAACAAGAAAATATTGTCTAGTCTGGACATGAACATGAGCTTCTGGCAGATACCTCTCCACGCAGACTCAAAAAGGTATACCGCATTCCTGTATAAAGGAAAATGTTACGAATATAACGTTACTCCATTTGGTCTTAAAACCAGCACTTCTGCCTTGGTTAGGGGCCTCGAACATGTCATGATTGGACTTGGCGAGTTTGTCATCTCATATGTAGATGATATATTAATTGCCTCAGAAGATGAAGAAGAACACCTGGAACACTTGGAGAGGATTTTTGAAAGATTCCAGCAACATAACGTAACTCTAAACTTTATGAAATGTGAATTCAAACGATTTGAAACCACCTTCCTTGGGCATATCATATCAGCAAACGGGATCAGACCAGATCAGGATAAAATACAGACCATTAAAGACTTTAACGTCCCCAGAAACAAGAAACAATTACAGGGCTTCCTAGGAACCGTAAATTTTAGCGCAAAATTTAGTAAGGACATTTCTTAGGCAATATGTCCAATCTTAGAATTAATGAAAAAGGGGGCTAAATGGCACTGGAGTGAGAAGCATCAGGCCGCGTTTGAAAAGGTCAAGTCACTCCTAAGCGCAAACATTATGCTTCAATTCCCGGATCATACCCAACCATATTACCTACAAACAGATGCCAGTGACCATGCGATAGGTGCAGTCTTATACCAGCGAAACAAAGATGTCATTAAAATCATTGCCTGCGGGAGCCGAACATTACGTGGGGCGGAAGTAGCCTATTACACCACTGAGAAGGAACTTCTGGCACTAATATGGGCATTACAGAAATAGCACAGCTTTCTATGGGGTGCTACCATAACTCATAGAACTGATCATATCCTCCTGCAAACTGATCAGTAAGAGACTGACAAGATGGATCATGGCAATACAGGATTACCAAATCCAAACAGAACACTGCTCTGGAAAAGAAAATATAATCGCAGACGCTATTAGCCGCCAAACCACCAGAACGACAGCTAGTGACACAAACAGAGAAGGGAGGATCGTCATCAACCACTTAGCACAAAAACCAAGAAAGTCCATCAAAGACAACCTACTTAAACTAGTTGCAGGTCAAAAAAATGACATGAAGCTTCAAGCCATCAGAGAGAGTCTAGGTGACAAGTAGAGCTATCAATTAAGGGAAGATTGTTTGTATAAAAGATGTCAGGATGTCTGGAAAATATGCCTACCATCCTCCATGGCTAAGGAACTCATCATCAATTGCCACCAGATCTACGGACACCTTGGTGCGAGGAAATGCTACCTCATGCTCTCTGAGAATTTCTACCACCCGGGATTCCTAAAACTAATTAAAAGGAACCTAAGGACCTGTCACATATGTCAATTAAACAAAACGCCAACGCAGAGCAGTTTCTCACCCACGTACCCCATAATCCTCACTCGACCACTAGAAGCCATATTCATTGACTACTACGGTCCGCACCCAACTGCAAAGTATGGGTACAAGTATATATTAGGGGTACTTGACGGATTTAGCAAACATGTTAAGCTATATCCATTACGGAAACAAACCACAAGCTCAACCATAAACTTAATATTTGGACACTACATCCCTCTCATTGGGAAACCAGAGCGCATTGTCACTGACCATAGAACCCAGTTCACCACCCAGATCTGGAAGGAAAAACTACGTAAGGAAGGTATCAAGCACACACTCACCTCTATCCGGCATCCCCAGGCCAATATGATAGAGAGAGTCAATAGGGAATTATCAAAATTCTTTAGAATTCTGCTGGGAGAACTCAAGCACTCTTCATGGTACGACAAGATGCAAATAATCGAGAATATCCTGAACGAAACTCATCATGACACCACAGAATACACCCCAATGGAAATAATGCTGAGGAAGAAACCTAGCAGATTTTGGGAGAAGTGGATCCCAAGGACCTTGCCAAGTGAAGAACCTACTCATGAGCAGAAGCTAATATGGACCTACGACCGTATTCGAAAAAAAGGTTTCAGGAGAGCTGAAAAAACCAATACAGATAAAAGAATGACTGAGTATAGGGAGAATGAAGAAGTTCTGAACAAGGCATTTAATCTATCAGACAAAGTGTTGAAGCGTACGGCGAAGTTTATGTCAGTATTCGAACGGCCTTACGTGATAAAGAAAATCCTAAGAGAGGGAACCTATCTAATCACAGACCCCAAAAATTGTAAAGAAAGAGGAATCTTTCACGCCAACGACTTGCGTAAATACTATAGCAGCAAGTAGATAAGGAGGGGGTTGTCCTATTGATATTATAACATCGCTTGTTTTGTTCTTTTTTTTTGCTTGCTTCATTTTTTTCTTTTTTTTGCCCCTCTGTTTATCTTAGGTCATGGACGCCAATACGCAAATGGAAAGTTACCACTTCTTGGAGAAAGCGGATATATCCCTCCAAGCTTCAAGCAAAGAGCCTAGCTTCATTCGGAAGAAACTTGGGACACCCAGGATACTAGAGGGGACACCACGAAACCTGTCCTCCAAAAGGAAGCACCAGCGAAAGGAAGGGATGACGGTTTCAATGGCAGCAACCCATTTGACACCACCGCCAGTCACGATCTCAGTGTCTTCCACAGGAAGTGATCCCCAGAGCAGCAGGGGATTCCAAGAAGCATTGGAGGAGATTCGGGCTATGCTAAAAACCAGCAATTCAAACCTGACAACACCCGGAAGGGAAATAACCGAGCCAACTAAGAGCCGCCACATTCTGATCCAGGAGAAAGTGGAGGCACAACTATCTACCAAGGGCAGGGTGCCACGCCCACAGATACGACGCATTAAGCGAAATCCACCATCGCAGCTTGCCACCACTATTCGAGAGCGACTGGAGAAGAATCGGGCTAAGATCCAGAGTCTTTTTGGTCCAGATTCCGAGGATGTAGTGAAGGAAGAGACTGCCAGGGCATGGAAAAAACTCGAAAGACATTTCCAACCAGCTAATGTAAACAACAACGTCTAGGTTTCGAAAAAGAGCCCCTTAAGCAGGACCTTTTCTCGAAAAGGGGGCAGATGAGACGGTCACATCAGCTGATACACGCCACGACTAAAGACCACAGGCACGACACCTACTAGACGGCATAGCAGGTACGCTGAGGCAGCGGTTCAGACAGTCTCCGCTAGGTTCGCAGCGCGAGCCTGCCCACAGCAAACTCGAAACCGTCGGTCTATAATCACGCGTACAAGATCTTCCAAAGGCACTCCTAGATGAGTTTCAAAACCCTAAGAAAGAAGTCTTCCGATAGAACTCCAAGGGTCAACGAAAAAACGGTGGAATTGGTAAATATGTTTGCGAGTTGATTTGGGTACGCTGCCCCAGGCTCCAAATCACTCATTAATTTTTTTGAGCTTAATTTAATCTGGTTACGCTGCTCCAGGCTCCAGATAAATTCCTCTAAGTTAAAAAATTCTCTCTGGGTACGCTGCCACAGGCTCCAGTGAGTATCGCGAGTATCGCGAATTGTCAGAATTAGCTGTGTAATTTACCTACGTTACCGCGACATCAGCGCCATCTACGTAACATTGAAGAAAATTGTTTAATAATTTTGTTTCAGCCGCTATAAAAAATTGTATTAGCGACATAGTATCGTGAACTGTTAGAATTTATCTACATTACCGCGATAGCAGCGCCACCTATGTGACATTAAAGAGAATTGTCTAACAATTTGCCACAATCATTATCAAAATTGTATTAGCGACAGAGTATCGCGAACTGTTAGAATTTATCTATATTACCGCGATATCAGCGCCACCTATGTGACTTTAAGGAGAATTGCTTGACAATGTAGTTCCAATCGTTATAAAATTGAGTTAGCGATAAAGTATCGCGAACCGTTAGAATTAGCTGCATAATTTATCTACATCACCGCGATATCTGCGCCACCTGTGTCATATTAGAGAATACCTACTAGAAATATACGTTAAGCATTGCAGGAGTAGTAATAGCAATCAAGCATCGCGAGTCATCGAAACTGACAGAGTGTTATTTATTTATTTTGTGGCGACTGTGACGCCATCTATACATTACTTGTAGGTACTAATTCAAAACACTACTTTGAGTATTTATTTATTTTATTGCGATCGTAGCGCCATCTACGCATTCTTGATAAATACCATTCAAAGCGTTACTTTGAGTGTTACAGGGTTACGCCAACGATAAGGCATTGTAAGCAGTCTAAAGAGACTGAGTTCTGTATATATTTTGCCGCGACTTTAGCGCCATCTACGCTTTGTCAGGAAAGACTAAATTATTCTTGTAAACCACAGACCGTGGACAGTCGGTGACGTCACTCCGACTAGTGCACCACAGGCGGCCGGAATAAAACTCTGAGTCATATGAATAGCTCTCTACCACTGTAATTCATGGGAATAAAGACTGATGTTAAACATTTAAAACGCCTACCTATCTTTTCCATACCTTTGGGTCCACAAACCATAGACTAGTTTACTAGGTTAGTTAAGGTCATATCATAATCAAGGAACGAACTCTTTCACGCTCGATGACGATCCTTGGTTATCCATGGTTAATTATTAACTGACAGCTAAGACATCTTCGACACAAAAGATTGCAGCTGCCCATCTCACAAACTGATGATGATTACAAAATCTTACTATGCAAAATTGGAACTGAAGAAGTAAATAAAATAAATTATGAAGAATATGAGACAAATGCAAGGAATAATATCACTTACCTGAATCGCTTGGGACTTCTGGATGACACAAGACACGATACACTAGACATAATAAAAATACACTCATTTCACAGAATCTATAGAAATATAGAAAACAATAACTCGCAAAAATAAGATTAAATTCAAACATGAATAAGGAAAATAAACTGATCGCTATTAACAACAAATTGAGTTACAAGCGTCAATCGCCAACTAATGAATAACTTTTGTCAACGAGGACGATGACTATTCTAAGGAGGGAGGACTGTTACATCGCGTAAAAATTAATAAAATTTAAAATCGCGCCTGTGGCAAGGCAACCCGGCATACAACCAGGCGATTGACGAACGTAAATCACATCACTGCGATGATAACTACTTGTCGATAGGATAATTACCCGAGATGGACAAGGCAGTTGAATTGCATGAAATAAGAAAACTACCTCACCGTCGGTAATATAGAAACCAAGCCAATTAACATTAATAATTATTTAATGAAAATAACAATAATATTCATTATTGTTAAGAACAGCCGTTAAATGATTGATAATAATAATCAAACAACAGCACTTAATATTCAGCGATAACCAATAATGGATACTCAATCAATAATATCAATCACATTATTGGGGATCCGCAAATTAGCCTAAATAATATTTTACAATATAAAAACCAAAAATTCATGTATTTCATAAATACTATAAGAATATAAACTAAGTTGTAAAATAATAGATGAGTCAGTGCAATTATGACCTCGTACAATTGCACCGATCTGTCAACATAAATATATTAAGTAACATAGCTGAAAAGACGAGAGAAAGATGTACCGCATCGAGCATCAATGGACTTTGATCCCGATAGTATGAACTGCGTGAGAACTAGCCGCGAGTTCACGAGTTTACGCGACTGTCAGCAAGCATGGTCATCGAAATTGCCGACAGACGCGTGCCGATCAACAATTTATCATTGTACGTGCCGATCTACAAATTAGCAGGCACTCTCCCACTATGGGAATAATCAATAATATATAAACCCCAGATTTACCTCTGGAGGTTGTCTTTTCGCTAGTAGTGGTTCAGTCTTCAAGATCTTAACGTCGGTAATCACTCCGTCCGCAAGTCATACTGTCGGTGTCACGAATTGACCCTTCGATTGACTAGCACTACTTAACTCCAGCCAGGATTGTGCCGTTATCCAGCTATCAACAAGGAGAACTATACGACAAAACTCTTTCTCTTGCCTTCTCAAGCAAGGAAAACGCGTAAGTTATATATATAAGCATCTCAAAACTTATTATATTAACTATAACGCCAATTGTAGTGCGTGAATTGTGTACCTAGGCACCTCAAAACCTAGTATATTAGCATAAAACGCACACAATCAACCGCGGAAGTCACATATATAGGCATCTCAAAACCTGTATTATTGACTTATATAGACGCACACTTTTAATAGGTGAGTTACATATATAGGCATCTCAAAACGTGTATTATCGACTCATAAACGCATAAAACCCTTAATATTGCTTTCTCATCTTGAGAAGTAGTATAAGTCATACACATAAGCATCTTAAAACTTATTGTATATCTATCTTTTAATTAATAAAGCTTGTACACCGCAATATAATCAAATTTGTTATTACTGTGAACAACTCGAGCCGCATAGGTTTGATTAGTGACCACGATCCCACACCAAAATATAAATAATCAGAATTTACGACTGATTTAATCAGCAAACTTTCCTCCCTTTTCCTAATTTTCCCAATTTTTCCAACCTACCTTCGCCTTAGCTCGGGACGTAACACTCCTGCTCACAAATCGATAAAAAAAGATAGCAAAAATTATGGAATTACGCTTCGAATTGCTTCAAGATCCACCTCATTCTATAGGTCTGAGCCCCAGCGACTTTTATCTGTTCTCAAACTTAGAGAGATGGCTCCGTCAGGGACAGAGATGTTCATCTAATGAAGAGGTCAAATGAGAAACCGATGGATATTTTAGAAGCCTTGTCAAATCGTATTACAAAAGAGGCATCGAGCTGAAAGGAGATTATCTTAGAGAACAATTAGGATTTTGGTCAAAAAAGTTGCTTTTTCTTTGTCATCCTGCGGACTTACTGAACTTCCTAATATTCACCATAAGCATTTTTTTCAAAAAAGTGATAATTATTATTAATGATGGAAATACTTTTACAGCTGAGTTGGTTATCAAACAATCAAGTTCCCTGCAAAAACTTAACGCTCTTCGCACAGGAAAAACAAATAGAAGGGCAATGGGACAAAAACAATTCGACTTTGAAAGAAATCTGAGAAATAAATGGGAAAATCTAAAAAAAGGTGGTAAACCATACAATTTTCTCCTAGAAATGAGTAAGGAAAGAGTAATCGAGGAAGAACTAGCTACAATTGAAATCGAACTAATAATTCCTGAAAGTATAATAATTTGGTGAAGTTAACAATTATTTAAATTTATTTACACACGTAAAACATCACCGCCATTTGCCATGAGACATGTACGCTATTTTTCATGACAAGGGAATCGATAATTTGGCTCGCTAATAGTAAAGTTAGTAGCAGGGACATGCGTGCACGTAACTCCAACACATTCATTCAGCCGTGTTAATGCAAAATTGCTTTCGTATCCCAGAAAAAAAAGTGTCTGCGTGAAGCGGGGCATGACGCACGTACGTATAAAAAATATTTATATTTATTTTAATATCATCAATTTTATCAAAAACAATGATGGGAAAATAAATAATTCGAACAATTATTTTCTTTCGCAAAAAATTATGAAAAGCAATAACAATCGTTAGACACACATTGAATGAAAATAAATTAAACTACACTCGAGATTCCCTATAACGAGATTCCCTGTAATGAAACCTCTCTTTAACGAGCGCGTCACGCCTCCCTATAACGAGCAGACGATCGACCCCTCTTCCCCCACTACTACGGAATGAAGCGCGCTCGAATTTGAAAAAGTAATCAATGAGTTTGATGGCTTTTATCACAAATTAATGAATTAATCACAAATTTTTAGTATTTTGAGTATATACCATCAAATAAGTTAATTCCATATTCAATACTCACAGAAATATTTTTTATACGCTTTTAACTATGTAAATAAATTATTCACATAGCCTCACTGACAGACTGACAAGTAGGATATGGAGGGGATCCCTCTCGCGCTCGCTACAGAGAGGTCTCCGATGCTCGAGCTTCTCGTTACAGGGAATCTCTAGTGTATAACATTATATCAACGAACAACATCTTTTGAATGAAATAAAACTTTCGAAATTAATTGATTCATATTAAACATGAAAAATATAATTATGCACGTAATATTTGTCGTACTCAAATCATATATTAATACGACTGCCTTATTTCATGGAACTTTCAACACAATCATCATCAATTATAACTTAATTATACAGTCCATTTCTTGTCTTAAATTTTTACATATTCAAAAATTAATTTTCATGAAAAAAGACAGTCAGAATTGAAATGAGTATTAAAAAGTTTTATTCCTTTTGAAATCCATTTCTTTCAAATCTATGAAGTATAGCAACCGAGAATGAGCAGAAATCAATCCCTATAAATGACGTTTTGAGAATTTCAAAACTTTTTAAACAAAAATATTAGTTCATTTAACAAAACGAAACCGCAAGCAATTGGGTTAGATCAATTTTTACTAAGTTATATATAAAGTTATATCTATAAAGATAATAATTTCTGTTCTTTACAGAGAATGTTTTAGAGCCAGAAGAATCTGAATTAAGATTTTACGAAGTTTTTGATGCCTGCAAGAATTGGGAACATAAAAATAAATGAAGCAGGCATAATACTAATTTATATATATGGGTCATTGCATGGGAGATTTACAGTGAAAATTTGTTTTTCGACGAAACATTTTTTTTTGCCTTTTTGCTTCGAAAATAATCGACAAGTATTTTTTTTTCAATGTGATACTTGAAAATTTCGAGATGTAATTTTTTTAATTTTAGCACTCGGGCAAAATTTTTTTTTTTCAACAGCTCACTTTAAAAGCAGTTTTGAATATAAAACGTAACCCTTGCACTTGAAATGCGCGAAAGAGTACGAGCTTTAAAAAAATGTATAGCAGACATTTGGTTGTTTTTTTTGTAATAACAATATAGTACATTTTTATAAACAATTGAATTTTTTTTTAAATTTGGAACTAATTTTTTTTCGACATTTTTGTTTCTAAATTTTTGTTGAAGTTTTTTCAATATGCAGGCAAAATTTTGGAATGGAAAAATGAAAACTGTAGGTGTAATTAATTTATAAAATCTATCCCGTGCATTGCAACGAGCGAGCTCGCACGCTTCAACTACGCTTAAGCTTGTTTAGGCATTCTCGGACTCGAAGCACATGTGGCAGCGAATGCAGTGACCGCTGTTTTAGTTTTCTGTAAATGTTCCTCAAGTGTTCACCTATTTCAAATTAATACAGAAATGTCAAGCTCTCGATTTAACCATGTCTGCTGCAATCCGTTTAATAAAAAAAATCATAGTAGAAAAAAGCAAAAAAATTTGCGTTTTAAGTGTATCATTTAGAGTAATTTTATCGTAAAACTTCACTCATCAATTCATCATTATAACTAATGATTTGTTTTGAAATAGTCTACGCACAAGTTTGATTGTACTTACAACAAAAATCTTCCATCTCCATTTCATTTGCTTCTATTCTGCATTGTGTGCACAAAACATCATCCGGTTTGAAAATTTTAAATTTTTCAAGTATCGTGAACGAAACGCGACGCAAATTTTTTTTTGCTTTTTTCCACTATGATTTTTTTATTAAACGGATTGCAGCAGACATGTTTAAATCGAGAGCTTGGCATTTCTGTATTAATTTGAAATAGGTGAACACTTGAGGAACATTCACTAAATCAAGCTTAAGCATAGTTGCAGCGTGCGAGCTCGCTCGTTGCAACGCGCGGGACAGATTTTATAAATTAATTACACCTACAGTTTTCATTTTTCCATTCTAAAATTTTGCATGCATATTGAAAAAACTCCAACAAAGATTTAAAAACAAAAAAATCGGAAAAAAATTAGTTTCAAATTTTAAAAAAATTCAATTGTTTATAAAAATGTACTATTTTGTTATTACAAAAAAAAACAACGAAATGTGTGCTATAACTTTTTTGAAAGCTTGTACTCTTTTGCGCATTTCAAGTGCAAGGGTTACATTTTATGTTAAAAACTGATTTTACAGTGAGCTGTTAAAAAAAAAAAATTTTGCCCGAGTGCTAAAATTAAAAAAATTATATCTGGAAATTTTCAAGTATCACATTGAAAAAAAATACTTGTCGATTATTTTCGAAGAAAAAAGACAAAAAAAAATGTTTCGTCGAAAAAAAAATTTTCACTGTAAATCTCGCATGAAATGACCCATATATATTGCAATATGTTACGATAATAATGATAATAATATAATTGATATAATATTCCACTGTAAGGTATATTCAATAAATATCCTTTTCTATTGTGCATACTTAATAGTATTCATTTATATAGTACATGGTTATGTGATGAAGCCAGAGCTGGGTAAAATGGTTCTCAAAATGTATTCAAAATGTAAAATGCAAAATAGTTTCGCAAAACACATTTAAAATGCAAAATAGAAAATGGTTTCCTATTTTCTATTTAAAATAAAAAATGCAAAATGTATATTTGAAATAGGTTAGTACAAAATGCAAAATGGATTTTTAATGATACAAAAAATTACATCAAGAATATTTATTATTCATTGCGGATGTGTTCATTTGCTTTAAGTAGCAATTGCTTCTCGAATATTGCGTCCCCCATGGATCTTCTTTTTGGGCGCCAAATTATGCCTGCATAACTAAATAGTAAAATAAAATCAGTGTTTCGAAAAATGGCTGCCTGCACGAGCAGCGCGTGTTGGTTTCCCGTTAGAGAAATTCTGCCATCGGCTGTAAACTGGCGCGCGATTCAATATCTAATTAAATTTATTTGATTTCAAATCGCGCGCCAATTTTGACCAATGGCAGCATTTCTCCGGTGGGAAGCCAACATGTGCTTTTACTTGTCTAGGGCAAAACCAAAAAAAAACTAGAAAATAGTATTTTAAGTTGAAAATAGGTTGAAAACCTATTTAAAATGGAAAATGCAAAATGGTTTTCTTCTTCCTATTTAAAATACAAAATGGAAAATGGCATTTTGCATTTCAAATAGGTATTTGAAATGGATTCATTTGAAATAGTTACCCAGCTCTGGATTAAGCAAAATGCAAATTGTAAAAGATGATTAGAAGTTTTTAAGCATCTTCAATAAAAATATTTAGATTAAATTTAGGTTTTTAAGGTAGTTGTCGTGCGAAAAAAGCAGATCTCTGGAAAAAAAGTTTTCCATGATTTAAAAAATTGAAAAGATGTTAACAATTGTATTTTATGTAAGAAAAACCATTTTATTTTGTGGAAGAATTCAAACCTTATACGAAGAATAATACTTTCAATAATTTATTTTATAATAGAAGTTTTTTTCACTATTGCTTTTCAAGAATTAAAAAGAAAGAATTGGATTTTCATGAATCATCGTTCCATTCTTCGGGGAGAATATTCTTTATACAACTCTACTGTTTCCAATTTTGAAAGTAAAGTTTTCAGTGGGTGAAATTGTCAAAATTGTATTCAAAAAGAAAGTTTTTGAAATAACTATATTTGAAGAATATTTACTTATTTTCAAAACTGGAAATAGTAGAGTTGTAGAAAATATATTTTCCGAGACAAATAAGTCATGACTTATGAAAACTCAATTATTTTTTAAAAATTAGTAAGAAGCGATAGTGAGGAAAAATTCTATTGCAAAAAACATGATTAAAAGTATCATTTCCCGTAAGTTTTAAATTTATTTTATAAAAGAAAAAAATTTTCCTTCATGAAACACAACTAGTTTTATTATTTCAACTTTTAAAATAATAGAAAAACTTTTTTTCCAGACACCTGTTTTTTCGCACAACAACTACCTCAAGAAAGTCTGTAACAATGTTGTGAGCAAATTTATGATAATAACATTTAATTGGAAATAAATAATGCTACAAATGCGCCGAATTAATTACATTTGAATAACGTTACATTTTATATCCGTTTTTTCAGTTTTTATATAGTATGTCAAAGCGATTCGTGTGTCACGTCCCGCGACTAAACCGCCACAAGTAACAAGCAGATTAAGAAATCAATAAAGGCATTACAGTGAGTGTCATTTTATCGACGCAGGTTATAGACAAATCTACAGATCAATAGGATGATCAATATGAAATTACCATGTGTCGTTATAATACCCATACATGATAAGAAATCGACTGAGCCAGAGAGAAAGTGAATGAAGCTCTACAGTACCAACGCACTACTACATGCATTTACGTGTTCAGTTAGTTAGTCAACGTCCGATTTCAACAATGTAACCAACGCGAGTCCAGTCCAGCGTCTTTGAATCTATACCGCGAGTGCAATCCAGTCAGTTTAGTCCAGCTTAACCAGATTTCTACCGCTAGCCAACCCAAATTCTAACTCGACGCTGAGTTCAACGACTTTAAAAGTGAAGGGGGATCACCTTCCAAATTCTCTTTGAAACTGGGATCAAAGAATCAACTAGATCAACCGTCTGGACTACGAATTTACTATATAGCAGCAACTATCTCAAGATTACAACGAAGACTCAACTGACCACATTCGCTTTACTGGATTCAATTAATCATCAACCAATTTACAACTCAGGGGAATTACGGGGGTATTTCAATTTTCAATTCAATTTCCATTTCCATGGTGCTTACTCGATATAATTTTAACTGTCAATAAATATATTTTATATCATTAAACATTCTCAATCACTGACTATTCCTCATCCCCTAGAGAGGATCCTTCCGATCCTTACATAAAACGAGGAGATCTTTTGAGAAGAGAAATGTTACGTTTCTGACGTAACATAACCAATCTCTTTTTTGGTGCATCGGCCGGGAAAACTTAGTCAGTGAATGGGATATCGAAATTTTATAATTACTAAGAATCCAAATTTTATAAATTACAATTATAATTTATCTGATTTCACACATATTTTGTTAAAATAAAATAAATTTGATCAAATCACGCAGGGATTTGACCTTGAGGCTAACCTAAGTGATCAAACGACTTATTTTATTTGAAATTTTATTTATCTGAATTTCTGAAAGTACAAGGATTACATAGGATTTTGTGCTTGAGTCGTGCCTGTCTAATCTCGTACTTCTTTAATTCTAAACTGTTAACTAAGTTCTAATTCGAGTTAAAACGAGAAAAAACAGCACACGAGACTATAAGTCCTTTTTAGATTCGTTGAACGGTCACCATTTGATTACGATCAATTGGGTAAGGCAAAATTCAAGTGCTCATGCAGTATCGTTTGAAACTTCTATTTCGGCGTAAAGCTACCGTTCAGCCAGTTCGCTAGGGATTACTCTATGTCAAAGTTCACTTTTTAAAAATGATCAGATTTTAAGGCATGATGGCTCATTTTCTTATTCAGACGTATTTAGAAAACTCCACTGTCTTCGATTTGTTAATTAATCTCTTATTTTCTTGCTGCTAATAAAAAATGTTGAAAAATCAAATAAATTGTATAAAAAATAGCTTTTACTAAAAAAAGACATTTTATATATTTAAAAATTTTCCCCCGATAAATTGAACGTTCTTCTCTAATATTGTGTATTGAACAAACGCATTAATATTTTTAAGGTGGTAATTAATTGAGTGTTTCAAGGGCTTCCTATCAAAGGTTGAAGCTCCTTAAGTCCTTCTTAGGTCAAGTTCAAAATAATTTGCATGTGCAAATATTACATAAGATTATTATTATTATAAAGGACAGTAATATGATATTTAATTTATAATTTCATATTTTCTAATAAACTGCATGGATGTGATTTAGTTCTTTTATTTTATTGCACTCATTAATTCTTAAACCATAAATCGCGATAAATTATGTTCTAAAATAAGATTAGAATAATTTTCAATTCTTTTTTTATGTTAAGTAGCTTCTTTACACAATTTAATATATTTACTAGTTGAATATTAATTTTTTGTTGTATTACATATTTAAAATGTTGCACGTCATAAGAATGACGCGTCATTCATATGTGCAAGTGATCAGAATTGTTGATAATATCGGTTGCAACATTACCATATAGGGACCGAGCGTTCGGCGGGAGGGGATAGAAGAATCGGTCGCCGCGCTCGCAGTGGCGAAAAGTAAAACTTATGGAGTAAATATATGTACGTGTTGTTATAGCAAAATTCAATAACAATGGGTTTTTCATGTTGTATAGTTAACTGTAAAAATACAGCTTCGAATAACAATTATAAATTTTTCGATTCCCAACTGCCGCACACAAAATACAGCAAAGAGTTCAATGGATTTCTGCAATAAGACTCATATTGTCAAAGCAAAAACTTTAACGATACCCAGTCAGAAGAAGATAAAGAATAAATGTTGCAGTACGGTAACCAAGGAGTATGCTGAGATAAATCATTGAGTGAAGAACCCCAAGAGTTGGGAACGTGAAGACGTTATTTTCAAGGCTACGAGTCACTGTAAAAAGAGGAACAACTTTTGGACATAGCTGGAGTTAATTATGGCACTTTTGATTTTTTGTTAGAAAAAACACTCATTTAGTCGAAAGAATTCTAATCCTAAAATACATAATTAAATTGTTCAAATCTGGTCATATTTTTGATTTACAGAAATAAATCTTACCTACTGAATGTAAATACATATACAGAAAATAATTACAGTACCGGTCAGAATTGTCCGGCCACCTGTTTTTCGATAATTGCTTAAATTATCTTAATTTGAATTATGTAAGTGAAAAAATTTGTTCTCTTAATTAATTTTAAAGCTATCAAAATTCTTTATAAAATGAGCCCAGCATGAATTCGTTTTGTTAAATTTTGAAGAAGTTATTGCAGAAATAGTAAAGATTTCAATGCTTTCTTAAATTTTAAATAACTTTCAAAGTAATTAACATTTTTTAATGTTCTTGGACTAATTTTAAAACTAAATTTCTAGAAAATCGACCAGAATTCTTGGAATTGATGTGTAATTTTTTTCTTACATACTTCACAAGGTTAAAGTTCAAATAAAAAGTTGGAAAAATTCCAATTTTGCTTTTGCTTAGAAAAACATTTTTATAAGATATATAAAACATATAATCATGAATTTTGTATAGAATCCCCTTAAAATATATATTCATATGATCTTTATTATGATTTACTTACAGATGAAATGTTTTCGAAATTTCCCTACTTTTTTTTTACAATTTTAACTCCTTGCATTATGCAAGAAAAAATTTGTAGATTCATAATGATAATTTAATACGATTCTGTAGAATCTTAGCTCTAAAATGAGCCCAAGAACATTAAAAAATTTTGATTACTTCGAAAGTTATTTAAAATTTAAGAAAGCATTCAAATCTTGACTATTTCTGCAATAACTTCTTCAAAATTTAACAAAACGAATTCATGCTGGGTTCATTTCATAAAGAATTTTGATAGTTTTAAATTTAATCAAGAGAACAAATTTTTTTACTTATATAATTCAAATTAGGATAATTTAAGCAAGTATCGAAAAACAGGTTGCCGGACAATTCTGACCGTACTGTACGAGCTAACAACCTTGCAATCGTCGTGTAAACATATCACGAACATAATCTTACATGATCGAGTCTATCTTAGTAAAATCACAATTTTCCACTGTTATACTTACTGTTTACAATTTTTATATATTGACACTCGATGTTGTTAATACGATTGAACTCCAATCGATGCTCTGTAACTGCTCTATTTTGATATACAAATTATTTTCATGCTATTTACCTGGCATTGCTGCAAAAACTTTACTCCATTAGTTCGTCTGTTTCAGTCACCAGATAACGCGACATGCTTTTCTCGGTCCCTATTGGCTTTTCTGAATTTGCCTGACTAATGTCACTCTTGGATACTTTCATCCCAAGATAACGTCATTGCCTGGATACTTTCTTTCCTAGATATTTCATCGACTAGTAATTGTTTCTTCGGACAATTTGCCTACGGCCCATTTACGATTAAGAATAAAAGATGCTGTGAATAGACCTTTAGGAGATGAAGTTTACCAACTCTCCATAAGCGTGACGCGTCCAACGTGCTCTGGTGAGAAAACTTCGCACATACAAACTGCAATCACTAAGGAATCGCTATTTCGTTTTTAGTTGGACAGGGCTGGTGACCATAATTTTAACAAGCCAATGATGCCAATTCCACAATTTTGCTACATGGGTCTGGCAACGCTGCACATTACTCCAATCGTAGCAGCCCCCTGCATCTTAGCCAGAATGCACGTAATCCGCGAAACGAAATTGTCACAAGTATTGACCGTGGCCGCTAGGGGCACTGATTGTTCATGAGGCCTGAATTCATTTTAATGCATGGGAAAAATGGATAAAAATTAAATTTTTGGGGATAAAAACTACTTGATCATATTTTTTTTTACAACACATTAAACTAGAAAGTTTTAAATATTATTTAAAGCAATTTTTACTGATATAAAGGGTAATATGCTTGAAATTTGGGCGAAAATTGTCTTTGTAATTCTGGCTGAAAATTGAAATCAAAGTTCTGTTATCTTCGTTTTAACATTAATATTTACATTGTGATTATTAAATAAAAATACAATATTTATTCCTATTATCAATATTATTGATATTATATCAGTCTTACATATCATAATAGAAAAATTGGCTATTGAAATTCCATTAAATTGAATTATAATACGGGTATTAATTATATCATCTTGATTTTGTTAGAAAAATTAGATTTTATTATAGGTGTTATGACTAACGGTAAGATACCCCTTCTATTAGCACTCGAGGCCTATATAATGTAGAGTGCAGGGCCCGCTCCTCAGTTCTTGTCCGACCAATAAAGTACTAACTACTGAGATTTCTAAGCGAATGACTCAGTAACATTCTTCAAACATCTTTGTACGTTATTACGCATAACATTTTTTGGCGTTCCTACCAGGATCCGCTAAGTTTTCTCGGTTCTCGAAATTCTACGGAATAAATTAATTGGTACCACATAGAAACGCGGACGGCACTGAGAAAAGAAACTGGATTCTACGGACCAGAAGCAAGTGAGAATCTTACGAGATTCATTAAGGCAAGAACTCCGGACTTCACTACGGTAAGCCCGAAAGAAAATAAAATAAGTGAATTAGTATTTATCTGAATATAATTAGGCGCTGAACATAGTAGGCCCAATACTACGTAAATTCAGATTAAAGAACATTCAAATTGGAACGAGTCCCGCAAACAGGCGGAAGAGGTACGTCACATAGACGGTAAGAACCTAAGAAGAATTGGACCAGGTTGACCAACGCCCATAACCTCTATAGCAGCAAATAACTAACCGGTTTCCAGCAAGCAGCAGAGTAGTTGATACGTCATCGCTTGAGAAAGTCACAGCGGACTCCACGGAATCCAGAGACACTGAATCTCAGCTGTTAGCGGAAGCGAGAAACCGTAAGCATAAAAAATACATATAAATCTAAGCATTGTAACTTCGCGACTTGAAGCGATCTCAGGCCATCGAGTATAAGTACTCCTTACGTTCGTTGAACGGCGACTGTATTACATTACAGGCGAGGCTAAGTAGTGGTGTGATCGGGTCGACTATACTCCTGGTGTTCCAGAGCACTGGTCGTTCCTCAATAAAAAAAATACACTACTATTAAAATCTAAGGAATTGCAATAGGCGATTGCTTCGAATTTTATAGTATTAAAAAACCGAAACATTTAATATTGTAACGCGACACATCCATTCGTTACGCAAACATTCATCAAAATAGGGAAATTAGGTGAAAATAGGCACACCGGCGTTTTACAAATATCAAAACGGTACTTTGTACCAGATCGACTTGTCACTTTTTCTAAACCTTCCATCCGCGACAGCTCCAATGTCTAGAGTTCATTCACCCGTCCGAACCAAGTCCCCCTCCCACACCACGGAAGAACTGTTGGGACGAATGCTCGCCAAAATGGAATCTCTCACTCTCTCTTTCAATATGCTTAAATGAGAAAACTACAATAGAATAGACGAGATCTCTATGCTGGCAGTGAAAGTAGGTTGCTCGGGAGAAGTGGAAACCGACAGGGAAACGACACAACGACTAGAAGTGACCAATGACTCTTCGTCCGAAGAAGAGCGAGAAGACAAGCAAGCACAAGAAAATTTACGACTCAGAAATGAAAACATCAACACACAGCCTTTCGTACGATTCCCCGTCCCCTCAGCACCACACATCATCGAAGAGGACAGAATCAAAGCAAAGACCGCGATTGAAACTATACGAGGAATCAGCGGACAAGACGACATGGGAATAGAAGATTTCATTAAAACTGTAAAGAGAGCAAAATCGAGATGTTCACAACCTAATTTACTACTGGATTTAATTATGGCAAATAAAATTACTGGCTTCGCAGAAAAAGCAATAAGATATCTACAAATAAATTCATACGAAGATTTATATGATGCAATAAGACAAAATTTGAAATCATCAAATTCAATTTTAGCTTTAAAATCAAAACTAGAGAGTTGTAAACAAGGAGCAACTGAGTCTGTCCAAAATTTTACACTTAGATTCAAACAGATTATAAACGAAATCAATTACGCTGTACAGGCACAGCATATCAATCCTACCGAACGTCGATTGAAAATTAAGCTCGAAGAACAGGAAGCAGTGAACCGATATCTTTCAAACCTTAGGAAAGAGATAGGTATACAGATACGACTTTTAAAACCCAATCCAATAACGGAGGCAAAGACGCATGCCATAGAAACCGAAATGTGGTTAAGAGAAAGTCAACCTACAAGAACACAGGTAGTCACGAGACCTGTATTGAAGTACCTACCTAGGCCGTAACCACCATCACGACCTAACGCCAACACTAATGGGATAAAAACACCCAATCATTCACTACCACTGGAAGACCGGGTAAGAATGAATTGTTATAAATGTGGTAAATAGGTCATTTTGAAAATCAATGTCACATTAGGCAGGGTTTTCAACCTGGCCAGAACGTCAAAAGACCCCCACAACCAATAAGAATGCTACAAGAGGAAAGCACGGATGCAATAGAAATGACACCGGAAGAAGTACAAGAACAAATAGATTTCGAGGACTCAGCCGAGTTTCTGCCGTATGCGAAAGACTCATATCTATTAGAGCAAGAAGAAGAACAGGAAGTTACCGACTTCTAGTCGACTCGGGAGCAGCAATCAACCTGACTAAAGAAAAAATCCTAGACGAACGAGACATTAGACAAAAACACTTTAAAAAATTTGTTATGGGACGGGACGAACACGTTTCATGTGAAACCGTAAAATGTAACTTTTTCAATAAAGAACACATATTTCATATTATCCCCAACGATTTTCCCCTACCGGAAGATGGAATTATCGGACTCAAATTTTTCTCGAAACATGACCGATACGCAATTACATCAGATTTTTTAGTTTTGGATAAAAAGAAATTACCGTTACAGGTAGATGGAGATTTTATTCCTGCAAAAACATCAAAAATATTTAGAATCCCGGCGGCAGGAGACGATCAAGATGTATTAATAATCGATCAAGACACAGTACCGGACGGGATATATAAAATTATGGACGGAATTATAAAAGTACCAATTCAAAATCGCTCAATGAAACCAGCAGAAATACCAAAAAGAATTAAATATGAAGAAATTTATACTATGCGTTCCCGAGACGTGAACTTTCCAAAAAGGGATGAATCATGGCAACGATTACAAGAAATTCTTAAATTATCAAAATTGGAACATTTGGAACCAGAACAAAAGGAATTTATTAAAAAGATAAGAAAATATCAAGAAGTTTTTTCACTTGACACTGAACCTTTGCCATCTACAAATCTAACGGAACACGAAATTGTACTTAAAACTGGAAAAATCATTAATTTACGATCACACAGATTACCCGAAAAACACAAAGAATTTGCATTACAAGAAACGGAGAAACTTTTGAAAAAAGGAATCATTAGAGAATCCCAATCACCGTTTAACTCTCCATTATGGATAGTACCTAAAAAAGGAGATAAGTTGAGAATGGTCATAGACTATCGAAAAATTAATGAAGACACAGACCAGGATGCTTATCCCTTGCCCGTGATAGACGATATCCTTGATCAATTAGGCAACGCAAAATTCTTTTCTGCCTTTGACTTATCAGCGGGCTTTCACCAAATCCCGATGAAGGAGAAAGACAAAAAATATACAGCTTTCTCCACTTCACAAGGACACTTTGAGTACAATCGAATGCCTTTTGGATTAAAGAACGCACCTGCAACCTTCCAGCGAATGATGGACAATGAATTCCGCGGATTAATTGGTAACAAATTTTTAGTTTACATTGACGATATAGTTATCTTCGGAGAAACTATCCAACAACATAATCAAAATATGGAAGACGTTTTGCAAAGAATCAAACAACTTGGACTACGTTTAGAACCCAGTAAATGTGATTACTTGAAACCTGAATTAGAGTACTTAGGACACATAATAACCAAAGAAGGTGTGAAACCTAATCCAGAAAAGTTAAGCGCGATCAAAAACTTTGAAGAATTGAAAACCGTGAAGGACGTGCAATCCTTCCTAGGACTATCTGGTTATTATAGAAAATTCATAAAAAACTTTTCAAGCATTGCAAGACCACTCTCTAAGCTAACTCAAAAAGACACAATATTTGACTGGACATTAAACTGCGAAAAGGCATTCTACGACTTGAAAAATGCATTAATATCAGCACCAGTGTTAAGGTTTCCGAATTTTAAAGAACAATTCACCTTAACAACTGACGCCTCAAATCAAGGCTTAGGAGCAGTTCTTAGTCAAAATGGACACCCATGCTTATTCATCTCAAGAACTCTCAACAAAGCCGAAGAAAGATACAGTACCTCAGAAAAAGAGCTTTTAGCTATAGTATGGGCTATGAAGCGTTTGAGACAGTATCTCCTTGGTAACAAATTCAAAATTCAAACAGATCACAGAGCTTTGGTCTGGCTCCATAACGTCAAGGATCCTAGCTCAAGATTGCTACGATGGCGATTGAGAATGGAGGAATACGATTACGACATTGAATACGTAAAAGGAAAAGAAAACAAAGTTGCAGACTGTTTATCCCGACTTTTCCCTATAACATCTGATATTTCAAAACAATCAATGTGGGGAGCAGGAATATCCGATAAGGATGATGGAACTGCGGAATTAAAAACTCAACCACAGAAAATCGAAATTTTCGGTACCCCAGTTATAACAGAAGATAGGGTACTAAAAGGAGAGGAAAAGATCGATTTACCACCAAGAAGGATGAGAGAACCTTCGGGGGAAACAGAGAACGAATCTACAGAAGAAATGACAACCGAAAAACTTGACATGCATACGGAATTTATAAATTGGAGACTGCAACCCACCTTCGGCAAAGTTAAGACAAAACCTAACGCGATAGGAAAGTTATGGAAGGAAATAAAAAAGGAGGAAATGCCCGACTATGATGAAGAAGATTGGCTCATAAAATTAAGTTGGATTATAGAGGAAATTAATAGCAAAAAATTAACCATCATAAGGCTTATTTTCAGAGACCCACTATTTACCCCACTGCAAAAGGAAATACTCCAGGAAATGATGGAATTTCTCGCAAATTATTACCCTCACCTAAATTTCCACTTATGTTTCACGCCTACCAGAGAATTGACAAAAGAAGAAAAGCAAGCTATAATCAAAGAAGCACACTCCACTCATCTTGGAGAGAAGAACACGCTTGAAAAGGCTAAGACCATCGGCTTATGGCTCGGAATGGACAATGAATTTAAAAAATACGTGCAGTCTTGCCCCATTTGCCAACTACAGAAAACAACGCGCATAAAGAATCAAGCGAAGAGCATATTACCTGATATACCTTTAGCACCTAACGAAAAATTGGCACTAGATATCTTTGGACCACTCCCCGAAACACAAAAAGGAAATCGTTACATACTCAGTATGCAAGATAGACTAACAAGATATACAGTTCTCGTACCTTTGCAGAATGAATCATCGAAATCAATAATAGAAGCCTTAATCGATCACTACATTTATACTTTCGGAGCACCTAAGACCATACTTTCTGACCAAGGATCAAACTTCTTATCGGAATTAATGACACAATTTGAAAACGCAATGAACATTCGGCATATTAAAACAACTGCATTCCACTCGCAATCAAACGGGAACATCGAAAGAATGCACTCTACACTAGTAAACCTGATCAAGACTAGTATTGCTGAAAATAATAAACAATGGGACGAAAACTTAAAATACATCAATTTCGTCATCAACACTACTAACAATCAAACGACTGGACATTCTCCCTATGAATTAACATTCGGAAGAACACCCAATATCCCGTCAACGGTCAACACCTCACCTAACCTAACTTATCAGGATCTGATAAGGAAATGGAAGAAGAAACACGAAGAGATCATATCCAAAACGCGAGAGAGAATCCAGGTAGAAATGGAGAAGACAAAATGGAGACTCGACGAAAATATAACTAGAAAACATCCAATATATAAAGCAGGAGATCTTGTCAAAACACTTAACAACACTATGCAAAATAAATTAGAACCTGCCTGGAAAGGTCCTTTTGAAGTCATAGATTACATCGACAATAACAATCTAAGAATTAGAAATAAAGATAAGATCATTCGAATATACATAGACCAATGTATGCCGTATTTTTCAGATGCTGATACAGATGATAACTCTACTAGCACTAGCTATCATTAGTCACACTGTACATTAGTTACAAGTTCGGATTATTTGGATTGTAAAAAAAAATTGTATCCCGAAAAGAATATGCTTATTTTGCGTTAAAACTAAAATAGAGACACACACGCATGTGATCACTTACAATGCGAGTGTTCAGCCTTTGCTAACTGAACCACCCCAAAAATAGACGTATCAAAATTTAGGGACTAAATTCATTCTAAACAGGGGAGTGTTATGCCTAACGGTAAGATACCCCTTCTATTAGCACTCGAGGCCTATATAATGTAGAGCACAGGGCGCGCTCCTCAGTTCTTGTCCGACCAATAAAGTACTAACTACTGAGATTTCTAAGCAAATGACTCAGTAACATTCTTCAAACATCTTTGTACGTTATTACGCATAACATAGGACACTTTGTATTTTATATTTTAAAACTTCTCAGTAATTGAAAAAATTACATTTTTATGAACAAAACTTTCACATAAGGAATGAACGTACATTTGAAAAAGTAACAAATATAACGAATTTATAAAATTCCTTTATAAGTATTTGAAAACACTAAGAACAAAGATGTTTGTAATAAATAATAATCAACATAATATACTATATTTCATAATAATATAATGGATATTTAGAGCTCACATGCACATAATTTATTATGTGTATTTTATCTATAATTAGGGATGGGCGATCTCGATTCGATTCTACGGAATCTACGGAATCTACGGAATTTTTTACTCGATTAATCGGTTGGATTGATATTTTTTTTCGATCTTTACCAACGATTCTCCTTTCTTTTTTTCCTGTTTCCTATTTCTATGAACTGTTCCTATGAACTGTTTTTTAGTTTAAAAGTGAGATCGAGGGGTCGACCACGAGAATATCCTTAATGTGATATACAAAGTATATTAATATTATTAACATTATAATAATACTTCATATTTATGCCAAAAATTGTATCATAAATAATACTTTAAGTGATATGCAAAGTTCAAAGTATATTAATATTATAAACTTTGTTGTAATACTTCATTTTTATGTCAGAAACTTTACCACTAATAATACGCATTGCTTTAGAAATTGTGCAATTTTAAAAAATAAAAAACGTTCCTGATTCGCTAATATGGTGTGTTTTTAAAGCCTAATTTCCTTTTTTATTGATATAAACACTTTTTTATTTTGATTATTTAAATTCACAAAATATGCAAGTAACAATTATATCTCCAATTGTTATAAAACATTTTAAAAAAAGGTTATTTTACAGAAATTTATCATTTTCAGAAAAAGGTATCGATTTTTGAAGATCGATTCAAAAATCGATCTTTTTAATCGCTTAATCGATCAAATTGAATCAATAATTTCAAAATCAATTCTTTTTTTTGAAGATCGCCAATCCCTATCTATAATACCTTAAGTTCAGTCAGTCAGCTTTGTTGATTTTTTTATTCAAAGCGTTTTAAATTTAGTATAGATTAAATTTTAATAAGTTAAAGGCGCTCATGATAAATAAACCCCAAAACAATGCACTTTTTCAGAGCATTATGTGTAGCCTGTTTTGCAACCTACAGCAACAAATTTCCGCATTTTCACTTAAATTTTTATATCACCGACTGTTAAAACCATTCCAATTTACCTAAAAAGCACACAAAAGCACTTCAGACACCAATTTTTCACAAAAAACGTTAAATTTCAATGTTCTATAATGCTAATCTGTATAAGGTCGGCCTCATGAACAGCCAGCGCCACGGTGGCCAACGGTCAACATCTGTGACATTTTCAACTCCAGAGATTCCGGGGTAGAGTTCTAAATTTCTCGGACATTTAAAATCCGGTCACTTTCTCGTGACTGTGACCGTCATTTTAAGACAACTTGAGAATTTACAGAGAATTTATGGGAATTTTATCATACCTTCACCAATATTTTCTTTATCATTAAACCTTATAATATTGTAAATTTATTTCGAAACACTATGAATTGCAATAGTGAAGGTTTCATAAAAATAAACTACGAAAAATGTCAAGTTTTATCGGAATTCAATATCAAAAAAAAATTTTGTATAGCGATTATATTAAATTCAAACATAAAGAACAAGTAATTCAAGTTTTCTTCGCACAAATTACGCTTTGATTTAAATAATTGTTTGACAGTTTCGGGACAGTTTATGCACTTTTTTAAGCGCTCTACTTGTCGAGTGGCATGCTTTCTGTACACCTGATCACAGTATTTGCACATGAAAGAAGTTTTATTTTGTTTATCAATAATTTAAAAAAAAAATCCAAACTATATTCTTTTTTTTCCATTTTTATTGCGCACGTTACACGAACTTCTAGAACAAAGCATTTATCAAGAATAATTGAAAGCTTGAACCGTTACGGAAAAATATTTTTAAATTTTCATAAATTCTGGAAGAGCACATTCATCAGAGAAATTCTCAGTCATATTCCCGTGCTCCCAGACATATTCCGGGTCACATAAACTCTTTAGAACTCTATTCTGGGGGCTGAATCCAGGTTTGCGAAGGTAAAATACCTAACGTAATTTACATGGTTTTCTACACGTAATTTACTATGTATATTACGTGGAGTTTTTCTACACGTAATTTACGTGTATGCTAGACTTAAAGTTTTGGCGGGTGCGCAAGCTAGCCTAATTTTTGTGTATCGTTCGCGAATCTTGTCATTTCGTTAATAAATGTCAAAATTATAATTTAAACATAAGTAAGGGTGGTAGGCCAATGCACGAAGATTACTTTTTTCCAGGAAAAGATGCATTGCCATTGAAAATGATTTGCTAGCAGATGAGCAGATGCATATTGACAAAAGGCAAGATAGCACTTGCACTTTAAGTATGAGTCTTATGCTCAATAAAAGAAATATTTCTTCAGAAGAAATAGTGCTGTTAAACAATAACGCTAAAGTAAGTCTTGTGCTTAATGCTTATATGAAATAAAACTTCAATATCAAGTCAATTAAAAAGAATTAACCGTGGATAAAATTATTTGATAGTAAAGATGGTTCACAAAAGAAATAAAAAATGTTCTTAATTTTGCACAAATTATAATATAACTATTAAATTTAGTTTATGTATTTTTAGTACTTTTTTAATGAACAATTTTTTTCTTCAGTTAGGAATCGAATGACATAGAATTTATAAAACTATCTTTCTAAATCTCAATACTTAACTATTGACATGTTAAAAAATTAAGGTTATAAATAAAATAAAATTTGAGTTTGAATTTTTGAACATGAAATTATTAAATATTATTAATTTATTTAAAATTAATTAGTTGAGTTTGAAATTTCTGCCACTCTCTACATTATCGGAGAATCACTAGTCGCGTATCAGATAGGATACGTTGCCAACAGGTATCCTCGAAGACAATTTCAAACTCTTATATCGCAAATAAATGCAAATTAAATTCAAATTTAAAGAATTTATAATCTTTCTGTGGAAAAAAGACGCTTTCGACTGCGCTGGGATTCGAGCCCAGGTCTAGCAGTCGACCAGCAATCGAAATACCTGGGCTCGAATCCCAGCGCAGTCGAAAGCGTTATTATTAAAGCTATCGATATTATTTTATTTTGCTGTAAATAAAGGATCACTGAAAAGCTTATAAGCTTTACTTTACGTTTTTTAAAAGGTTTTTTTATTTCCGTAAGGTCCTCTTGAGATGGATGATTGTTATTCCCAGAATTGTATATTTTCGTCGATTTCACTTTACAGATCTTAAGATAAATAAAACAATAATTTAGTATAAGTATAGAGCAAAGTGATCACAACATTAACAAACATTACGAAGTCTGTATATTACTATAATATTTATTGAAAAGAAATTTACGTTATCCTGAATATAACATATTACAGTAGTTCGGTAAATATTTATAACTTCTCTAGGTTTTCTGTTAAAATTATTGATATTCCAGTGATTAGCAAAAGATAATAAACAAATAAATTAATAGATTTTTATTTTTATTTACTTACCTGTGACCTAAAAGCCGATCGTAAGCACTGTTTTTTAAAATTTGGTCACACTATAAGCTACATTGAATATGCAATTAACTACAGTTTTCGACGTAAATTACGTTATTTACGTATTTTACGTGATTTACATGGAAAGCCTCAAGTTACGCGTAATTTTGCAACCCTGGCTGAATCGTAGAAAGAAGGAACAGCAGATTTGCATTTGCACGGAAGAATGCATGGAGACTAGATATAAGGAGACCAATCTCTTATGGCCGTACTTCACAAAACACGAAATGAAGTTCTGCCAAGTACTTAGTTAGGTAACTTTCCGATGAGGGCACTTGTGTTCCCTGAGTGCAAAATGTCGGCATCCACGGTTTATAAGCATCATCAGAGATGAGTTGGGAGATTGCTAAAGTAATGTATTTAATTTCGAGTGATTTTCCGCAGCGCGCCCTATTGCGAAATGCTCTTGGGAACTAAAATGAAAGGTTCATGCTACTACTTGAAGGGTAAAACAGAGCTACTGTTTATCACTTTTGCAGCGCTCCCAATTGCGTACAGCTTTTTCGGAACTTTTTCGAACTAAAATTAAAAGTCCGCGCTGTTATAATAACATGTGGGAGCACACACAATGAAGCGCGTCATGTCAGTGTATCCCCACTAACTTGCTTCGATTTCACGCTGTCGGTTGTCGAGTTAAAATCAGAAATTGTATTTTTCTCGACTTCATGCAAAGGAGGCGCGAAATAGACTCAGAATTCAAAATTACGGAATATAACATAAAAAAATTACACTTTTTTTCTATATACATTGAAAAATATTGATCTGAAATAAGTATCTAAAAGATTTTGTGAAATTTTAAGATAATTTAAATACTTGAAAAATAATTTTTTAATGAAATTTAAAGTCAATAAATGCTTAAAGATTCGAAATAAAATATCGATTTTAGCATTTTTTTTTTTAAATTATGTAGAGAATATTTTATAATAAGATATCATTCAAGATGAAATACAAGTTTCAAAAATGAAGGGTTTGAACATTTTTGTAATAGGTAACATCTTTGGTATGAAAATTTCGATAAATAATTGTAAATGAAGTTTTTGCTGATTTCATGTAGTTCATCCACAAAAATTAGACTTCAGGCAAAAATAGATAAATTTTTTTTCAAGAATAGCAATATTATTATTGAAGAGATCATTTGGAAAAAATAAGAATAGTTTCCAAGAAAAAAAATTAAAACATAAAAAAATAATTCATTTAACAAATTTTATTTTTACCCGAACTTGTTTTCTTATCGCTTCATACCAAATTTTAGAAAATGATGTGATTCTGTGAAATGACGGATAATTTTTTTAAGAAAAAGACTTTCTACAACTTAACCGTTTCCATTTTTTGAAAATTATAATAAATTCTTTAATGGATAAAAGCATTAAAAATAAAATTTCCAAAACAAAATTTTTGTAAAAAAATTACTGAATTTGGTAAAAACTTATTCATTTTAGAAATATGGAAACGGCTAGGTTGTATTAGGTCTTTTTCCTGAAAAAACGATTCTGGATTTATTTGAATCACATCATTTTTTTTTAAATTTGGTTTGAAGCGATAAGAAAAAATGTCGGGGTAAAAATAAAATTTGTTAAATTTATTTTTTCTTATGCTTCAAATATTTTTCTTGGAAATTAATCTCTTTTCTTTGAAATGATCTCTTCAATAATAATTTTTCTATTTTTGGAAGCAAAATAATCTTTTTTTACCTAAGACATATGGCAATTTCAATAGATGAATGTAAATGAAGTGTTTGCTGTTTTAAGAAAATACATAAATTGTATGTGAATTTACACCTCAAACTTTTCTTGATATGAAGCTAAGTCGACAAACGGTTGCTAAAAAATAAAATACATTGAATACAATTTTTTGGAATTTAACATCTTTTACATGACAATTCGTATGTATACATATATATAAACTACCATCGGAAATTACAGATTGACCTGGAGTTTCAACTTTCGTCAAAGTGTTTTATTTTATAGAAAGATATTACAGAAGAAATTTTAATTTAGATTTCAAAAGGTTTTTTCAGTATGTCTTCATAGTGATTTCTTAACCTAATCAAAATATTTTTAGAAATTCTTTTCTGGATTCTATCTTGGGGTTGAACAGAATTCAAAAAAGTCATGCAATTTTTAAAATATGTAGCTTCTTCAAGAAGTTTTTAAAAATCGACGTATATCATATTTTAATAAATTTAGAAATTTTTATCAAAATATTGATAGTTTGGATTTTTTGAATTCTTCAAATGAATGTAGTACAATCATCATTTGAAATTTGATGATTCTTCATTACCATCTTTGATTCTAGAGCAGAATCTAGCAGAAAAATTCCAAAAACATCTTAATTAGTTAGAAAAATACTATGAAAACTTACCTTTGAAATGAGACTACAGACTTTTGACAATGTTAATTAATTTTAGAGTTATTAATATTATTAAGAAAGATCTAAATTTGATGTCTTTTAGATTCTCATCATATGAGAATTAAGGTTTTGGTTTTATGTGAAAAATAATTTTCGGAATTTTCGTCAAATCTTTACGTTTTGAAATCCCCTGAGTCAGAAAAAACGGTTTTTACGAAAGTGTCTGTCTGTCTGTCTGTCTGTCCGTCTGCAGTAGTAATAGGTCATATACTCGATAACTCTGGATAGAAAAAAATTGTCGGATTGAATTGAGCTTATGCATACATTATCGCAGCTGAAAAAGTAAAGACAAGTTCGTTAACCAGCTACATCCGACAAAAATTGTCAAAATAGGAGCATTTTTTGTGTTTTTGAAAAAAACTTTATGAAAAAACCAAAACTTTTAAGACTGCTTTCTGATAATTCTCGTAAATCTCTACTAATTATCCTCATAATATTTTGCAATTAAAATAAATTTAAGAAAGTTGCAGTATATTAAAACTTGAAAAAAGTCAATATCCATTTTCCAGTTAAATTATACGAGATACGAATAAAAGTTATGATAAAAAATGGTTTACTACATAAAGATCTACAACAGTAATAACTGTAAAGTGACATGTTTGATGACATGTCTGCTATTATATTGACCCAAAATTCACAGAATTTTTGTTAATTTCTCATTTTTTGGCATTGGGTCAGCCTCTTTTTATTTTCTTCTATTAATATTATCAATGCTACTTACGATAAAAAACGCAAAAAAAGAGAGAAGGCAAACGTTTCGGCCACATATGGGGGCCCTCTTCAGTGCCATAAATTAAAAGATTAATTCAAAATTTTCGTAAAAGATAAAAATGTAGAAGATAGTTAAAATAAGGATAATAATGAAACTCAAAAACTTATCTCATTGCTTGCAATTCAAAATGAAGAAGTCCAGTAAGCAACAACACGAATTGGAAAAAATATGTAGAATTCACTGTATATAGAAGACCGGATAAAATGAACGAAAAACTTAGAAATTTGTAAACAACAGGCTAGAATTTTTGTTTGTTTTTTTTCCTTTATAAAGAACGGATGACCATTTCTTCGACCGTTATATTATTATATCATATATAGGTTTGGTTTCGTCGGTCTTAGGGTCAATAAAACAACATTAAAGAAAAATTATTGAATCAATTTATATCAATAAAAATATTATTTGTAATGTTAGATAATTGGCTTTAGGGTCCGATAGAAAAAGATTGAATTTTCTATCAAAAAAATCAGGCAGGGTATCAGAGATACACCAACAACAGAAGACAACCCTCACATACACACAAACAACACAACACCTAGCAGATCAAGGCCTGACCACTAACACACAAGCCCTACAATACGTGTCATTACCCTACGTACAAGGACTTTCTGAAAAACTAGCAGCCATTCTTAACCCCTTCAACATCAAAATTGTTTCACGCAACGCCAATGATTTATCCCGTATATTCAAAACAACCAAAGACCCCATTCCTAAACTTAACACCGCCAATGTCGTCTATAACATTCCATGCACCGATTGCACAGCCTGTTACATAGGTACAACAAAACGCCCCTTGAAAAATAGAATTTTAGAACATAAGAAAGATGTCTACAATCCCCCAGACAAGTGGACTGCCCTGACAAAACACGCATGGCATCAAGATCACACATTCGATTTCGATAATGTACAGATCGTTGATCGAACTGACAATTATAGAAAGCGAATGATTTTAGAAATGATCCATATAGCTAGCAACCCCAACACAATAAATCAAAGAACTGACACTGACAATCTATCTGTTTTTTACCATTCACTTTTAAACAACAGGTTTAAAAACAATTGAAAACCTGATTCACAAACTTTTATCTTCCCTATGGAGTCAACAAATATCCTTATATTTTTTCTCCAAAATATTTTTTGAACATTGGTGCTTTTCTCAAAATATTCAAATAAATAAATCTCAATCCTATCAAGGTATTCAAAACTTATTTCATTATTAAATCCTCAAAACTCTGCAATGAATGGACACATAGGCCTCTTCAATTTTCTTTAAAAATGTGTGGGACCGTTACGACTCCGGTTACAATTTACTATCCTTCCTTTATTATCGGGACAGTCTGGTCATCTGGTGTTTATCCTTCCACTTTCCCTTACAATCACAGTTCTACTTATATTAAAAAAATTTCCCTCCATCTTACTGGTTTTCTTGCCTACAACTGTCTTTTCTATGCACCCGGAAATCAGTCACTAAACGATCCTCTTATAGTAAGTTTGTGAAAATGTGTCTTCAAAAACAGCGACGTAGGAAAAAGATTAAATTAAAATCAAGATTAAACCTATCAGAACCCGAGGGATTACAATGATTTAAGGTTAGAAAATTTAAATTCATAACAGATGAGATGATGAATTTGGATCATATATTATAATATTACTTAAAAAATTCGATTTTTAATGCAAACATTTTTTTCCATGTTTTCATCGAAGTTTTTGAAGCCTTTCATCGAAATTTTTATCGAAGTTTTTATAGGCGTTTCTGATCGAGTTTTTTGCCCTTTTGAGTTATTTATTCACATTTTATGTACTCACATCCACATTCTAAGTTACATTTATACATTAACGTGTCTAGTTTTTTATCTCAGTTGTTTAAAAATGTATAATTTTATGTCAACTTTCTCATGTTTTTACTTTTCACACAATCCCAAAGAAATTTCATGCTTATTTTATCGAAGTTTTTTAGAGGTTTCATTGAAATTTTATCGAAGTCTTTATGAAGTGTTGTATGCGTATTTTTAAGGTTTTTTAAGGTTTTTTTCATATTCATCAAAGTTTTACCGAAGTAATTTTTTTCTCACATTTTATACCTGCATCTACAATTTAAGCTACATTTGTACATAAACGTGACTAGTTTTTTATCTCAGATGTTTTTTTAAAATGTATGTGTTACTTTTCAATATCAATTCTTAAGATTTCTCTCGTGTTTCACCAAAAAATGTTTATGTTTGATTTTATGTAGGTTTTCTCATATTTTTATACTGCAGACAATACCAAAGTTGTACTCAAATGCACAATATTCACTAGTTGTTTTTTCATATTCTAGAAATAAAGATCACTGATGAGGACTCCAATCAGAGTCGAAACGTTTGATTGAAACTACTGTTTTTTTACATTTATGGACCCTAAAGCCAATTATCTAACATTACAAATATTGTTATTGAGGGTCGATATAATTCCTGTTCTAAAAAAATATTATTATTTCAATAAATTGTAAGGCTGAAATTATGAATATTAATCGAATTTGCCATGGCATTATTTAACATATGATTTTCAAGTTTGTATTCTCAAGCTTTAGCACGCTTTTCATTTTGGTGAATTTAATTCAATTTATCGTATCTTCGTCTCTCTATCCTAAAGTTTGCGTTGCTTCATCGGATTGTACACACCGTATTATAATGTAATTTTAAATTATTGAAGCCCTCAATCTTTGAAGCTTTAATTTTAATAACATTTTCAAGAATAAGACTGAATCTTCATGTGTGCTTTCGTTTTTTTTGTAATTTATGTAAGTACTTATTTATTATATCAACACAACATATAAAATAGTTCTCTTTGGAAAAAGAAATTTGATGGTAAATTGATTTGTTCAATTTTTAGTGACATATATATTCCTTGAAAAAGACCCGCAGTGAGGTTGAAACATAGGAGAATTTTTGACCAAATATAATGAAGGAGTTTTGTATAGAATGTTGTTTTATTGACCGCAAGACCGACGAAACCAAACCTATATGATATAAAGATCTACAAGTTTGAACTGCAACATTTTTTCATAAGATGTATATTTTTCTTTTTAATTAAAAAAAAATGCACTGAGAAAAAAAGATTCTTAGATCCAAAGAAATGTATTTAATTGATTCCATTTCTTTGTATCAAACAATTCGTTACCTAATTCAATTAAATATTTTTTAGAAGCACGAAACGCGTGCTTTGATTCAAAGAAATAATTTATTTGATAGGCATTTCTTCAATACAAAGAATTTCTTTGCTTGTGAATGTGAGCGAATTAACTCAACCAAATCATGTCTTTGAAACTAAATACCTAGTTTATTTGAATCTTGTTTTCGCACTCAAAGAAATATTTATTTGATTCAATAAGTCCCATTTTTGAATTCAACAAGACGCATTTGAATCAAATAATTTATCCATGGATGAATCAAGCCTTAGGTTTAGTTGAATCTAGGAAATATTAATTTAATTGAGGCATTCATTAATTAATTTAGGAAGATATTTATTCGATTCAAAGAGTTGATACATGTATATCAATGTAACGTTTCTTCATATGAATAAAATATTGTGTTTACATTAATATTTATTTCTTTAGTTGAAAGAAATATTTTTTGTGAACAGTAGAATGGAAGAATTCATTCAAAAAGAACATTTATTTCAAAGAAAACGATATTTTGTTGAAATGACTGCAAGTACGTTCAGTTAAAATAAATAATTTCTTTTACATAAATGTTTGGCATCATTGTTACAATTGCCAATCTTTTTGAACTTGCAACATATTTTGTAGAATTAAATCTTTATTAGATATCTTCTAGGAAATATCCGCCTACATTATCAATATAAAATAATTTAAACCAAAAAAACCAATTTTTTAAAAGAAAGAAATATTTTTTTGTAAAAACTGTAGGTATTTTTCGTTTAAAAAATTTGTTTATTTAATTTAAAGGTTTGCCGTATTTGTTATGATAGCATATTTATTAAACTTGAAACATATTTCATATAATTAAATGTTTATTGGATTCCTCCTAGGAAATATTCGCGTGCATTATGAATATGGAATAATTTAGACCAAACAAACCATTTTTTTAAAAGAAAGAAGTATTTTTTTGAAAAATCTGCGGTATTTTTCGTTTAAAAAATTTGTTTATTCCATTTAAACGTTTGGCAGAGTTGTTATGATTACATGCTTTTTTAAACTTTAAACATATATTTTAGACAGAATTGAGAATTTATCATTCTCGTTCTAAGAAACATTCGCTCTCATTATCAACTCGAAATGTGTCATTCCAAACAAATATTCGTCCCACCATGGTCGGTATACATTTTTTTTCTATTCAACTGTTTTTCATAGTTGATATGAACATACATATACATACTTTCAAATGTGGAATATATTTCATAGGGTTGAAGATTTATCAGTCTCTTAAAAAGGAAATATTCAGTTTGATTCACAATATCAAATATATCATTCAAAATTTAATTCATTTATAATTACTTCTTTATTTTTCACTTAGGTTTTTTAAATTAAATTGATTTTACAAAAATTCAAACAGCAAAAGTCTTGATAAATTTATAACATAAAATCTAAAAAATCTACACAAGTTTTAGATTTCACATACATTTCTTAGGTACAATAATAATTTAGAATTCACAATTGTATAATTTATATTTTGAAAATATACAACACAGAAAATAAAAGAATTTCCTTTTAAATGTTTTTACACAAGATTCTTTTTTATATTAATGGAATTTTTGAATATATATTTTAAAATTTAGTTTCATTAAACTTCATACGTATAGTTATAATAAAAATGTATACTGAATATTAATTAATAATTATATTATATATTTATCAATAATGATGATTATAATAATTTAAAAAAATATTTTGTGAATAATTTATAAAAAGAGTTGATTTATTTTTACTTGAGTGAGGCTCAAAAGCTCTAGTCACGACACATTTCTCTCACAAGCTCTGAATAACTCTTGCAGTCACTATATAACAAAGTTCCATATTTTAGGTCTCAGGATTGTAAGCGAGCGTGTGCGTGATTCGACGAAAGCGTATCGGTCCTATATATAAGTTTTAGTTATTAGGTTTATATTTGCGAATTTGTATATTTAAGTGTATTTGCGATAGAAAATATGATTGGCTGCGACAGAATGGTGTGAATGTAATTGTATGATGTTTATATATGTATCTATCGGATGATTAATGACAGGTTCGAGGTAAGAATTGTTTTGTTATTTAAGAGAACCATGACAACGTTTAACTTAACTCCTTACAATTCATGAAGTTTATATTACTTTAAATTTAAGAAATATTTCTTAAATTTCAAAACACGTTTATTCATATCAGTAACATCTTTTTGACACAAATCTCTAACTTACCATAGGCAATATTATCGTTCGTTGCATCCATTATTACTCAATACACTTTACTACTTGACCATTTTAAACAGTAAATCATATCTTCGGAGCAAATAATTATTTGATCCTACCAAAAATTATCTCCTCATTTCAAATAAATATTTCTCTCAATTTACAATACGCTCATTAAAAACAAGGAATCTATATTGGAATGGAAAACAAATTTACTTGAACCAATGCAAATTTTTTTGAATTAATCCATTGTTTCTTTGATCATGCATCACATCATTTTACATCAAAGAATTTCCTTCTCTTATCAAATAATTCCTACACAATGTTAATAACATATTTATTCAATCTAATGAATATTTAATAGTACTAGAAAAACATTTTTTTGCTTTAATTATTCATTTTTTAAAGACAATAAAAATATTTCTTTGATCTAACAAAATATTTATTCGTCACCATCCAGCTCAACCATTTATTTGAATCAAAGAAATATTCTTTGATTCAAATATTCTTTTTTCTCAGTGTACCATTGAAAATCCGAAATTCAATTTTTTAACTAAAATATGTGAAATACGAAAAAAACGTAAGAATGGAAAATTGTTCGTTTCAATAATATATACAAATATTTTCAGATATAGTTTCTAATAAAACGTATATTTTTCATTATAATTTTAAAAAATACGATTAAAATTAAAAAATTCCATTATTTGAACAAAATATGTAACATACGAAAAAAACGTTGAGATAGAAAATTATTTGCCTAAATGAGGTCTACAAATTCTCAGTATGACATTTTTTGACAAGATATATATTTCATGTTTTGGTTTTAAAAAATACAATATTGAAAATAAAAAATTCCATTTTTGAACCAAAATATGTGTGATACAAAATAAGCGATAATACAAAAAATCGTTTTCTCTAAAAGAGTCTATGAATTCTCCTCCTTTTTTAAATATTTACAAGAAAATAGATTTTTTGTAATCTTGTAAATTATTAGAAAGTTACATAAATGTATACAGAAAATCGAGCGCGAAGCGCAAGTTTCATGATAAGAATGTGTTCTTTAAGGCTGATAGAGTTTTAAGTAAATTGAATTTCTTTTTTCATTTGAAATCAAAAACAAATTTAGTAACTTTGAGAAAATGTAATTCACATCGATAATAAAATTGACTTGAACTTAAGTATCAAATTACAAGTAATAAATTTAAATAATAATGAAACAGGACTTATATCGACCCTTAGTATTACTATTCAAATATTGTTCATGTTCTTAGTTGGCTTTACGGTCCGAAGAATATAAGACCGAGTGCGACGATCGAATCGCGCGCCCCAGGCGCGCTCAAACTTGCAAGCGAAGCGCGCCATGAGAATGTGCCCACGAAGCGGGCAGATTTTTTGTAGTATATTTTTACAAAATTAATATTATGCTCTTAACTTGGGCTTATTAGAAGCAAAACTGTGTTAACTTTTATTTTAGCATCATGAAAAAATGTTAACCTTTTATTATAAAAATTAAGTTACTTTAACAATAGCTTAAATAACATAAGAACCTCTAATTTCCGATGGAAGTGTCTGTGTAAAGAAAGGTTTTAAATATTACAAAAAAAGCATAAATTGTATTTGAATTCGCATGCGATCTTGCACTTTGAGATTTATTCGGTGTGAAGTAAATTCGACAAATCATTACTATAAAGTAAAATACTTGAAAAAACATTTTCAAAATATTTAATATTTTTACACGAATGTACATACAGTCGACCGGCAATCGAAATACCCGAGCTTGAAACCCGGTGCATTCGAAAACGTCTTTTTTCCACAGAAAGATTTTAAATTCTTTAAACTTAAGTATGTAACTATGAACGTATTAATATGTTTAATGTTTTTAAATTATTCAATGTTTTATTAAAACAATTAAAATAGTAAATTGTAATGACCCTTGATTTAATTTATAATAGACTTCTTCATTTATGGACCCTAAAGCCAATGCAATTTATTAAAACATTTTGAATTCAAAATAATTCTGAATGTTTGAGTATAAAAGGTTTAAATATTTGAAAAATACATAAATTATATCAAAATTAGCACACGAAATCGTACACTAACTTTAATTTGGTATGAAGTAAAATTGAAAATAAATCCTTTAGAATAAAACATTTTGAAAAAACTTTCAGAATACATAACATATTATAAATGAAAATTTCAATATATAAGTATAAATAAAAGGTTTGATTATTCAAAAGTAAAATATATTATATCTAATATTTTATCGAACAGCACACTTTAAGATTTCATTGGTATGGGGATACACATTTTTAAAATTACACGACTTTTTGTAACATGTTCAACCCCAGAATATATAATCCAGAAAAGACTTTCTAAAAATATTTTAATTAGGTTAACAAATCACTATGAAGACATACTACAAAAAATCTTTTAAAATTTTGATTTTTTTACATACTTATTAATTTCCTTCAAAGAGATCTAAATTAAAATTCTTTTGTAATATCATTCTATAAAATAAATCACTTTAACAAAAGTTGAAACTCCAGGTCAACCTCTGTAATTTCCGATGGTAGTTTATATATATATATATATACAAATTGTCATGTAGAAGATGTAAATTCCAAAAAATGTTATAGTTACAAAGCTTCAAAATTTTGTAATTAAAATTTTAATATAAAACTTTAAGCATTTATTGACATTGAATTCCATTGGAAAATTTGTTGTTTACTGTTCAAATCTTTCTCCGATTTCAGAAGAACAGACAAATTAAAAATTACAAAATATTTCATTAAAAAAATTGAACTCGTCCATATGATCTTGTCATATTGTAACAAGATTTGAACACTTCGGACAAAAATTTTTATGTAAAATTTAATATCGATAAATATTTACATGTTCATATGAAGATATTAGTGAACACATATTTTAGCTTCTTAATTTATCCACATCTGTTAGAAAATTTTTCCTTTCCATAGACCATTTCATTTTTTTAATGATTAGTCTGTGCTTAGGCTACAAAAATGTGAGATGAAAATATTGCTAACATAAAACTGAGAATGTAAATTTTAAGCTTGAATTTTATGTTTATATCTTCTTAATAGAAAATATTTCTCTAACTAAAAAGTTTTTAAATGCACAAAATTGAAAAGAAGTATGGAAATTTGAATAGGAAAATATATATTGATTCAAATTTGGAACATTTATTGTCATCAAATTTTACTGAAAGTTTATTTTTGAAGTGTTTAAATGCTTATAAAATTTTACACGATATTTCAGATTTTTATTTTAGGCAGATTTTTTCCAAAATATCGGGAAAAAAGTGTTGTCTCTTAAATAACATATTTCGTAAATTTGAAATTGTCGTCTGCTTCGCGCCTCTTTTGCACGGTTTCGACAGAAATACACAATTCTCAATTCCGACTCGATAACCGAAATACCGAAAGCGTGAAATCTAAAAATAGCATTGCATGAAGGAAGCGAGGAGAATAAGGAGGAGTGGGACGTGTCGTTCTCGCGTGCAAGAGCGACGAGGAAGAAACAAGGGCAGCGCGCATCGCTGCCCCTCCATAGAAATTCTGATGGTAAATCATTTCTGGATTTTCTAACTTTCATTATTTACCGACGCGCGAAGTACACCTTTTGCGCAACGCGTTCAGAGGGCGCGTTTATCAGCCCACTTTTGTGAAATTCTCTTATTCCATTACTTTAGCAATCTCCCAACTCATCTCTGGCATCATGTATTAGACGTCGCCATTTTGCACCCAGGGAACACACATGCCCTCATCGGGAAGTTTTGTAACTATGTACTTGGCAGAACTTCATTTCGGGAATGGATATATGGAGATTGGTCTCCTTATATCTAGTCTCCATGGAAGAATGGATTGATCAACCGTTCTACTCTGATTTTTTTGGAGACATTGCATGCGTCCTGACGTCTAATATCTCAGTTGTAGATTGATTTATACGATAAAGGATTATGAAAAATTGTCTAAACAAGTTTGTAAATGCTACATAAATAGAATTCTAATACAAAGTTACGCAAGTAATTGGTGTCGTCCAACAATGATGTTATGACAGAATTTTCATTTACGTCGACTTCAACGGGAAATTCAAAGGTTTGATACTAACACAAATCTTACTTTCTTTAAGAATTACTTTGCACTTAATCGTTGCTAATTGACCCATAATTAACGATATTTTCAATGAGCTTTCTTTGGTTATAAATAATCAGTACTTTCTCTTTATGCGTTAATTGATTACCGTCTCTTACATTCACTTTCAACAGGTCTCGTTTCGTTGAGACAATTCATAACTTTTTCGATTATTTTTAAAAATTCTTGATCTATTTTAAATTAGCTTACATTTCTTGAATAAGTGAAAAAGTGCAAGATATTCAGTTTTAGCAAAAATTTGTTTTCTTTCCGTTTTACCAACGAAATATTAAGAAACTATTTGCTTTCTTTATTTGTTTGGCGGTTAAAATAATCATGGGATGTTATTATGTAACAATTAATTATCATTTTTGCATTTAGCATATTAAAATTTCAAAGATCCTCTTTTCCATAATTATTTTATAAATTTATGGACCTTTAATTACTTACCTTGCAACCTAGAAAACCACTAACTTTGATTTAATAATATTTTATTTTAATTGTCAGTAAATTAAATTTTTGATCTAATACAATACACAAGAAAAAAATGAAGTGTGTACAGAAGATTGGTAATAATAAGAGTAAACAGGATTGTTTACTTTTTAACAGGAATTCCATAAGCAGTACATTATCTCAACGGTTCAGCGATGAATTCAGAAAAAGATCAAGAGATTGATGATGAAAATATAACTTTAAGAGATCAACAAAAATCAAATGAAAATTTATCATCAGGACAAGAGCCCAAGTCTTGCAACATAACTAAGATACAAAACATAATTTCAGATGAAGAATTGAAGACAAATAATAACATTGTACAAATGATCGACACATGCTCAACCTCTAACGACACCTCAGTCATAATATCAAATAGATCACAATTTAAAAATCTTGATATTCCAAATAATTACTCAAATACAGTGGTGCCAGATAATAGTCACATTTCCAAAAGTACGACTTTAAATCACAACTGTTCAAACGTCCCGAGCAATTTAAATTTCTTTCAAGAGAACCATTCTTTTCTTTCCACGATTTCGAATGATTATAATTCCTGTGTGATGGTACCTCATACCCTAGATTTGCATAATTTTAGGAGATTAAACTCTTCTGAATCATCTATAGAGTGCTCGGTATTTTCAAATGTTTTATCAAGCACATCTAATGAACGCACAAACATGAGGAATAACGTCGATTACACCTCGAAAATAGAAAAATGTCCACTGAAAGTTCCCTGTAGTTCGGATTCAAGTCCAGAGGTTGAGGATGAATGGTCATCAAAGTGTGTTATGAATAATATCGGAAAGAGTATAGGATCGTCGAGTCAGGGGACTTGTTGCTTTTTAAGGCCTAATATCAAGGGAAACAAGGATATGGCTGGGCCAAGTGGTCTTCAAAAGGCAATACGAATAATTCAATTTTAAGGGCATGTGATACTTTGTTCATGTAAGCAATCAGAGCTCCAGTTTCTACGTTTCTACATGCAAAAGGACCTATATAGCCTGTTTTTACTTTCAATAACGTAAAAGTTGCATTTATTGTAAAGTCAATAACGTGATAAAATTTAAAAAATTGTAATTAAACCAAAAATACACTATCTACGTCCGTCTTCATGTTTTCAACCATTTTACGAAGAACAGTATTAATTTTGCTTCCGGGGCGTGCATCAGTCAAACTTATGTTTGATAATTTCCGAAGTCCGTAGCTCTATACCTGCACGTGTTAGAAAAATCGTCCCATGAAAATATATTTTCTTTTGATGAGTAGAACACATCCATATAGATTTCAAGCTTGGACGCGCTGGGCTCAGAAAACATAAAAATTATCATTGTTCTTTGTAATTTTATATACTTTAGACATAGGCATATAGGAATCTAACATCAATGTCATTTAATAATTTTATGAGCATCACATGCCCTTATAATTTTTAATTTCAATAAAATATTTTTCGATTTTCATATATGTATATGCGAGGGGTGAATCACTGGATTTTTTAGTTTGTATTGAGTTTCAAGATTTCAAATATTTGATAAGAATATATATTCAAAATTCCAAGAATTCGAAACCGTTCGAATCCTGAAAAAAACGACGAAATTTGGACCAAAAAACATTACCCAATTAAACAATAATGAGAAAAACCAACAAAAAAGGAGGAAAGAAAAAAGAAGGCAACCTTCGGCAACCCCTTCCTTCATTTTCTTTCTTTCATAAAAATACAAAAATTGTAAACAACTTGCAATTTTTTTTATTTTTATGTAAATGGTGGTGGGAAATAAAGACAAAAGAGGACGAAAGAAAGAAAAAGAAGGAAGGAGGTTTGGAAAGTTGCCTTCTTTTTTTTCCTCCTTTTATGTTGGTTTTTCTCATGATTATTTGATTTGGGTAATGTTTTTTGGTCCAAATTTGGTCGCTTTTTTGAGGATTCGAACGGTTTCGAATTCTTGAACTTTTGAATTGCACTTTTGTTTAGACGTTAAAGGGAATTTGAGTTTGTAGTGATACGGGTTCGAATTCAATTTTGGAAGTATATGTTAGCATGGGTAAGAAAAAAAATATTTTCGAGGCTTTATTCTTTTATATTAATGTTATTTAGAAAAGGTAAAATGCGCATATCTGAATTTATATCGCTTTTAGTCAGTTTGCAAATGTTTTTAATTTGTTGAATTGTAATTAAATTTTAACAGGTGAATCAAAGGATACAGAGTGATAATCAAGATTCCAGTTCCGGAAATGAAGGGGACTTATCTGATGAAGAGGATCATTGTATCTACACCTACAAAGGAGATAACGATGAAATCAATTTACAGTTTAGGCAAGAATTCAATCAGGTGTATCCACATGAACTCGAACTTGAGAGACGTGAAAGTGGTAGATCTAGTCCTGAAATGGATTATTTAGAAATGGATTTCGATCCCGGGCCTTCTTGCGAGCAGGTGGAATATTTCTTTTAATAATTCATTTCATTTAACAAAATTTTAAATACATTTTTTTTCTTATTTTAAGGATACTGGTGATAGTGATATGGCTTCCATTAATGAAGATATTCAAAACATAACTTTAGATAACGGTGAAGCTGACCCAACTTCATTAAATGATTTAAGTAGTACTAAAGTTGTTTCTCGAAGAGAAATTTTACAAATTCCCCAGGAAACGAAGCCAAATGAATCGACTGTTTGTCTTCAAATCGAGCAGAACAATGTCGAGGGTCAACCCAGTACCTCAAAGGATACAGCACAGAATCAAGGTCAAAATGTGTCCTTGTTGCCGAGTACTACTACTGGTATTCGTTAGTATTTTTACTATTTAAAGACATGGGCCATGCAGGTCACGTGACCAATTCAATCTCTGGAAGTCTGGCTATTGATTTTTCTCTCTATATATAAAATTATAAATCAAAATAAATTGGTCAAAATTTAGGAAATCATAAATGATAGCATATGGAAGGAATAGAGAAAGGTATAGTGTATTAAAAAGAAATTTAAAAAAAGATTGTGTTAATAATACCAACTAAGTGTCTTGAGTTCTGCAGCACTGGTATAACACTGTCGGTAATATACTCTACAAATTTACTAAAAATACTTATTTTTATCTACATTTTTTTATATCATGAATATTCAAAACATAACATACCTGTCTCAGTAATTTTTGATTAATTTCCCGAAATTTGAAGAAGATATTTCATTCTCTGTGGAAATGTAGTTACAGAGCTGTAATTGCCGATAATACTTCAGTTTTATTTTTTAGAATAAAAAAAATTTCAGAATTTTCACTAAAACGTATTTAACAGACGTTTTGTATTATCTACTGATACATTTACCAAATTTTGAGCAAGATATTTTATATAAAAAAAAAGTTATCTTACATGGTTGGATTAACATATAATTTTTGTCACGTGACTTGCTGTAAAATAAAACTCCAAGCCTGAAAAATCAAATCTTAAAATGGCATCCAGGCCGATGGGAGGCTACAGGATTACACCGAAGTGGAGGTTGTCCGCTTCAGGAATCCTGCGGGTACCACAATACAAGTGGAGATATGATTTCGCCCGGAGATAGTAGAGATGTAGACACAGAACTTTGGGCAAATTGTGCTTCAACCTCTTCGGATGATAATTCCAATCTGAATTCGAGAAAAGTCAACCTTAGTTCTACTCTCTATCATAGAATGATGGCCAAAAAGTTGATGCTGAACAAACAGACAAATTTTAATGAAAGCAGCGATTCTAACTTGGTCTGTAAAATTTGGCTTTTTTATCATACAAATTCTAATTTGGAGGTAAAAAACAATTAAATAAACAATTATTCGATTGAAATTTTTAGGAGGAAGAACTCTGCAATGAAAGACTTGATGGTTTATTGCCGCTAGAAAAAGTGATGCTCTGGAATGAACAGGAAGCTGCAATGAAACAAGTTACTCAAATCGCAACTTCTGCTTGCGGAGCTACTGCAGCGATCAATGCAATTGTGAGTTTAATTTAAGAGTTTTTTGGAAATATAAAACTAGTTACTGGATTAAAATTTGATAATTATTTTCCAGTTAGCTCTTGACGTACCTTTTTCTCTTGAGGTGCTGGTAAAAGGAGTTGCTACTAAGTTGAGAGAACCAGGTACTCATTTACCAAGGTATTTAAAAAGTCGGTCGATAGCCGGCACAACTCACAAAGACATTGAACGAGGCATAAATTTAGCAACAAATGGTGCTTTGTTATCTAAATTTTTTGCTTTTTATCCTGAAAGAAAAGTTTTGTTATCGCACTGGCTTCATTATTGGATTTCTAAAGGTAAAATCTCCAACTTTTACAAATAGGTCCGTTGGGTCCTTACTGATTTTATTTGTTAAATACTTTTTTTTTTCTTTTTTTGGTGAGGAGGAAAAATGGCAAAATCTTTTATAGACGTTGTAAAGGACTCTCCTAGGACGGGTCTAGGCATACCTGTTAAAATTTTAAAAACAACCTCTCTCGAACCAATACACCGCCTGCGGAACCGCCTTTCGGCTTCAAACTTCACGGGCGGTTGGTTCCAGCTTAAAGTCGCGTACGACTCTTCCGTCATCCGTTCGCCCGGGACTTTCATCCGCGGCCATACGCGCGCTAGGCGTACCGACAAGCCGCACCAGCCAGAAGAAAACTAAAAAGAATCCTCCCCCGAACGACGCGGACAGTCGAATTCGCCCGAGATGCAGGACCGCGGGTGCAGGCCCCGATGCGATTTCTACTGGCCCTCCCCGTTGTTTCGCTTTCGACGCCCATCGAGCTCTCTCGTCTTCATCATGAGTGTGACGAATGACTCGATGAGCGTCCAGAACCGCTCAGACTGGAGCATGAGAGGGACCATCGTGTCAGGAGTCAGCTCGGCACCCACTGCCTGACCGAGGGCCTCCCTTGCCACACCCCATTTTGCGCAGACGATGAGTGCGTGCTCTGCGGTATCCACCGGGAAATCGCAGTAGCAACACATCTCCTCGTCTCACTTCTTGAAGCGCCTCAGGTACGCGTTAAGGTAGTACTGTCGTAAATTGAAATACCGTTCAGATATTGATGAAATTGAAATCACTGGTGAACATTAAGCCAGAAATGACTCAGTTAAAATTTTGAGGACCTAGTGTACACTGAGGGGAGTAATTAGTTATTGCATTTTGAGACGATTAACACCTGACCTTATGGGAAACCGAGTTCATTTACAAATGCTGCCATAACTATCGTTCAGATTTCAATAAAAATGACTGGTGCATTGATTGATAATATAGGCATCATTTTGCAAGTTAAAACATCTCAATTGGATACGTGTAAGCGTAGCAAAATCCAATTAAGTAAGCAAAAATATAATTTTTCTCCAGTAACCGACGGCGATTAAATAGATGTGGCAACGTCGCAGAATAAGTGAAAGCGCGCGCCATTCACGTATCGTAAGAAGTCATCTGCTATACACACATGTATAGTCACTTTTTATGCGACGTTGACAAATTTAGATACTACGTGAAGCAAATGAGAAAAAGTACTCATTTGATTAGCTACGTACCGATAGTGCTACCTTAAAACAGCCATGGCCTGAGAGCGCTTGCGCCAAATAAAAGCCGACTTCTCCGTGCTTTGTGTTCAGCCAGGTGACGAGCTCCGGGATCAGGCGGTAGGTCCATCTCCCGGTCTGTTCACCATGCCATCTCATCTGCTATTTCTCGACGAGTCTGCGTCTTTCATCCTTGCGGATGGCCTGCTTTGCGAGAGCGATTTCCTGCACGTCGGTGCAGGTAAGCTCCTTGCGAAGCTAAAAGGTCTCCTGCCTTTCCTCCGCCAATAAATCTATCACATTTCTTTACAAGTAATAGCATAAAAGCACAATCCTCAAAACTAATAAACAAAATTTTCAATATGCTCGCCTTTCTTTTCAATAATTTTATTTAGACGATAATCAAAACTTGTGCCAACCGACTTAATAACTGGATTGTTTACTAATAATTTCATCTTAATTTGCAGTTTTAAAGTCAGTAACGATTTCAAATATTTTTCTATATATACGGTGGTCTTTCAAAAATTCTCGCAAAAATAATCGCACAGATTTACATCTGAAGAGAAAGGTGGTAAATCTGAACCAAATCTCTATTTTAATGGGTATTCTTTTTCAAGTAACTGTTTGAAGCCTGCTTTAAATTGTTGCTGCGGAGGGTTTCTATTCATATCCAAACTTTTTTGATAAGCTTTTGTGCTTCGAAAAGATGAGAATAATTTTTTCTCTAAGACTTTAATCATTGATTTTAAAAAAGCCGATGTTTAACGTAAACTAGATGAATTACTCTACTCATTTATATGTTTAAATGTTGCGCAACTTAATGTAATATTACTTAGGAAAACATTAAAATTAGTAAGTGCTCATTAGACCACCCTTTCTATTATACTTAGACATTTTTTTAACAATTTAAGATAAATATCTTGAATTTCAGGCGCAGTTCCCATAGCCACATTAAATCTCCAACATTGTGGAGAAGGCTGTAATATTCCGGATGCGTGGCATCATCAAATGATATTTGGTGTGGGTCCAGCTGGAATTTATGTAACGAATCCTTTACAATGTCTTCCCGAAGAGGTCCGTCAAACATTGCAGTATATTTTTTCAACTATAATTTTTATTTACAGAAAAATTAAATTGCTTTTAAACCCTATAGATTTTGTGGCACCAGCTCGTCAGTCCTAGTATTTTATTAATTCGACGGACAGATATTCTGTGCCATTGGAATCCGTCAACAGATTTGACTCCATTAATGTCTTTTGATCACAGGTGGAGAAGACTTAACGTTCTTGGTAAGAAGAAATATTTTGAAAATATTCCTTTCTTTTCACATTTCTATTTATTCAATTTAATTATTATTTGATTACCAATGATACGATGAATAGTTGAATTTTTAAACTCCAGGTCAAGTTGTTAATATGATCCGAGAAACTATGGGAGAAAGGAATCAATCGGCAGTGACGACTGGAGCGTCGCACATCCGCATTCCTGCTTCTTATGAAGCTGGTATAACTTTAATTTTACGATCGGACTCCGAAGCAGCAGATGAGCTCTCACTTGCCGAACAATTGCCCTTGCTATAGGCTCTTTTTAACGCTTATTAACTAAGTACTTCAAATTCTTATGGTTTTATGTGAAACGATTCTGCGTTGAAAAGTTTTGAGCAGTTATCCAGAACAATCTGATGGATTTTATTATAAACTAAAACCGTAGCTGTACGTCTTCACTGTATGTTCCGAACAAACCTAAGTAGCCAATCTAATTGAGGGTTTCTAGGAAATAGCTAATGGACACGTGGTACATATAAATGAAGGAGCTATGTTTTAAGGTCACTGATTGTATGAGAAACCTCTTGAAGAGACTTCACAATTAGAATATCGCGCAAACCTACAATATTGAAGTCTGTTGAAACATCTAAGTTTTTAAGAAACTTAACATCGATTTTAATAGTCATAAATATTTGCAGCAACAAATATTCCAAATAAGCGTTATGTTTCCATAATAAGTACTAAGAGAAGATGTAAGAGAAGTGATTTATTTTCAGGTTACAAAGAATTACATTATTTGAAATAATAATGTATCATCTATATTTCGAATTGAATCTTATCACCAAAACCTTCGATGATCCTATAATCTCCTAAACTACTGCACTTATTATTTGATTAATAATTCGAGGAAAACTTGTGTAGTTCATTTTGTGCGCCAATACATGATATAATACAATTGTAAAATATTGTATATACACTAGAACTTATTGTATAAATAGTACCGACGATACACTCTAATGTACAAAGAAATAGAATAACGCCAATATGTTTAATCTAATGCAACAGCCCTTCAACTTCAAATATTTAAATTAAAAAACTTATTCAAAATGAAAAAAGTACAATTTTTATTTCCATTTAATCTTGATTTTAACCATTAGCAAATTTTTAAACAAACAGACTCACGATTATGGTCTATTTACTGAAAATTTTCATTGGAATATTGCTTTGTGTTGATTTTTATTTAACAGAGCAGCTTCAGTTGGCTGCTATTTATTATTGTGCCTTGAAATGTTTTATGTTAAACCGTAGTTTGTACAAATAATTGATAGATATATTATAAATAAAGAAATATATATATATATATTAAATATTATCAGCGCAGTCGAAAGCGTCTTTTTTCCATAGAAAGAGTTCAAATTCTTTAAATTTGAATTGAATATTATAATGAATAATTCCTAGTCTTTGATTTGAAATTTCCTAATATTGATTTCGAATTTAGATTTTAGGCAAAAATGGAACACAAAAACCTCATGAAGAAAGAATGATGCGTTTTATTATGATACACAAAATTTATAATATTAACGTTTTACTGTAGTAAAATCAATAAAAAAAATTGAAAAAAAGCTTGTGAATGGGATTTCAATGTAGAAATCTCATCTAGAGACTATAAAATAATTGAATGACTGAAAATAAAAGTGAATTTCAGCATCAATCTTCTATCATCATCGCCTTCTACAAGTATGCAGATTTATGTACAATCTCATCGGTAGTTGCATTTTTTTCCTCGAAGTCACATTTTCACGACATACTGAAAGAAGCACATCCTTTATGAAGTTAAAATGTAAAAAGAATTTAAATATATAAATTAAAACTTATTTAACGTCTTAGAAAAATTGATTTATTCCGAAATTAAAGTTGTTTATTTATTGACAGCTTTTCAATCTCTTCTCTGTAGGCATTATTAGGGCGTAATTTTCAAAATTTAAGAACAGAGACAAGGGGTTAATGTAGTCAATTTAAAAAAATGATTTCGCATTCAATATTTTAGTTGCAATATGTTTATTGTGAACATTCAAAAAGAAAATAAATTATGTTAAAAAACCTAAATAAGTGAACTTTAAGGCATTAAATTTGAAATTATATCAATTGTTACTTTAAAAACTCACTAATTCCAGTAAAAATACATTATTGAATTTGGAGGAAATTTCAAATTTAACCATCTATTAATTTGGACTTAACAATGATTACAATTCTAAATTATATTATTATATTTTCTAAAGTTCAGTTAACACATCACTGAATAAATTTCCGGTTTGACATATAGATGGCACCACTGTTGTCAAATCCATATGATTTCTGGATAGTACACCTTTAAACGTTAAGTGTCAAAATTTCATGACAATTTGACGTTTAGTTCAGAAGTTACAGAGGTTTTGGCAAGGCAACTTTTGTCATTTTCAAAACAATGGATAAAACAGTTTCGAGTGTTAATCAAACATTGCTTTTTAATGGGAAAAAATACTGTTGAAGCAAAGCAGTGGCTTGATAAGCGTTATGGGGACCCTGCGCCAGGCAAATCAACAATCGACTGGTATGCCGAATTTAAACGCGGTCGTACAAACACTTTAAAGATATCAGAAGGTAGTGTGTTTACAATTTTGCACGAATCTTTGGGGATGCGTGAGTTGTTTTCGAAGTGGGTGTTGCGTTTGCTCACACCCGACCAAAAACAACAATACGTCGAGGATTCAGAGCGCAATTACAATGGGTGAAACATGGATCCACCACTTCACACCTGAAATAAAAAATATCGTCACCTGAGTGGGCGGCAGCTGGTGAAAGCCGTCTAAAGCGACCAAAAATTCAATAATGAGCTGGCAATGTTATGGCATCTGTATTTTGGGACGCGCATGGTATTTTATTTATCAACTATCTTGAGAAAGGTAAAACCATTAACAGCGACTATTACATGGCATTACTGGATCGATTGAGCGCAGAAATCAAGAAAAAACGGCCTCACATGCAAAAGAAAAAAGTGCTGTTCCACCAAAACAATGCACCGTGCCACAAGTCCATGAAAACTATGGTCAAATTGAATGAATTAAGCTTCGAATTGCTTCCTCACCTACCATATTCTCCAGATCTGGCCCCCAGCGACTACTGGCTCTATGTTGACCTGAAAAAAAATGCTCCAGGGAAAGAGATTTGGCTCTAATGAAGAAGTGATTGCTGAAACTGAGGCCTATTTTGAGAGCAAAAACGAATCATTCTACAAAAAAGACATCGAAAAGTTAGAGAAGCGTTGGAATGAATGTATTACGATTGAAGGAAACTATGTTGATGAATAAAGTCAAATTTCTCGAAAAAAATGTGTTTTTCTTAATTAGACCGGAAACTTATTGAGTGATGTGTTATTTGCATTTCTTAACATACTTTATTTTATTTTAGGAAGTTCACAATAACATAATGACAAATTGCAATTAAAATATTGATCACGAAACCATTTTCAGAAATTGAATATATTTAAAACTTTTTGCGCTTGCTATTAAACTTTTAAAAAGTTACGTCCTGATAATGCCTCTAGATAGATCGAAATCAAATATATTATTTTAAAATATCTAAAGATAATCAAAGCAATATTTGTATACCTTTCTATAAGAGATGCACGCATGGTGGAGGTAATGGAAGCTGGTTGAGCATCGTTAAGTTTGAAAACACTTTCTATAACTGAAATTTCCGTAGAGGTCGTATCCATTCCACAAAATGAAACCCAATCGTTTACTACCATTCCTGCAGCAATCACGTCACTACCTCTGTTCACTGTTCCTGCCTGAAAATTGAATAAGTTTTCAATTTTGGCGAAAATAAAAATTACTGTGATTATATATCTTTGTATAGCGCTTACGGCCAGAGGCACTTGCAGAAGCGAAGAGAGTTCATCTTGGTCCTGAATTGAAGTTTTTGGATGTACTAGGCCACCCTGATTAGACAGGACGGAGTATGAACCAACTAAAACATTACTAGCGACTGTCTGCCTAAACACTTCCACGTTTAATGTGTCTGCTAAAATTTCTTCTGTTTCCTGTATAAATAATTATCTTCCAATCAACTTTTTCTTACATTATCCAACTGATTAATTAAATTTTTGTGAAAAAAAATAAAATTATTACTCTGTCAAGGTCAGGGTGCACAAGAGCGACATAATCATTGCAGGTGATTACATTTCCAAGTGCAGAAAGTCTTTCCTCTACCCTTTGTACTTTTACTGAATCTGGCAATGAGTTTCGAATATGTTGAAGCTCAGTGTCTGTTGTTGTGTTAGGAACTAAAATACCGTTTTTGTTTCCTGTAAATTAAATTATTAAGGGCTGAAAAAATCGTAATGTTTTCCAATTATACATTAATTCATCAACTTTGCATTTGAAATTATTTGGTAATACATATATTTATTCTTCTCACCTACACATAATCTTCCAATGATTCGACATCCAGCAATAGATGCATGAATAACAGGTATTGTCTCAGCAAGTTCTGCCTCAAAAATACTATAAAAATCAGATTCATAAATACGAAATCTCAAATAACTTATTAATTCCGATAATTTTCTATTACCTATAATGTACATTGCTTTAAAAAATATACTTCAACTAAATATTTAATATACATGAGGAATTACCTGTAGAAATTCTCGGAACCGCCGATTGCAACTAAACAGTACGAGTTTGTCAGCTTAGAAAAAACCCCGACTTCATTATTATTTTCGAATTGTACTCGAACTGCCATGATTAAATCACAGTTTTGACAGAGATAAATAGTATTTAAAAATTTTAAAAGACTGTAAAAATTACTAATTTACTAAAAGTTCATCAAAGTAAAGATAAAATGATGCAACTCTTCTAGCGGCAATCTAAGATGCACACGAGGCTGTATGTACATTTACACCCACATGCAGCAAAGCAACATACAGAAAAAAATTGATTTGGAAAGAAGGAAAAGCCACTTCCTGTTAAGACGCAGACATATCTCGGTCAGCCCCCGGAATCTCTGGAGTTGAAAATGTCACAGATGTTGACCGTTGGCCACCGTGGCGCTGGCTGTTCATGAGGCCGACCTTATACAGATTAGCATTATAGAACATTGAAATTTAACGTTTTTTGTGAAAAATTGGTGTCTGAAGTGCTTTTGTGTGCTTTTTAGGTAAATTGGAATGGTTTTAACAGTCGGTGATATAAAAATTTAAGTGAAAATGCGGAAATTTGTTGCGGTAGGTTGCAAAACAGGCTACACGTAATGCTCTGAAAAAGTGCATTGTTTTGGGGTTTATTCATCATGAGTGCCTTTAACTTATTAAAATTTAATCTATACTAAATTTAAAACGCTTTGAATAAAAAAATCAACAAAGCTGACTGACTGTACTTAAGGTATTATAGATAGGGATGGGCGATCTTCAAAAAAAAGAATTGATTTTGAAATTATTGATTCAATTTGATCGATTAAGCGGTTAAAAAGATCGATTTTTGAATCGATCTTCAAAAATCGATACCTTTTTCTGAAAATGATAAATTTCTGTAAGATAACCTTTTTTTAAAAAGTTTTATAACAATTGGAGATATAATTGTTACTTGCATATTTTGTGAATTTAAATAATCAAAATAAAAAAGTGTTTATATCAATAAAAAAGGAAATTCGGCTTAAAAAACACACTATATTTGCGAATCAGGAACGTTTTTTATTTTTTAAATTGCACAATTTCTAAAGCAATGCGTATTATTAGTGATAAAGTTTCTGACATAAAAATGAAGTATTACTACAAAGTTTATAATATTAATATACTTTGAGTTCGTAAAGCTCGAAAAAAAATACCAATCCAACCGATTAATAGAGTAAAAAATTCCGTAGATTCCGTAGAATCGAATCGAGATCGCCCATCCCCAATTATAGATAAAATACACATAATAAATTATGTACATGTGAGATCTAAATATCCATTATATTATTATGAAATATAGTATATTATGTTGATTATTATTTATTACAAACATCTTTGTTCTTAGTGTTTTCAAATACTTATAAAGGAATTTTAAAAATTCTTTATATTTGTTACTTTTTCAAATGTACGTTCATTCCTTATGTGAAAGTTTTGTTCATAAAAATGTAATTTTTTCAATTACTGAGAAGTTTTAAAATATAAAATACAAAGTGTCCTTTAATAAAATCTAATTTTTCTAACAAAATCAAGATGATATAATTAATACCCGTATTATAATTCAATTTGATGGAATTTCAATAGCCAATTTTTCTATTATAATATGTAAGACTGATATAATATCAATAATATTGATAATATAAATAAATATTGTATTTTTATTTAATAATCAAAATGTAAATATTAATGTTAAATCTTTCTGTGGAAAAAATGATGCTTTCGACTGCGCTGGGATTCGAGCCCAGGACTTTCTCGAATCCCAGCGCAGTCGAAAGCGTCATTTATTCCACAGAAAGATTTTCAAATTCTTTAAATTTTGAATTTATTTGCATTATTTGCGATATAAGAGTTTGAAATTGTCTACGAGGACACCTGTCGACAACGTATCCTATCTGATACGCGACTAGTGTTCCTCCGATAATGTAGGCAGTGACAAAAATTTCAAACTCAACTAATTAATGTTAAAATGAAGATAACAGAACTTTGATTTCAATTTTCAGCCAGAATTACAAAGAAAATTTTCGCCCAAATTTCAAGCACATTACCCTTTATATCAGTAAAAATTGCTTTAAATAATATTTAAAACTTTCTAGTTTAATGTGTTGTAAAAAAAAATATGATCAAGTAGTTTTTATCCCCAAAAATTTAATTTTTATGCATTTTTCCCATGCATTAAAATGAATTCAGGCCTCATGAACAATCAGCGCCCCTAGCGGCCACTGTCAATTCTTGTGACATTTTCGTTTCGCGGATTACGTGCATTCTGGCTAAGATGCAGGGGGCTGACCTCGGGCGAGCAAACATTTCGCATGCTTGCGCAAAAACCATAGAGTTATTATAGATAAAGTAGGCACGCAATAGGGGTGCGTGTAAGTGGAAGCGTCCGAACGTTAGAAAGAGGTTTACATTTCTGAGGGTGCGTGCGGTCTCATGCCGCCTACGCGTCAAAAAGCAGAAAATCATGAGACAGAGAGAGATAGATATATATATTTATCTCTATCTTCCATATTATCTTCCGCTTTACGCCACGTAAGTGTCTATTTACACATTCTATTGGTCGGTCGTGTGCCAGCAGATGCAAGAAAGAAAGACATATAATTCTAAATTATCAAGAGTGAAATAGACGAAAATTCACTACAATAGGAAATTTTATTTATCTCTGTTTTATCCATATGATATGTCCCTTCTTTTGCGACTGCCTGCAGACAACCGGTCAACAGAAGGTATAAATGCTTCATAAAAACCATGGAGACTAGATATAAGGAGACCAATCTCTTATGGCCGTACTTCACAAAACACGAAATAAAGTTCTGCCAAGTACTTAGCTATGAAACTTCCCGATGAGGGCACGTGTGTTCCCTGGGTGCAAAATGTCGGCATCCACAGTTTATAAGAATCGTGTATTGGGCGTCGCCATTTTGCACCCAGGGAACACACATGCCCTCATCGGGAAGTTTTGTAACTATGTACTTGGCTGAACCAGTGATCCCAGACAGAGATGAGTTGGGAGATTGCTAAAGTAATGGAATAAGAGAATTTCACAAAAGTGGGCTGATAAACGCGCCCTCTGAACGCGTTGCGCAAAAGGTGTACTTTGCGCGTCGGTAAATAATGAAAGTTAGAAAATCCAGAAATGATTTACCATCAGAATTTCTATGGAGGGGCAGCGGCGCGCGGTGCCCTTGTTTCTTCCTCGTCGCTCTTGCACGCGAGAACGACACGTCCCACTTCTCCTTATTCTCCTCGCTTCCTTCATGCAATGCTATTTTTAGATTTCACGCTTTCGGTATTTCGGTTATCGAGTCGGAATTGAGAATTGTGTATTTCTGTCGAAACCGTGCAAAAGAGGCGCGAAGCAGACGACAATTTCAAATTTACGAAATATGTTATATAAGAGACAACACTTTTTTTCAGATATTTTGGAAAAAATCTGCCTAAAATAAAAATCTGAAATATCGTGTAAAATTTTATAAGCATTTAAACACTTCAAAAATAAACTTTCAGTAAAATTTGATGCCAATAAATGTTCCAAATTTGAATCAATATATATTTTCCTATTCAAATTTCCATACTTCTTATCAATTTTGTGCATTTAAAAACTTTTTAGTTAGAGAAATATTTTCTATTAAGAAGATATAAACATAAAATTCAAGCTTAAAATTTACATTCTCAGTTTTATGTTAGCAATATTTTCATCTCACATTTTTGTAGCCTAAGCACAGACTAATCATTAAAAAAATGAAATGGTCTATGGAAAGGAAAAATTTTCTAACAGATGTGGATAAATTAAGAAGCTAAAATATGTGTTCATTAATATCTTCATATGATCATGTAAATATTTATCGATATTAAATTTTACATAAAAATTTTTGTCCGAAGTGTTCAAATCTTGTTACAATATGACAAGATCATATGGACGAGTTCAATTTTTTTAATGAAATATTTTGTAATTTTTAATTTGTCTGTTCTTCTGAAATCGGAGGAAGATTTGAACAGTAAACAACAAATTTTCCAATGGAATTCAAGGTCAATAAATGCTTAAAGTTTTATATTAAAATTTTAATTACAAAATTTTGAAGCTTTGTAACTATAACATTTTTTGGAATTTACATCTTCTACATGACAATTTGTATATATATATAAACTACCATCGGAAATTACAGAGGTTGACCTGGAGTTTCAACTTTCGTTAAAGTGATTTATTTTATAGAAAGATATTACAGAAGAAATTTTAATTTAGATCTCTTTGAAGGAAATTAATAAGTATGTATATAAGTATGTATATGTATACCTAATTAAAATATTTTTAGAAAGTCTTTTCTGGATTCTATATGCTGGGGTTGAACACGTTACAAAAAGTCGTGTAATTTTAAAAATGTGTATCCCCATACCAATGAAATCTTAAAGTGTGCTGTTCGATAAAATATTAGATATAATATATTTTACTTTTGAATAATCAAACCTTTTATTTATACTTATATATTGAAATTTTCATTTATAATATGTTATGTATTCTGAAAGTTTTTTCAAAATGTTTTATTCTAAAGGATTTATTTTCAATTTTACTTCATACCAAATTAAAGTTAGTGTACGATTTCGTGTGCTAATTTTGATATAATTTATGTATTTTTCAAATATTTAAATCTTTTATACTCAAACATTCAGTATTATTTTGAATTCAAAATGTTTTAATAAATTGCATTGGCTTTAGGGTCCATAAATGAAGAAGTCTATTATAAATTAAATCAAGGGTCATTACAATTTACTATTTTAATTCTTTTAATAAAACATTGAATAATTTAAAAACATTAAACATATTAATACGTTCATAGTTACATACTTAAGTTTAAAGAATTTAAAATCTTTCTGTGGAAAAAAGACGTTTTCGAATGCACCGGGTTTCAAGCCCGGGTATTTCGAATGCCGGTCGACTGTATGTACATTCGTGTAAAAATATTAAATATTTTGAAAATGTTTTTTCAAGTACTTTACTTTATAGTAATGATTTGTCGAATTTACTTCACACCGAATAAATCTCAAAGTGCAAGATCGCATGCGAATTCAAATACAATTTATGCTTTTTTTGTAATATTTAAAACCTTTCTTTACACAGACACTTCCATCGGAAATTAGAGGTTCATATGTTATTTAAGCTATTGTTAAAGTAACTTAATTTTTATAATAAAAGGTTAACATTTTTTCATGATGCTAAAATAAAAGTTAACACAGTTTTGCTTCTAATAATCCCAAGTTAAGAGCATAATATCAATTTTGTAAAAATATACTACAAAAAATCTGCCCGCTTCGTGGGCACATTCTCATGGCGCGCTTCGCTTGCAAGTTTGAGCGCGCCTGGGGCGCGCGATTCGATCGTCGCACTCGGTCTTATATTCTTCGGACCGTAAAGCCAACTAAGAACATGAACAATATTTGAATATTAATACTAAGGGTCGATATAAGTCCTGTTTCATTATTATTTAAATTTATTACTTGTAATTTGATACTTAAGTTCAAGTCAATTTTATAATATTATCGATGTGAATTACATTTTCTCAAAGTTACTAAATTTGTTTTTGATTTCAAATGAAAAAAGAAATTCAATTTACTTAAAGCTCTATCAGCCTTAAAGAACACATTCTTATCATGAAACTTGCGATTCGCGCTCGATTTTCTGTATACATTTCTGTAACTTTCTAATAATTTACAAGATTACAAAAAATCTATTTTCTTCCAAATATTTAAAAAAGGAGGAGAATTCATAGACTCTTTTAGAGAAAACGAATTTTTGTATTATCGCTTATTTTGTATCACACATATTTTGGTTCAAAAATGGAATTTTTTATTTTCAATATTGTATTTTTTAAAACCAAAACATGAAATATATATCTTGTCAAAAAATGTCCTACTGAGAATTTGTAGACCTCATTTAGGCAAATAATTTACTAGCTCAACGTTTTTTTCGTATGTTACATATTTTGTTCAAATAATGGAATTTTTGAATTTTAATCGTATTTTTTAAAATTATAATGAAAAATATACGTTTTATTAGAAACTATATCTGAAAATATTTGTATATATTATTGAAACGAACAATTTTCCATTCTTACGTTTTTTTCGTATTTCACATATTTTAGTTAAAAAATTGAATTTCGGATTTTCAATGGTATTTTTTTTTTAATTAAAAAGAAAACTATACATCTTATGAAAAAATGTTGCAGTTCAAACTTGTAGATCTTTATATCATATAGGTTTCGTTTCGTCGTTCTTGCGGTCAATAAAACAACATTCTATAAAAAACTCCTTCATTATATTTGGTCAAAAATTCTCCTATGTTTCAACCTCACTGCGGGTCTTTTTCAAGGAATATATATGTCACTAAAAATTGAACAAATCAATTTACCATCAAAATTCTTTTTCCAAAGAGAACTATTTTATATGTTGTGTTGATATAATAAATAAGTACTTACATAAATTACAAAAAAACGAAAACACACATGAAGATTCAGTCTTATTCTTGAAAATGTTATTAAAATTAAAGCCTCAAAGATTGAGGGCTTCAATAATTTTAAATTACATTATAATACGGTGTGTACAATCCGATGAAGCAACGCAAACTTTAAGATAGAGAGACGAAGATACGATAAATTGAATTAAATTCACCAACACGGAGAAACTTTTTATATCAATTTTTACTATAGTATTTTTCAATTTAGGGAAAAACTTATGACTTTGGGAATTTTTGTTAGTAAAAATACTAAACTTTATAATAATGATATGAAACTTTAGTATAAACTATAGTAAAATTTGCTATGGACTATGCTGAAGTTTCATATCATTATAATAAAGTTTAGTATTTTTACTAACAAAAATCCTCAAAGTGATACGTCTTTCCCTAAATTGAAAAATACTATAGTAAAAATTGATATAAAAAGTTTCTCCGTGAATGAAAAGCGTGCTAAAGCTTGAGAATACAAACTTGAAAATCATATGTTAAATAATGCCATGGCAAATTCGATTAATATTCATAATTTCAGCCTTACAATTTATTGAAATAATAATATTTTTATTGATATAAATTGATTCAATAATTTTTCTTTAATGTTGTTTTATTGACCCTAAGACCGACGAAACCAAACCTATATATGATATAATAATATAACGGTCGAAGAAATGGTCATCCGTTCTTTATAAAGGGAAAAAAACAAACAAAAATTCTAGCCTGTTGTTTACAAATTTCTAAGTTTTTCGTTCATTTTATCCGGTTTTCTATATACAGTGAATTCTACATATTTTTTCCAATTCGTGTTGTTGCTTACTGGACTTCTTCATTTTGAATTGCAAGCAATGAGATAAGATTTTGAGTTTCATTATTATCCTTATTTTAACTATCTTCTACATTTTTATCTTTTACGAAAATTTTGAATTAATCTTTTAATTTATGGCACTGAAGAGGGCCCCCATATGTGGCCGAAACGTTTGCCTTCTATCTTTTTTTGCGTTTTTTATCGTAGGTAGCATTGATAATATTAATAGAAGAAAATAAAAAGAGGCTGACCCAATGCCAAAAAAATGAGAAATTAACAAAAATTCTGTGAATTTTGGGTCAATATAATAGCAGACATGTCATCAAACATGTCACTTTACAGTTATTACTGTTGTAGATCTTTATGTAGTAAACCATTTTTTATCATAACTTTTATTCGTATCTCGTATAATTTAACTGGAAAATGGATATTGACTTTTTTCAAGTTTTAATATACTGTTACTTTCTTAAATTTATTTTAATTGCAAAATATTATCATGATAATTAGTAGAGATTTACGAGAATTATCAGAAACCAGTCTTAAAAGTTTTGGTTTTTTCATAAAGTTTTTTTCAAAAACACAAAAAATGCTCCTATTTTGACAATTTTTGTCGGATGTAGCTGGTTAACGAACTTGTCTTTACTTTTTCAGCTGCGATAATGTATGCATAAGCTCAATTCAATCCGACAATTTTTTTCTATCCAGAGTTATCGAGTATATGACCTATTACTACTGCAGACGGACAGACAGACAGACAGACAGACACTTTCGTAAAAACCGTTTTTTCTGACTCAGGGGATTTCAAAACGTAAAGATTTGACGAAAATTCCGAAAATTATTTTTCACATAAAACCAAAACCTTAATTCTCATATGATGAGAATCTAGAAGACATCAAATTTAGATCTTTCTTAATAATATTAATAACTCTAAAATTAATTAACATTGTCAAAAGTCTGTAGTCTCATTTCAAAGGTAAGTTTGCATATTATTTTTCTAACTAATTAAGATGTTTATGGAATTTTTCTGCTGGATTCTGCTCTAGAATCAACGATGGTAATGAAAAATCATCAAATTTCAAATGATGATTGTACTACATTCATTTGAAGAATTCAAAAAATCCAATCTATCAATATTTTGATAAAAATTTCTAAATTTATTAAAATATGATATACGTCGATTTTTAAAAACTTCTTGAAGAAGCTACATATTTTAAAAATTGCATGACTTTTTTGAATTCTGTTCAACCCCAAGATAGAATCCAGAAAAGAATTTCTAAAAATATTTTGATTAGGTTAAGAAATCACTATGAAGACATACTGAAAAAACCTTTTGAAATCTAAATCTAAATTAAAATTTCTTTAAAATTAAAATTAAAATTTCCCAATAGGGGTGATATGATTTTGAATGTCCCTATCGGGCTCATTTGAACTGAAATTTTTGACGTCTGCTGTCAGTTGTCATCAGTAAGGTTTGCCATTTAATCATGAGTAGTTTCACGCTTCCACAACGTTTGGAAATTGTCCAATTATTTTATCAAAATTCGAGAAGTTTTGTCGGTGTTCAAAGAGCATATCGTGCAAAATATGGTCGTCATTCTGCTCCATCCGCGCTCTCAATTCGTCAAATAATCGATAAGTTGGTGAGTGAATTTACTCTATTGGATACTAAGCCTAAAAATCGTATGCGTACCGCACGTTCTACACAGAATATAGCCGCCGTACAGGCCAGTATCGAGGAAAACCGTGAATTGTCCGTGCCACGCCGATCTCAGGAATTGGGCCTGTCCAGGATGACTACCTGGCGTATTTTGCGATTGGATCTTGGCCTGCATCCCTATAAGATGATTCTGGCCCAAGAACTGAAGCCTAATGACCATCGTTTGCGTCGGGAGTTCGCGGATTGGACTCTGGAATCAATTGAAAATGATCCCAATTTTCATCAAAAAATCATCTTTTCTGATGAGGCGCATTTTTGGCTCAAGTCTCGGGGGAAATTTGGCCGATATATTGTTTAAATCATAAATGGCATAGAATATCCAATATAATAAAAAAGATTTCGATCAATTCCGAATGAATATTCAGTGTTTTTTTTTCAATTTCAAAACATATCACCCTTATTGGGAAACCCTTTATCTTTCTATAAAATAAAACACTTTGACGAAAGTTGAAACTCCAGGTCATTCTGTAATTTCCGATGGTAGTTTATATATATGTATACATACGAATTGTCATGTAAAAGATGTTAAATTCCAAAAAATTGTATTCAATGTATTTTATTTTTTAGCAACTGTTTGTCGACTTAGCTTCATATCAAGAAAAGTTTGAGGTGTAAATTCACATACAATTTATGTATTTTCTTAAATCAGCAAACACTTCATTTACATTCATCTATTGAAATTGCCATATGTCTTAGGTAAGAAAAGATAATTTTGCTTCCAAAAATAGAAAAATTATTATTGAAGAGATCATTTCAAAGAAAAGAGATTAATTTCCAAGAAAAATATTTGAAGCATAAGAAAAAATAAATTTAACAAATTTTATTTTTACCCCGACATTTTTTCTTATCGCTTCAAACCAAATTTAAAAAAAAGTGATGTGATTCAAATAAATCAAGAATCGTTTTTTCAGGAAAAAGACCTAATACAACCTAGCCGTTTCCATATTTCTAAAATGAATAAGTTTTTACCAAATTCAGTAATTTTTTTACAAGAATTTTGTTTTGGAAATTTTATTTTTAATGCTTTTAGCCATTAAAGAATTTATTATAATTTCCAAAAAATGGAAACGGTTAAGTTGTAGAAAGCCTTTTTCTTAAAAAAATTATCCGTGATTTCACAGAATCACATCATTTTCTAAAATTTGGTATGAAGCGATAAGAAATCAAGTCCGGGTAAAAATAAAATTTGTTAAATGAATTATTTTTTTATGTTTTAATTTTTTTACTTGGAAACTAATCTCTTTTCTTCCAAATGATCTCTTCAATAATAATATTGCTATTCTTGAAAAAAAATTTATCTATTTTTGCCTGAAGTCTAATTTTTGTGGATGAACTACCTGAAATCAGCAAAAACTTCATTTACATTTATTTATCGAAATTTTCATGCCAAAGATGTTACCTATTACAAAAATGTTCAAACCCTTCATTTTTTAAACTTGTATTTCATCTTGAATGATATCTTATTATAAAATATTCTCTACATAATTTAAAAAAAAATGCTGAAATCGATATTTTATTTCGAATCTTTAAGCATTTATTGATTTTAAATTTCATTAAAAAATTATTTTTCAAGTATTTAAATCATCTTAAAATTTCACAAAATCTTTTAGATACTTATTTCAGATCAATATTTTTCAAAGTATATAGAAAAAAAGTGTAATTTTTTTAATGTTATATTCCGTAATTTTGAATTCTGAGTCTATTTCGCGCCTCCTTTGCATGAAGTCGAGAAAAATACAATTTCTGATTTTAACTCGACAACCGACAGCGTGAAATCGAAGCAAGTTAGTGGGGATACACTGACATGACGCGCTTCATTGTGTGTGCTCCCACATGTTATTATAACAGCGAGGACCTTTAATTTTAGTTCGAAAAAGATCCGAAAAAGCTGTACGCAATTGGGGGCGCTGCAAAAGTGATAAACAGTAGCTCTGTTTTACTCTTCAAGTAGTAGCATGAACCTTTTATTTTAGTTCCCAAGAGCATTTCGCAATAGGGCGCGCTGCGGAAAATCACTCGAAATCAAATACATTACTTTAGCAATCTCCCAACTCATCTCTGTCCCAGATCTGAAACCGACGCAGTGTCACACACTCTCAGCCTGCCTGTCGGTGTGAATCGGGTAGGGAGCGAATACGGGGCACGTTGTCATTTTTCTTTCCTCGTCACTCTTGCACGCGAGAACGACTCGTCCCATTTCCCCTTATTCTCCTCGCTTCTTCGTTAAAATGCATGCGTTTTCAACTGTTCCAAGTTTTAGATTTCAGGCTGTCGTTTATCGAGTCGAAATTGAGAAATGTGTTTTTCTCGACTCCGTGCAAAAGAGGCGCGAAGCAGACGACAATTTCAAATTTACAGAATATGTAGTTATGGAAATAATACTTCTTTTTTCGATATTTTAATCAATTTTTCCCTAAAATAAACATCTATAAGATTTAAAAAAATGGTGCAATCATTTTGAAAGTCTAAAAATTATTTTTAAATGGAAGTTTGAAATTAATAAATATTTACAATTTGAATCTATATATAAATTGAAAATATTTGAAATTTTTAAACGAAAGCTTAAATTATAAATTTCGAATTTCCATAATATTTTACCAATTTTGTACATTTAAAAAATTTTCAATTAGCGAATTGTTTAGCATTAAGAAGAGATAAACATAAAATTTAAGATTGAATATTACATTCTCAATTTTATGTTAGACATATTGTCATCTCACTGTTTGCAGCCTAATCACAGACTTTTCATTTAAAAAATGAATTGCTTTACGGAAAGGAAAAATTTTCTAATAGGAGGAGATAAATTAAAAAGCTAAAAAATGTGTTCAGTGATATTTGCATATGATCACATAAGTATTTATTGATTTCAAATTTTACATGAAATTTTTTTTTTCAAGTTCGTGTTTAAATCATTCACGATTTTACAAGATTTATGGGCAGCTGCAATCTGTTAAATGAAATATTTTGTAATTTTTAATTTGCCTGTTCTTCTGAAATCGTAGGAAAAATTCAAAGTCGATAAATGGTTAAAATTTTATACCAAGATTTAAATTGCAAAATTTTAAAGCTTTGTGAATAAACTGCTTCATATTTAGAAAATACTTCAACTCTGTGAAGCATTTTTATATTTTAAGTATAAAATCTGTGCTTAGGTCACAAAAAAGTAAGATAAAAATACTTTCATTATAAAATTAAGAATGTAGATTTAGCACTCATTAGGTCAAATGTTTATTACTTCTTCATATAAAATACTTTGCACATAATTCTCTGATTACATATTTTTTAAATGTTGGAACATTTAAGAAATTCATGAATATTTAACCTATTTATAAAAAATAAAAATTTACAAATAAAGCTTCGACTGAAAAATCTAAGAATTTTTCAATTATTGATCTATTTTTTTGTAAGTTTGAACATAGGAGAACTTAAAATTCCACTATGACTTTATTTTTTAAGTGATGCTTAAACCTTTCTTTAATCTTGAGAATTCTTCCAGAACTTTATTTCAGGTGAGTGGCTTTTTTAAATGAAAGATTTTGTAATTCTAAATTAGGCTCATTTTGCAACATTATAAAAAGATTTAAAAATTTAAAGTAAATTGTATAATACAAGTTTTTTCATCCCAAGTTTTAGTGACCTATCCGAAGACTCAATTTGAAAATTGAGATTTTTTTATAAGGAGGAAAAAATTATGTTCTTAAAGCAATTAATTCCCAAAGATTGAATATCTTTCATTTAATATTTTGATTTGAAACATTGAATACTTATTAGCTTTGAATTAGACAGAAAAATTTACTTTGAAGCTTTAGAATTTTTTTACAATTTTACAAGATGAGCCTAATTTAGAATTACGAAATCTTTCATTTAAAAAAAGTCACTCACCTGAAATAAAGTTCTGGAAGAATTCTCAAGATTAAAGAAAGGTTTAAGCATCACTTAAAAATAAAGTCATTGTGGAATTATAAGTTCTCCTGTGTTCAAACTTACAAGAAAATAGATCAATAATTGAAAAATTCTTAGATTTTTCAGTCGAAGCTTTATTTGTAAATTTTTATTTTTTATAAATAGGTTAAATATTCATGAATTTCTTAAATGTTCCAACATTTAAAAAATATGTAATCAGAGAATTATGTGCAAAGTATTTTATATGAAGAAGTAATAAACATTTGACCTAATGAGTGCTAAATCTACGCATTCTTAATTTTATAATGAAAGTATTTTTATCTTACTTTTTTGTGACCTAAGCACAGATTTTACACTTAAAATATAAAAATGCTTCACAGAGTTGAAGTATTTTCTAAATATGAAGCAGTTTATTCACAAAGCTTTAAAATTTTGCAATTTAAATCTTGGTATAAAATTTTAACCATTTATCGACTTTAAATTTTTCCTACGATTTCAGAAGAACAGGCAAATTAAAAATTACAAAATATTTCATTTTACAGATTGCAGCTGCCCATAAGATCTTGTAAAATCGTGACAAGATTTAAACACGAACTTGAAAAAAAAAATTTCATGTAAAATTTGAAATCAATAAACACTTATGTGATCATATGCAAATATCACAGAACACATTTTTTAGCTTTTTAATTTATCTCCTCCTATTAGAAAATTTTTCCTTTTCGTAAAGCAATTCATTTTTTGAATGAAAAGTCTGTGATTAGGCTGCAAACAGTGAGATGACAATATGTCTAACATAAAATTGAGAATGTAATATTCAATCTTAAATTTTATGTTTATCTCTTCTTAATGCTAAACAATTCGCTAATTGAAAATTTTTTAAATGTACAAAATTGGTAAAAAGTAAGGAAATTCGAAATTTATAACTTAAGCTTTTGTTTAAAAATTTCAAATTTTTTCAATTTATATATAGATTCAAATTGTAAATATTTGTTAATTTCAAATTTCCACTTAAAAATAATTTTTAGACTTTCAAAATGATTCCACCATTTTTTTAAATCTTATAGATGTTTATTTTAGGGAAAAATTGATTAAAATATCGAAAAAAGAAGTATTATTTCCATAACTACATATTCTGTAAATTTGAAATTGTCGTCTGCTTCGCGCCTCTTTTGCACGGAGTCGAGAAAAACACATTTCTCAATTTCGACTCGATAAACGACAGCATGAAATCTAAAACTTGGAACAGTTGAAAACGCATGCATTGTAACGAAGAAGCGAGGAGAATAAGGGGAAATGGGACGAGTCGTTCTCGCGTGCAAGAGTGACGAGGAAAGAAAAATGACAACGTGGATAAATGGAGTTTTGAAAATTCGAAGCCATTATAAATTTGCAAGATTGATGGTGAGACAATTTTTTTATTATGAATAAAAATATCGTTGAATCTCGCGATCAATTAACGATGCGAAAAGATAATTATGTATATTTTGTTACAACAAATGGAAATCCTCGAGATAATGGATCAAAAAGTCTAGAAAAACGTGGAACCTTACCAAAATTTAAAAACTTACAGAAGGGAACAGCGAAAGAAATTAAAAAAGGAAACTATTATCATTTTGCTCTTCCGATTGAAGGAGAAATTCAAGAAAATTTATCTGAAACCTTAAATAATATAAAATTGTCAATTAATTCATTACACGAATTATCTCAAAAATTGAATTTACGATCAATTAGTATTTCAAAGACATCAAAAATCAACCATATAGCTTGGGAAGAAATAAAATTAATATTTAATTTAGTTTTTGCAAATTCACTTACAAAAATAATAGTTTGTAATGGCATAACGCAATATCCAACAAAAGAACAAAGATCACAATTAATTGAAGAAGCACACTCCTCAGCATTAGGAGGCCATAAAGGCGTCACAAAGACCTATAATCGAATTCGCCAAAAATTTTTTTGGGAAAATATGAAGGTCGATATTCAAAAGTATATTCAAGGCTGTTTACAATGCCAAATAAAAAAGTTAGTTCGAGTTAAAACTAAAAATCCTATGGTTATTACCGATACACCTACTACTGCCTTCGGAAAAATATCAATGGATATTGTTGGTCCACTACCAGAAACAAAGTCTGGAAATTTGTATATTCTTACTATACAAGATAATTTTACAAAATATTCTCTAGCAATACCTCTTCCTAATCATCAAGCTGGTACAATAGCAGACGCGTTCGTGAAAAAATTTATTTGCATATTTGGATCGCCAAAAGGAGTACTAACGGATCAAGGCAGAGATTTTTTGAGCAATTTATTAAAAATATTAGCAAAACGCTTTAGAATCAAACAATTTCGTACCACAGCTTTTCACCCTCAATCCAATGGATCACTTGAACGATCACATCATGTCCTGGGTGAATATCTCAAACAATTTGTAGCAAAAAATTCAGAATGAGACGATTGGCTAGAATTAGCAATGTTTTCATATAACACAAGTGTACACGAAGCCACAAAATGTACGCCTTACGAATTAGTTTTTGGCAAATTAGCCCGTGAACCCTCTAGTGAACCTCTATCACAAAATGAAAAATTGCAAACCTATGATGATTATTTGATCAACTTTGTCACACAACTGCATGAAATGCGAATACAAGCAAGAGAAAACCTCATAAAGGCAAAAAAAAAATTAAAAATGTACCACGACAGAAAAATAAATCCCTTGGAAATAAAAATTGGGGATAATGTATTTTTATTAAAAGGAGGAAAAATTAAAAAGCTGGATAATCAATACACAGGACCTCACGAAGTTTTAGATGTACTAGGAAAAGGAAATGTAAAAATCAACATAATAGGAAAACCGACAATAGTTCACGTCAATCGAATAAAAAGATCGCACATAAATATACAAAATTGATTAACTGAATTTGAATTCAAACTCAAAATAATATAAACTTTGAATAAAACCAAAGCGTTTAGAATAACTAAACCAGGAAATGTTTTAAACAAAAAGATACTTTGAAATTTTATTCTAATCATATTTTTTCTATTTCAGAGATTCGAGAAACTCACTGTACCTTCAAATTGCAATGAAAAAATTTCAATATATTACATGGTCTTTTTTTCAAGAGCAAATTAAACTTCTTAAACTAGCAAGTATTTGCCAAATTGATCAAAGTTTTTCAAGTTTTCTCTTCTGTTCAGCACAAACTAAAAATCTAATATCATCACACAAAAATTATACCTCTTTAAAATTCTTATAAATACTTTCTTTATATTTGATTCAATCATTTTTGTTTTTGTTCATTGAATATTTAAAAAACAAACTAATAACCTTTTTAGTAAGACAAATGCTAGTTTTTATTCGAATCAACATTTTATTTGATCACTTAAAGAAAAATATAGAAATATTTGCATTTTTCTTCTTTTTTTTTTGGATGAAAAAAAGACTTTTTCTAACAAGAATAAATAAGCACTTCATAATTGGTGCCATCATAAATATAATTTCAATTTTGATTTTCTTCTATCAAGGGAACTTTTCTTGATTAATGTGCAACAATAACAAATTGAATAATCACTATTCTTCATATGTTTCATGCACAAATAACTCTATTAATTTTACAAGAAAGATTAGAAAAACAATTAAAAGTACAAGAATTGTAGGAAAATCTATTACCCTGTTATTATGTAAAATTGTTTTTCTTATGATTATTTTATTCATTTAATAATACACCAATGAAATTGAAGATGATGAAATTAATTTTTAGGAACATGTAAGAGTAATAATAACAAGCAGATTAAGAAACCAATAAAGGGATCAAGACAGCATTACAGCGAGTGTGATTTTATCGACGCAAGTTATAGACAAATCTACAGATCAATAGGATGATCAATATGAAATTACCATGTGTCTTTATAGTACCCACACATGATAACAAATCGACTGACCCAGAGAGAAAGTGAATGAAGCCCTACAATACCAACACACTACCGTCATAACATGCGACTTGTAATAGCATGTGACTTGTAATAACATGCGACTTGGTCATAGCATGTTACTCGTCATACTTGACCTTTCAAAGTTCTATAAAATGCGAAAGCTCCAAGAGAAGTCAGTCCAGTACCATCATCTTGACACCGCGAGTTCAGTTCAGTTAGTTAGTCAATGTCCGATTTCTACAACGTGACCAACGCGAGTCCAGTCCAGAGCTATCGAATCTATACCGCGAGTGCAATCCAGTCAGTCCAGCTTCTCCAGATTTCTAACGCTACTCAACCCGAATTCTAACTCGGCGCTGAGTTCAACGACATTAGAAAGTGAAGGGGAATCGCCTTCCAAATTCTCTCGAAACTGGGATCGAAGAATCAACTAGATCAACCGTCTAGATTACGAATTTACTATACAACTGCAACTACCTAAAGATTACAAAGTTACACTCAACTGACCACATTCGCTTACTGGACTCAATTGATCATCAACCAATTTAAACTCAGGGTAACTAAAGGGGTATTTCTAATTTCGATTCTCTTTTAAATTTCCATGGTGCTTACCCGATATAATTTTAACTGTCAATAAATATATCTTATATACCTAACCCTTCTCAATCACTGACTATTCCTCATCCCTTAGAGAGGATCCTTCTGATCCTGACATAAAACAAGGAGATCTTTTAAGAAGAGAAATGTTACGTTTCTGACGTAACAAATATGTAAATATTTATCGATATTAAATTTTACATAAAAATTTTTGTCCGAAGTGTTCAAATCTTGTTACAATATGACAAGATCATATGGACTAGTTCAATTTTTTTAATGAAATATTTTGTAATTTTTAATTTGTCTGTTTTTCTGAAATCTGAGGAAGATTTGAACAGTAAACAACAAATTTTCCAATGGAATTCAAGGTCAATAAATGCTTAAAGTTTTATATTAAAATTTGAATTACAAAATTTTGAAGCTTTGTAACTATAACATTTTTTGGAATTTACATTTTCTACATGACAATTTGTATATATATATATAAATTACCATCGGAAATTACAGATTGACCTGGAGCTTCAACTTTCGTTAAAGTGATTTATTTTATAGAAAGATATTACAAAAGAAATTTTAATTTAGAAATCTTTGAAGGAAATTAATAAGTATGTAAAAAAATTAAAATTTTGAAAGATTTTTTTTATTATGTCTTCATAGTGATTTGTTAACCTAATTAAAATATTTTTAGAAAGTCTTTTCTGGATCCTATATGCTGGGGTTGAACATGTTACAAAACGTCGTGTAATTTAAAAAATGTGTATCCCCATACCAATGAAATCTTAAAGTGTGTGCTGTTCGATAAAATATTGGATATAATATATTTTACTTTTGAATAATCAAACCTTTTATTTATACTTATATATTGAAATTTTCATTTAAAATATGTTATGTATTCTGAAGGTTTTTTTCAAAAAATCAGCCTTAAAGAATACATTCTTATCATGACACTTGCGCTTCGCGCTCGATTTTCTGTATACATTTCTGTAACTTTCTAATAATTTACAAGATTACAAAAAATCTATTTTCTTCCAAATATTTAAAAAAGGAAGAGAATTCATAGACTCTTTTTGAGGAAACGATTTTTTGTATTATCGCTTATTTTGTATCTCACATATTTTAGTTCAAAAATGGAATTTCTTATATTCAATAGTGTTTTTTTAAAACCAAAACATAAAATATACATTTTGTCAAAAAATGCCCTACTGAGAATTTGTAGAACTCATTCAGGCAAATAATTTTCCATCTCAAATTTTTTTTCGTATGTCACATATTTTGTTCAAATAATGGAATTTTTGAATTTTAATCGTATTTTTTTGAATTAAAATGAAAAATATACGTTTTATCAGAAACTATATCTGAAAACAACATTCTATAAAAAACTCCTTCATTATATTTGGTCAAAAATTCTCCTATGTTTCAACCTCGCTGCTTGTCTTTTTCAAGGAATATATATGTCACTAAAAATTGAACAAATCAATTTGCAATCAAATTTCTTTTTCCACACGGAGAAAAATAGATAGTAAACCGCAATATCTTGATATTAGTAGATAATGTATTTGCGACTTAACTATGGGACAGCCATCTAGATATTGAAACAAAGTATCTGTAGATATTAAAAAAAATATGTTATTTCGCAATATCTAAGATATTAAATTAATGAACCCAATATGTTAATTTGAAATATCTCAGATGTTAAACTAAAATACATTAGATATCAGGTCATACTATTTGAGATATTAAACTGTAATATCTTAGATAATTAAAGTCAATATTTATGTCATTGAATGCAATTGTCTAATAATTATGTAAAAATACTGATTGAATATCGCTCGCAAGTTTGAGCGCGCCTAGGGCGCGCGATTCGGTCGTCCCGCTTCGCGCTCCGTAATACTCGATCGTCGCGCTGCGCGCTCCGGAATTTTTGAACGTCGCGCTTCGCGCTCCGTTCCTTCTGGACCTCGCGCTTCACGCTCGGTCTTGTGCTTTTCGCATACGTTTAAGTTTATTTCTTATAATTTAATAATGAAGCTCAAACCAACTTAATGATATTAAAGATGATGTAAATTAGTCATTTTCTCAAATTCACTAAGTTTCTTTTTCAGATTAAGTGAAACAGGAAATTCAATTTACTTAAGGCTCTATCGGCCTTAAGGAACACATTCTCATCATGACACTCGATCTTCGCGCTCGATTTTCTGTATGCATTTTTGTAACTTTTTAATAAATTACATGATTATTGATCAATTTATTTTCTTCCAAATCTTTTAAAAAGGAAAAACAATCGTAGATTTTATTTAAGGAAATGATTTTGCAGAACAACGCTTATTTCGTATCTCACATATTTTGGTGAAAAAAATCGAATTTATTTAATATTAAAAATCAAAACATAAAATATACATCCTGTCGAGAAATTTATCGATAAGAATGTGTAGACCTTATTTAGCCAAACAATTTTTCATCTCCAAGTTTTTTTTGTATCTCACATATTTTGTCTAAAAATGGAATTTTTGAATTTTAATCGTATTTTTTGGAATTGAAACGAAAAATATGTGTTTTATCAGAAACTGTGTGAGACAAAACTTGTAGATATTTTTGAAACTAACAACTTTGTATTCTTACGTTTTTTCTTATTTTACATATTATTGTTAAAAAATTGAATTTTGGATTTTCAATAGTTTTTTTTTTAATTAAATAGAAAAATATGCATCTTATGAAAAAATGTTACAATTCAAATTTGTAGGACTTACTGGCAATATAAAAATGTTTCAAAAATCACACTTCAAAACTTCATATAGATAGAACATTATTATTTCAGTGTCGAAACCAAAAACCATGCGACCGGCAAAACTATGGGCGAGCGCGATAGACAAATTACATGGAATTTAAAGACTCTGATCATGTGACTTTTCCTCGGGCACGTGCACCGTGCACGCTACTTAATCTTTGATTTCTTGGCACTGAAGAGGACCCCCATATGTGGCCGAAACGTTTGCCTTGCTTTCTTTTTGAGTATTTTTATATCAAATAGTGACAATTTCAATTGAAGAAAATAAAAATAATCTGACCCTATGCCAAAATAATGAGAAATGAAAAAAATTCTATGAATTTTGGGTCAATATAATAGCAGACATGTTATCAAACATGTCACTTCAAAATTTTTAAATGGCACATTTAGTATAAAGGTTGAATATATAATAGTTCTGACCATTTTCAGAACAAATTAAATTCAATAATACTTTTTAAAATGTGATACTGAATATCGCAAATACTAAAATTGCAGTTTTGTTAATTTTTTAAAGATAAATGTTTTATTTTTCCAAACATCTCAGAATAAATCTGAATGCAGTAATAAAAAACCTTCAATTTTTTTATTTATTTCTTAACATACTCAAATAATATTGAGTAAAACTACATGTATAGATATTATAATAAATTAGTTTTCTGTAATGCCTTGCTTGCAAATTCAATATTAAATGAATTGTCCGTGAAGCTGAAATATAAAAAAAAATCGTTTCTTGAAAAATACACGCCTTCGTCCACTCGTGAAAATCAACATAAACGTCTCGAATTTCTTAACTAGGTATAGGACAATACTCTTCTTCAAGGAGGAAAATAACCTCTCAGGATTGCTTATATAAAAAAATTTTCGGTCAGCAAAGCCATATGTCTCAAGTCGGTTTTGAAAACAGTTCAGATCATTCTATAAGAGACTCCGGCGGTAACAAAGTCTTCAAGCATAGTTTTGAAAAATGTAAACCTTGTTCGCGTTCTGCCCCCGATTACCAATTCGGAATCGTTCTTTATTAAAAAAAAAAATTTTTTTTTCAAATTGTGGTTGGTTCGTGTGAAATTTTTTTTTTTATGTTTTCCGCTCTATTGGTTATCCGGTTTTATATTCACAGTGAACTCTAAACATTTTTTCAATTCGTGATGCTGCATACTGGACTACTTCATTTTGAATTGCAAGCTATGAGATCAGTTTTTCAATTTTATGATAAGTCTTATTTTAATTATCTACGTTTTACAAAAATTTTTGAATTAATCTTTGATTTCTTGGTACTGAAGAGGGCCCCCATATGTGGCCGAAACGTTTGCCTTGCTTTCTTTTTGAGTATTTTTATATCAAATAGTGAAAATTTCAATCGAAGAAAATAAAAATAATCTGACCCTATGACAAAATAATGAGAAATGAAAAAAATTCTATGAATTTTGGGTCAATATAATAGTAGAAATGTTATCAAACATGTCACTTCAAAATTTTTAAATGGCACATTTAGTATAAAGGTTGAATATATCATAGTTCTGACCATTTTCAGAACAAATTAAATTCAATAATACTTTTTCAAATGTGATACTGAATATCGCGAATTCTAAAATTGCATTTTTGTTAATTTTTTAAAGATAAATGTTTTATTTTTCCAAACATCTCAGAATAAATCTGAATGCAGTAATAAAAAACCTTCAATTTTTTTATTTATTTCTTAACATACTCAAATAATATTGAGTAAAACTACATGTATAGATATTATAATGAATTAGTTTTCTGTAATGCCTTGCTTGCAAATTCAATATTAAATGAATTGTCCGTGAAGCTGAAATATAAAAAAAAATCGTTTCTTGAAAAATACACGCCTTCGTCCACTCGTGGAAATCAACATAAACGTCTCGAATTTCTTAACTAGGTATAGGACAATACTCTTCTTCAAGGAGCAAAATAACCTCTCAGGACTGCTTATATAAAAAAATTTTCGGTCAGCAAAGCCATATGTCTCAAGTCGGTTTTGAAAACAGTTCAGATCATTCTATAAGAGACTCCGGCAGTAACAAAGTCTTCACGCATAGTTTTTAAGAATGTAAACCTTGTTCGCGTTCTGTCCCCGATTACCAATTCGGAATCGTTCTTTAATAAAAAAAAAAAATTTTTTTTTCAAATTGTGGTCGGTTCGTGTGAAATTTTTTTTTTTTATGTTTTCCGGTTTATTGGTTATCCGGTGTTTTATTCACAGTGAACTCTAAACATTTTTTCAATTCGTGATGCTGCATACTGGACTACTTCATTTTGAATTGCAAGCTATGAGATAAGTTTTTCAATTTTATGATAATTCTTATTTTTGTTACGTCAGAAACGTAACATTTCTCCTTTTAAAAGATCTCGTTTTATGTCAGGATCAGAAGGATCCTCTCTAAGGGATGAGGAATAGTCAGTGCTTGAGAAGGGTTAGGTATATAAAATATATTTATTGACAATTGAGATTTTATCAGGTAAGCACCATGGAAATGTAAAATAGAATCAAAATTAGAAATACCCCTTTAGTTATCCTGAGTTGAATTGATTGATGATCGATTGAGTCCAGTAAGCGAATGTGATCAGTTGAGTGTAACTTGCAATCTTCAGGTAGTTGCAGTTGTGTAGTAGATTCGTAATCTAGACGGTTGATCTAGTTGATTCTTCGATCCCAGTTTCGAGAGAATTTGGAAGGCGATTCCCCTTCACTTTCAAATGTCGTTGAACTCAGCGCCGAGTTAGAATTCGGGTTGAGTAGCGGTAGAAATCTGGAGAAGCTGGACTGACTGGATTACACTCGCGATATAGATTCGATGGCACTGGACTGGACTCGCGTTGGTCACATTGTAGAAATCGAACGTTGACTAACTAACTGAATTCGCGGTGTAGAGATGATGGTACTGGACTGACTTCTCTTGGAACTTTCGCTTTTTATAGAACTTTGAAAGGTCAAGTATGACGAGTAACATGCTATGACCAATCGCATGTTATTACAAGTCACATGCTATTACAAGTCGCATGTTATGACGGTAGTGTGTTGGTATTGTAGGGCTTCATTCACTTTCTCTCTGGGTCAGTCGATTTGTTATCATGTGTGGGTATTATAACGACACATGGTAATTTCATATTGATCATCCTATTGATCTGTAGATTTGTCTATAACTTGGGTCGATAAAATCACACTCGCTGTAATGCTGTCTTGATCCCATTATTGGTTTCTTAATCTGCTTGTTATCTGTGGCGGTAGAGTCGCGGGACGTGACACCTCCCCCCATAATTCGAACGCGGGGAGTTAACGATCCGCGATCGAAACTTCGGTAGAAGAATACATTTTTAACCCAGGGTTCTTACTCAATCAAGTACATATTTTTAGTTGAATTTAACAATTCATAACATATAAAATTTCGTTTATACATAGGAATTTACATTTTAAATCATTGTTGGGAATTAAACATTTATAACGAGGTTTACATAAATGCATAGTAATAACAGAGTATACAATTCTGGAGATATTACAATCATCGATTACATATGTTATAGTGGTAATTAGGTAATTTGACCAATTTTTCTTTTTATTTATAATAACTATTTAAACTTACAACATGATTGTTGATGAAAAGAGGATTATAAATTGTAAAATTTTATCGATTAGGTATAAAATACTAAAGAGTAATTTCAAAGAATTACGATCGTTAATGTATACATTAGTAAAAATAAAATCTGGAAAGTATTATAAATTATTGATTATAAATAAAAGAAATTGACATATATAATATTAATAGAGATTAAAAATAATATTAAGATCGTTGATTACATATCGAATTAATAGACGTTGTAACTTGGTACATTGAAGAGAAAAAACTTGGTCAAATCTAAAATTGATTTCTTCAAAACATGGCATTGCTATTGCTTATTATTACTTTTACATGTTTCTAAAAATTAATTTCATGAACTTCAATCTCATTGGTGTATTATTAAATGAATAAAATAATAATAAGAAAAACAATTTTACATAATAACAGGGTAATAGATGTTCCTACAATTCTTTTATTTTTAATTGTTTTTCTAATCTTTCTTTTGAAATTAATAGAGTTATTTGTGCATGAAATATGTGAAGAATAGTAATTATTTAATTTGTTATTGTTGCACATTAATTTCTATTGGAAAAGCAATTTTTACATTTACAATTTTGTAACGCCATCGCACAGTTTATATTTTCAGACTCAATATTTGTAGAAACTGTTCTTCCAATAGGATGGGAATCAAGAAAAGTTCCCTTGATAGAAGAAAATCAAAATTGAAATTATATTTATGATGGCACCAATTATGAAGTGCTTATTTATTCTTGTTAGAAAAAGTCTTTTTTTTCATCCAAAAAAAAAAGAAGAAAAATGCAAATATTTCTATATTTTTCTTTAAGTGATCAAATAAAATGTTGATTCGAATAAAAACTAGCATTTGTCTTACTAAAAAGGTTATTAGTTTGTTTTTTAAATATTCAATGAACAAAAACAAAAATGATTGAATCAAATATAAAGAAAGTATTTATAAGAATTTTAAAGAGGTATAATTTTTGTGTGATGATATTAGACTTTTAGTTTGTGCTGAACAGAAGAGAAAAGTTGAAAAATTTTGATGCATTTGATAAATACTTGCTAGTTTGAGAGGTTTAATTTGCTCTGAAAAAAAACATGAAATATATTGAAATTTTTTCATTGCAATTTGAAGGTTCAGTGAGCTTCTCGAATCTCTGAAATAGAAAAAATATGATTAGAATAAAATTTCAAAGTATCTTTTTGTTTAAAACATTTCCTGGTTTAGTTATTCTAAACGCTTTGGTTTTATTCAAAGTTTATACTATTCTGAGTTTGAATTCAAATTCAGTAAATAAATTTTGTATATTTATGTGCGATCTTTTTATTCGATTGACGTGAACTACTGTCGGTTTTCCGTTTTTGTTGTTTTTTTAATTTGCTTTTCCTATTACCTCTAAAACTTCGTGAGGTGCTGTGTATTGATTATCTAGCTTTTTAATTTTTCCTCCTTTTAATAAAAATACATTATCCCCAATTTTTATTTCCAAGGGATTTATTTTTCTATCGTGGTACATTTTTGATTTTTCTTTTGCCTTTATGAGGTTTTCTCTTGCTTGTGTTCGCATTTCATGCAGTTGTGTGACAAAATTGATCAAATAATCATCATAGGTTTGCAATTTTTCATTCTGTGATAGAGCTTCACTAGAGGGTTCACGGGCTAATTTGCCAAAAACTAATTCATAAGGCGTACATTTTGTGGCTTCGTGTACACTTGTGTTATATGAAAACATTGCTAATTCTAGCCAATCGTCCCATTCTGAATTTTTTGCTACAAATTGTTTGAGATATTCACCTAGGACATGATGTGATCGTTCAAGTGATCCATTGGATTGAGGGTGAAAAGCTGTGGTACGAAATTGTTTGATTCTAAAGCGTTTTGCTAATCTTTTTAATAAATTGCTCAAAAAATCTCTGCCTTGATCCGTTAGTACTCCTTTTGGCGATCCAAATATGCAAATAAATTTTTTCACGAATGCGTCTGCTATTGTACCAGCTTGATGATTAAACGAAGGTATTGCCAGAGAATATTCTGTAAAATTTTCTCGTATAGTAAGAATATACAAATTTCCAGACGTTGTTTCTGGTAGTGGACCAACAATATCCATTGATATTTTTTCGAAGGCAGTAGTAGGTGTATCGGTAATAACCATAGGATTTTTAGTTTTAACTCGAACTAACTTTTTTATTTGGCATTGTAAACAGCCTTGAATATACTTTTGAATATCGACTTTCATATTTTCCCAAAATAATTTTTGGCGAATTCAATTATAGGTCTTTGTGACGCCTTTATGGCCTCCTAATGCTGAGGAGTGTGCTTCTTCAATCAATTGTGATCTTTGTTCTTTTGTTGGATATTGCGTTATGCCATTACAAACTATTATTTTCGTAAGAGAATTTGCAAAAACTAAATCAAATGTTAATTTTATTTCTTCCCAAGCTATATGGTTGACTTTCGAAGTCTTTGAAATACTAATTGATCGTAGATTCAATTTTTGAGATAATTCGTGTAATGAATAAATTGACAATTTTATATTATTTAAGGTTTCAGATAAATTGTCTTGAATTTCTCCTTCAATCGGAAGAGCAAAATGATAATAGTTTCCTTTTTTAATTTCTTTCGCTGTTCCCTTCTGTAAGTTTTTGAATTTTGGTAAGGTTCCACGTTTTTCTAGACTTTTTGATCCATTATCTCGAGGATTTCCATTTGTTGTAACAAAGTATACATAATTATCTTTTCGCATCGTTAATTGATCGCGACATTCAACGATATTTTTATTCATTAAAATTTGCCTGGTAGATTTTGAGTTGAGTGGAGGGGGTTCTGGGAGTGGACGGTTTTCTTCAAATTCTGAATTATTATCATTTTCGAGATTTTGCCTGGTTTCTATTTGTCGATTTTTGTTTATTTCATAATTACGTTCATTAAAAGTGTCCTCGATATTTTCATTTTCAAAAATTTCTTCAATACAAGAGCTTTCAGAGCTCTTTTCATCTTCAGGTTCCATATCAATTACTTCGTCTTCAGAAGTAGAAAAATAATTTTCGCTTTTTTCCTCTTGAGGTATAATAAATTGTTTAGGCTTTTTGCCATTTTTATTTCTTTTATTTTTTGCTTGGATTTCCTTTAAATAGTCCAAATATTCAGGATCAGAATCAGGATCAGAGTCGGAATCTGATTTTACTTTTGTTCGGTTTCTTTTTTGTATATTTATTTCTGGTAATTCGTTTTCATATATTTGTTTTCTTGGTCTACCTCTCTTTCTTTTTGTTTGAGAGGGAATAATTTTTAAATTTGTAAGTAGATTTTTTCTTGGCCTACCTCGAGGTTTTTTCACAAGAGGTTTAGAAGAAAAATTTTCATCTAATTTTTCTTGGATTTCATGTTGATTTAAAATTTCTTGATTTTTATGCTGATTTGAATTTTTCATTTGTTCTTGCTTTTTCTTTTTACCCCTAGTAGTCATGGTTTTCCATGCTGAATTGTCATAATTTATAACAGGAAGTTTTGAAGATAGTAGTTTAAATAAATTTTTATACTTGACTTTATCTTTATTAATTTCATTAAGTAATTTCTCATTTAAGATTCCATTGAAAATATCAGAAAATCTCAAATTATCATCGAATATTGGTCCTTCTGAAGTTTCACTAAAGTCATTCGCATCATCTTCGGCGAATATTGAATCAAAATATTTATTTTCTGAAGTATTTCCTTTTTTGATATTATTTTCTTGATTAATTTTTATAAAAGAATTCTCAAGATTCATTTTTTTCTTGAGATGTCATAAAGGTATCATCATCATCTTCGTGTAAATTTCTTGATCTTTCTTTATTAATAATAGGATTTCTTGAAAGAGCGTCTGCATTGACATTCATTTTTCCTGCTTTGTATACTACATCAAAATCATATTCAGCGAGTTTTAACCTCCAGCGCGAAACTCGTGAGCAAGGGTCCTTAGAATTTTGAAACCAAACTAGTGGTTTATGATCAGTAACTAGGGTAAATTTTCTTCCATATAAATAAGGACGGAAATGAGTGACACAAAATATTATTGCAAGTGCTTCTTATTCATATGTGTCATATTTTTTCTCAGCGTCACTTAAACTACGTGAAGCATATGCTATTGGCTTATCCTTGCCTATTTTACCTTGTGATAATATACCTCCTATTGCGTATCCTGAGGCATCTGTTGTGAGAACAAAGGGTTGCGAAAAATCGGTTCGTTGTAAAAGTGGTTCTTCACATAATCTTGATTTTAAAATATCAAAAGCTGTTTGCTGTTTATCGGTCCATATGAAAGGGGTATCCTTTTTTAGAAGTTGATTAAGAGGATTGGCAATTTTGGAAAATCCTTCGATAAATCTACGATAATATCCTGCTAATCCTAAAAATTGTTTGACATTCTTTTGTGTTTTTGGAACTGGAAATTCTTTTACGGCTATTATTTTTTTGGGGTCCGGTCGAACTCCATTTTTATCAATTATATGACCTAAATATCCTATCTCAGGTCGTAGAAATTCACATTTGTCTGGTTGTAAATGAAGGTTTGCTTTTCGAAGACGTTGTATTAAATTATTAAATTTTTTCTCATGTTCTTCTAGTGTATCAGCAAATATGACTATGTCGTCAAGATATACAAAGAGTTCTGTCCCTATTAATCCAGTTAAAGTAATATCCATTAACCTTTGAAATGTTGCAGGGGCGGTTTTTAAACCAAAGGGCATTCTATCAAATTCATAATGGCCATGAGGTGTAGAAAATGCAGTTTTATGAGAGTCTTTAGGGTCCATTTTTATATGGTGAAAACCAGTAGCTAAATCAAACACTGAAAAATATCTGGCAGATCCGAGTGAATCGAGTATATCATTTATGTTAGGTAGTGGGTAAGAATCTCCGATTGTTTTTTCATTAAGTTTTCTGAAGTCTAGAACCATACGCCATTTTATTTTACCTTTAGAGTCTGGTTTTTTAGGAACAATCCAAACTGGAGTGTTATACGGTAATTGTGAAGGCTTTATTATTTTATTTTTTAATAATTCGTCAACTTGTTTTGTAATTTCTTCTTTATGAACAGGGGGAAATCTATATTGTCTTGAAAAAATTGGAGAATCATCTGTAGTTGGAATTGAATGTTGCAAAACGTTAGTAGCTTCGAGTGGTTCTCCTGGGATTTGAAATCTGTCTGCACTGTTAATAATTAATCTCTCTACATGTTCGTATTCGTCTTGATTCAAATGATCCAAACGAAGAAGTTTTTTAATGCATTCTATTCTTTCTTCACCTGTTATGTTAAAAAAATCTGCATGGATTGTTGAAAAATTTTTCGGTTTTTAAGAAGCTATTCAGTATTTGGTTAGATAAATCGTCATCACTTAAGTTTTTTAAATTGCTTGATTGACTTGTTACATTTTGAAAATCTCTTTCTTCAAAGTCTTCTAAAGTAATAGCTGGTATTGATATCGTTACTGAAATTTCGTTTGTATTTGCAAATTTCATATAATCTTTACCGTTGCAATTTTCTACAATTGCGTCTCCTGCATAAATTCCTTCGCCAAAATGTAGCCGAGGTACGTAACCTTCGCTTTTTTCAGTATTTTCAATTGGAACATAAAATGTTGTTACTGTTCTAGCTGGAATTGTTAATAGCTGTGTCGATTCAAATGGATACAGTTTATTTTGTATTTCTAGACATTTTGATACATAGTTTATATTGACTTTATTTTCTCGAAAAAATTCTGAACCTAGAACTCCGTCTTCATCTATTGGAACTTCATTAGGAATTATATTCAATATTGTTGGATATCCTAGAATGTTTATTTGTATTTGTCCCATTGTAAAAAGTGGTAAATTATTTATTCCTGTAAGTTTTAACACTATTTTTTCATCTATTGGCAAATTAGGATTTACGGAATTTTGTTTAATCAAATTACGACCAGCACCGGTATCTATCATCATGCGAGCAGGGCTTTGAAGGCCTTCTGCGCATATCATTATCGATGGAATTATACTTGGTTTGGAAACGCTTATCTTTATAGCCGGTTGGTCGTTAGAAGTGGATGCTTCTGATTCTTGCCTTACGCTTTCCTCAGTGCACCCGTACTGAGGAGAGCGTTTGAGTTTTCCGAATTTTGCGATTGTTGTTTATTTAATCTAACGTTACAATTTGTTATAATATGTCCTGGTTTTTTACAATAGTTGCATATAACTTCTGATTTTTGTGGATAATTTTGATTTGGTCTACTTAATTGCTGATTTCGCATTTCTCGTTGGCTATTTTGATTTAAAAATTGTCTGTGATTTGCATACCTGTTGTGATCTAAATTTTCTTGTCTATTATCATTATTTCTGTTTCTCGAAAAATTATTATTATTGTAGTTGTGGAATCTATTGCTGTTAGGATAATTATTTCTGTTACTTGAAAAGTTATTGTAATTGTTGTTCCTGTTCCATGAAAAATTGTTATTCGGATAGTTATTATTATCATAATTGTTATTTCTGTTTCCTAAAAAGTGGTTATTCCGGTAATTATTTCTTGCAGAATTATTATAAATATTTTCTCGTCGTTGGTGATTATTACTAGGCTGTTGATTTTGCATAACAAAATTAGGACTTTGTTTTCTAGATACTGCTTCTTGTGTTTTGGTTAAATGATAACAATTTTCAGCAACATGACCTGGTTTTTTACATATTATACAATTTATGTTGTTATCTCGTGCAACATTGAACCGAGTTGTTCTATTATTTCTATTATTTATAGAATCATCCATTTTTAAATAATCTGAATTTGTATTTCTCCGTAGTGCGGATGATGCTGCCAAGTCTCTTTCTACGTTGATTGTGTCATTGAAAACTTCTTTAAATGTTTCCTTTGTTTTCACTCGAATTTCTAATTCGGGACGCAGACCACGAATAAAGCATTGAATAACGTCTTTTTGAAGGTTCTGTTTGAAGGTATTATCTACTTGTCCATTGTTGTTGAGTCTATGAGCGTCTTCGATTCTGTCAGCAATCTCCTTAATTCTGGCTGCATAGGAAAGTACGTTCTCTTTTTCCCACATATAGGTATTCCCTAATTCTCCTTGTAGCTGATACACACTTTTTGCTGGGGCGTATACTCTTTTAAGTTTCTCAATTAGTTCCTCCATATTATTATAAGTCGATCCAAAGATACATTTTCTCGCTTCTCCTGATAATTTACTTCTTAATAATCGTCCTAGATTTTCTTGAGCTGCGGGTGTTGGCAGCATTGCCTTTGCCTCATAACATCCTTCAATGAAATGTGATAATGGAATATTTCTTCCATCAAATAAGGGTACTACTTCTAACGCGTCGCGTAAGGATACTTGTTGATTATTAGGTAGGACCATTTCGTTGTTTCTAATTGGATTAACGTTTTCTGCAGGATTTTTGTGAACAATTTGTTCCATTTGTTCGTTGTCGGTACTATTATCGTCGCTATCGTTATTACTTAAAATTGTTTGGCGTTTAAGAGAGTTTTCTGATAAATTTATTTTAGTTCTTTCTTCGACTGTGTTTTTGGAATTATCGTTGAACTAAGTAAACTTATATCTTCGTTGTCAATATAAGTAGTTTCGTTTTTTAATGTTTCGTCCTGATCAATTGATCCACAAATAATACTTGAATTAGTTTTTGAATTTGAATTAAGCCAATTATTCGAATGAGATAAATTGCTTGTTCCGGCAGTTTCGAATTGTTCAAACGTTAAGGTTTTCTCTAAAGAAATATTATCTAATTGCAAACTGATATTTGTTTTATCCTTGTTAGAAATGTTTTCAAAATTATCTTTAGTTACCTTTTCCTTTACAGTAACTGTTCTTTTTGGTTTAAGGGGACCAGTTTGATTTTGTGCCACAATTTTTTCAAGTTCAGTATTTTTCTTAACTTGACTGCGCGTAATAGGATTTTCTTGAATTTGTGATTTCCCTAATTCACTGGGGTTGGGTCCCGACATAGGTTATTATAAAATAAAATTTACTGATACGTACATGGAGACACTTTTAAAATTGCAATACATAAATATTAATTTGGATCAACAGAAAAGTTTTTCAAATATCTTTCGTTTTAAAATATTTTTCTAATCAATAAATGTGATTAATAATTTGTTATTAGAAAATATGAATTGTCTCAATGTTCCGAGTCAGGTAAATTTATAATCATCAATCAAAATTCTTAAAATAATATGCCTTAATTCTACCAATTTCCATGTGCTTACAGAAAAAATATTTATTTAGAATTTTTGTTTCAAATTTATTCTTATTGAAACTAATTTTGTTCCTTGTCTTACCTGGGATACTTGATATGTTTGTATTTTTATATAATTGTCGAATGGTATAGGTCACAAGTGGGTTTTAAATAATTGTTACACTCACAAAAAAATTTTTGTTATATTTTTTATTATACACACTTAAACAAAATTATAAATTATACAGAATTTAATTAATGCAAGATTGGACAAGCCTGACTCAAGCACAACATCTTGGTCAATCTTTTGCAATTAAAAATATTCTGTTAGTTAACACAGTTAAAATAAAAGTTTCAAACGATACTGTATGAGCACTTGAATTTTGCCTTACCCAATTGATCGTCATCAAATGGTGACCGTTCAACGAATCTAAAAAGGACTTATAGTCTCTTGTGCTGCTTTTTCTCGTTTTAACTCAAATCGAAACCTAGTCAACAATTTAGAATTAAAGAAGTACGAGATTAGACAGGCATGACTCAAGCACAAAATCCTATGTAATCTCTGCACTTTCAAAAATTCCGATAATAAAATTTCAAATAAAATAAGTCTTTTGATCACTTAGGTTAGCCTCAAGGTCAAATCCCTGCGTGAATCAACAGAATTTATTTTATTTTAACACAGTTTGTACAAAATAACAATAAATCAGGAAATAAAACAGTTTTACAAATAAAATAATTATTTAATCACTTTGGTTAGCCTCAAGGTCAGATCCCTTTGTGATTTGATAAAATTATTTTATTTTAACAAGATATGTGTATAAAATTTCAAATAAAATAAAATGATTATTTAATCACTCAAGTTAGCCTCAAGGTCAAGTCCTTTCGTGATTTTATCAAATTTATTTTATTTTAGCAAAATATGTGTGAAATCATATAAATTATAATTGCAATTTATCAAGTTTGATTCCTAATAATTATGAAATTTCAATATCCCATTCACTGACTTCAAGTGTTTCCCGGGCCGATGCACCAAAAAGAGATTGGGTATGTTACGTCAGAAACGTAACATTTCTCCTTTTAAAAGATCTCCTCGTTTTATGTCAGGATCAGAAGGATCCTCTCTAAGGGATGAGGAATAGTCAGTGATTGAGAAGGGTTAGGTATATAAAATATATTTATTGACAATTGAGATTTTATCAGGTAAGCACCATGGAAATGTAAAATAGAATCAAAATTAGAAATTCCCCTTTAGTTATCCTGAGTTGAATTGATTGATGATCGATTGAGTCCAGTAAGCGAATGTGATCAGTTGAGTGTAACTTGTAATCTTCAGGTAGTTGCAGTTGTGTAGTAGATTCGTAATCTAGACGGTTGATCTAGTTGATTCATCGATCTCAGTTTCGAGAGAATTTGGAAGGCGATTCCCCTTCACTTTCAAATGTCGTTGAACTCAGCGCCGAGTTAGAATTCGGGTTGAGTAGCGGTAGAAATCTGGAGAAGATGGACTGACTGGATTACACTCGCGACATAGATTCGATGGCACTGGACTGGACTCGCGTTGGTCACATTGTAGAAATCGAACGTTGACTAACTAACTGAACTCGCGGTGTAGAGATGATGGTACTGGACTGACTTCTCTTGGAACTTTCGCTTTTTATAGAACGTTGAAAGGTCAAGTATGACGAGTAACATGCTATGACCAGTCGCATGTTATTACAAGTCACATGCTATTACAAGTCGCATGTTATGACGGTAGTGTGTTGGTATTGTAGGGCTTCATTCACTTTCTCTCTGGGTCAGTCGATTTGTTATCATGTGTGGGTATTATAACGACACATGGTAATTTCATATTGATCATCCTATTGATCTGTAGATTTGTCTATAACTTGCGTCGATAAAATCACACTCGCTGTAATGCTGTCTTGATCCCATTATTGGTTTCTTAATCTGCTTGTTATCTGTGGCGGTAGAGTCGCGGGACGTGACACCTCCCCCCATAATTCGAACGCGGGGAGTTAACGATCCGCGATCGAAACTTCGGTAGAAGAATACATTTTTAACCCAGGGTTCTTACTCAATCAAGTACATATTTTTAGTTGAATTTAACAATTCATAACATATAAAATTTCGTTTATACATAGGAATTTACATTTTAAATCATTGTTGGGAATTAAACATTTATAACGAGGTTTACATAAATGCATAGTAATAACAGAGTATACAATTCTGGAGATATTACAATCATCGATTACATATGTTATAGTGGTAATTAGGTAATTTGACCAATTTTTCTTTTTATTTATAATAACTATTTAAACTTACAACATGATTGTTGATGAAAAGAGGATTATAAATTGTAAAATTTTATCGATTAGGTATAAAATACTAAAGAGTAATTTCAAAGAATTACGATCGTTAATGTATACATTAGTAAAAATAAAATCTGGAAAGTATTATAAATTATTGATTATAAATAAAAGAAATTGACATATATCATATTAATAGAGATTAAAAATAATATTAAGATCGTTGATTACATATCGAATTAATAGACGTTGTAACTTGGTACATTGAAGAGAAAAAACTTGGTCAAATCTAAAATTGATTTCTTCAAAACATGGCATTGCTATTGCTTATTATTACTTTTACATGTTTCTAAAAATTAATTTCATGAACTTCAATTTCATTGGTGTATTATTAAATGAATAAAATAATCATAAGAAAAACAATTTTACATAATAACAGGGTAATAGATTTTCCTACAATTCTTGTACTTTTAATTGTTTTTCTAATCTTTCTTTTGAAATTAATAGAGTTATTTGTGCATGAAATATGTGAAGAATAGTAATTATTTAATTTGTTATTGTTGCACATTAATTTCTATTGGAAAAGCAATTTTTACATTTACAATTTTGTAACGCCATCGCACAGTTTATATTTTCAGACTCAATATTTGTAGAAACTGTTCTTCCAATAGGATGGGAATCAAGAAAAGTTCCCTTGATAGAAGAAAATCAAAATTGAAATTATATTTATGATGGCACCAATTATGAAGTGCTTATTTATTCTTCTCAGAAAAAGTCTTTTTTTCATTCAAAAAAAGAAGAAAAATGCAAATATTTCTATATTTTTCTTTAAGTGATAAAATAAAATGTTGATTCGAATAAAAACTAGCATTTGTCTTACTAAAAAGGTTATTAGTTTGTTTTTTAAATATTCAATGAACAAAAACAAAAATGATTGAATCAAATATAAAGAAAGTATTTATAAGAATTTTAAAGAGGTATAATTTTTGTGTGATGATATTAGACTTTTAGTTTGTGCTGAACAGAAGAGAAAAGTTGAAAAATTTTGATGCATTTGATAAATACTTGCTAGTTTGAGAGGTTTAATTTGCTCTGAAAAAAAACATGAAATATATTGAAATTTTTTCATTGCAATTTGAAGGTTCAGTGAGCTTCTCGAATCTCTGAAATAGAAAAAATATGATTAGAATAAAATTTCAAAGTATCTTTTTGTTTAAAACATTTCCTGGTTTAGTTATTCTAAACGCTTTGGTTTTATTCAAAGTTTATATTATTTTAAGTTTGAATTCAAATTCAGTTAATCAATTTTGTATATTTATGTGCGATCTTTTTATTCGATTGACGTGAACTACTGTCGGTTTTCCTTTTATGTTGATTTTTACATTTCCTTTTCCTAGTACATCTAAAACTTCGTGAGGTCCTGTGTATTGGATTATCTAGCTTTTTAATTTTTCATCCTTTTAATAAAAATACATTATCCCCAATTTTTATTTCCAAGGGATTTATTTTTCTATCGTGGTACATTTTTGATTTTTCTTTTGCCTTTATGAGGTTTTCTCTTGCTTGTGTTCGCATTTCATGCAGTTGTGTGACAAAATTGATCAAATAATCATCATAGGTTTGCAATTTTTCATTCTGTGATAGAGCTTCACTAGAGGGTTCACGGGCTAATTTGCCAAAAACTAATTCATAAGGCGTACATTTTGTGGCTTCGTGTACACTTGTGCTATATGAAAACATTGCTAATTCTAGCCAATCGTCCCATTCTGAATTTTTTGCTACAAATTGTTTGAGATATTCACCTAGGACATGATGTGATCGTTCAAGTGATCCATTGGATTGAGGGTGAAAAGCTGTGGTACGAAATTGTTTGATTCTAAAGCGTTTTGCTAATCTTTTTAATAAATTGCTCAAAAAATCTCTGCCTTGATCCGTTAGTACTCCTTTTGGCGATTCAAATATGCAAATAAATTTTTTCACGAATGCGTCTGCTATTGTACCAGCTTGATGATTAGGAAGAGGTATTGCCAGAGAATATTTTGTAAAATTATCTTGTATAGTAAGAATATACAAATTTCCAGACTTTGTTTCTGGTAGTGGACCAACAATATCCATTGATATTTTTCCGAAGGCAGTAGTAGGTGTATCGGTAATAACCATAGGATTTTTAGTTTTAACTCGAACTAACTTTTTTATTTGGCATTGTAAACAGCCTTGAATATACTTTTGAATATCGACTTTCATATTTTCCCAAAAAAAATTTTTGGCGAATTCGATTATAGGTCTTTGTGACGCCTTTATGGCCTCCTAATGCTGAGGAGTGTGCTTCTTCAATTAATTGTGATCTTTGTTCTTTTGTTGGATATTGCGTTATGCCATTACAAACTATTATTTTTGTAAGTGAATTTGCAAAAACTAAATTAAATATTAATTTTATTTCTTCCCAAGCTATATGGTTGACTTTCGAAGTCTTTGAAATACTAATTGATCGTAGATTCAATTTTTGAGATAATTCGTGTAATGAATAAATTGACAATTTTATATTATTTAAGGTTTCAGATAAATTGTCTTGAATTTCTCCTTCAATCGGAAGAGCAAAATGATAATAGTTTCCTTTTTTAATTTCTTTCGCTGTTCCCTTCTGTAAGTTTTTGAATTTTGGTAAGGTTCCACGTTTTTCTAGACTTTTTGATCCATTATCTCGAGGATTTCCATTTGTTGTAACAAAGTATACATAATTATCTTTTCGCATCGTTAATTGATCGCGACATTCAACGATATTTTTATTCATTAAAATTTGCCTGGTAGATTTTGAGTTGAGTGGAGGGGGTTCTGGGAGTGGACGGTTTTCTTCAAATTCTGAATTATTATCATTTTCGAGATTTTGCCTGGTTTCTATTTGTCGATTTTTGTTTATTTCATAATTACGTTCATTAAAAGTGTCCTCGATATTTTCATTTTCAAAAATTTCTTCAATACAAGAGCTTTCAGAGCTCTTTTCATCTTCAGGTTCCATATCAATTACTTCGTCTTCAGAAGTAGAAAAATAATTTTCGCTTTTTTCCTCTTGAGGTATAATAAATTGTTTAGGCTTTTTGCCATTTTTATTTCTTTTATTTTTTGCTTGGATTTCCTTTAAATAGTCCAAATATTCAGGATCAGAATCAGGATCAGAGTCGGAATCTGATTTTACTTTTGTTCGGTTTCTTTTTTGTATATTTATTTCTGGTAATTCGTTTTCATATATTTGTTTTCTTGGTCTACCTCTCTTTCTTTTTGTTTGAGAGGGAATAATTTTTAAATTTGTAAGTAGATTTTTTCTTGACCTACCTCGAGGTTTTTTCACAAGAGGTTTAGAAGAAAAATTTTCATCTAATTTTTCTTGGATTTCATGTTGATTTAAAATTTCTTGATTTTTATGCTGATTTGAATTTTTCATTTGTTCTTGCTTTTTCTTTTTACCCCTAGTAGTCATGGTTTTCCCTGCTGAATTGTCATAATTTATAACAGGAAGTTTTGAAGATAGTAGTTTAAATAAATTTTTATACTTGACTTTATCTTTATTAATTTCATTAAGTAATTTCTCATTTAAGATTCCATTGAAAATATCAGAAAATCTCAAATTATCATCGAATATTGGTCCTTCTGAAGTTTCACTAAAGTCATTCGCATCATCTTCGGCGAATATTGAATCAAAATATTTATTTTCTGAAGTATTTCCTTTTTTGATATTATTTTCTTGATTAATTTTTATAAAAGAATTCTCAAGATTCATTTTTTCTTGAGATGTCATAAAGGTATCATCATCATCTTCGTGTAAATTTCTTGATCTTTCTTCATTAATAATAGGGTTTCTTGAAAGAGCGTCTGCATTGACATTCATTTTTCCTGCTTTGTATACTACATCAAAATCATATTCAGCTAGTTTTAACCTCCAGCGCGAAACTCGTGAGCAAGGGTCCTTAGAATTTTGAAACCAAACTAGTGGTTTATGATCAGTAACTAGGGTAAATTTTCTTCCATATAAATAAGGACGGAAATGAGTGACACAAAATATTATTGCAAGTGCTTCTTTTTCATATGTGTCATATTTTTTCTCAGCGTCACTTAAACTACGTGAAGCATATGCTATTGGCTTATCCTTGCCTATTTTACCTTGTGATAATATACCTCCTATTGCGTATCCTGAGGCATCTGTTGTGAGAACAAAGGGTTGCGAAAAATCGGGTCGTTGTAAAAGTGGTTCTTCACATAATCTTGATTTTAAAATATCAAAAGCTGTTTGCTGTTTATCGGTCCATATGAAAGGGGTATCCTTTTTTAGAAGTTGATTAAGAGGATTGGCAATTTTGGAAAATCCTTCGATAAATCTACGATAATATCCTGCTAATCCTAAAAATTGTTTGACATTCTTTTGTGTTTTTGGAACTGGAAATTCTTTTACGGCTATTATTTTTTTGGGGTCCGGTCGAACTCCATTTTTATCAATTATATGACCTAAATATCCTATCTCAGGTCGTAGAAATTCACATTTGTCTGGTTGTAAATGAAGGTTTGCTTTTCGAAGACGTTGTATTAAATTATTAAATTTTTTCTCATGTTCTTCTAGTGTATCAGCAAATATGACTATGTCGTCAAGATATACAAAGAGTTCTGTCCCTATTAATCCAGTTAAAGTAATATCCATTAACCTTTGAAATGTTGCAGGGGCGGTTTTTAAACCAAAGGGCATTCTATCAAATTCATAATGGCCATGAGGTGTAGAAAATGCAGTTTTATGAGAGTCTTTAGGGTCCATTTTTATATGGTGAAAACCAGTAGCTAAATCAAACACTGAAAAATATCTGGCAGATCCGAGTGAATCGAGTATATCATTTATGTTAGGTAGTGGGTAAGAATCTCCGATTGTTTTTTCATTAAGTTTTCTGAAGTCTAGAACCATACGCCATTTTATTTTACCTTTAGAGTCTGGTTTTTTAGGAACAATCCAAACTGGAGTGTTATACGGTAATTGTGAAGGCTTTATTATTTTATTTTTTAATAATTCGTCAACTTGTTTTGTAATTTCTTCTTTATGAACAGGGGGAAATCTATATTGTCTTGAAAAAATTGGAGAATCATCTGTAGTTGGAATTGAATGTTGCAAAACGTTAGTAGCTTCGAGTGGTTCTCCTGGGATTTGAAATCTGTCTGCACTGTTAATAATTAATCTCTCTACATGTTCGTATTCGTCTTGATTCAAATGATCCAAACGAAGAAGTTTTTTAATGCATTCTATTCTTTCTTCACCTGTTATGTTAAAAAATCTGCATGGATTGTTGAAAAATTTTTCGGTTTTTAAGAAGCTATTCAGTATTTGGTTAGATAAATCGTCATCACTTAAGTTTTTTAAATTGCTTGATTGACTTGTTACATTTTGAAAATCTCTTTCTTCAAAGTCTTCTAAAGTAATAGCTGGTATTGATATCGTTACTGAAATTTCGTTTGTATTTGCAAATTTCATATAATCTTTACCGTTGCAATTTTCTACAATTGCGTCTCCTGCATAAATTCCTTCGCCAAAATGTAGCCGAGGTACGTAACCTTCGCTTTTTTCAGTATTTTCAATTGGAACATAAAATGTTGTTACTGTTCTAGCTGGAATTGTTAATAGCTGTGTCGATTCAAATGGATACAGTTTATTTTGTATTTCTAGACATTTTGATACATAGTTTATATTGACTTTATTTTCTCGAAAAAATTCTGAACCTAGAACTCCGTCTTCATCTATTGGAACTTCATTAGGAATTATATTCAATATTGTTGGATATCCTAGAATGTTTATTTGTATTTGTCCCATTGTAAAAAGTGGTAAATTATTTATTCCTGTAAGTTTTAACACTATTTTTTCATCTATTGGCAAATTAGGATTTACGGAATTTTGTTTAATCAAATTACGACCAGCACCGGTATCTATCATCATGCGAGCAGGGCTTTGAAGGCCTTCTGCGCATATCATTATCGATGGAATTATACTTGGTTTGGAAACGCTTATCTTTATAGCCGGTTGGTCGTTAGAAGTGGATGCTTCTGATTCTTGCCTTACGCTTTCCTCAGTGCACCCGTACTGAGGAGAGCGTTTGAGTTTTCCGAATTTTGCGATTGTTGTTTATTTAATCTAACGTTACAATTTGTTATAATATGTCCTGGTTTTTTACAATAGTTGCATATAACTTCTGATTTTTGTGGATAATTTTGATTTGGTCTACTTAATTGCTGATTTCGCATTTCTCGTTGGCTATTTTGATTTAAAAATTGTCTGTGATTTGCATACCTGTTGTGATCTAAATTTTCTTGTCTATTATCATTATTTCTGTTTCTCGAAAAATTATTATTATTGTAGTTGTGGAATCTATTGCTGTTAGGATAATTATTTCTGTTACTTGAAAAGTTATTGTAATTGTTGTTCCTGTTCCATGAAAAATTGTTATTCGGATAGTTATTATTATCATAATTGTTATTTCTGTTTCCTAAAAAGTGGTTATTCCGGTAATTATTTCTTGCAGAATTATTATAAATATTTTCTCGTCGTTGGTGATTATTACTAGGCTGTTGATTTTGCATAAGAAAATTAGGACTTTGTTTTCTAGATACTGCTTCTTGTGCTTTGGTTAAATGATAACAATTTTCAGCAACATGACCTGGTTTTTTACATATTATACAATTTATGTTGTTATCTCGTGCAACATTGAACCGAGTTGTTCTATTATTTCTATTATTTATAGAATCATCCATTTTTAAATAATCTGAATTTGTATTTCTCCGTAGTGCGGATGATGCTGCCAAGTCTCTTTCTACGTTGATTGTGTCATTGAAAACTTCTTTAAATGTTTCCTTTGTTTTCACTCGAATTTCTAATTCGGGACGCAGACCACGAATAAAGCATTGAATAACGTCTTTTTGAAGGTTCTGTTTGAAGGTATTATCTACTTGTCCATTGTTGTTGAGTCTATGAGCGTCTTCGATTCTGTCAGCAATCTCCTTAATTCTGGCTGCATAGGAAAGTACGTTCTCTTTTTCCCACATATAGGTATTCCCTAATTCTCCTTGTAGCTGATACACACTTTTTGCTGGGGCGTATACTCTTTTAAGTTTCTCAATTAGTTCCTCCATATTATTATAAGTCGATCCAAAGATACATTTTCTCGCTTCTCCTGATAATTTACTTCTTAATAATCGTCCTAGATTTTCTTGAGCTGCGGGTGTTGGCAGCATTGCCTTTGCCTCATAACATCCTTCAATGAAATGTGATAATGGAATATTTCTTCCATCAAATAAGGGTACTACTTCTAACGCGTCGCGTAAGGATACTTGTTGATTATTAGGTAGGACCATTTCGTTGTTTCTAATTGGATTAACGTTTTCTGCAGGATTTTTGTGAACAATTTGTTCCATTTGTTCGTTGTCGGTACTATTATCGTCGCTATCGTTATTACTTAAAATTGTTTGGCGTTTAAGAGAGTTTTCTGATAAATTTATTTTAGTTCTTTCTTCGACTGTGTTTTTTGGAATTATCGTTGAACTAAGTAAACTTATATCTTCGTTGTCAATATAAGTAGTTTCGTTTTTTAATGTTTCGTCCTGATCAATTGATCCACAAATAATACTTGAATTAGTTTTTGAATTTGAATTAAGCCAATTATTCGAATGAGATAAATTGCTTGTTCCGGCAGTTTCGAATTGTTCAAACGTTAAGGTTTTCTCTAAAGAAATATTATCTAATTGCAAACTGATATTTGTTTTATCCTTGTTAGAAATGTTTTCAAAATTATCTTTAGTTACCTTTTCCTTTACAGTAACTGTTCTTTTTGGTTTAAGGGGACCAGTTTGATTTTGTGCCACAATTTTTTCAAGTTCAGTATTTTTCTTAACTTGACTGCGCGTAATAGGATTTTCTTGAATTTGTGATTTCCCTAATTCACTGGGGTTGGGTCCCGACATAGGTTATTATAAAATAAAATTTACTGATACGTACATGGAGACACTTTTAAAATTGCAATACATAAATATTAATTTGGATCAACAGAAAAGTTTTTCAAATATCTTTCGTTTTAAAATATTTTTCTAATCAATAAATGTGATTAATAATTTGTTATTAGAAAATATGAATTGTCTCAATGTTCCGAGTCAGGTAAATTTATAATCATCAATCAAAATTCTTAAAATAATATGCCTTAATTCTACCAATTTCCATGTGCTTACAGAAAAAATATTTATTTAGAATTTTTGTTTCAAATTTATTCTTATTGAAACTAATTTTGTTCCTTGTCTTACCTGGGATACTTGATATGTTTGTATTTTTATATAATTGTCGAATGGTATAGGTCACAAGTGGGTTTTAAATAATTGTTACACTCACAAAAAAAAATTTTTGTTATATTTTTTATTATACACTCTTAAACAAAATTATAAATTATACAGAATTTAATTAATGCAAGATTGGACAAGCCTGACTCAAGCACAACATCTTGGTCAATCTTTTGCAATTAAAAATATTCTGTTAGTTAACACAGTTAAAATAAAAGTTTCAAACGATACTGTATGAGCACTTGAATTTTGCCTTACCCAATTGATCGTCATCAAATGGTGACCGTTCAACGAATCTAAAAAGGACTTATAGTCTCTTGTGCTGCTTTTTCTCGTTTTAACTCAAATCGAAACCTAGTCAACAATTTAGAATTAAAGAAGTACGAGATTAGACAGGCATGACTCAAGCACAAAATCCTATGTAATCTCTGCACTTTCAAAAATTCCGATAATAAAATTTCAAATAAAATAAGTCTTTTGATCACTTAGGTTAGCCTCAAGGTCAAATCCCTGCGTGAATCAACAGAATTTATTTTATTTTAACACAGTTTGTACAAAATAACAATAAATCAGGAAATAAAACAGTTTTACAAATAAAATAATTATTTAATCACTTTGGTTAGCCTCAAGGTCAGATCCCTTTGTGATTTGATAAAATTATTTTATTTTAACAAGATATGTGTATAAAATTTCAAATAAAATAAAATGATTATTTAATCACTCAAGTTAGCCTCAAGGTCAAGTCCTTTCGTGATTTTATCAAATTTATTTTATTTTAGCAAAATATGTGTGAAATCATATAAATTATAATTGCAATTTATCAAGTTTGATTCCTAATAATTATGAAATTTCAATATCCCATTCACTGACTTCAAGTGTTTCCCGGGCCGATGCACCAAAAAGAGATTGGGTATGTTACGTCAGAAACGTAACATTTCTCCTTTTAAAAGATCTCCTCGTTTTATGTCAGGATCAGAAGGATCCTCTCTAAGGGATGAGGAATAGTCAGTGATTGAGAAGGGTTAGGTATATAAAATATATTTATTGACAATTGAGATTTTATCAGGTAAGCACCATGGAAATGTAAAATAGAATCAAAATTAGAAATTCCCCTTTAGTTATCCTGAGTTGAATTGATTGATGATCGATTGAGTCCAGTAAGCGAATGTGATCAGTTGAGTGTAACTTGTAATCTTCAGGTAGTTGCAGTTGTGTAGTAGATTCGTAATCTAGACGGTTGATCTAGTTGATTCATCGATCCCAGTTTCGAGAGAATTTGGAAGGCGATTCCCCTTCACTTTCAAATGTCGTTGAACTCAGCGCCGAGTTAGAATTCGGGTTGAGTAGCGGTAGAAATCTGGAGAAGATGGACTGACTGGATTACACTCGCGACATAGATTCGATGGCACTGGACTGGACTCGCGTTGGTCACATTGTAGAAATCGAACGTTGACTAACTAACTGAACTCGCGGTGTAGAGATGATGGTACTGGACTGACTTCTCTTGGAACTTTCGCTTTTTATAGAACGTTGAAAGGTCAAGTTTGACGAGTAACATGCTATGACCAGTCGCATGTTATTACAAGTCACATGCTATTACAAGTCGCATGTTATGACGGTAGTGTGTTGGTATTGTAGGGCTTCATTCACTTTCTCTCTGGGTCAGTCGATTTGTTATCATGTGTGGTTATTATAACGACACATGGTAATTTCATATTGATCATCCTATTGATCTGTAGATTTGTCTATAACTTGGGTCGATAAAATCACACTCGCTGTAATGCTGTCTTGATCCCATTATTGGTTTCTTAATCTGCTTGTTATCTGTGGCGGTAGAGTCGCGGGACGTGACACCTCCCCCCATAATTCGAACGCGGGGAGTTAACGATCCGCGATCGAAACTTCGGTAGAAGAATACATTTTTAACCCAGGGTTCTTACTCAATCAAGTACATATTTTTAGTTGAATTTAACAATTCATAACATATAAAATTTCGTTTATACATAGGAATTTACATTTTAAATCATTGTTGGGAATTAAACATTTATAACGAGGTTTACATAAATGCATAGTAATAACAGAGTATACAATTCTGGAGATATTACAATCATCGATTACATATGTTATAGTGGTAATTAGGTAATTTGACCAATTTTTCTTTTTATTTATAATAACTATTTAAACTTACAACATGATTGTTGATGAAAAGAGGATTATAAATTGTAAAATTTTATCGATTAGGTATAAAATACTAAAGAGTAATTTCAAAGAATTACGATCGTTAATGTATACATTAGTAAAAATAAAATCTGGAAAGTATTATAAATTATTGATTATAAATAAAAGAAATTGACATATATAATATTAATAGAGATTAAAAATAATATTAAGATCGTTGATTACATATCGAATTAATAGACGTTGTAACTTGGTACATTGAAGAGAAAAAACTTGGTCAAATCTAAAATTGATTTCTTCAAAACATGGCATTGCTATTGCTTATTATTACTTTTACATGTTTCTAAAAATTAATTTCATGAACTTCAATTTCATTGGTGTATTATTAAATGAATAAAATAATCATAAGAAAAACAATTTTACATAATAACAGGGTAATAGATTTTCCTACAATTCTTGTACTTTTAATTGTTTTTCTAATCTTTCTTTTGAAATTAATAGAGTTATTTGTGCATGAAATATGTGAAGAATAGTAATTATTTAATTTGTTATTGTTGCACATTAATTTCTATTGGAAAAGCAATTTTTACATTTACAATTTTGTAACGCCATCGCACAGTTTATATTTTCAGACTCAATATTTGTAGAAACTGTTCTTCCAATAGGATGGGAATCAAGAAAAGTTCCCTTGATAGAAGAAAATCAAAATTGAAATTATATTTATGATGGCACCAATTATGAAGTGCTTATTTATTCTTGTTAGAAAAAGTCTTTTTTTTCATCCAAAAAAAAAAGAAGAAAAATGCAAATATTTCTATATTTTTCTTTAAGTGATCAAATAAAATGTTGATTCGAATAAAAACTAGCATTTGTCTTACTAAAAAGGTTATTAGTTTGTTTTTTAAATATTCAATGAACAAAAACAAAAATGATTGAATCAAATATAAAGAAAGTATTTATAAGAATTTTAAAGAGGTATAATTTTTGTGTGATGATATTAGACTTTTAGTTTGTGCTGAACAGAAGAGAAAAAGTTGAAAAATTTTGATGCATTTGATAAATACTTGCTAGTTTGAGAGGTTTAATTTGCTCTGAAAAAAAACATGAAATATATTGAAATTTTTTCATTGCAATTTGAAGGTTCAGTGAGCTTCTCGAATCTCTGAAATAGAAAAAATATGATTAGAATAAAATTTCAAAGTATCTTTTTGTTTAAAACATTTCCTGGTTTAGTTATTCTAAACGCTTTGGTTTTATTCAAAGTTTATATTATTTTAAGTTTGAATTCAAATTCAGTTAATCAATTTTGTATATTTATGTGCGATCTTTTTATTCGATTGACGTGAACTACTGTCGGTTTTCCTTTTATGTTGATTTTTACATTTCCTTTTCCTAGTACATCTAAAACTTCGTGAGGTCCTGTGTATTGGATTATCTAGCTTTTTAATTTTTCATCCTTTTAATAAAAATACATTATCCCCAATTTTTATTTCCAAGGGATTTATTTTTCTATCGTGGTACATTTTTGATTTTTCTTTTGCCTTTATGAGGTTTTCTCTTGCTTGTGTTCGCATTTCATGCAGTTGTGTGACAAAATTGATCAAATAATCATCATAGGTTTGCAATTTTTCATTCTGTGATAGAGCTTCACTAGAGGGTTCACGGGCTAATTTGCCAAAAACTAATTCATAAGGCGTACATTTTGTGGCTTCGTGTACACTTGTGCTATATGAAAACATTGCTAATTCTAGCCAATCGTCCCATTCTGAATTTTTTGCTACAAATTGTTTGAGATATTCACCTAGGACACGATGTGATCGTTCAAGTGATCCATTGGATTGAGGGTGAAAAGCTGTGGTACGAAATTGTTTGATTCTAAAGCGTTTTGCTAATCTTTTTAATAAATTGCTCAAAAAATCTCTGCCTTGATCCGTTAGTACTCCTTTTGGCGATTCAAATATGCAAATAAATTTTTTCACGAATGCGTCTGCTATTGTACCAGCTTGATGATTAGGAAGAGGTATTGCCAGAGAATATTTTGTAAAATTATCTTGTATAGTAAGAATATACAAATTTCCAGACTTTGTTTCTGGTAGTGGACCAACAATATCCATTGATATTTTTCCGAAGGCAGTAGTAGGTGTATCGGTAATAACCATAGGATTTTTAGTTTTAACTCGAACTAACTTTTTTATTTGGCATTGTAAACAGCCTTGAATATACTTTTGAATATCGACTTTCATATTTTCCCAAAAAAATTTTTGGCGAATTCGATTATAGGTCTTTGTGACGCCTTTATGGCCTCCTAATGCTGAGGAGTGTGCTTCTTCAATTAATTGTGATCTTTGTTCTTTTGTTGGATATTGCGTTATGCCATTACAAACTATTATTTTTGTAAGTGAATTTGCAAAAACTAAATTAAATATTAATTTTATTTCTTCCCAAGCTATATGGTTGACTTTCGAAGTCTTTGAAATACTAATTGATCGTAGATTCAATTTTTGAGATAATTCGTGTAATGAATAAATTGACAATTTTATATTATTTAAGGTTTCAGATAAATTGTCTTGAATTTCTCCTTCAATCGGAAGAGCAAAATGATAATAGTTTCCTTTTTTAATTTCTTTCGCTGTTCCCTTCTGTAAGTTTTTGAATTTTGGTAAGGTTCCACGTTTTTCTAGACTTTTTGATCCATTATCTCGAGGATTTCCATTTGTTGTAACAAAGTATACATAATTATCTTTTCGCATCGTTAATTGATCGCGACATTCAACGATATTTTTATTCATTAAAATTTGCCTGGTAGATTTTGAGTTGAGTGGAGGGGGTTCTGGGAGTGGACGGTTTTCTTCAAATTCTGAATTATTATCATTTTCGAGATTTTGCCTGGTTTCTATTTGTCGATTTTTGTTTATTTCATAATTACGTTCATTAAAAGTGTCCTCGATATTTTCATTTTCAAAAATTTCTTCAATACAAGAGCTTTCAGAGCTCTTTTCATCTTCAGGTTCCATATCAATTACTTCGTCTTCAGAAGTAGAAAAATAATTTTCGCTTTTTTCCTCTTGAGGTATAATAAATTGTTTAGGCTTTTTGCCATTTTTATTTCTTTTATTTTTTGCTTGGATTTCCTTTAAATAGTCCAAATATTCAGGATCAGAATCAGGATCAGAGTCGGAATCTGATTTTACTTTTGTTCGGTTTCTTTTTTGTATATTTATTTCTGGTAATTCGTTTTCATATATTTGTTTTCTTGGTCTACCTCTCTTTCTTTTTGTTTGAGAGGGAATAATTTTTAAATTTGTAAGTAGATTTTTTCTTGGCCTACCTCGAGGTTTTTTCACAAGAGGTTTAGAAGAAAAATTTTCATCTAATTTTTCTTGGATTTCATGTTGATTTAAAATTTCTTGATTTTTATGCTGATTTGAATTTTTCATTTGTTCTTGCTTTTTCTTTTTACCCCTAGTAGTCATGGTTTTCCCTGCTGAATTGTCATAATTTATAACAGGAAGTTTTGAAGATAGTAGTTTAAATAAATTTTTATACTTGACTTTATCTTTATTAATTTCATTAAGTAATTTCTCATTTAAGATTCCATTGAAAATATCAGAAAATCTCAAATTATCATCGAATATTGGTCCTTCTGAAGTTTCACTAAAGTTATTCGCATCATCTTCGGCGAATATTGAATCAAAATATTTATTTTCTGAAGTATTTCCTTTTTTGATATTATTTTCTTGATTAATTTTTATAAAAGAATTCTCAAGATTCATTTTTTCTTGAGATGTCATAAAGGTATCATCATCATCTTCGTGTAAATTTCTTGATCTTTCTTCATTAATAATAGGGTTTCTTGAAAGAGCGTCTGCATTGACATTCATTTTTCCTGCTTTGTATACTACATCAAAATCATATTCAGCTAGTTTTAACCTCCAGCGCGAAACTCGTGAGCAAGGGTCCTTAGAATTTTGAAACCAAACTAGTGGTTTATGATCAGTAACTAGGGTAAATTTTCTTCCATATAAATAAGGACGGAAATGAGTGACACAAAATATTATTGCAAGTGCTTCTTTTTCATATGTGTCATATTTTTTCTCAGCGTCACTTAAACTACGTGAAGCATATGCTATTGGCTTATCCTTGCCTATTTTACCTTGTGATAATATACCTCCTATTGCGTATCCTGAGGCATCTGTTGTGAGAACAAAGGGTTGCGAAAAATCGGGTCGTTGTAAAAGTGGTTCTTCACATAATCTTGATTTTAAAATATCAAAAGCTGTTTGCTGTTTATCGGTCCATATGAAAGGGGTATCCTTTTTTAGAAGTTGATTAAGAGGATTGGCAATTTTGGAAAATCCTTCGATAAATCTACGATAATATCCTGCTAATCCTAAAAATTGTTTGACATTCTTTTGTGTTTTTGGAACTGGAAATTCTTTTACGGCTATTATTTTTTTGGGGTCCGGTCGAACTCCATTTTTATCAATTATATGACCTAAATATCCTATCTCAGGTCGTAGAAATTCACATTTGTCTGGTTGTAAATGAAGGTTTGCTTTTCGAAGACGTTGTATTAAATTATTAAATTTTTTCTCATGTTCTTCTAGTGTATCAGCAAATATGACTATGTCGTCAAGATATACAAAGAGTTCTGTCCCTATTAATCCAGTTAAAGTAATATCCATTAACCTTTGAAATGTTGCAGGGGCGGTTTTTAAACCAAAGGGCATTCTATCAAATTCATAATGGCCATGAGGTGTAGAAAATGCAGTTTTATGAGAGTCTTTAGGGTCCATTTTTATATGGTGAAAACCAGTAGCTAAATCAAACACTGAAAAATATCTGGCAGATCCGAGTGAATCGAGTATATCATTTATGTTAGGTAGTGGGTAAGAATCTCCGATTGTTTTTTCATTAAGTTTTCTGAAGTCTAGAACCATACGCCATTTTATTTTACCTTTAGAGTCTGGTTTTTTAGGAACAATCCAAACTGGAGTGTTATACGGTAATTGTGAAGGCTTTATTATTTTATTTTTTAATAATTCGTCAACTTGTTTTGTAATTTCTTCTTTATGAACAGGGGGAAATCTATATTGTCTTGAAAAAATTGGAGAATCATCTGTAGTTGGAATTGAATGTTGCAAAACGTTAGTAGCTTCGAGTAGTTCTCCTGGGATTTGAAATCTGTCTGCACTGTTAATAATTAATCTCTCTACATGTTCGTATTCGTCTTGATTCAAATGATCCAAACGAAGAAGTTTTTTAATGCATTCTATTCTTTCTTCACCTGTTATGTTAAAAAATCTGCATGGATTGTTGAAAAATTTTTCGGTTTTTAAGAAGCTATTCAGTATTTGGTTAGATAAATCGTCATCACTTAAGTTTTTTAAATTGCTTGATTGACTTGTTACATTTTGAAAATCTCTTTCTTCAAAGTCTTCTAAAGTAATAGCTGGTATTGATATCGTTACTGAAATTTCGTTTGTATTTGCAAATTTCATATAATCTTTACCGTTGCAATTTTCTACAATTGCGTCTCCTGCATAAATTCCTTCGCCAAAATGTAGCCGAGGTACGTAACCTTCGCTTTTTTCAGTATTTTCAATTGGAACATAAAATGTTGTTACTGTTCTAGCTGGAATTGTTAATAGCTGTGTCGATTCAAATGGATACAGTTTATTTTGTATTTCTAGACATTTTGATACATAGTTTATATTGACTTTATTTTCTCGAAAAATTCTGAACCTAGAACTCCGTCTTCATCTATTGGAACTTCATTAGGAATTATATTCAATATTGTTGGATATCCTAGAATGTTTATTTGTATTTGTCCCATTGTAAAAAGTGGTAAATTATTTATTCCTGTAAGTTTTAACACTATTTTTTCATCTATTGGCAAATTAGGATTTACGGAATTTTGTTTAATCAAATTACGACCAGCACCGGTATCTATCATCATGCGAGCAGGGCTTTGAAGGCCTTCTGCGCATATCATTATCGATGGAATTATACTTGGTTTGGAAACGCTTATCTTTATAGCCGGTTGGTCGTTAGAAGTGGATGCTTCTGATTCTTGCCTTACGCTTTCCTCAGTGCACCCGTACTGAGGAGAGCGTTTGAGTTTTCCGAATTTTGCGATTGTTGTTTATTTAATCTAACGTTACAATTTGTTATAATATGTCCTGGTTTTTTACAATAGTTGCATATAACTTCTGATTTTTGTGGATAATTTTGATTTGGTCTACTTAATTGCTGATTTCGCATTTCTCGTTGGCTATTTTGATTTAAAAATTGTCTGTGATTTGCATACCTGTTGTGATCTAAATTTTCTTGTCTATTATCATTATTTCTGTTTCTCGAAAAATTATTATTATTGTAGTTGTGGAATCTATTGCTGTTAGGATAATTATTTCTGTTACTTGAAAAGTTATTGTAATTGTTGTTCCTGTTCCATGAAAAATTGTTATTCGGATAGTTATTATTATCATAATTGTTATTTCTGTTTCCTAAAAAGTGGTTATTCCGGTAATTATTTCTTGCAGAATTATTGTAAATATTTTCTCGTCGTTGGTGATTATTACTAGGCTGTTGATTTTGCATAACAAAATTAGGACTTTGTTTTCTAGATACTGCTTCTTGTGTTTTGGTTAAATGATAACAATTTTCAGCAACATGACCTGGTTTTTTACATATTATACAATTTATGTTGTTATCTCGTGCAACATTGAACCGAGTTGTTCTATTATTTCTATTATTTATAGAATCATCCATTTTTAAATAATCTGAATTTGTATTTCTCCGTAGTGCGGATGATGCTGCCAAGTCTCTTTCTACGTTGATTGTGTCATTGAAAACTTCTTTAAATGTTTCCTTTGTTTTCACTCGAATTTCTAATTCGGGACGCAGACCACGAATAAAGCATTGAATAACGTCTTTTTAAAGGTTCTGTTTGAAGGTATTATCTACTTGTCCATTGTTGTTGAGTCTATGAGCGTCTTCGATTCTGTCAGCAATCTCCTTAATTCTGGCTGCATAGGAAAGTACGTTCTCTTTTTCCCACATATAGGTATTCCCTAATTCTCCTTGTAGCTGATACACACTTTTTGCTGGGGCGTATACTCTTTTAAGTTTCTCAATTAGTTCCTCCATATTATTATAAGTCGATCCAAAGATACATTTTCTCGCTTCTCCTGATAATTTACTTCTTAATAATCGTCCTAGATTTTCTTGAGCTGCGGGTGTTGGCAGCATTGCCTTTGCCTCATAACATCCTTCAATGAAATGTGATAATGGAATATTACTTACATCAAATAAGGGTACTACTTCTAACGCGTCGCGTAAGGATACTTGTTGATTATTAGGTAGGACCATTTCGTTGTTTCTAATTGGATTAACGTTTTCTGCAGGATTTTTGTGAACAATTTGTTCCATTTGTTCGTTGTCGGTACTATTATCGTCGCTATCGTTATTGCTTAAAATTGTTTGGCGTTTTTTAGAGTTTTATTATAAATTTATTTTAGTTCTTTCTTCGACTGTGTTTTTTGGAATTATCGTTGAACTAAGTAAACTTATATCTTCGTTGTCAATATAAGTAGTTTCGTTTTTTAATGTTTCGTCCTGATCAATTGATCCACAAATAATACTTGAATTAGTTTTTGAATTTGAATTAAGCCAATTATTCGAATGAGATAAATTGCTTGTTCCGGCAGTTTCGAATTGTTCAAACGTTAAGGTTTTCTCTAAAGAAATATTATCTAATTGCAAACTGATATTTGTTTTATCCTTGTTAGAAATGTTTTCAAAATTATCTTTAGTTACCTTTTCCTTTACAGTAACTGTTCTTTTTGGTTTAAGGGGACCAGTTTGATTTTGTGCCACAATTTTGGCAAGTTCAGTATTTTTCTTAACTTGACTGCGCGTAATAGGATTTTCTTGAATTTGTGATTTCCCTAATTCGCTGGGGTTGGGTCCCGACATAGGTTATTATAAAATAAAATTTACTGATACGTACATGGAGACACTTTTAAAATTGCAATACATAAATATTAATTTGGATCAACAGAAAAGTTTTTCAAATATCTTTCCTTTTAAATAATTTTCTAATCAATAAATGTGATTAATAATTTGTTATTAGAAAATATGAATTGTCTCAATGTTCCGAGTCAGGTAAATTTATAATCATCAATCAAAATTCTTAAAATAATATGCCTTAATTCTACCAATTTCCATGTGCTTACAGAAAAAATATTTATTTAGAATTTTTGTTTCAAATTTATTCTTATTGAAACTAATTTTGTTCCTTGTCTTACCTGGGATACTTGATATGTTTGTATTTTTATATAATTGTCGAATGGTATAGGTCACAAGTGGGTTTTAAATAATTGTTACACTCACAAAAAAAAATTTTTGTTATATTTTTTATTATACACTCTTAAACAAAATTATAAATTATACAGAATTTAATTAATGCAAGATTGGACAAGCCTGACTCAAGCACAACATCTTGGTCAATCTTTTGCAATTAAAAATATTCTGTTAGTTAACACAGTTAAAATAAAAGTTTCAAACGATACTGTATGAGCACTTGAATTTTGCCTTACCCAATTGATCGTCATCAAATGGTGACCGTTCAACGAATCTAAAAAGGACTTATAGTCTCTTGTGCTGCTTTTTCTCGTTTTAACTCAAATCGAAACCTAGTCAACAATTTAGAATTAAAGAAGTACGAGATTAGACAGGCATGACTCAAGCACAAAATCCTATGTAATCTCTGCACTTTCAAAAATTCCGATAATAAAATTTCAAATAAAATAAGTCTTTTGATCACTTAGGTTAGCCTCAAGGTCAAATCCCTGCGTGAATCAACAGAATTTATTTTATTTTAACACAGTTTGTACAAAATAACAATAAATCAGGAAATAAAACAGTTTTACAAATAAAATAATTATTTAATCACTTTGGTTAGCCTCAAGGTCAGATCCCTTTGTGATTTGATAAAATTATTTTATTTTAACAAGATATGTGTATAAAATTTCAAATAAAATAAAATGATTATTTAATCACTCAAGTTAGCCTCAAGGTCAAGTCCTTTCGTGATTTTATCAAATTTATTTTATTTTAGCAAAATATGTGTGAAATCATATAAATTATAATTGCAATTTATCAAGTTTGATTCCTAATAATTATGAAATTTCAATATCCCATTCACTGACTTCAAGTGTTTCCCGGGCCGATGCACCAAAAAGAGATTGGGTATGTTACGTCAGAAACGTAACATTTCTCCTTTTAAAAGATCTCCTCGTTTTATGTCAGGATCAGAAGGATCCTCTCTAAGGGATGAGGAATAGTCAGTGATTGAGAAGGGTTAGGTATATAAAATATATTTATTGACAATTGAGATTTTATCAGGTAAGCACCATGGAAATGTAAAATAGAATCAAAATTAGAAATACCCCTTTAGTTATCCTGAGTTGAATTGATTGATGATCGATTGAGTCCAGTAAAAAAATTTAAAAAATTTTTGAATTAATCTTTGATTTCTTGGCACTGAAGAAGGCCCCCATATGTGGCCGAAACGTTTGCCTTGCTTTCTTTTTGAGTATTTTTATATCAAATAGTGACAATTTCAATCGAATAAAATAAAAATAATCTGACCGTATGCCAAAATAATGAGAAATGAAAAAAATTCTATGAATTTTGGGTCAATATAATAGCAGACATGTTATCAAACATGTCACATCAAAATTTTTAAATGGCACATTTAGTATAAAGGTGGAATATATCATAGTTCTGACCATTTTCAGAACAAATTAAATTCAATAATACTTTTTCAAATGTGATACTGAATATCGCGAATACTAAAATTGCATTTTTGTTAATTTTTTAAAGATAAATGTTTTATTTTTCCAAACATCTCAGAATAAATCTGAATGCAGTAATAAAAAACCTTCAATTTTTTTATTTATTTCTTAACATACTCAAATAATATTGAGTAAAACTACATGTATAGATATTATAATAAATTAGTTTTCTGTAATGCCTTGCTTGCAAATTCAATATTAAATGAATTGTCCGTGAAGCTGAAATATAAAAAAAAAATCGTTTCTTGAAAAATACACGCCTTCGTCCACTCGTGAAAATCAACATAAACGTCTCGAATTTCTTAACTAGGTATAGGACAATACTCTTCTTCAAGGAGGAAAATAACCTCTCAGGACTGCTTATATAAAAAAATTTTCGGTCAGCAAAGCCATATGTCTCAAGTCGGTTTTGAAAACAGTTCAGATCATTCTATAAGAGACTCCGGCGGTAACAAAGTCTTCACGCATAGTTTTTAAAAATGTAAACCTTGTTCGCGTTCTGCCCCCGATTACCAATTCGGAATCGTTCTTTAATAAAAAAAATTTTTTTTTTTTCAAACTGTGGTCGGTTCGTGTGAAAATTTTTTTTTTTATGTTTTCCGGTTTATTGGTTATCCAGTTTTTTATTCACAGTGAACTCTAAACATTTTTTCAATTCGTGATGCTGCATACTGGACTACTTCATTTTGAATTGCAAGCTATGTGATAAGTTTTTAATTTTTATTATAATTCTTTTTTGATTATCTTCTATATTGTAATTCTTTACATAAATTTTGAATTAATCTTTGAATTTATGGCACTGAAGAGGGCCCCCATATGTGGCCGAAACGTTTGCCTTTCTTTCTTTTTGCGCATTTTTAAATGTAATAATAATTTTAATCAATGAAAATAAGAAGAAACTGACCCTATGCCAAAGAAATGAACAAACATTATATGAATTTGGGTCAATACAATAATAGACATGTTACCAAACATGTCAATTTTAAATTTAAAAATGGCACTTTCACTATAAAGTTAGAATATCTAACAGTTCTGACCATTTTCAGAACTAGTTGAATTTAATAATAAATTCAAATGTGATAATTAATATCACGAATATTCAAGTTGCATTTTTATTAATTTTTAAAGATAAATTTATTATCATTTTTCCAAAACATCTCAGAATAAATCTGAATGTGAAAATAAACAACTTTCAATTTTTTTTAAATATGGAGTAAAATTACATATATGAATATTATAATATTTTATCTTTATGTAACGTCTTGCTTGCAAATTCAGTGTAAAATGGATTTTCCGTGAAGCCTATATACAAAATCGTTTTCTTGAAAAATAAACGCCTTCGTCCACTCGTGAAAATCATCATAAAAGTCTCGAATTTCTTAACTAAGTACAGGACAATAGTCTTCTTCAAGGAGGAAAAGAACCTCTCAGGATTGCTTATAGGAGAAAAATTTTCGGTCAGCAAAGCCATATGTCTCAAGTCGGTTTTGAAAACAGTTCAGATCATTCTATAAGAGACTCCGGCGGTAACAAAGTCTTCACGCATAGTTTTTAAAAATGTAAACCTTGTTCGCGTTCTGCCCCCGATTACCAATTCGGAATCGTTCTTTAATAAAAAAAAAAAATTTTTTTTTTCAAATTGTGGTCGGTTCGTGTGAAAATTTTTTTTTATGTTTTCCGGTTTATTGGTTATCCGGTTTTTTATTCACAGTGAACTCTAAACATTTTTTCAATTCGTGATGCTGCATACTGGACTACTTCATTTTGAATTGCAAGCTATGAGATAAGTTTTTCAATTTTATGATAATTCTTATTTTAATTATCTACGTTTTACAAAAATTTTTGAATTAATCTTTGATTTCTTGGCACTGAAGAGGGCCCCCATATGTGGCCGAAACGTTTGCCTTGCTTTCTTTTTGAGTATTTTTATATCAAATAGTGACAATTTCAATCGAAGAAAATAAAAATAATCTGACCCTATGCCAAAATAATGAGAAATGAAAAAAATTCTATGAATTTTGGGTCAATATAATAGCAGACATGTTATCAAACATGTCACTTCAAAATTAATATCTAATATTGTAAATTTTGAATATAAACTGTTATTGGTGATTAATATCTTGTATATTTAAAAGAATATATTAGATATTATGTAGTATAATCTAGATGATATAAGGTAATATCCAACAGTCTAGTATCTCATTTTTACTATCTTTTTTTCTCAGTGCAAAGAGAACTATTTTATGTTGTGTTGATATAATAAATAAGTACTTACATATTACAAATAGACGAAAGCACACATGAAGATTCAGTCTTAATATTCTTGAAAATGTCATTAAAATTAAAGCCTCAAAGATTGAGGGCTTCAATAATTTAAAATAACATTATAATACGGTGTGTAAGTACAATCCGATGAAGCAACGCAAACTGTAGGATAGAGAGACGAAGATACAATAAATTGGATTAAATTCACCAATGAAAAGTGTGCTAAAGCTTGAGAACACAAACTTGAAAATCATATATTAAATAATTTCATGGCAAATTCGATTAATATTCATAATTTCAGCCTTAAAATTTATTGAAATATTAATATTTTTATTGGTATAAATTGATTCAACAATTTTTCTTTAATGTTGTAATATTGACCTTAAGACCGACGAAACCAAACCTATATGATATAATAATATAACGGTCGAAGAAATAGTCATCCGTTCTTTATAAAGGAAAAAAACAAACAAAAATTCTGGCCTGTTGTTTACAAATTTCTAAGTTTTTCGTTCATTTTATCCGGTTTTCTATATACAGTGAATTCTACATATTTTTTCCAATTCGTGTTGTTGCTTACTGGACTTCTTCATTTTGAATTGCAAGCAATGAGATAAGTTTTTGAGTTTCATTATTATCCTTATTTTAACTATCTTCTACATTTTTATCTTTTACGAAAATTTTGAATAAATCTTTTAATTTATGGCACTGAAGAGGGCCCCCGCATATGTAGCCGAAACGTTTGCCTTCTCTCTTTTTTTGCGTTTTTTATCATAAGTAGCATTGATAATATTAATAGAAGAAAATAAAAAGAGGCTGACCCAATGCCAAAAAAATGAGAAATTAACAAAAATTCTGTGGATGTTGGGTCAATAAAATAGCAGACATGTCATCAAGCATGTCTCTTTACACTTATTACTCTTGTAGATCTTTATGTAGTAAACCACTTTTTATCATAACTTTTATTCGTATCTCGTATAATTTAACTGGAAAATGGATATTGACTTTTTTCAAGTTTTAATATACTGCGACTTTCTTAATTTTATGTTAATTGCAAAATATAATGAGGATAATTAGTAGAACTCTTCGAGAATGATCAGAAACCAGTCTTAAAATTTTTGATTTTTTCATACAGTTTTTTTCAAAAACACAAAAAATGCTCCTATTTTGACAATTTTTGTCAGATGTAGCTGGTTAACGAACTTGTCCTTACTTTTTCAGCTGCGATAATGTATTCCAAAGCTCAATTCCATCCGACAATTTTTTTCTATCCTGAGTTATTGAGTATATGACCTCTTACTACTGCCGACGGACAGACAGACAGACAGACAGACACTTTCGTAAAAACCGTTTTTTCTGACTCAAGGGATCTCAAAACGTAAAGATTTGACGAAAATTCCGAAAATTATTTTTCGCATAAAAATATTATTAATAAATATTATTAATAATATTAATAACTCTAAAATTAATTAACATTGTGAAAAGTCTGTAGTCTCATTTCAAAGGTAAGTTTTCATAGTATTTTTCTAACTAATTAAGATGTTTTTGGAATTTTTCTGCTAGATTCTGCTCTAGAATCAAACATGGTAATGAAAAATCATCAAATTTCAAATGATGATTGTACTACATTCATTTGAAGAATTCAAAAAATCCAAACTATCAATATTTTGATAAAAATTTCTAAATTTATTAAAATATGATATACATCGATTTTTAAAAACTTCTTGAAGAAGCTACATATTTTAAAAATTGCATGACCTTTTTTGAATTCTGTTCAACCTCAAGATAGATTACAGAAAAGAATTTCTAAAAATATTTTGAATAGGTTAAGAAATCACTATGAAGAAATACTGAAAAAAACCTTTTGAAATCTAAATTAAAATTTATTTTGTAATATCTTTCTACAAAATAAAACACTTTGACGAAAGTTGAAGCTCCAGGTCAATCTGTAATTTCCGATGGTAGTTTATATATATATATATATATATATACGAATTGTCATGTAAAAGATGTTAAATTCCAAAAAATTATATTCAATGTATTTTATTTTTTAGTAAAGGTTTGTCGACTTAGCTTTATATCAAGAAAAGTTTGAGGTGTAAATTCACATATAATTTATGTATTTTCTTAAACCAGCAAACACTTCATTTACATTCATCTATTAAAATTGTCATATGTATTCGATGTTTCATACTTCAAAAAATTTAAGATGTAAATTCATATTGCGAATTCAGATATAATTTATGTACTTTCTTCGTAGTTTATCTTCAAAAATTAGATCTTGGGTAAAAAAGATAATTTTGCTTCCAAATATAGAAAAATTATTATTAAAGAGATCATTTCAAAGAAAAGAGATTAATTTCCAAGAAAAATATTTGAATCATTAGAAAAAATAAATTTAACAAATTTTATTTTTACCCCGACATTTTTTCTTATCGCTTCATACCAAATTTAAAAAAAATGATGTGATTCAAATAAATCAGGAATCGTTTTTCAGGCAAAAGACCTAATACAATCTAGCCGTTTCCATATTTCTAAAATGAATAAGTTTTTACCAAATTCAGTAATTATTTTACAAGAATTTTGTTTTGGAAAATTTATTTTTAATGGTTTCAGCCATTGAAGAATTTATTATAATTTCCAAAAAATGGAAACGGTTAAGTTGTAGAAAGCCTTTTTCTTAAAAAAATTATCCGTGATTTCACAGAATCACATCATTTTTTTAAATTTGGCTTGAAGCGATAAGAAAACAAGTCCGGGTCAAAATAAAATTTGTCCAATGCATTATTTGTTTATGTTTTAATTTTTTTTTCTTGGAAACTAATCTCTTTTCTTCCAAATGATCTCTTCAATAATAATATTGCTATTCTTGAAAAAAAATTTATCTATTTTTGCTTGAAGTCTAATTTTTGTGGATGAACTACCATAAATCAGCAAACACTTCATTTACATTTATTTATCGAAATTTTCATACAAAAGATGTTACCTATTATGAAAATGTTCAAACCCTTCATTTTTGAAACTTGTATCTCATCTTGAATGACATCTTATTATAAAATATTCTCTACATAATTTTAAAAAAAATGCTGAAATCGATATTTTGTTTGGAATCTTTAAGCATTTATTGACTTTAAATTTCATTAAAAAATTATTTTTCAAGTATTTAAATCATCTTAAAATTTACTTATTTCAGATCAATATTTTTCAGAGTATATAGAAAAAAAGTTTAATTTTCTTAATGTTATATTCCGTAATTTTGAATTCTGCGTCTATTTCGCGCCTCCTTTGGATGAAGTCGAGAAAAATACAATTTCTGATTTTAACTCGACAACAGACGGCGTGAAATCGAAGCGAGTTAGTGGGCATACACTGACATGACGCGCTTCATTGTGTGTGCTCTCACATATCATTGCATCAGTGCGGACCTTTAATTTTAGTTCGAGAAAGCCATGGAATAAACTTTACGCAATTGGGGGCGCTGCAAAAGTGGTAAACAGTAGCTCTGTTTTACCCTTCGAGTAGTAGCATGAACCTTCCATTTTAGTTTCCAAGAGCATTTCGCAATAGGGCGCGCTGCGGAAAATCACTCGAAATTAAATACATTACTTTAGCAATCTCCCAACTCATCTCTTCTATCACAGTACGTCCACTACCATGTATTTTAGGAGGGTACCACGAAGGAATAATAAGGAGACCCATCTCCATGTAAGCGACTTGGCAGGAGCAACGGCACGGTAAGCGCCCGTCTTGTGAGTTGGAAGTAGTGGAAAGGAGTGCGCAAGTACGCAGTTGTCCTCTTCTTACTCACGAGAAAATGTGCGAGTGAGACGAATTTGTCAAATTGTCAAATTGATCTAAGCCAGAGTGGTTATGTTGATTGATTTTTTAATCATTTGCAAGCGGCAGATATTTTTTCAATTTCAATTTAGTTTAAAAAAAATATATATATTATCTCAGGATTCCTATAAAGCTAAAGGAGTGCATTATAAAAGTGGTAAGAATATATCGAATATAAGATTGTAAATCTTGAAATTATGGTATTTGTTATTACTTCTTAAATCGTGTGTTAAATAATATTGAATAGTATCTTCCTTTAAAGGTGAGGGAATTTAATCCGAGAAATTTTCAAGATTTTGAAGATCGCATGTAATATAATATAATGCATTTAATATAATAAATTTTTTTCTTAGCAATGTCGTGTCGCGTACCGGACTGCATAACGTGCATAACCTCTCTGCAGGGCAGGTCGACCTCTAATGTATTGGGTGTCCCCGTAGGATAGTTCAAGTGCGGTGGTGTACGCGGCGCTAGTTGTCGGAAGCGGGCGGAGTGCGGCAAAGGGAACGGCTTCGTATGAGTTCCGCCATTGTTGTATACATGTATCAACAATTCGTACGCGATCGCGCTTTATAATCATTTAAAATGAATTCGAAGTACGAAATTCAGTGTGCTGTGAGTGGGTGTACCTCCAAAAGGGGTCGGAAGAACAATGTGTCAATTCATCGGTTTCCGAAGAAAGAAAATGCCGGACAACGATGGATAGAAGCATGTTCAAATCCCTACTTGTCGAGGTTAGGATACCTCGAAGTACTAGAAAGACAATTTTTTATTTGTCATCGACATTTTTCCGACGTTAAATTTACCGTCGTGTAGTGATGTGTCGAGTGGAAGTGATGTGAACATTAAACCGGCGAGTGTTTCTTCCCCATCAGACTTCGAAATTTTTATTCCCGAAGTAGAAAAACCTGCAGAAGGCACACGAGACTTTGAAGAAAGTAGCGTGCAGTTTGCACACGTAAGTAAAAATATTTTTAATTTCATACGATATTGTATATAATTTCAAACTTTTCGACTCTGATCAGAGTCCTCATTAGTGATCTTTATTTCTAAAATTTTAAGTGCAATAAATAAAATATTACATATATGAGCCCTATTTCGAAGTAAACTTTGAAAATGTGAAAAAATGTAAAAATCGTAACAAAATTTACATAAAATAGTACAAGAAACTTCGATGAAGTATCTAAAACTTCCTTAGGAATGACAATAAAATTCTAGCACGTAATTTTGAGATACCAAACTAAAAAAGTAGTATATACACTACCGGTCAAAATTATTTATTCACCTGCTGTGTTAGCTATTCTTAAAGTGTCTTAATTTTTATAATTATTTAAATTTTGCATCTACTGAGCCCAAGTTGAAGGCAAAATGATAATTTTATAAGAATATATTGCAAAAAACGTCAAATTTCGATCTTTTTGAATAAATATTAATAACACTGAAATTAATTAAGACCTTTAAACGTTTCTGGTCTCATTTTGAAGGTTACTCTTCATAGTATTTTGTTAACTTATCAAGATATTTTTAGAATTTTTCTTTTGGATTCTACCCTGGGGTCAAACTTGGTACAAACATGTCGAAAATTTTTAAATGAAGAAAGTAATCTATAAATTTTATTAAAATATGATACACATTGGTTTTTACAAATTTCTTGTAAGTAGCTACACATTTTTAAAATTTTATGACCTTTTTGTATCATTTTTGAGGCCGGGTAGAATCCAGGAAAAAAAATCTGAAAATATCTTGATTAGTTAGCAAAATACTATGAAAACCTACCATTTAAATGAGACAAAAAACTTTTAAAAATCTTAATTAATTTCAGAGTTGTTAATATTTTTCAGAATGATTGAAATTTCAAGTTTTTTGAAATATTTTTTTATAAAATTAACATTTTGTTATTTTTTCTGATTTTTCTAAATCATTTCAGTCGATTATGTCGATCATTAGAAGAGTGTATCACTGTACGTGACAACGGAACTCTACTATATCGACCTTATCAACCTCTGATTTAGAATTAATCCAACGTTATTTAAAACTAGATGGTATTTTCCAATATAAATTGAAGAAATTTTTCTGTGAAAAAAAAAATTTCTTCAATTTTGTTATTTAGTTTATTTTATTATTTTGTTTTATTTGTTATTTGCAAAATTTTATTAACTTTTATTTTATGATAGGGAAAAAAATTTCAACTTGTTACTATAAAAATTAAGACACTTTAGGAATAGCTGAAACAACAAGTGAACAAATAATTTCGACCGGCAGTGTATTTCTGTCTAAATGTTACTGAAGATATAGATGCAAGTACATATATGGTATAAAATTACAAAGGATTATTTATGAAAAAATAGCTGAGAATTGCCAATACAAATTCCACAATGTCAGAAATTCCCACCACAATTTCGCAAAACATGTGACTGGAGATTTATTTTATAAAATTTATTTTTATTTATTTTATAAAATACCTACGAAATAAATTTCAAATATTCATATAAATTAAATGCTTTTAATCTATATTCCAGAAAAAATAATCAGAAGATATCCCAGAAGCAGGAAGCAGCAAGAATGTATTTGGAGAAGACTTTCACACAACACCGAAAAGAGCTATCTCGACCCCACAAAGTGTTCGATTATCTTGTAGTACAAAAATCAACGCAAAATGTGCTAAGCAACTATATTTTCTGAAAATAAAAATACAAATTACAGATATTTTTGATTTTTATTTATGATGAGAAAACCATGATTTAAGGCAAAATTGTGTAAATGTAATTAAAGAGTGAGTTGATATCAACATAACTTCTCACTCTTGAATTAAATTTTCACAATTTTGCGCTAAATCTTCAATTTTCTTTTAATTTTATTTGAATATATTCTTTGTAACACATTTAAAGAATCTACGTATGCATGTATATGCACTAACACGTGCACACATAACGGTAGTTCATGCGCAGTGCTGTACGCGGCGCTAGTTGCTAACGGTCCACCACCTTTCCATTAGGTTTACACGGCCTGCCTCTCTGGCTTAGATCAATTTGACAAGTTCGTCTCACTCGCGCATTTACTCGTGAGTAAGAAGAGGACAACTGCGCACTTGCGCACTCCTTTCCACTACTTCCAACTTACAAGCCGGGCACTTACCATGCCGTTGCTCCTGCCAGATTCGGAAAAGTTTCCCATGACAGTTTGGTCTCCTTATTATTCCTTCTTGGAGGGTAATTAGAAAAGTTAAAATGAGCATCAGCGCCACCAAGTTATGATAGCAAGAACTAATATCAATGCAAACAAAACCTCCGTACCCCGCAACCTGATGCCAATAAGAAGGTGGGCATTGAATGCTATTCAAATTTCAAAATCTGGAAAGAAAGGGAATCGAGAATTAAACTTTTGAATGCCTTTTAATGCCTAGGAATTAAAATGCATTCAAAAGTTTTATTCTCGATTCCATTTCTTTCCAGATTCTGACATTTCAATGTCATTCAATGCTCACTTTCTTCAGAAATGAGTTGGGAGATTGCTAAAGTAATGTATTTAATTTCGAGTGATTTTCCGCAGCGCGCCCAAATGCGAAATGCTTTTGCGAACTAAAATAAAATGTTAATGCTACTACTTGAAGGGTAAAACAGAGCTACTGCTTATCACTTTTGCAGCGCCCCCAAATGCGTAAAGCTTTTTCCAACTAAAATTAAAGGTCCGCGCTGCTACAATAATATGTGGGAGCACACACAATGAAGCGCGTCATGTCAGTGTATCCCCACAAACGCTTCGATTTCACGCTTTCGGTTGTCGAGTTAAAATCAGAAATTGTCTTTTTCTCGACTTCATCCAAAGGAGGCGCGAAATAGACGCAGAATTCAAAATTACGGAATATAACATTAAGAAAATTAAACTTTTTTTCTATATACTCTGAAAAATATTGATCTGAAATAAGTAAATTTTAAGATGATTTAAATGCTTGAAGAATAATTTTTTAATGAAATTTAAAGTCAATAAATGCTTAAAGATTCGAAACAAAATATCGATTTCAGCATTTTTTTTTTAAATTATGTAGAGAATATTTTATAATAAGATATCATTCAAGATGTGATACAAGTTTCAAAAATGAAGGTTTTGAACATTTTTATAAGAGGCAACATCTTTTGTATGAATGATGTGATTCTGTAAAATTACGGATAATTTTTTTAAGAAAAAGGCTTTCTACAACTTGACCGTTTCCATTTTTTGGAAATTATAATAAATCCTTCAATGGCTGAAACCATTAAAAATAAATTTTCCAAAAAAAAATTACTGAATTTGGTATTTTAAATTTGGAATTTTAGAAATATGGAAACGGCTAGGTTGTATTAGGTCTTTTTCCTGAAAAAACGATTCTTGATTTATTTGAATCACATCATTTTCTTAAAATTTGGTATGAAGCGATAAGAAAAAAAGTCGGGGTAAAAATAAAATTTGTTAAATTTATTTTTTCTAATGATTCAAATATTTTTCTTGGGAATTAATCTCTTTTCTTTGAAATGATCTCTTCAATAATAATTTTTCTATTTTTGGAAGCAAAATTATCTTTTTTTACCTAAGATCTAATTTTTGAAGATAAACTACGAAGAAAGTACATAAATTATATCTGAATTCGCAATATGAATATACAACTTAAATTTTTTTGGTATGGTGCTAATTCTATAAAACTTTACTTCTTAGACTTTTATAGAGTAAAATACTTTGAATACAGATTGACTTCCGGTCGAGGCGTCGAAGGAGTTTGCTGTCTCGCGAAAGTGTGAAACAAAGTGTCTGATTGGAAGGTTAATAATATAAAAAAAACCAGAAATAAGATGCAAAAATTGAGAAGCGGCAAAGGCGGTGTGGAGTGACTAATAAGTGAGGAGTGTGTGAAAAGCATAAGACATTTTTTAGTGCTGTTTCACCGGCGAGAGAAAAAGTGAGGTTATGGCTGAGGGTGATAAGAGGCGGGCGGAAGTTGGCGAGGAGGTTGACGAAGCGAGCGACAGTGCGGCGGAGAAAGAAAGTTCGGGCTCACAAGATATTATAGATAATGAAAGTGAGTCTCGCCAGAGAGCGATACGAGACTTGTCCCCGCAGTGTAAACAAAGTGAGCCTGTCATGGACAGAGAGTTGGAAGAGTTGGGAACTGACGATAGGAAAAAGAAAAGAGGCAGGTCCAAAAGCGCGGAAAATGAGAGGGAAACTGGAAAAGATAAGAAGTTGGAAGAGTTTTGGAGGCGAGAGGAATTAGGGCGTGAAGAGATATCTTACGACAGGCCGGGAAACCGAAATATAAAGGCAGATGGCGAAGCAGAACGGGGAAAACTAGATGAGGGAAGTATCTCTAAACGGAAAAATGAGCTGAAGGGGACCCACAAGTAAAGGGTGACTAGGGGGAACTTACAGAGAGAATTAAATCAGGGCGAGGAACCCTGTTTTCCGAGGTATTCATTGGAAGAGAAGAAAAAGACCCGAAGGAAAATACAGCGGAGACTGGAGATAGTCGAGAGAGTGGAAGAAGACGAAAGATCAGAGGAAGATGAATGGAAACAGGAGTCCTTGGGGACAGAAGAAAGTGAAGAAGGGGCAAGAACATGGGAGAGAAGTTTTGAAAGAGAATGGGAGAAAAAAATGGCGAACCTCGAAACAATACTATTGGAAGGAAAAGATAGTTGGGAAAAGAAAGAAGAAGAAAAATGGGACAGAAGAATGGCAGAATTGGAAGAAATGCTATGAAAAGAATACAGCTGTAAAAATGGCAGATATGAAAAGAAAAGAAAGGAGACGAAGCAGGAAGCGGAAATAAAACAGCTGAAAAGAGAAGTTGAAAGAGGTAAAATGGAAATTAGTAAGTTAAAAAAATTATTAGAGCAGCTTCAGGAAGCTCGGGATAAGTACGAGCCAAGGAGGTCTCCGTCAACGGATTCAATGACTCTAACACATGTTGCCGCTTCGACGACAGAAAGGTTTGAGGAGGACAAGACAGGTGGTGATGATCGGGGGACGGGATCAACAAACCTCCCTCCCAAAAAGCTAAGTCGAGAAGAGTGGAACGAAGAGATACAGGTTAGAAGAGCAAAGAAAAAGACTGTCATAATCGAAGGTCTGACACTCGTAACAAAAGAAAAGAAAGAAGAACTAAAAGGATGGATGTGGAACATATTACAAATAAAGGCTAGAGTAAATAAACTGGAAAGAATTGTGGGAGGATGGAAAGCGGAACTTGAGGAGTGGAAGGCCAAATTAACGTTAATGAAAGAAAAGACAACTTTAGGAGACCTAGGCTGGGGAGTCTGGATTAAGGACGATCTGACAGAGAGACAAGAAGGAGTAAAAACATAGCTAGAAAAAGAAGCAGAAGCATGTAGATTGAAAGGGAAGAGGGCTGGAACGGGATACCAGAGTCTATGGGTAGATGGTATATGTCTACAATGGGACGAGCTGGAGGGAGAACTGAAACTCAAGAAGGAGAGAGACGAAAGGAATCTTTTTCGTGACAGTGGAAGAGGAAGTGCTGGAAGACAGTGAATTAGTACTGATGCAATGGAATGTACAGGGCATGACAAATGTAAAGAAAAATTGGAAATTGTGGGAGGGTGCAGATATTGCAGTTTTCCAAGAAACATTTTTGGAGGAAAAACGAATGAAAAGAGGCATGGAAACGTTAGATAAGATATTTGAATGGTTCGGGAAGGCAGCAGTCAGAAAGTATGCGAAAGGCAGGGCAAGTAGAGGACAGCTGATTGGAGTCAAGAAGAGGTTAGAGGCTAGTTGGAAACAGACAGAATGGGAGTACGCACTACAGCTAGAAATAAAGAGAATGACAATCAGACTCATTACATTTTAATCACAGGTTACAACGCTAAGCCTAATAATACCAAACTATTTTTGAAAAAGATGGAACAAAGAATGGATGATTTAGAAAGACATCCAGCAAGGCTAATACTCGCGGGGGATCTGAACGCAAAAATAGGATCAGGACAGGGAGTGGCAGAATGCGGTTGGAAGGAAAAGATAAATCTACCTCTAAGGAACTCAGAAGATAAAGAAATGCGATCTGAGGGTAAACTTTTATTAAATTGGTGTGAGGCAAGAACGATGTTAATTATTAACGGTAGAACGGAAGAAGACAGAGAAGGGAAGGTAAGGTGCATTTAGCATGGAAGAGGACTAGGAGGGGTACTGGCTCTGGTCATGGTCAAAATGGAAGAAGAAATAGATTAGCCAGAGTGGTTCAGAGGGCTTCGGATTGCCGCTCAGGAAGGATCAGACCACCTGCCTATATTATATCGGGTGGAATGGGGTAAAAAAGTGAGAGAAATGGAAACGGAAAAAAAAATTCGAGAAGACTAAAATGGAAAGAGGAAAAAGAGGAAGAATTAATAGTAGGAGAAGAGAAGACTGAAAAATTTATAACAAAAAAAGGTTTGAGACAGGGGTGCCCGCTTAGCCCTATTTTATTTAATATCTATATTAATGATTTAGAAGTAGAACTAAGAAGAAAAAGAGATGGAGGCACGGTTCTCAGCCCAGGTTTAAATACAAAGATCTATGCATTGCTTTATGCAGATGATGCTGCGATAGTTGCGGAAAATAAGGAGGAGTTAGATAAAATGATTAGAAACTTAGAAATATGGACGGATAAGAATTTGATGGAGGTGAATGTGAAGATAACGAAGATTGTGGTACTTGGAAACGGAGGGAGAAGGAAAAAAGAAAGGTGGAATTATAAAGACAGGGAGTTAGAAGTAGTAAGAGAATTTAACTACCTAGGATTTTGGTTCATGGCTACAAATCGATACAATACACACATCATAAAAGCGGCAGGAAAAACGCAACAATTAATTAATAAGGTATGGAGTGAAACTAATAGAGCTGCGATAACAGATCTCAAGAGAAGACTATATTTTATGGACTCAACGGTGGAAACGGTGGCATTATATGGAGTGGAAATTTGGGGATGGAAAAGAAGAGAGGCGATAGAGAAGATCCAAAGCAGATATGTGAAAGCGAGTATGAGACTAGGAAAAAACAACCCAGACTACATATGGAAAATGGAGGCGGGGAGGAGGAGTATAGAAATAGAGGCAAAAAGAGGGGCGGGTGCATTCCCGGTAAGAAGAGGTGGATTGAAATAAATTAAACGTTATTCAAAATGTCGAACAAATCAATCCATATGAATGCCAAACAAATTCCGTTTCTTTCCGAATTCTAGTTAATGCGTTTGGCTGAATTCAAATTTTTTCATATCAATCCAACTCACTCCTCGGTACAAATGAATGCTTTTTAATACCCTTGGCCGGAATTAAAAATGAGGCAAAGCCAATGCCATTTAATGCTGTCATGTGACTTTAAAATTAAATGTCGGCTAATGCTCTTTGAAGAATTTAGATTGAAAGAGGGCCAATGCCATTTAATGCTGTCAGTTGACTTTCAAATCGAATGCTTATCAATGCGTTTTAAGGTATTTAGATTGAAAGGAGGCAAATGCGATTCAATTCTGTCTGGTGAGTTTGAAATTGAATGCTCGTTAATGCGTTTTTAGGGATTCAGATTGAAAGAAGGCGAATGCGATTTAATGCAGTCAGGTGGCTTTAAAATTAAATGCTCGTTAAAGCATTTTGAGAAATTGAGATGCAGTCAATGCTATTGACTATTTACCATAATTCGACAGAAATTACTTCCTTTTTCTCTCCTGCTTGTGGTCGCTTTTCATCCATTTTTAATGTTTCTCATTCAGCGTTAAGCGTCGTTTCATTATTATTACCTGTTAGAAGTGGAAAAAGTAAAAAAAAATGCATGCGTACGTTCTTATTCTTTCCTCTGAGGAAAAAATAAAAGTAAATGTGTCCAGTATCAAACGATTTGATGCGGAAAATCACATGTCGACGCAGAAATACAAAATTATTACTGGAGAAAGCTCTGAAGAGGAGGGAATCATATTATTCCTGGCAAGTAAGTTAAAAGATATTCATATGTTAATCGCGCTACAGCATTGGGAATGGCGGTCGTGACGTCATAGAAGATAAATGGTGGGGAAAGTAGGTCGCTCTCCTCGTGAAACCCGGAAAATCTGTTATTTTTATGTTTGAATACTACTTAACTTAACAAATCATACGTTCATTAGGCGATATAATAAACACAGATAGATCTAATAATGTTAACTTAAAAATAAAAAAACTACTTCGAAACATTACTTATCAATTTAAGAATTATCTTCTTTTAATATTAGTATAAAATAGTATACAAAAAACACTTTAAATTCTAGAATTCACCTTTATATTCCAGAAACAATCGATTAAAGTTTGAGGTTAATTAATGATAATGAAGTTCGTAATAAGTTTACACACATGCAAATTGACTTAAATTTAATTGAAAAACTTTAAAACAATGAAGCAAACAGATTCAACATATATACGAATTGCAAGTCACTTACTTGGTTGCGTAAATCGTGTGTAATATTCTTTAACAGAGTGAAGCGAACAGATTCACATATTTGACATTACTTCATTACGCATTCTCAAAATCCTCTCCCACAATATTCTTCTGTCAATTATTTCACTCAATGCCAGTTTAATTACACACTTAACTTTAATCTTGCCAGCATCAGGAAAGCGGTGGAAACTTAATTCTGGATTTTTGCTACCTTTGCTGTTACAGCCGAAAACCAAGCAAAAAACTTTACTTTTTGACGGTTTTGGAGAAAACAGTACTCCTGCCTCCATGGCTACAAGCAATTTGGTATAATTTTTAGTAAATACAAATTAAAAATACTATTTTCACCGGTTTGTTTACATTTTTTACTGGTATATTCATTTCTAGCGACCTATTCTTTTTCATTCAGATTTTTGGCACCAGATGGCGTATCGCAGTTTAACCATTCCCAATATTTCCCGTTTTTATTTAAAAAGCTAACCTATTCTAAATTGGAGGATTAGCGTGCATGGAAGAATTTGTCATTGATAAGAATAAAATAAGGTTATTTTCAGTTAAAATTTTGACATTTTTAATCCAACCCAATTCAGATCCTATTGACATAATAATTAAGTAACGTGATAAAGAAAGGGATTTTTAATTCTTTTAATTAATCTAAACTAATTGAGGTTAGAGCCAGAAATGTCACAATTTAATAATCCCTCTCCAAATCATGCTTATCCGCCTGTCGGTGAAATCTCCGAAGATAATTCAAAGGTTAGGAAGTTCTTGATCATATATGATGATGATAATAAGACTATGAAAATGAAATCATGTCTACAAGTACAAACATTTTGAATTAAGATCTTAAAACAAAATGAATAAAATTGAATCGGTCTGGCTTGCTGTATCCTTTTTACGACTACATAATAAAACAAAGTTACGAGACTACTGTTACTAAGTTCTTAATCTTATGCCAAAATCTTCTATTTGTAAACGTTTAAGCTGGAATGGCTAAAATTTGTCTATCGGTTTCAAACAGAAAAGATATTTAATTTTTAAGTGATTAAAACATTTTATGGCATATTTTATTGGCGATGAAATGTTCCTCACCTACTATAAATAACAATCAATGAATTTTTAGAATTAAAGGAACTAAGAACAATGTCGCTGTAAAGGTTTTCTGCCACACACTGGTCCTGAGAGAGGGAAAACTTAGACTAAAATGGATCCAAAATTAGGTTTCACAGGAAGTTTCTACATCACTTATAGGATCAAAATCTTGAAGAATCGAAATCCTAGTTCATCCCTTTCACAAGATATTGACGTTTCAATAAGTTGTATTAAGTAGAAATTAAAAATAATTGGTAACATATATCTATCCGATTTTGAATCCATTTCAGTCAAACTTTTTCCTCCTTCAAGACCAACGTGTTCGATGTTCAAAATTTTTGACGATTTTTTTTTTTACTTTAAAGTACTCTTCATTGGTTACCAAAAAATGTGTGCGTGCAACATGAAGAACTAACTTCTTTATTGATCATTATAGATCCACCTAGGTCGTAGAATTTATATGTCCATGGAAGCATATAAACTGGCCGAATCCACGGTAACCCGAGGAAGGAATCCAACATTTGCAAAAAATTTGCTGGTTGCTATGTATGGCTACGAAATTCTGTCTGTGAGCTCAGTCACCAGAAAGGGTAGCAACAGAAATCGCGGGACGAAAAATCCACGTAAGAAGTTAGAGCCTACAAAAATTCTGGCTATAAAAGGTATTTCCCCAAGCCGTTTGTACTTCAAAGTTATCGTAAAATTGGTGCTGAGTACTAATTAAAATCAATTAAAATTAATTTGAAAATGTAAAGATTAACATTAATTTTACTTTGTAGAAAATTAAAAAAATTATTTGCTGTAATAAATATTAAATAGATAATATAAATGACTTTTTTTTAGGTATTTATCGACATTAACTCGTTCAGCAAAGGAGATTTAACCCTGGAGAAGCCGAATTGGAGGCTGACCGGACTTATCAGTATATGAGTAAAAAAATTGCATAAGCTAAGGACACAAAAGAAAAAGCGTTTCAAGCCAAGAAAGAGAATAAAATCTTGGGCAAAACCAAAAGTAAACCTGACGAAGAGGAACATATTGAAGAGGAGGACGAACATATTGAAGAGGAGGAGGCACAAATTGAAGAGGAGGAGGAATGTATTGAAGAGGTGAAAGGTGAACAGTCATACGTGGAAGAGGAGCAAACTGAAGAAGAGGAAGAATATGAGGCGACGGATGAAACTTAATTTGATAAAAAATGCGATAAGCAACTCCGCCCCTTTGCGCAATATATTCATGAAAACGAGACTCCAATAGAACTGTAAACTTGAGCGCAAAGTGGTTCATTTTAAAATTAAGTATTTCAAACTTAAAGCTTCCAAAATTTCAAAACATTAACTCAGAGTTATTTTAAATTCACATATATGCACATTAAAAAAGTGCCTTGCTCTTTATCAATTATTACTTTTGAATAAGTATTGAAATATCAATATTTAGTTATAAATTAAATAACTTGTCAATTATTTAATTTATAACCAATTCAGATTTAAGAAATTATATCAAGCTATGAGTTATCATATATCAGCCTATTTTTAACGTTAAACCTCGGAATACCGAACTGTATACCATTTAAATCGACACTATGTATTTGGAAGATTATTTATTTCAACTGCTTTTTTCAAATAATTTTAATTTAAAATTATCTAAGCATTTAAGGTCATGTGATATCTAGGAAATTAGAAGAATTTGCAGATTATAATTTTCTACACGTTTGTGTAAAAAATGCATGAAATTGTGTTTTCAAAATTCAGGAAATTGGAGAGAAGATAGAAATAGACGTAGACTACTTTCCATTTAGAAAATGAAAAAAGTCCAATTTCACAAAATATATCGGAAATTTGTTTTTTCATTATCTGAACCAAAATTGGTCTATCTACATCCGTTTTGATCTTTTCTGCAATTTCCCAAATTTTTAAAACAAAATTTTATGTACACATACGTCAAGTTAGCAACTGTATGCCAATGTAATGGAGGAGAAGAAAATTTCTGTTTTTTATGAAGAAAATATATTATTTGGAATTCACAGAAAAAATTTTTTTTTTCTATTAAATAATTATTAACTTATAAAAACTACCTTTGGCAATCGTTGGACAGAATTCAAAAAAGTCATGCAATTTTTAAAATATGTAGCTTATTCAAGAAGTTTTAAAAAATCCATGTATATTATATTTTAATAAATTTAGAAATTTTTATCAAAATATTGATAGTTTGGATTTTTTGAATTCTTCAAATGAATGTAGTACAATCATCATTTAAAATTTGATGATTTTTCATTACCATGTTTGATTCTAGAGCAGAATATAACAGAAAAATTCCAAAAACATCTTAATTAGTTACAAAAATACAATGAAAACTTTCCTTTGAAATAAGACTACAGACTTTTCACAATGTTAATTAATTTTAGAGTTATTAATATTATTAAGAAAGATCTAAATTTGATGTCTTTTAGATTCTCATCATATGAGAATTAAGGTGAATTTACGTGAAAAATCATTTTCGGAATTTTCGTAAAATCTTTACCTTTTGAGAGTCAGAAAAAAACGGTTTTTCGAAAGTGTCCGTCTGCCTGTCTGTCTGCAGTAGTAACAGGTCATATACTCAATAACTCTGGAAAGAAAAAAATTGTCGGATGGAATTGAGCTTTGGCATACATTATCGCAGCTGACAAAGTAAGGACAAGTTCGTTAACCAGCTACATCTGAAAAAAATTGTCAAAATAGGAGCATTTTTTGTGTTTTTGGAAAAAAACTTTATGAAACAATCAAAAATGTTAAGACTGGTTTCTGATAATTCTCGTAAATCTCTACTAATTATCCTCATAATATTTTGCAATTAAAATAAAATTAAGAAAGTCACAGTATATTAAAACTTGAAAAAAGTCAATATCCATTTTCCAGTTAAATTATACGAGATGCGAATGAAAGTTATGATAAAAATGGTTTACTACATAAAGATCTACAACAGTAATAACTGTAAAGTGACATGTTTGATGACATGTCTGCTATAATATTGACCCAAGATTCACAGAATTTTTGTTCATTTCTCATTTTTTTGGCATTGGGTCAGCCTCTTTTTATTTTCTTCTATTAATATTATCAATGCTACTTACGATAAAAAACGCAAAAAAAGAGAGAAGGCAAACGTTTCGGCCACATATGGGGGCCCTCTTCCGTGCCATAAATTAAAAGATTAATTCAAAATTTTCGTAAAAGATAAAAATGTAGAAGATAGTTAAAGTAAGGATAATAATAAAACACAAAAACTTATCTCATTGCTTGCAATTCAAAATGAAGAAGTCCAGTAAGCAACAAAACGAATTGGAAAAAATATGTAGAATTCACTGTATATAGAAAGCCGGATAAAATGAACGAAAAACTTAGAAATTTGTAAACAACAGGCCAGAACTTTTGTTTGTTTTTTTCCCTTTATAAAGAACGGATGACCATTCCTTCGACTGTTATATTATTATATCATATAGGTTTGGTTTCGTCGGTCTTAGGGTGAATAAAACAACATTAAAGAAACATTATTGAATCAATTTATATCAATAAAAATATTAATTATGACGCGCCTTACCGCCACTTAGGATAATGGCGGATAATGATTATTATTTTTTTTTTCGAAAATATAAACAAAAGGGCGCCAACCACCTAAAAAGGGGTGATAACGAAATCCACTGCCCGTCTAGCTCGGCGTAGAGGGATTCCATGGGGGAGAACTGATGCTACAGTCACCGCCGGGAGGCTTAGCTAAATATTAAACAAAGAAAGGAAAGAAAAGAAAATCAAATCAAACTGAAATAAACAGACTCACCATAAATACCATTGTACGTCAAAACAGTAATTTATTTAACTTCAATCTTCCCCCCCTTTTATTACAACTTTAATTTTCCCCCATCGCACTCACTCATCCACACCCACACACACACTAAATTTTAATCTTTTTCCTTTCTATTCACCTTTGTATCCAGAGACGGAGAGAGAGAATCTTTTATTAGTCCCAATCTTTTCAAGAGAACTACTTTGCAATCTCTTTATTTTATAAAAATAGCGATTTGGTACTATACGACTTTCCTGCACGAACACACGAGACAGAATGGCGTCTCTCCTCACAGGTCGAGCGGCGAACGGCCATTCACTTCATTGGCTGACCTCCATTGGCCCACCTTCCCGGTCCAGAACCGTGTGTCTTCGCTCTCCGTTTAGAGAGCCGCCATTCCTGCCCACTATTCACTCTCCTCTTTTCTCCTTCTTAATTTTATCTCTCTTTCTCTCTCTCTCTTCCAGGAAGGCCACGGAGCATTACAATGCTGGAATACAAAATATTATTACAATAAAAATCAATGATTCGGAACGTAGACATTATAAACGTAACTTTTAACTTAGTAACTAAGTAAAAGATAATACAATTTTTCCACCCAGATAGGGTTCTTCTGTCTTCTCGGGTTATTCATCAAGATTCAACCCTTTCTAGTCGATCTGGCGTGGTCCTACTTACGTAAAGTTACATACTAGTTACGTTGTGGATCCTGCCTTGTGTGTCTTTGCCTCTTTACCCGTGCCAGGTGAGAGAGTGCGTTTAAGTGGCAAAATGCCAAGTTACAACACCCCCCCACCTAGACGGGAACTCCGGGTATTACTTTTCTCCGGAAATTAAACGCGGATTCCCGATCAACGCGCTCTCTCTCTCGCCGACACCTGGCGGCCCTTTGCCATAGCTTACAATAGTTTTTCACACATCCATCCCTTTCACTCTTACTACTCACACCTTATTCTATTAGTAATCATCATCTGCTCTTAAACTCATTATATAAATCAAAAAATAATATCGATAATCTTTCTTGTAAAAAAGTAAATAAACATGGCCACCTATTCGGCCTGATCCGATTCTAAACAATCCTTAAATCTAGTACAATACTATTAAGCCTCTCTTCTGAAAGCCTATACAACAAAAAAAAGAAGTACGTTCCTATTTCCTATTTATAACCTCAACTTTACTTGCTAAATACACTAATGAATTTTCCCTGTTTATCGCTAAATACTTTTTCTCAAAATAAAATCGGCGTAGCCAGGCCTTGATCACAAAGTTTGTACATTGCGTAGAGTCTAATTCCATAATTCATACAGACCTCTGAACTAAACTCATTCTTTTCTTAAATAAACTAAGAAGTCTTACTTCTCCTCGTAATACTCTTTATAATCCTAACTACTTCTTGCTGATCACATCAACATTTACACTAGTCTATTTTCCTGCCTTCATTCACTCTGATCTTTTCATTCACATACAATTTCTCTTTATTCATGCTATTCTTTATCATTCTCGCCATTCACCCTCAATTCTCATCATTACTTTGTCGTTCATTCCAATGTTTCGTCATTCACACCAATAACTTGCTTATTATTCATGCTAATACCTTGCCATTCACACCAAAAATTCGTTTTTCTCACATTCACGCCAGATCTTAACATTCACACCATAGTTTTACCACTCACTCCAACCGACTTCAACGAGGATACTGCCTCCAGGTAGGGGCTCCAGGGGGTAGGCGTTGCGTCGCCTGCGACCTGGCCCACTGGTCGGTTGCCTGGGCAATAACCTGGACCAGTAGATGATCTGGCGTGTATCCTCCCGGGGGCAACAGCCCCCCGGGCCCCAGACCGAGCAGAGGCGTCTGCCCCTGAGTTTTGCCTCCTGGCAAAAATCCTCCCTGGGCTAAGGGTATTGGCGGTGGTCATGCCCCTCCAGCTGGCAGTTCCAGCAGAGCGGCCCTGGGCCCCTCCTCTCCCGCCTACCGTAGTTCAATGAAGCTGCACGTGGTGGTCTGGGATTCGCTATATTACCAACCCCCCTTTCCACCGGAGCTGCTGGTCTCTGGCCCAACATGGCCACCTCTTCCTTTGGTGGCGATGACGGTTCAGGGGCAGGTGGAGCCGGCCACAAATGCAGAGTTCGACTCACCTGATCTTCTGTTCTTCGCACCTCCTTAGCCAACTTTCGGCAACGGTGAAGGGCCTTCTCCACTACCTCCTTCTTCTGCTCCTCGTCCAGAGGTGGGAGTTCGCGTGGTGGCTCAAGTCTAATACCCCAGTATTGGAGGCTCGCCATCATGGGATCGAACTGGCGCTCCCCCGCAGGAGCCTCCGCCCTCTCCGCTTTCTCGTGACGAATTCTCGGCCCCGGTTCGGTCCGTGGTTTCTCCACGGCTTCGCGGTTAGTCCCTTTCTCCCAAAATGGGCTTCGCTCCTAGGCGTCGCCTTCCTTCCTAGGAAACCGCAGCTCCCCGAGCTTAGCAAGGGTCTCTTCTTTGACCCTTGGAAAGGGGTCCTCCTTTTCTCGGCGGCGTGGTAGCTCCTTGGGAAACACCCCCTTGCTTTCGGAACCTACTGCTTCTCCTATGGCCGAAAGGGCCTGCACCTCTTGAGTCATCTTCGACCTTCGGCGATGTCTTCGGAGGCGACCTTCGGGGCTTTCCACGTCGTCTTTGGGGCCTCCCCCCTTCTCTGGCAGGGACCATTTGTGGTCCTCGGGCTTGTGAGCTTTGAGGCCTACCCCTTCTTCTTTTCCCCTGGATATTGGTGGGGACTGGGTCCGCTTCGGCACCCACACTGCTGCCCTCTCTGGCTCCCACTGTTTTTCTCGTGGGTGACGGGGTTGGTTCAGGGCGAGTCGCCCGCCTGGGCGACGGAGTTCCCCCACCGTCGCGGGGTGGTATCCGGGCAACCTCTTCCGCATCACTCCTGTAATCATCGGAAAGGACCTCTACGTTAGGAAAACATTGTTCATAATACGGTTTGAGGTCTTTAACATGCGTGTCTTTAACACGAAGTTCGCTGCCGACGATAATACGTGTTGTCAACGCATTACGCGATCTCCTATTTCGTAAACTACCTCCCTATGCCTCTTCTTATAATAACGCTCCTGTCTGTCGGAAGCCGTCTCCAAGTGAAGTGTCACTAAGTCGCGCAATGCTTGAAGTCGTTTCATCCGATCTTTCCATTCGTCCACCGATAACTCAATAATTTCTGGCTACCCCTCTTCTCGGCGCTTTATCGTTTGAGGAGGCCTCGGTTCGCGGCCAAAATTCAAGAATGCCGGTGATGTCTTTAATGAGCTGTGCACGGCGGTATTCATCGCGAAGCGGAATTCCGAAAGGTGCTTATCCCAGTTCTGATGATTTTCCTGATTAAACGACGCGATCATCGCCTTCATTATTCGATTCGCTCGCTCGACTCGGTTAGCTTGGGCATGATATGGCGGCGTCGTGGTGTGTCGAATCCCTAACTCGGCCGCGGCCTTTGCCATTTCCTTTTCACGAACTCGGTTCCATTATCCGTGAACAGAACCTCCGGAGTGCCCCATTTATAGACTACCGTGTCCTCCAGAGCTCTCCTAATTGTCTTCGCGTTAGCCGTTCTTAATGGAACGCATTCCGTCCACTTCGAAAACAAATCCCTAAAAACTACTATATAAGCGTGTCCGCCCTTACTTTTCGGGTATGGACCCATACAATCAGCTGCTACCATTAGCCAGGGCTGTTCCAACACGCGACGGCCCATTAAGCCGGCGGGTGTATTCTGATCAACTTTCGTTTGCTGGCATGTCGCACACGCTCTTACGAAATTTGCTACGTCTCCATACACCCCGGGCCAGTAGTATAACGCCGTAAGACGCTTATACGTCTTATCCACTCCTAAATGACCGGACGTAGGTGTCCAATGTGCCTCGTTCAGTGCCTCATGCCTTAATTCTTTTGGCAAGACCAGCTTCCACGCATCTAGATCCGGTAGAAGAGGGTCTGCCACCTGGTCGGGTTTGTGATAATATAAACGACCTTCTTCGACTTTCCAATTCGGGTCTGGAGACAAAATGGGATTTTAAAATCGGGGCTTGTCAGGGTTGGGGCGGTCATCAAAGCATTCTTCAAATCTTGGAACGCTTTTTCCTGCTCTTCCCCCCATGCCCAACGCCGATTCGTGCGTAATAGCCGTGTTAACGGCTCCGTTCTTGAAGCGCAATCCGCAATAAACCTCCGGTACCATGAGACCATGCCTAAAAACCTACGAAGCTGTTTTATGTTCTTTGGTGCCGGATATTCTTTGATACCCTGGACTTTGTCTGGATCTACTTGGAGTCCATGTTCGTTCACAATATACACGAGATATTGTACTTTCGAGCAGCAAAAATGACTATTTTCTTGATTGACCGTAAATCCTGCTTTTTGGAGGATGGTCAATACCTTTTCCAGCCATTTCAAATGTTCCTCAAACGTCTTACTGACGACAATAATATCGTCCAGATATGTGAAGACGTGGGGCTCCAGCTCAGGGCCAATCAGGCGGCCCGTGAGCCGTTAAAATGTGGCTGGCGCTCCTGATAAACCAAAGGGCATTCTTTTATATTGAAATAACCCTCGTCCTGGAACAGTAAACGCTGTATACTCACGACTGTTCCTCGCTAGTGTGATCTGGTGAAAAGCTTTACTCAGATCTATAGTCGTGATGTACCTTGCTGAGCGTAATTTGGACAAGATCGTGTCCATGTGAGGTAATGGATACGCATCCTTCTTCGCTAACTCATTAACCTTCCGGAAGTCTAAACACATGCGGTAGGTCCCATCGGACTTGGTGACCATAACGATCGGGTTGGACCACTCGCTTGCCGATGGCTCGACCATATCCGCCTCTAATAACTCGTCTAATTCCTTATTCATATATTCGGTTATTTTTGGCGAGTAGTTTCGGTATCGCTGCTTAATTGGGGGATGACCTCTCACATCGATGTGATGCTCGACCAGTGATATCGCTTGTGGATATTTTGATGGGGGTGATAAGCGTGTCTTTAGAGAACTTTCTAATTCTTGTGCCTGATCCTCCGTCAACTTGCGTAAGCCTGCACAGGCACTATCACGCTTATCTGGTCTATTTAAAGGCTCGTTACTCCCAATTTTTCGATTCCCGGACTTACCTTCCTCTTTAAAGGCGTGGATCGGAAGTCCTGGAAGTCGCCAGTATTTACTACCGTAATCTACCTGGAAACCGAATCTGTTAGCTCCATCCATACCAAATACACATTCATACTCGAAAGAAGGCGCTACTCGCGCTTGTATTGTCTCATTCACACCGTCTATTCCCATGCACACCAATAAAGACCCTCCGGTTTCATCTACGTTTCCATTCGGGTATACTACTTTTGCCTTTGTTCCTTTTTTAGCCTGTCTTAGCATTCCCGGAAACTTTTCTATTGCTGGCCGACCTAAATAGGTACGACACGAACCTGGGTCAAATAATGCTTCAACGTTTTGCCCTCTTATTTTAATTGTAATGAACATGCGTTCATTAAAACCTAGCGAACTAACATGATTTCTCGGACTATGGATGGTTTTCCCAAAAAATGGATGAGCTTCTTGACCTGGAAGCCTCCACTGTTTCAACACATAATTTCCCTGGAATCCGAATTCATAGGCACAATTAATCCCGAAAATCCCGGACACAATGGGCTGGTCCCATTACGCGTTTCCCGACACGGGGCCTGCGCATGCGGTGCACGTATACGCATTTTGGTCGGGTTCACCACATCTGTGGCAGAAAGCTTTTCTTGTTGACTGACAATATCTGAAACTATGACCTAAATTGCCGCAGTTCCAACATCCTGGGCGAACTCGGCTCGTCCCCTTCGTGGGGGTTACTGCCGAAGTTATAACTTTGGCCGCTTTGAAAGCTGGTGCGTTTGGATTTAACTCCATAGCCGGTAATTGTCGCGTGGTAGGAGGTATTAATGGCGGAAAATATAGCAGGTACCATGATTCATATGGTTGCTGAGGACTTGGCATCCACTTGGCTGCGTACGTCGGCTAGTTTACCTTCTTGACTCCCTGCGATGGAGAGTTCCTATTTGGTATGCCTTCGTTAATTTGAATTGGCTTTGTTTGAGCCGGGCTATGTTGCGATCCTTGACTCGGACTCACCATTGCTGCGGTCTTCTCTCGACGGCCTTTTGTTTTTCTTTTTGGCACTCCTTCTCTCACGAGTGAAGCCTTTGCGTCCTGGCTCACCTGTTGTGCCGTCGCCGTCATCCTGGAGGAGGACCTCGCCTTTGGCTGGTAAGCCAACTCAGGCAATAGTGACTCCTCGGGAGGTGGTGGGGGCTCATAGGTCCGAGACATGGCTTGGGAAGCTTCAAACAACTCGCCTAACCTCTCTAGTTCCGAGACCGAGTCAAACTCCTCTCTCCCTATGTTGGCTCGATAGCGAGGATGTAAGTTGTTGTACACCAACTCCATCTCTTACGCCATCGAGTAGGGAGGGTCTAGGTGCTTGAAGATCAGGTGTTACGTCCCTAGCTAAGGCGAGGATAGGTTGGGAAAATTAGGAAAAGGGAGGAAAGTTTGCTGATTAAATCAGAGTGGAAAATTCTGAATATTTATATTTTTGTGGGATCGTGGTCACTAGACAAACCTATGCGACTCGAGTTGTTCACAATAATAACAAATTTGACTATATTGCGGTGTACAAGCTTTATTAATTAAAAGATAGTGTAAGGTGGTAAATTACGTTAACTTTTTTTACCTCGACCGGCAACGACAGGATCGAGCCCAAGCCACCTTTTAATTAAAACTCAAAACTGTCAGGGATAGTCTGAGAGCTGCTCACAAAATTCTTTTATTTTTTTATTGTCTTTCTGGCCGTTTTCTTTTTCATTTGTTTCATTGAAAAACACCAGCTTGAAAGGCGCCGCCAAGGAGATCGCTGTGTTACCATCGCACGCAGAGGGGTTCACAGGCAAGCCACAGAGGGCATCACCCAGCAGGCATGGCATCTGAAACGACCACGTGCTGCAGCCCATGGTTTCCTACACCGTCGCACCATTATTATTATAATTAATATAGAGAGGTCATAACGGGTTGGAATAATTAGAAATTGTATTATACATTTTAAATTAGCCTTGTCTATTTGTAACTGCTGTGTTGTGCAGTGCAAACTCAACGTAGTTTAAACGCACCCCTCTACGTTTTAAGCCAATGGGGCAAGCTGACCGATAGACGCTTCAGCTCATTGGTTGCCTAGCGCCGTCGTCCTCACAAGACGAGTCGCCCGCGCAAACCTGAGCTTCACGCGCGTGCGCTAGCCTTTCCAGCTGATGTAATAAAACTGCGCGACACCTTTGGCGCGCAGCTTTATTCTGTCGTTGCAATCTGAGGGTCAAATAGCCAAAGAAGGTAAGTCTTTGAGACTCTATTCCGGGCTGTATTAAAATTCTTATTCTTTTTTAACCATGGCTCTCAGGCTCTCTTAGAGCTCTGCCTCTTTTCTTGTACCACGAGCCATGTTGGCCACGATATTTTGATAATTTTTGTTGTCAGCTCTTTTGAATTTGTATCGAGCCTGGGCCTTGCCCGATTACTAAATAAATTGTAGCTTGGTTCTTATTTGCTTAATTTATTTTATTATTTTATTTGCACAAGAGCTTCTATGTTTGGGTTAAGATTCCTTTCCTAACCTAAAACCTTGCCTGATCCGGACTCCCGAATCCATAATCACCCTAGCCGGAAACCCTGCTTGGCTTCGACTTTTTTTTGCATGCTAAGCTTTTATTTTCAGGGTCGTTGCTTTTATAAATATGGCGTCGAGAGACGCCAGGCGCTCATTATTTTAGCCGCCTTAGTAACGCCGGTGACACCGAGGGTAATCCCGAATCCTCGGGTCCGCTTTGTTAGATGCTTTTTATTTCTGACGTTTCAGCGGAGGTCACCCGTTATTAATGGCGCCCAACGGCTAAAAGGAGTTCGAATCATCGGGAAGAATAAAGCGACAGAAAACTTTATAAAAGTTCAGTGAACAAGCTTCCTTTATTAGTATTGAAGTTTGAAACCACGGTAAATTTCATATTTCACCCAATAAAAATTTCAAACAACAAAAACTGAAATTCTTAATTTTGAGTCGTTTCGAAATTTTTATTATTAGATTTATACGACAAGTTAGACGGTCCATACTCGGTCGAAGAGCAACTTGATAATGCTCACAGGGGGTTGAGACCCGAATTTAGGCGCGTAATAAAACGCAAAGATATCACGGATTTTGAGGAACTTGCGCAGCTGGGTAAAGATTGGGAAGCGGAATGGGCAACCATCCGCGATTACCAACCACCCCCTGCGCCGGAAAGTTCATTTTTACCGGAATTCGCGTATAAGGGCGAGGAAACTCGGAATACGAGGGCAAGCTTAGCAGCAATAGACGCGAATTTCGAAGAGGAAAATATTCATATTGAAAAAGACATTCACCCCCTCGGACAGCAAGATGCGACGCAATGTCACATAGCCCACCTAGGCAAAAAAGTCCTAGGCCGGGTCGCAAAATTAGCAACAATAACGCGCATAGGTTTCCCTCAGCGAACAAGCCTAAACAAAACGTGGCAAAAATTAATGTTGACGCAATTTCTCAAGCGCCATCTACTTCCGCGACGATTATATGCAGGAATTGCCTTTCTTATGGCATACCTGCACCTCACGACCACAGTGCAATGCACTGTACTAAGAAACAGCAAATTTTTTGCTACAAATGTGGTCGTGCAGGATATAGAACCCCGGATTGTCCTACACCGGAGTGTAAAGCTTCCAAAAAGCCTCCGGAAAACGCGAAACGAGCTCAGCGCTAAAGGTCAGCGCTGAACCTAGCCCAATTTTATTAGACCTTGCTACCAGCGTCTCTAATGAGTACTCTGTTACTCCATTTTTCTCGCCCTTATCGTATTCTGGCGGGGAGGGGGCGCGTATGTCGCCTGGTGAATCACGCGTATATCTCGATTCCGATAAGTTCTCGGAAAACGATTGCGCAGCCTTAAAATTTTATGAACAAGGCACACGATTTTTCGTGAAATTAAAAATCGCCAACAGAGAACTCGACGCGCTAGTGGACTCGGGTTCCACGAAATCCATTCTGGGTAAAGAGGGGATAGAATTAGCCGCAGAATTTAACCAAGAGATTAAACCCTCTGAAGTTAAAGCTATTCAATTCCCGAATGGTAGCATAGAGTCAGTTTTAGGGCAAGTAGCGCTACCTAGCACCCTAGATGTCGTCCAAGAGTGCGTAGAATACAAAGTGGTACCGAATTTTAAGTACCAATGTGTTCTGGGCATGGATGCCATTCGACAATTTAGATTAATTGTGGATGGCAACGCCAACGTTATTCGTATGGCTTACGACGACGAAGTTTACCGCACAGCCACTATAGACTTATTGTCTAACTTGGCGCGTATAGACGACGATGGGTGCGCCGCGATTAAGGAACTCACCAAGACACAAATGGCTCTGGTAGAGGATTTCCTTAAGTGCGAGTTAAAGGTTTCAAAAAAGGAACTGGGTGCTACCCACCTTGCCAAACATACCATTGATGTGGGTGACCATCCGCCCGTCAAGCAGAAGTACCATGTTCGGTCTCCAGCTGTGATGGACGAGATGAACAAGCTGATGGACAAGTTGATTGAACAAAAATTAGTTGAGCCATCTAATAGTGCTTGGTCCTCACCGGTTGTTATGGCAAGGAAGTCGAATGGCACTTATCGTCTGTGCATCGACTTCAGGGAAATAAACCGAGTCACAAAGAAGGACGCTTATCCTCTTCCGCCAATGACAAACATCCTGGACAAACTTCAGAAAGCTAATTATATTAGCACGATTGACCTGGACCAGGCTTTCCATCAGGTACCATTAGATGAGAAGAGTAAGGAACTCACCGCGTTCACGGTACCAGGGCGCGGTCTTTTCCAATTTACTCGCATGCCTTTTGGACTTATCAACGCCCCTGCGACGTTCCAGCGTCTAATCGACAAAGTCATTGGCCCGGAATTGGAACCTCATGTGTTCGCCTATTTAGACGACGTCATAATAGTGAGCGAAACCTTCGAAGATCACCTCAAATGGTTAAAAGAGGTATTAGATCGACTCGCTGCTGCTGGTCTCTCAGTAAACCCCGATAAATGCCTATTCCTCCGAAGCGAGATCATGTACCTTGGGTTCCTCATTAACAACAACATTTAGGGGTGGATAAAACCTATCACCGTCCCGCCACCCGCTACTATTGGCCGGGTTTCTACCACGACGTTGCGCAGTACGTTAGAGTCTGCGATATTTGCCAACGCTATAAGGTAGAGCAGGCGAAACCTGCTGGCGAAATGGGTCATCGGGTTATCGAAGAGCCATGGCTCATGGTTGGTGCGGATATTATGGGCCCTTATACGCCCTCATCCGCCCAGCATCGCTATGTCCTCGTTTTTCAGGACTTTTTCACGCGGTGGATAGAAGTCCTTCCATTAAGAAACGCGAATGGCGCGACCATAACCAAGGCATTTTAAGACCTGGTTATAACTCGCTGGGGTACGCCGAAGTTTTTATTCACGGACAACGGCACCGAATTTTGTAACAAGATCGTAGACCAGATCTGTCAGGAGTACGCCATTAAGCGCGTTAAGACGCCGCCATACCATCCGCAAGCGAACCCGGTCGAACGAATCAACGGAGTATTAAAGACGATGATAATCTCGTTTATCAAGGAGACGCAGCGTAAATGGGACGTCCACCTAAACGACTTCCGCTTCGCGTTTAACACCGCGTATCATTCGTCCTTAAAAACCTCGCCCTCGTTTTTAAATTTCGGCCGAGATCCACTGCCCCAGGGCACTCTTCATGAAAAACTCGAGCCTGTTTCATCAGAACCCCCTCGTCACGGGAATGTCGATACCTGGTCCGAGAGAGTCAAAAGGCTCGAAGCCTTGAGAGACCTCATGAAGAGACATTTAGATGCTGCCCATAATAAGCAGGCGCACGCGTATAATCTCCAAGTACGTCCGCGCACCTACCAAGTCGGTGACCGCGTCCTTCGGCGAGACCGTACGTTTTCTTCTGCGAATAAAAGGATAACCGCGTCGCTCACTAATAAATTTGACGGCGTATTCGCGGTATCGAGAGTGATCTCGCGGACAATTTACGAACTCGTGAATGATAGAGGCGAATCGGTCGGACGCGCGGACACCAAAGACGTCAAGCCGTATCTAGAGGCCGCTGCCTCTAATTAGCGTCCTCGGATACCTTACAGTTGTTTTAATTTAAGTGGTGGCCATATTGTCCAAGGGGCACTGATCGTCATTGTCCATCTATGCGAGTCGAATGTTGTTGTCCTGCATGCAAAAACTTTGTTGTAGGCTTTACGGCTCATAGGCGCTAGGTGCCACAATAAATGTAAAAAGTATCTTTTGGGTATATGGAGAGTTTGATTCCTTTGCCTATCCCTAGAACCTGTAAGATAGTAGCTCTTAAGCCAGTTAATAGGGCTCGTTCTCGGCATCGCAAACAGCGAGCTGCCGCATACTTATTTTTTTTCTCTCTCCTCTTTTTCTATTTTTCTATAGGCTTACGTCTTTTTTTTTATATTTTTAGCTCGTAAGTTTGCACTAATTTTAAGTATTGAAGCACGCTCTCAGAGAGCCTGGGCCACGGGTTTGCATATCCTTTTGTTTTTCTGGACCTGATAATTGGTCAGTTGGCCCGGAGTGTTGTCTTGGAGACTTGGGGGGGTCGTTTCCGGTCTGGCCAGGGGGTGTTGTAACGTGGTAAATTACGTTAACTTTTTTTACCTCGACCGGCAACGACAGGATCGAGCCCAAGCCACCTTTTAATTAAAACTCAAAACTGTCAGGGATAGTCTGAGAGCTGCTCACAAAATTCTTTTATTTTTTTATTGTCTTTCTGGCCGTTTTCTTTTTTATTTGTTTCATTGAAAAACGCCAGCTTGAAAGGCGCCGCCAAGGAGATCGCTGTGTTACCATCGCACGCAGAGGGGTTCACAGGCCAGCCACAGAGGGTCTCACCCAGCAGGCATGGCATCTGAAACGACCACGTGCTGCAGCCCATGGTTGAATGTTCATCAGAAAGTCGGCCAGACTTTCGTCTGCTCCCTGAGTCCGCTTCCTTGCCTCGTCTCGGATCCTGGTCTGAAAGTTGACCCCACCGAAACGACGCCTGAACGCTTGCGCGAAGTCTTGCCAGGATGCGAAAGCGTCTTCGTGAAGACGGTGTCATTGTAGAGCCTTGTCTGTCAAGAGGAAAGGCAACGCTCCCAACATCTCGTCATCTGATAGTGGGCTACCTCTCCGGAATTCCCGGACTCTTGTGAGGAATTCTTCCGCGCTAGAATCGCGTTTTCCCGAAAAGGTCACGCCCCACTTTCTTACGAACTGGAGCGTGTCTCGCGTGCCTACTTCCTGACGGTTCACATTACGGGCCATTTTCCGAGACTCGTTTGAAGGCGAATCTTTTCGGTCTCCTTCCTCATCCGCTGTTAAATAGGAGGCTCTCGTGGGGGTGGAAGCCTGGCTACTATCCGAGCGCGCTTGACTGCCAGGAGCGAAAAGTGGAGCCAAGCTCCTGGAAGACCGCGGAATATTATCGAACGCGGTTCTTGCCTTCCTCGCACTAGCAGTAAAGCGCTTCGCTACGGTCTCTCTCCGCGCACCATTTGTACCTGCTGGCCTCAATGCGGTGGTGGAGCGGCCTAGCGGTTTACGAAACGACGGCGGACTATTCAAACTCGTTGCCTCCGGTGACCACTCGCCTTGTGGTGGTGCGGACGCGACCGTTACCCCCTTTTCCGTTTCACCGTCCGAAGGTTGCTTCGGCAACTCTGCCGTGACCTGATTGACAGTGAGTCTTCTCGAATCCGATACGACGTAACGTGTGGGGGCACTGGTGGTATCTTCGACCCACGATGGACCTGCCCTCACGCTACTCATATCGAGCGCCTCGTCCACCGCTGAGTTCCAAGAGACGTTCATCCCTCGACTCTTTTGGTGGTGCCAAACCAACCTCCATGCGAGTGCCGACTCATTTCCCTCGGTACTGAAGCGCAAATACCGAAAAACATCCTCTAGCTCAGTTCGAGATAGCGTACTGACCTATCCGATCACCTCATCGGTGGTTTCCGCTAATAACTGACCAATACGTCTCGGTGATAGTAGCGCCATCTTTTACTCCCTTTGCCTGAACCGTATCCTACCTAACTCACGCTAAATTATTCTAATTCTGTCGCACTAAACTGGTAATGCCTTTTCCTAATAACTTAAATACTGCGACTACGAATGAAAACTCCTTAACTCAGAATTTATCTTAATATAGCGAAATCCTATTTGGTCACGTTTGACCGTTATGTAAGCACGCTACTACGTTTGCTTAATTTCTCCAAAAACCGAAAAGAAATCACTAAATATTCCGTCACGCAGCAAATATGTATAAAAGGCGAAAAATCCGCAATCGCCCTATTTAACGTTAAGCCGCTCGTAATATACGCGATAAGTATTATACAACTTTGGATACGCCAGGGGGACCTTACCACAGCTTTTATCACGTCCTGTGGGTAAGTTTCAAAAATTTCCAAAATTTTCCAAAAATTACCGAAAATCTCCAAAGCCGTATACCCTAATGTCTATTACCAACTTTAAACGTAGAGATTAATTAAGCTTTTAAAATTTCCAACAAGGCATTCAATTTTTCCGCAATTCCCAAAAAAGTACCTTCAGGTTCACTTCCGGGTCTTATTTATTTTGACACAGTTTTCCGATTTCTGTCCTAGTGACTCCAATCTTTGCTGGAATCACGTATTATCTTGAAAATCGTCAAAAGACACAAGTTTACATATAAAAAACACATAATTTCATAATTAAAAAACAAAACATACCAATATAATCGAACTTTAACATTTCTCACTCTCTACTCATACCAGTCACTCACATGTCATTTTCACTTACTCCTCGTTCACATTCACACCAGATTCAAGTTTTATAAAGTTTACCATAATTAAAACAAAACCAAACTTTTATTTTAACCTCCCAGCATCCATTGCTGCGCACCAAGTCGCCCCACGTTGGACGCCAAAATTTTATAACGCGCCTTACCGTGATGAGAGACGCCATTCTGTCTCGTGTGTTCGTTCAGGAAAGTCGTATAGTACCAAATCGCTATTTTTATAAAATTAAGAGATTGGAAAGTAGTTCTCTTGAAAAGATTGGGACAAATAAAGGATTCTCTCTCTCCGTCTCTGGATACAAAGGTGAATAGAAAGGAAAAAGATTAAAATTTGCTGTGTGTGTGGGTGTGGATGAGTGAGTGCGATTGGGGAAAATTAAAGTTGTAATAAAAAGGGGGAAGATTTAAATTAAATAAATTACAGTTTTGACGTACAATGGTAATTATGGTGAGTCTGTTTATTTCAGTTTGATTTGACTTTCTTTTCTTTCCTTTCTTTGACTAATATTTAGCTAAGCCTCCCGGCGGTGACTGTAACATCAGTTCGCCCCCACGGAATCTCTCTACGCCGAGCTATACGGGAAAGGGATTTCGTCATCATCCCTTTTTGGGTGGTTGGAGCCCTTTTGTTTATATTTTCAAAAAAAAAATAATAATAAGAATCATGGATATCGCAATAGCAATAACTTTGAGAGACACGTGGTCGCCAATTAGTGGCGTCGCTTGGCCGCCATTACCATAAGTGGCGGTAAGGCGATTCATAAAATTTTGGCGCCCAACGTGGGGCGACTTGACGCGCAGCAAGGGACGCTGGGGGGTTAAAATAAAATTTTGGTTTTGTTTGAATTATGGAAAGCTTTATAAAACTTGAATATGGTGTGAATGTGAAAGAGGACTAAATGAGAATGACAGGTGAGTGAATGGATGCAATGGATATTATGTGTAGAGAGTGAGAAATTTTGAAGTACGATTATATTTGTATGTGTTGATATTTTATAATGAAATTATGTGTTTTTTATATGTAAACTTGTGTCTTTTGACGATTTTCAAGATAATACGTGATTCCAGCAAAGATTGAAGTCACTAGGACAGAAATCGGAAAACTGTGTCAAAATAAATAAGACCCGGAAGTGAACCTGAAGGTACCTTTTTGGAAATTGCGGAAAAATTGAATGCCTTGTTGGAAATTTTAAAAGGTTAATTAATCTCTACGTTTAAAGTTGGTAATAGACATTAGGGTGTACGGCTTCGGAGATTTTCGGTAATTTTTAGAAAATTGTGGAAATACTGGAAACTTACCCACAGGACGTGATAAAAGCTGTGGCAAGGTCCCCCTGGCGTATCCAAATGATTAGTTAAGGGATTTTTGGAATGTAAGTCGGCCATTAACAGTAAATATGGCAATTTTCAAGGATTACTAATTAAATAAGTCGAACTCGTGAAATCGCTGTACAATCTGACGATCCGACTAAAGATGAAGTTGTATAATACTTATCGCATATATTACGAGCGGCTTAACGTTAAATAGGACGATTGCGGATTTTTCGCCTTTTTAGACATTTTTGCTGCGTGAAGGAATTTAAATTTCTATGCGCAAGAATTTCGGTTATTTTTCAGGCCGTATTTCGGAGTAGCTTCGGTTAATTTTTGGAAATTTCGGCAAATGCGGGCGAATTTCAATAGTTTTAGAATATTTTTTCGAAATAATCTCGGTCAATTTTCAGAAATTTCGCAAGTGCACGCGAATTGCAGGAACTTTAGGAATTTTCCGAGAAGAAACAGTATAGTGCTGGAATAAAAGGAACTTTGAAGGCATATAGTAGAATATTTAGTGATTTCTTTTCGGTTTTTGGAGAAATTAAGCAAACGTAGTAGCGTGCTTACAAAACGGTCAAACGTGACCAAATAGGATTTCGCTATATTAAGATAAATTCTGAGTTAAGGAGTTTTGTATTGTTGCAAATTTTAAAAGGTTAATTAATCTCTACGTTTAAAGTTGGTAATAGAAATTAGGGTATACGGCTTTGGAGATTTTCGGTAATTTTTGGAAAATTTTGGAAATTTTGGAAACTTACCCACAGGACGTGATAAAAGCTGTGGCAAGGTCCCCCTGGCGTATCCAAATGATTAGTTAAGGGATTTTTGGAATGTAAGTCGGCCATTAACAGTAAATATGGCAATTTTCAAGGATTACTAATTAAATAAGTCGAACTCGTGAAATCGCTGTACAATCTGACGATCCGACTAAAGATGAAGTTGTATAATACTTATCGCATATATTACGAGCGGCTTAACGTTAAATAGGACGATTGCGGATTTTTCGCCTTTTATATATATTTGCTGCGTGACGGAATATTTAGTGATTTCTTTTCGGTTTTTGGAGAAATTAAGCAAACGTAGTAGCGTGCTTACGTAACGGTCAAACGAGACCAAATAGGATTTCGCTATATTAAGATAAATTCTGAGTTAAGGAGTTTTCATTCGTATTCGCAGTACTTAAGTTATTAGGAAAAGGCATTACCAGTTTAGTGCGACGGAATTAGAATAATTTAGCGTGAGTTAAATAGGATGCCGTTCAGGCAGAGGGAGCAAAAGATGGCGCCACCATCACCGAGACGTATTGGTCAGTTATTAGCGGAAACCACCGATGAGGTGATCGGATAGGTCAGTACGCTATCTCGAACTGAGCTAGAGGATGTTTTTCGGTATTTGCGCTTCAGTACCGAGGGAAATGAGTCGGCACTCGCATGGAGGTTGGTTTGGCACCACCAAAAGAGTCGAGGGATGAACGTCTCTTGGAACTCAGCGGTGGACGAGGCGCTCGATATGAGAAGCGTGAGGGCAGGTCCATCGTGGTTCGAAGATACCACCAGTGCCCCCACACGTTACGTCGTATCGGATACGAGAAGACTCACTGTCCATCAGGTCACGGCAGAGTTGCCGAAGCAACCTTCGGACGGTGAAACGGAAAAGGGGGTAACGTTCGCGTCCGAACCACCACAAGACGAGTGGTCACCGGAGGCAACGAGTTTGAATACTCCGCCGTCGTTTCGTAAACCGCTAGGCCGCTCCATCACCGCATTGAGGCCAGCAGGTACAAGTGGTGCGCGGAGAGAGACCGTAGCGAAGCGCTTGACTGCTAGTGCGAGGAAGGCAAGAACCGCGTTCGATAATATTCCACGGTCTTCAAGAAGGTTGGCTCCACTTTTCGCTTCTGGCAGTCAAGCGCGCACGGATTCCACCACCACGAAAGCCTCATATTTAACAGCGGATGAAGAAGGAGACCGAAATGATTCACCTTCAAACGAGTCTCGGAAAATTGCCCGTAATGTGAGCCGTCAGGAAGTGGGCACGCGAGAGACACTACAGATTGTAAGAAAGTGGGGCGTGACCTTTTCGGGAAAACGCGATTCTAGCGCGGAAGAATTCCTCACAAGAGTCCGGGAATTCCGGAGAGGTAGCCCACTATCAGATGACGAGATGTTGGTAGCGTTGCCTTTCCTCTTAACAGACAAGGCTCTACAATGACACCGTCTTCACGAAGACGCTTTCGCATCCTGGCAAGATTTCGCGCAAGCGTTCAGGCGTCGTTTCGGTGGGGTCAACTTTCAGGAGTCAAAAATGTAAACCAGCCAACGTACGCAGCCGAGTGGAAGCCAAGCTGTCAGCAACCATATGCATCATGGTACCCGCCATATTTTCCGCCACTAATACCTCCTACTACGCAACAATTACCGGCTAGAGAGTTAAATTCAAACGCTCCAGCTTTCAAAGCGGACAAAGTTATAACTTCGGCAGTAACCCCCACGAAGGGGACGAGCCGAGTTCGCCCAGGATGTTGGAACTGCGGCAATTTAGGTCATAGTTTCAGATATTGTCAGTTAGTAAGAAAAGCTTTCTGCCACAGATGTGGTGAACCCGACCAAAATGCGTATACGTGCACCGCATGCGCAAGCCCCGTGTCCGGAAAAGGCGTAATGGGACCAGACAATTGGGTCCGGGCGGCCCCTAAACGCGCAGAAAGGACCCCCAGAGTGACCTCAAAAATCACGGGGGATTATTCATTATGTTCGGAAGGATTAGATATGAGATTGTTTATATACATTGAGTTTAACGGTAAGATAGTTAGGGCTTTATTCGACCCCGGTTCGTGTTGCACGTACTTGGGCAAGTGAGCACTGGATAAATTCCCAGAAGTGCAAATTCGCTCCAGCTTAAGTACCACAGCCGGCATTATTTACCCTAATGGCCTGGTTGAAAATACGTCAGGCGAGACAGTAATGATGGTCGAAATTAGTGAAGTAAGTAAGCCCCTGGAAGTCCATTTAGCGCCATCGTTCGATTGTGAGCTAATTTTCGGGATTAATTGTGCCTACGAATTCGGATTCCAGGGAAATTATGTGTTGAAACAGTGGAGGCTTCCAGGTCAAGAAGCTCATCCATTTTTTGGGAAAACCATCCATAGTCCGAGAAATCATGTTCGTTCGCTAGGTTCTAATGAGCGTATGTTCATTACAATTAAAATAAGAGGGCAAAACGTTGAAGCATTATTTGACCCAAGTTCGTGTCGTACCTATTTAGGTGGGCCAGCAATAGAAAAGTTTCCGGGAATGCTAAGACAGGCTAAGAAAGGAACAAAGGCAAAAGTAGTATACCCGAATGGAAACGTAGACGAAACCGGAGGGTCTTTATTGGTGTGCATGGGAATAGACGGTGTGAATGAGAAAATAGAAGCGCGAGTAGCGCCTTCTTTCGAGTATGAATGTGTATTTGGTATGGATGGAGGTAACAGATTCGGTTTCCAGGTAGATTACGATAGTAAATACTGGCGACTTCCAGGACTTCCAATCCACGCCTTTAAAGAGGAAGGTAAGTACGGGAATCGAAAAATTGAGAGTAACGAGCCTTTAAATAGACCAGATAAGCGTCATAGTGCCTGTGCAGGCTTACACAAGTTGACGGAGGATCAGGCACAAGAATTAGAAAGTTCTCTAAAGACACGCTTATCACCCCCATCAAAATATCCACAAGCGATATCACTGGTCGAGCATCACATCGACGTGAGAGGTCATCCCCCAATTAAGCAGCGATACAGAAACTACTCGCCAAAAATAACCGAATATATAAATAAGGAATTAGACGAGTTATTAGAGGCGGATATGGTCGAGCCATCGGCAAGCGAGTGGTCCAACCCGATCGTTATGGTCACCAAGTCCGATGGGACCTACCGCATGTGTTTAGACTTCCGGAAGGTTAATGAGTTAGCGAAGAAGGATGCGTATCCATTACCTCACATGGACACGATCTTGTCCAAATTACGCTCAGCAAGGTAAATCACGACTATAGATCTGAGTAAAGCTTTTCACCATATCCCACTAGCGAGGAACAGTCGTGAGTACACAGTGTTTACTGTTCTGGGAAGAGAGTTATTTCAATATAAAAGAATGGCCTTTGGTTTATCAGGAGCACCAGCCACATTTCAACGGCTCATGGACCGCCTGATAGGCCCTGAGCTGGAGCCTCACGTCTTCACATATCTGGACGATATTATTGTCGTCAGTAAGACGTTTGAGGAACATTTGAAATGGTTGGAAAAGGTATTGACCATCCTCCAAAAAGCAGGATTTACGGTCAATCAAGAAAAAAGTCATTTTTGCTGCTCGAAATTACGATATCTCGGGTATATTGTGAACGAGCATGGACTCCAAGTAGATCCAAAGTCCAGAGTATCAAAGAATATCCGGCACCAATAGTATATTACATTACAAGGGGCGAAACAGAGCGATTGCATGAGTGTGAAGTTTGCTCTGCCCGAGTGAAACGAGGGCTGCAATCACACGAAATGCTTTTGCTGTGTTTTGTTTCGAGTAATGTATACTATTTTTCATAGCAACTCTTTTGAGAATCTGATTGGCTGTAACTGTGGAGCGGGTTGAAACAGCGACTTTCAACCCTACGGTTGAAAATCATAGTTTCAACCCGCTCTACAGGTACCGAAAATCGGATTTTCAAAGGAGGCGCTATGAAAAGACCATTCAGCAGCTTCGTAGGTTTTTAGGCATGGTCTTATGGTACCGGAGGTTTATTGCGGATTGCACTTCAAGAACGGAGCCGTTAAAAATACTTTTGGAACGCAATACCTATTGACAATTGTAAATTTAATCAATACAGCATTCTATTCGAAGGTCTAGCGAATAAAATGGTGGACTTTGACTTCAATAACGATCAAATCATATATTCTCTTGCAACACAAGATATAACCTTCGCCTTGGCAGCAAAAGGTAGGGAATCAGTATGCGGATATACATTAGTAAAGACCGAACATCCTGAATTAGTAATTTTCGAAACAGTAAGAGGAGATACTTTTGCAATTAATAAAGAAAGTTCTGTATCCAATCTCGATATTTTCGCCTATGTAAACTCTAAATTTGTATACGTTAAAAAACATATTCGCTCACAAATGAAACAATTGTATAATGATGTCATTACTCAAAAATGTAATCTAGAAAGACAAACGCTCAAAAATTCATTGTCAATAGCAACGCAAGCACCAGATGAATTCGCATTTGATCTGATGAAAGGACCAGGTTACATGGCAGTCGTTGCAGGTGAATTAGTACACATAGTCAAGTGTGTGCCCGTAGAAATGAAAATGAAACATGGAGACAACTGTTTTGCCGAACTTCAAGTCACAAGGAACAACCAAACATTCTTCCTCACACCAAGGACCCACGTACTTAAAACGAAGGGTACGGAAATACCATGCAACAGGATTTTACCACCACTATACTACGTAGAAAACCAATGGTACAAAATCTTACCATTACTTACCATAGCTGAGAAAACCAACTATAATGAAACCGATGACAAGGCCAACATGGAAATACACCAACCCTGCAGAATTAGCTACTAGCGGGATCTACACCGAAAGAGAATTGGGCCAGATCAGGGAAAGGATAATGTTTCCAGTGGAGAGGCCCGCTGTATTAAACGACCTTGCAAGAGAAATGAGAGGACATCCTTTAGGAAATAGCGAAGGAAGCCTTTTAAAACTCTTAAACGAAAACGCAATGGAGAAAATCATTGAAAACACTTGGACCAGAGCTTGGACCAAATTCCTTACTTTTGGAACAATAAGTGCAGGGATAATAGCTATATTAACGATCATCCACATCATCAAAATTACGGTCGACATTACACTACAAGGTTACGCCATTCATTCAGTCTACGGATGGTCAGTACACCTATTGGGAGCCCTATGGACTTCGGTTACACATTCCTTGATATACGCAGCTAGAAGACCAGAAAATACTAACGATATCGAGATGGGAAATACATCAGCCACACAAGAACAACATTTGACACACGAAGCACCCGAACCAACAAAAACACAAGGAGGGAGCAGCTCATCAACTAATACACAATTCTTTCAGTTAACATATTGAACTGAGAGAATTCAGAAAAACACACAATTGATTTATGTGGAAACTTCACAAGCAACAACTACATTATACACCATCTCAACCAAATCATCATTAATTAAGATCAAATCCTTTCTATTGTAAACAAATTCTTCAAAAATTAAGAAATGTATACACAGAGATATGCTTGCTATTCAGTTTTCAACCTCCTAGCAACCATTTAACGGTGGGGGTGTGACGTCTTCTGAAATTAGCTACGTTCTTTTTTTCTCCGAATCTTATTTTCCTTCACTATTTCTCGAAATATTAATAATGGTTCTACATCTATAAAATATTTTATAACTTTCAAGGAATTTCTAAATCTTTTGTAAACAGTTAAGACTAGAAACCTTTTAAGATAATTTAGAAACGCAGCTGCATCAATATGAATACTCAAAATTTACTTAGATTATCATAAAATATAATAAACTTTGTACCTCTATTTTTCAACCAAAACGCGTCGCCCATAATCGTATTTCCTTTTCAAATACAAACGTCTACCAGCCTCTAACAAGTTAATTCATAAAACTCCAAACAAATACAAGCAGTAAATAGTCCAGTATTTAGCAATTACAGGAAATCATAAACAGCTTAGGCTGTCACTCAAAAGGGACCGCGCTGGTACCCCGCCCATGAAAAGACAAATAGATACAAAGAGCACTCTCTGTCTAGATAAGATCTTAGGCCTATTCAACATAGAAAATAAAACTTTCGAAAATAATATTTTATAAAATGATTGAATTAAATAAGCAATTAACATTACTTTTAATATTATTCAATATGTTATGAATGGGAAAAGAAATTATTTTGACTAATAAGAGAAATGCAACTTGCATCTATTTTATTTTTGAACTAACGTTTGAAACTTATAGACTATAAACTAATAGCAATTTATTTAAAAGTTGTTAATAATCAGGGATCTACTTTACCGACGTGATAATTTACGGAAAGTTATTTAAGAAGGTAAAAATACCAGGTTATAAATTACTGAAAATTCTCCATACATTTCTCATTGTATTTTAAATTAATTCTAATAAATTCAAACATCGATTTATTTGATAATTGAATATATTTCATATTTATTTTCAATAGTAATTTAATAAACCAAACTATTTTACCTTCACAAAAATATACAATTATTTTCTATAAACATATTTCAAACTTCGTAAAACCTCAAATCAATCTGAGTTACAAAAACTCCAAACTAACTTGCAATCAATATTCAAAGATATAATTGTATCAGAGAAAACTAATAATTTAATTTAATTAAACTACTATTATTCAGAATTTTAAGTAATTGCAATGTTCTGTTTTACCGACACAATCATGTAATTAGATACATATTTTATAAGTAATTTTGCACGCAACCTTCAAATCAAAATAATTTGATTTAAATGTTGAATTATAACATCATTACCTACAAATAAAAATGTTAAAACAAAGCAATAGAAAATTAAATTCAAAGTCAGATTTTAGAATTAGTACTTATATCTTAAGAAATGAATTTCAGTAAGATAAAACTTATATATAGATTTATCTTCCTAAATGTAAGAATTACATATATTTAAACAAAACATTTAACGGTTAATAAGAATAACTTAGAAAACTAACTTTGAAATATGTATTAATCTTAAGCAATAGTGATTCTTTTGAATTTGAAGTGGAAACATGACTAATTTAATGTAAATTTACGATTTTGTGAATTAATTTAAGACATAAGAGAAACATATGATAGATTGACTCTTCGATTAGTTAAAAATTACTAAATCTGTAAACATAATTGTTTAAATAATTAATTTTTAAAGTATTTTATTTTATAATATACATGTAGCGCAATCTCTTGAGAAATCGATGAATCTGGAAAAGTTTGGAAACTCCGACAAGGCCCAACCCGATGGGTCAGCCCTTAAGATTTTCGTCGACTATTGCGGGGACGTAACTATGTCACTATAGGCAGCCAACCAATCAGACAACTAAAACTAGTAGTTTCAACTCCCCTAAAAGATTTTCAAGTAGAAAGGGAAAAGATGAGAATACATAAAAGCTATGCATTTTCACTTTTTAAGACAGTTCCGTTCAGTTCCGTTTTCCTCCACGATTTTCAGTTCCGTTTCTTTACAATATTTTTATAAAAGTTCCGCTTGAAGGCAAATTTTAAATAAGGCAACAATCTAGTTAGTAAAAATTCCAGCAAATTACACTCAATTTTCTGACAACATCAGTCGCGTTCGGTCATAATATACTAGACTGCTCAGCACTTTATTAAAGTTATCAGGTTCCAGCCATCGATTTTCCAAGGGACCAATTCTAAAGGATTAAGTTGAAAAACTAAATAAAAGTAAGTTAATTCAATTTTTTCTGTCTAACTTTCTCTCAATCTGTATTTTGCACATTATATTATATACTCCTCCATATGAATATTTGGGTGCCAGTAACCAATCTGGTATCAATATTCATAGCTCTCTTTCCTTAACCTATCCCCGAGAATTCACACAATCTGGTGTGCTCCATTTATGCAATGTGCAATTTTGTTTGAATCCTCACCTCCTTTCTTCCAAATTATGAAATAATTCCCCTAGGATTAGAAGGAAATTTTTACTTTATTCTAACTGCCAGATTAATTTTAAATTCGTTCCTGAGTTATTAGAGTGAAAACTCTAGACTCAAAATCTATTTTTTAAATTGTCCTTCCGACAATTTAAAACTTGTGTGACCTTCCCAGGAAAAAAACCGGTAGAACGCGCGTCTCTTTGAATTGTGTATCTGTCATTTGCATATTCAGGAAATAAAAATTCAATCGGATGGTGACACTTGGAATCTGCCATTTGTGTGCAATGTTTTAAATCTGCTATTCGACATTGGTTAAATCGTTAAGTGAATAGGGTTGAATAAGACTGATTAACCTCAAATGATTTCTAATGGCAATGTACAATTCATTGATGTACGCATGAATCGGTTGAAATTCCAAATGAAATGGAAGTCTTAAAAGGTCACTCTGAATAAGAGAAATACAATTAAAACATAATACGAATTGTATTGTAAACGATTGTTCACTTTAGATACATTATTTTCTATCGGAAATATTGGTTTTCAATCTGTTAATGCTGAAATTCCAGTGACAGATACGCAATTCAGAACACCTCAAAGCCCATTCAAATTTAACGCAAGTGAATGGTTTTTTGTTCCCTGGGTTACACGTCACATAGAAAATTTTTGGTGGCCCCGGAGGGATTGATTGAATTTTGATTGGCAGTTTGAACTTAAAATTTCTTTCTTAAAGAAAGCTTTTGAAATAATTCCCCTTAAAAAGTTTTCGAAATTTTATATATATTTCTTCATTTCTTTCTTCCCTCTATATTTTTAAAATGTATACGAATATGTATTATGTGTGAAATTTTTAGTTGTCTTTAGGGCTCAGAGAATAAAAATGTAATGTAAAGTTTCATGTTTTCAATTATTTTTACTCGAATTGAGGTCCCAATTTTAGAATTTCTTCCTATACAAAGGGAGAAACTTAAAAATTGCTCATGGTGACGGATAGATAATTTGTTGAAAAAGAATAATTGTAGTAAAATTCTAAATTTAGTATATCAAACTAAGTTTTTGAAATTTTCAAATTCTCTAAATTATTCAAATTAAATAAAACTTTTTAAATTTTCTAAATTGTTAATTTTTCCAAATCAAACAAAATTTAACAAATTTAACAAAATTCACTATTTTTCAAAATTCTACAAACTTTAGAAAAAGATACAAATCTTCCAACTTTCACGAATTTTGCAACATAAGCAAAATTATTTAAAATTTTCCAAATTTTTACAAATATATCCTAAAATAAAACAAAATCGAACACAAGTTTACAAATTTAATAAAATTATACAATTTGATTTCACAATTTTATGAAAATTTTACAAGTTTATGAATCTTGAAAAGAAAAAAAAAAATTTTTTTTACGAATTCTACAAAATCTTACAAATTTTCTTTTTATAATCAACTAAAAGTTTACAAATTTAACAAAAATTTCATTACTTTCCGAAGTTCTATAAATTTTTCAAATTTTAAAAGTTCTACGAGTTCTACGAAATATTACAAATTTACTAAATAAAACTGAATTTTCTAAACGAAACAATATCTTACAAATCTTCTTACAAATTTCTTCCTACAATCAAATAAAATCAAACAAAAGTTTACAAAATTATTCAAACATTTTTTAAATTAAAATATCACAAAATTTAATCAATTTAACTAACCTAAAAATTTCAAAACAAAAATTACATAAGTTAACAATTTCTTTTTTACTTAAACAAATTTTACAAAATTTTGGAAATAAAATATAAATTTTGTGCTTTATAAATTTCGATATATTTTGCGATAAAATTTGTAGATATATTCTTAAAAGCTAATATTAATTTAATTGAATTTTAAACCTTGTCAACAACTTATGTTATTTTTGAGAAGTTTCCCATATTTTATCCCTAAAGTTTGTGAATTCTATGACACATGGAGACTAGATATAAGGAGACCAATCTCCATATATTCATTCCCGAAATGAAGTTCTGCCAAGTACATAGTTACAAAACTTCCCGATGAGGGCATGTGTGTTCCCTGAGTGCAAAATGGCGACGTCTTATACACGATGCCATGGAGACTAGATATCAGGAGACCAATCTCTTATGGCCGTACTTCACAAAATACGAAATGAAGTTCTGCCAAGTACTTAGTTAGGAAACTTCCCGATTAGGGCACGTGTGTTCCCTGAGTGCAAAATGGCGGCATCCACGTTTTATAAGCATCGTGTATTAGACGTCGCCATTTTGCACCCAGGGAACACACATGCCCTCGGCGGGAAGTTTTGTAACTATGTACTTGGCAGAACTTCATTTCGGGAATGGATATATGGAGATTGGTCTCCTTATATCTGGTCTCTATGCACGATGCTTATAAACCGTGGATGCCGCCATTTTGCACTCAGGGAACACACGTGCCCTCATCGGGAAGTTTCCTAACTAAGTACTTGGCAGAACTTCATTTCGTGTTTTGTGAAGTACGACCATAAGAGATTGGTCTCCTTATATATCTAGTCTCCATGCTATGACAATTCACAACTAATGGCCATAAACTCATCAAGACACTTAGAGGGTAGTCTTGAATAGAGTTCAAAATCCCCAAGTATTATTGAATTGCGCTAGGTAAAATAGGAAATTTCCGTACATTACCGACACAGCGAGAATTTACCAAGATTTCACGAGAAAACATTTTTTACCTGTTGTATTAATTTTTATTGTTCTTGTTTAATATTTTTTTTTTCTCTCAATTGTAAATTTCAATGATTAAAAGATAAGAAATTCATTTTTTATAGAAAATTAAAATAAATTTTAACGTAAAATGTTGGACTGAAATTGAATTTTGCTAATAAAATTTCATTATTTGTTTATCATATATATAAAACTATTAATTTTAAACATATTTAACATTTTCATAGTAAAATTATTTGGTTCATTAAAATTTTTCAAGAACTGATAATCTTTTATTAGAAAAAGAAAAGAAAGAGATAAATAATAATAGCCAATTCAATATTAAAACAGATCTTTTGTCTCTTTTTATGACTCTGTAAAAGTTTCAAATCCTACTTAATTTCGACTTTTTTATATTCCACGAAAAATGTAAAGTTTCACAACCGCCATAACCTTTAAAAAAAAAAATTCTTTTATATTCTCGAGAAATTCTGGTAATTTACTAAAATTCTTTCTTTCTCAACACTTCAATACAATTTAAACAATAATAATTGAATTAAATATTAAATAATGAAATTTGAATGAAATGGATATCAAGTATTTATTTTTGAATTAAATGTCTCTAAAAATTACACTTATTTTTAAAAGAACTATGAAACTTACGGAAATTTACTGGTAAGTTATGGAGAATTTGTCGGAATATTGAATAAATGACCATTTTCAAGAAATTTGGTTCGAAACCAAAAAATGTTAAGTGTTATATTCAAAATGCAATATAACAAAAGTTTATATTTTAAAAATATTAAAAATCCAAATATGGAAACTTACGAAATTTTAAAAAATGTTTTACGAAATTCTAAATGTTTTACCAAATTTCTTAAATTTTAAAAGGATTATAAAAATCCTAAATTTATTACAAAATTTTAAAATGTTTTAAACTTTTTTCTCGATTATAAAAATCCAATTTTCAAAAATGGTTTTCAAGGATTAAAAAAATCCAATATTCAAACTTTTTAAAAGGATTATAAAAATCCAATATTCAAAAATTTTAATGGATTATAAAAATCCAATTTTCAAACTTTTTAAAGAATTATAAGAATCGAATTTCCCAAAATTTTAAATGGATTACAAGAATCCAGAATTCAAATTTTCTATATTTCCACATTTTCAATACGATTATAAAAATCCAAAGTTTCAAATATTTTAAAAGGATCGAAGAATCCAATTTTCAAAAATTTCAAAGGATTAAAAGAATCAAATTTTCAAAAACTTTAAAAAGGATCAAAGGAATCCAATTTTACTAAATTTCAAAAAGGATTACAAAAATCTTAAATTTATCAAAAATCTCAAAAGGATCAATGAATCCAACTTTCAAACATTTTTAAACGGATTACAAAAATCCAAAATCTTTAAATCTTTACAAACTCTTAAATGGATTATAAGAATCCAAAATCATTGAATTCCACAAAACTTTAAACGGATTAAAAGAATCCAATTTTACTAAATTTCAAAAAGGATTACAAAAATCCTAAATTTGTAACAAAATTTTAAACGGATTAAAAAAATTCAAACTTCAAAATGCTAGAATAGTAAAATTCAAGACGATTATTAAACATCCTAATCTCTAAAAATAAAAAAAATAAAAGGGGTTAAATAAATCGTTGAATGGATTAAAAGAATCCGAATTTTAAATGTTCTAAATTTCTATAGGTGAATATAAAGCCTACTTACAAAATTCTTTAAAGGATCACGAGAATCCAAATTCAAATTATTGAAATATTTACAAAAAAAAATCTACGTATGTCTGTTTTACTGAACATATTTCCCCAGAAATTTCTTATGTATCCTTTGATATTCTGAACTACCCATGTCAGATAAACGAATCACTAGAACTCAAGCTCAAAATAATGATGAATTAAGGGGTGAAATAGAAGAATATAACCCTTTTGCACCAAGAAAAGAATTACCAAGAGGAGAAGAAGAAGAAGAAGCACTTTTAAATAATTCTATGTCATGTTCTGACCAAGAGAATAACACAGTAGTTGATTTAGGGTCTTATTCTGGAAACTCGTGGTAATTCTAGTGGAAATTCTTGTGACAAACCTAGTAATAAATTTGGTAGTAAATTCAATAAAAATAAAAATTTTAAAATGGAAGACCAAATTGATAACACTCCTGTTCACACACCTTCAGGGCAAATGGTCACATTAAGAGACGCACATAGTATGGTACCCGAATTTAATGGGAAAAATATACCCCTTGGACAATTTATCGAAGGCTGCAGCGAGGCCAAAGAAATGATAGAGCCAGAATAGCTATGGTCAATTTATGATAGATACTGGATCAGAAGCCAATATCATTAAATCACACTTATTGCCAACCGAAATAGATATTAATAATTATAAAACAGTTTTATTAAAAGAAGTGGGAGACAAATTTCAAAATACTATGGGATCCATTGAAATTGCGATATATGGAAGAACGACGACATTTTTAATAGTAACAGAAGATTTTGACATTCGATGCGAAGGAATTTTAGGGGTAACTTACTTAACTGAAACAGGAGCAATTATTGACTACGGAAATGGTACACTTCAAATTGGCGAGACAATAGCAAATTTAAAATGCAGAAAAGAACCATCAACCATGAATAAACAACAATGTTTATCAGTTAAAGAAGAATTGAAAAATATAATTGAAGAAAAAACTTCGAATTCTGTTATTATAAATGAAATTCAAAACATTCCAATAAACCCAACTGAAGCTGAGAACAAAATAAATTCTACGTGGAGTTTGGATACTAATGTTTCCTCAATTCCTCAAATTAATATTGATGAAAACCAACTTCAAGACATGGATGAAGAAATTACTGAGTCATCGAATGAAAATCTTTCAGTTGTAACAGATTTTAAACCCTTGGAACTATTAGATTTGGATTATTCAACGAAACCATATTTTCAGGATATACTAAATGAAGTATCTTCAGAACTCAACCTTAAAAATTATTATACAATGGAAGTAAATGAAACTTTTCAGATATTTAAAGAAAATTCTTCAAAGTCACCATTTGTAAAAATTTATTCTATTAAAAATCATGAAATAACATCCAAAGAAACAACCCTATTAAACAAACTAAGACTCGAGCATTTAAACGAAGAAGAAAAGGAACATACAATGAATTTAATACTTTCCAATCAAGATAGATTTTACCAAGAAGGCCAAAAGCTTGGTGTAGCCAGTACGGTAATGCATCGAATCCCAACAATCGACGATATACCTATAAACGTAAAACAGTATAAAGTACCCATATCTCTTAAAGACGAAGTAGAAAGGCAGGTACAGGAACTACTTAAAGATGGAATCATCAAACCATCTACGTCTCCTTACAATTCACCATTGTGGATTGTCCCTAAAAAATTGGACGCTTCTGAAAAACAAAAATGGCGTCTTGTTTCAGACTTCTGACTTTTAAATGACAAAACAATAAGTGATGGATACCCATTACCGGATATTACCCAAAGTATCGATCAAGTCGGTGGACATAGGTACTATACCATTTTAGATTTAGCGAAAAGATTCCAGCAAATCCTTATGGATCCTCGCGATTCCCATAAAACGGCTTTTAGTACAGCTTACGGTCATTACGAATACGTTAGAATGACTTTTGGATTGAAAAATGCCCCACCTACCTTCCAAAGATTTATAGATGAAACTTTTAAAGACCTACAAGGAAAAATAATGTATACTTTCATTGATGACATTGTAGTATTTGCAGATACACTCGAAGAACATGGAGAAAAAATGAATCTCACCATGGAGAGATTACGTAAGTCGAATCTTCAATTAAACTGTGACAAATGCGAATTTCTCAAAAATAAAGTTTGTTATTTAGGACATATATTGAGTCAAGATGGAGTACGCTCGGATCCAAGAAAATTGGAAGCCGTAGATAAATTCCCACGACCAAAAAATGTCAAGAATGTTCGACAATTCTTAGGACTTTCTGGATATTATCGTAGATTTATCAAAAACTTTTCAAAAATTTCTAAACCTTTGTGTAAATTACTACAAAAAGAAGTCGAGTTCGTATGGACAGATAAAGCAGAGCAAGCTTTACTGGATTTAAAAGAAGCACTTTGTAACCCACCGGTGTTACAATACCCAAATTTTTCCAAACCCTTCAACATTACAACCGACGCTTCAGGTTATGCGATTGGAGGAATACTATCACAAGGAGAAATAGGAAAAGATCTTCCAATAGCCTATTGCTCACGAGTTTCAGAGGCCCAGAATTAGCATATGAAGTTTATGAAAAAGAAGCATTAGCAATGATACATGCAGTACAAAATTTTAGATCATATATTTATAGTAAAAAGGTAAATTTAATAACGGACCATCAACCTTTAGTATGGTTCAAAACAGCGGAACTAAATACAAGAGTTCAAAAATGGCGATTCAAATTATCTGAGTTTGATTATGAGGTAATTTATAAACCAGGAAAATTGAACGCAAATGCAGATGCACTCTCGAGAAATCCTGCTGAACCCATACTAGAACAAGTGATAAATGTAGTTACTAGACATCAGAAAAAACTAGAAGAATTAAATAAGCAAAAACCAACAAAGGATTCTTCAAAAATCAAAGAAAGTTTTAGAAATGAAAAGTCTAAAAAAGAAACCTTTAAGGACAAAGGTGAAACTCCGAGGAAACTCAGAAATATGACTACTGTAAATAAACCTAATTATGTAGAAAGTGAATTTAGTGATTCAATTAATCCTAAGTCAAAAACCAAAATGCCTCCTGACAAAAATTCATTCGAAATACCACAATTAAGTATTTATTCAGGCAACGAAGATACAGTTGTAATGGATAGATCAAATTCTGAATATGAAGAAAATAAGGAAAAAACACCAATTTCAACCACCGCAAGTACATCAAATTCTAATAGTGATTCATCATATCAAGAAACAAAAAGATTCAACTCTAATTTACCGTGTCAAGTGATCGAAACTAAAGAAATGATCCAGTTCCGACACGATAATCTTATATATTTTATTTCAAGCACAGGCGAACCCTGTGATGAAGGAGTAAGAAAACTAATTGAATTTAATAAAATTGAATCTTCACAAAATTTTAAACCAATAAGTGTAAACTATGCGTTAAAAAGAAGTAAATTAAACACTTTTGCTCTTTGTATGAAAGGAATTGAACCCGAATCCATCTCAACTATTAAAGAAAATGTATATACAGTTTTAGTAGAATTAAAAAACCTAATATCTAAGCTGAATCTAAAAACTTTAAGCATCGCGAAAAACGAGAATATAGAGAATTTACCATGGTCTGAGGTAATATTTTTATTTTAAAAAGTTTTTAAAAATGAAACAATAAAAATAATTGTTTGCAAAGGAACCCTTAAATTTGTTCCTGAAGAAAAAAGAAAGGAGATTTTAGACGAATTACATTGTTCACCGATTGGAGGACATCGAGGAGTTTCAAAAACATATAACCGAATAAAACAAAATTTTTATTGGGAAAACCTTAAGGAGGATATACAAAGAAGAATACAACAATGCCTTAATTGCCAATTAAAAAAATTAGTCAGATTAAAAACCAAACAGCCAATGGTAATTACTGACACACCGGGGACGGTATTTGATAAAATCGCACTTGACGTAGTAGGACCTCTACTTAAAACAAAAAATGGGTATGAGTACATTCTTACTATGCAAGATCAACTCTCGAAATTTTGCCTAGCTGTTCCTTTGAAAGACGCTTTAGCCACTATAATAGCGGATTCCTTTATAAAGAAATTGATTTGTATATTTGGAGTCCCTAAAGTAGTACTTACAGATCAAGGTCAAAATTTTTTAAGCAAACTTATGACATGAGTTTCTAAACGATTTAAAATTAAAAAAGTACGAACCACCGCATTCCACCCCCAATCTAACGGATATCTAGAACGGTCACATCATGCCCTAGGTGAATTTCTAAAGCAGTATACAACTGTAGACCAAGAATGGGATGAATGGTTAGAGATCGCTGTTTTGAATTATAATACATGTGTTTCGGAAAGCACAAAACATACACCTTACGAGGTAGTATTCGGAAAACTTGCAAGATTACCCTCAAATGATCCTTTAAGGGAAGTAGATGTTTTGCCCACTTATAAGGGATATATTATAGACTTAGTTACAAGGCTAAACGGAATTAGAACTTTAGTTTACGATAATTTAGTATAATCAAAAGAAAAATCAAAAAAATATTATGATAGAGCTATTAATCCTCGTAATTTCCATATAGGAGACTACGTTTTTCTATTAAAAGGTCCCAAACCAAAACAAGAACAAAATTCGACACACGAAGCACCCGAACCAACTAAAACACAAGAAGGGAGCAGCTCATCAACTAATAAACAATTCTTTCAGTTAACATAATGAACTGAGAGAATTCAGAAAAACACACAATTGATTTATGTGGAAACTTCACAAGCAACAACTACATTATACACCATCTCAACCAAATCATCATTAATTAAGATCAAATCCTTTCAATTGTAAAAAAATTCTTCAAAAATTAAGAAATGTATACACAGAGATATGTTTGCTATTCAGTTTTCAACCTCCTAGCAACCATTTAACGGTGGGGGTGTGACGTCTTCTGAAATTAGCTACTTTCTTTTTTTCTCCGAATCTTATTTTCCTTCACTATTTCTCGAAATATTAATAATGGTTCTACATCTATAAAATATTTTATAACTTTCAACGAATTTCTAAATCTTTTGTAAACAGTTAAGACTAGAAACCTTTTAAGATAATTTAGAAACGCAGCTGCATCAATATGAATACTCAAAATTTACTTAGATTATCATAAAATATAATAAACTTTGTACCTCTATATTTCGACCAAAACACGTCGCCCACAATCGTATTACCTTTTCAAATACAAACGTCTACCAGCCTCTAACAAGATAAATTCATAAAACTCCAAACAAATACAAGCAGTAAATAGTCCAGTATTTAGCCATTACAGGAAATCATAAACAGCTTAGGCTGTCACTCAAAAGGGACCGCGCAGGTACCCCGCCCATGAAAAGACAAATAGATACAAAGAGCACTCTCTGTCTAGATAAGATCTTAGGCCTATTCAACATAGAAAATAAAACTTTCGAAAATAATATTTTATAAAATGATTGAATTAAATAAGCAATTAACAATACTTTAATATTATTCAATATGTTATGAATGGGAAAAGAAATTATTTTGACTAATAAGAGAAATGCAACTTGCATCTATTTTATTTTTGAACTAACGTTTGAAACTTATAGACTATAAACTAATAGCAATTTATTTAAAAGTTGTTCATAATCAGGGATCTAATTTACCGACGTGATAATTTATGGAAAGTTATTTAAGAAGGTAAAAGTACCAGGTTATAAATTACTGAAAATTCTCTATACATTTCTCATTGTATTTTAAATTAATTCTAATAAATTCAAACATCAATTTATTTGATAATTGAATATATTTCATATTTATTTTCAATAGTAATTTAATAAACCAAACTATTTTACCTTCACAAAAATATACAATTATTTTCTATAAACATATTTCAAACTTCGTAAAACCTCAAATCAATCTGAGTTACAAAAACTCCAAACTAACTTGCAATCAATATTCAAAGATATAATTGTAGCAGAGAAAACTAATAATTTAATTTAATTAAACTACTATTATTCAGAATTTTAAGTAATTGCAATGTTCTGTTTTACCGACACAATCATGTAATTAGATACATATTTTATAAGTAATTTTGCACGCAACCTTCAAATCAAAATAATTTGTTTAAATGTTGAATTATAACATCATTACCTACAAATAAAAATGTTAAAACAAAGCAATAGAAAATTAAACATATGATAGATTGACTCTTCGATTAGTTAAAAATTACTAAATCTGTAAACATAATTGTTTAAATAATTAATTTTTAAAGTATTTTATTTTATAATATACATGTAGCGCAATCTCTTGAGAAATCGATGAATCTGGAAAAGTTTGGAAACTCCGACAAGGCCCAACCCGATGGGTCAGCCCTTAAGATTTTCGTCGACTATTGCGGGGACGTAACTATGTCACTATAGGCAGCCAACCAATCAGACAACTAAAACTAGTAGTTTCAACTCCCCTAAAAGATTTTCAAGTAGAAAGGGAAAAGATGAGAATACATAAAAGCTATGCATTTTCACTTTTTAAGACAGTTCCGTTCAGTTCCGTTTTCCTCCACGATTTTCAGTTCCGTTTCTTTACAATATTTTTATAAAAGTTCCGCTTGAAGGCAAATTTTAAATAAGGCAACAATCTAGTTAGTAAAAATTCCAGCAAATTACACTCAATTTTCTGACAACATCAGTCGCGTTCGGTCATAATATACTAGACTGCTCAGCACTTTATTAAAGTTATCAGGTTCCAGCCATCGATTTTCCAAGGGACCAATTCTAAAGGATTAAGTTGAAAAACTAAATAAAAGTAAGTTAATTCAATTTTTTCTGTCTAACTTTCTCTCAATCTGTATTTTGCACATTATATTATATACTCCTCCATATGAATATTTGGGTGCCAGTCACTAATCTGGTATCAACATTCATAGCTCTCTTTCCTTAACCTATCCCCGAGAATTCAAACAATCTGGTGTGCTCCATTTATGCGATGTGCAATTTTGTTTGAATCCTCACCTCCTTTCTTCCAAATTATGAAATAATTCCCCTAGGATTAGAAGGAAATTTTTACTTTATTCTAACTGCCAGATTAATTTTAAATTCGTTCCTGATTTATTAGAGTGAAAACTCTAGACTCAAAATCTACTTTTTAAATTGTCCTTCCGACAATTTAAAACTTGTCTGACCTTAGACGTCACAATAAAGACGTAGCAATTTTTGTAAGAGCGTGTGCGACATGCCAACAAACGAAAGTTTCGTTCGCGAAAAAGAAATGGCAAAGGCCGCGGCCGAGTTAGGGATTCGACGCACCACGACGCCGCCATATCATGCCCAAGCTAACCCAGTCGAGCGAGCGAATCGAATAATGAAGACGATGCTCGCGTCGTTTACTCAGAATAATCATCAGAACTGGGATGAGCACCTTTCGGAATTCCGCTTCGCGATGAATACCGCCGTGCACAGCTCATTAATGACATCACCGGCATTCTTGAATTTTGGCCGTTAACCGTGGCCTCCGCAAACGATAAAGCGCCGAGAAGAGGGGCAGCCAGAAATTGAGTTATCGGTGGACGAATGGAAAGATCGGATGAGACGACTTCAAGCGTTGCGCGACTTAGAGATTTCACTTGGAGACGGCTTCCGACAGACAGGAGCGTTATTATAATAAGAGGCATAGGGAGGTAGTTTACGGAATAGGAGATCGCGTGATGCGTCGACAACACGTATTATCGTCGGCAGCGAACTTCGTGTTGTCAAAATTAGCTGCAAAGTACAAAGGTCCGTATACCGTAATTCGAGTCCTGTATAAAGTCGTTTACGAAGTTACCGATTCGGAAGGTCAGGAAGACAAGGTGCATGTTAAAGACTTCAAACCGTATTATGAACAAGGTTTTCCTAACGTAGAGGTCCTTTCCGATGATTACAGGAGTGATGCGGAAGAGGGTGCCCGCATACCACCCCGCAACGGTGGGGGATCTCCGTCGCCCAGGCGGGCGACGCGCCCGGAACCAACCCCGTCACCCACGAGAAAAACAGTGGGAGCCAGAGAGGGCAGCAGTGTGGGTGCCGAAGCAGACCCAGTCCACACCAATATCCAGGGGAAAAGAAGAAGGGGTAGGCCTACAAGGTCACAAGCCCGAGGACCACAAATGGTCCCTGCCAGAGAAGGGGGGAGGCCCCAAAGACGACGTGGAAAGCCCCGAAGGTCGCCACCGAAGACGCCGCCGAAGGTCGAAGAAGACCCAAGAGGTGCAGGCCCTTTCGGCCTTAGGAGAAGCAGTAGGCTACGAAAGCAAGGGGGCGATTCCCAAGGAGCTACCACGCCGCCGAGAAAAGGAGGACCCCTTTCCAAGGGTCGAAGAAGAGACCCTTGCTAAACTCCGGGAGCTGCGGTTTCCTCGGAAGGAAATGAATTCCAGACCACCACGTGCAGCTTCATTGAACCGCGGTAGGCGGGAGAGGAGGGGCCCAGGGCCGCTCTGCTGGAACTGCCAGCTGGAGGGGCAAGACCACCACCAATACCCTTAGCCCAGGGAGGATTTTTGCCAGGATTGCGGTCAGCCGGGTGTGAATGTTAAGATCTGGCGTGAATGTGAGAAAAACGAGTTTTTAGTGTGAATGGCAAGGTATTAGCGTGAATAATAATTAAGTTATTGGTGTGAATGACAAAACATTGGTATGAACGACAAAGTAATGATGAGAATTGAGGGTGAATGGCGAGAATGATAAAGAATGGCGTGAATAATGAGAAATTGTAGGTGAATGAAAAGATCAGAGTGAATGAAGGCAGGAAAATAGACTAGTGTAAATGTTGATGTGATCAGCAAGAAGTAGTTAGGATTATAAAGAGTATTACGAGGAGAAGTAAGACTTCTTAGTTTATTTAAGAAAAGAATGAGTTTAGTTCAGAGGTCTGTATGAATTATGGAATTAGACTCTACGCAATGTACAAACTTTGTGATCAAGGCCTGGCTACGCCGATTTTATTTTGAGAAAAAGTATTTAGCGATAAACAGGGAAAATTCATTAGTGTATTTAGCAAGTAAAGTTGAGGTTATAAATAGGAAATAGGAACGTACTTCTTTTTTTTGTTGTATAGGCTTTCAGAAGAGAGGCTTAATAGTATTGTACTAGATTTAAGGATTGTTTAGAATCGGATCAGGCCGAATAGGTGGCCATGTTTATTTACTTTTTTACAAGAAAGATTATCGATATTATTTTTTGATTTATATAATGAGTTTAAGAGCAGATGATGATTACTAATAGAATAAGGTGTGAGTAGTAAGAGTGAAAGGGATGGATGTGTGAAAAACTATTGTAAGCTATGGCAAAGGGCCGCCAGGTGTCGGCGAGAGAGAGAGCGCGTTGATCGGGAATCCGCGTTTAATTTCCGGAGAAAAGTAATACCCGGAGCTCCCGTCTAGGTGGGGGGGGGGGGGGGTGTTGTAACCTGGCATGTTGCCTCTTAAACGCACTCTCTCACCTGGCACGGGTAGAGAGGCAAAGACACACAAGGCAGGATCCACAACGTAACCAGTAAGTAACTTTACGTAAGTAGGACCACGCCAGATCAAGTAGGAAGGGTTAAATCTTGATGAATAACCCACGAAGACAGATGAACTTGATCTGGGTGGAAAAATTGTATTATCTTTTACTTAGTTACTAATTTACAAGTTACGTTTATAATGTCTACGTTCCGAATCATTGATTTTTATTGTAATAATATTTCTTATTCCAGCATTGTAATGCTCCGTGGCCTTTCTGGAACAGAGAGAGAGAAAGAGAGATGAAATTAAGAAGGAGAAAAGAGGACAGTGAATAGTGGGCAGGAATGGAGGCTCTCTAAACGGAGAGCGAAGACGCACGGTTCTGGACCGGGAAGGTGGGCCAATGGCGGCCAGCCAATGAAGTGAATGGCCGTTCGCCGCTCGACCTCTGCCTATCACGCTGAAGATCGACTTCAAGTCTATAAGAAAACGACCAAGGAAACAAGACTCCTCCATTTTGTCAATTTCTGGCCGGGAGGAGGTCTTAATCCATATTTAATAATAATAACTTATTCATGGAACCTGGAACACGGAACGTGGCGCCCTTTTATTTACATCTGAAAATAATCATTCATATCGTACCATTGACGGAATGTTGAAGAATTCACGTTGGGCGCCAAACTATTATGACGCGCCTTACCGCCACTTAGGGTAATGGCGGCCAAGCGACGCCACAAATTGGCGACCACGTGTCTCTCAAAGTTATTTCTAGTGCGATATCCATGATTCTTATTATTATTATTTTTTTTGAAAATATAAATAAAAGGGCGCCAACCACCCAAAAAGGGGAGATGATGAAATCCCCTGCCCGTATAGCCCGGCGTAGAGGGATTCCGTGGGGGCGAACTGATGTTACAGTCACCGCCGGGAGGCTTAGCTAAATATTAGTCAAAGAAAGGAAAGAAAAGAAAATCAAATCAAACTGAAATAAACAGACTCACCATAATTACCATTGTACGTCAAAACTGTAATTTATTTAATTTTAATCTTTCCCCCTTTTATTACAACTTTAATTTTCCCCAATCGCACTCACTCATCCACACCCACACACACGGCAAATTTTAATATTTTTCCTTTCTATTCACCTTTGTATCCAGAGACGGAGAGAGAGAATCTTTTATTTGTCCCAATTTTTTCAAGAGAACTACTTTCCAACCTCTTTATTTTATAAAAATAGCGATTTGGTACTATACTACTTTCCTGAACGAACACAAGAGATAGAATGGCGTCTCTCTTCACGGTTCAGCTCCACGTTCCGTGTTCCAGGTTCCATGACCGGGAGGTGCTGCCATCTCGCTCTTTGACAAACCATTTTATTATGGAAGTGGCCGCCCCGCAGGCCTCTCCTCGCTTTTGAATAAGTTATTAATATTAAATATGGATCCCGGCCAGAAACTGACAAAATGGAGGAGTCTTGTTTCCTTGGTCGTTTTCTTATAGACTTGAAGTCGATCTTCAGCGTGATAGGCAGAGGTCGAGCGGCGAACGGCCATTCACTTCATTGGCTGGCCGCCATTGGCCCACCTTCCCGGTCCAGAACCGTGCGTCTTAGCTCTCCGTTTAGAGAGCCGCCATTCCTGCCCACTATTCACTGTCCTCTTTTCTCCTTCTTAATTTCATCTCTCTTTCTCTCTCTCTGTTCCAGAAAGACCACGAAGCATTACAATGCTGGAATACAAAATATTATTACAATAAAAATCAATGATTCGGAACGTAAACATTATAAACGTAACTTGTAACTTAGTAGCTAAGTAAAAGCAGAGATGAGTTGGGAGATTGCTAAAGTAATGGAATAAGAGAATTTTGAGCGTCGGTAAATAATGAAAGTTGGAAAATCCAGAAATGATTTACCATCAGAATTTCTTTGGAGAGGCAGCGGCGCGCGCTGAACTTGTTTCTTCCTCGTCGCTCTTGCACGCGAGAACGACTCGTCCCAGTTCTCCTAATTCTCCTCGCTTCCTCCATGCAATGCTATTTTTAGATTTCACGCTTTCGGTTATCGAGTCGGAATTGAGAATTGTGTATTTCTGTCGAATCCGTGCAAAAGAGGCGCGAAGCAGACGACAGTTTTAAATTTACGAAATATGTTATTTAAGAAACAACACTTTTTTCCGATATTTTGGAAAAAATCTGCCTAAAATAAAAATCTGAAATATCGTGTGAAATTTTATAAGCGTTTGAACACTTCAAAAATAAACTTTCAGTAAAATTTGATGCCAATAAATGTTCCAAATTTGAATCAATATATATTTTCCTATCCAAATTTCCATACTTCTTATCAATTTTGTACATTTAAAAACTTTCTAGTTAGAGAGATATTTTCTATCAAGAAGAGATAAACATAAAATTCAAGTTTAAAATTTACATTGTCAGTTTTATGTTAGAAATATTTTCATCTCACATTTTTGTAGCCTAAGCACAGACTTTTCATTAAAAAAATGAAATGGTCTATGGAAAGGAAAAATTTTCTAACAGATTTGGATAAATTAAAAAGGCAAAATATGTGTTCATTAATATCTTCATATGAATATGTAAATATTTATGGATATTAAATTTTACATAACAATTTTTGTCCGAAGTGTTCAAATCTTGTTACAATATGAGAAGATCATATGGACGAGTTCAATTTTTTTAATGAAATATTTTGTAATTTTTAATTTGTCTGTTTTCTGAAATCTGAGGAAGATTTGAACAATAAACAACAAAGTTTCCAATGGAATTCAAGGTCAATAAATGCTTAAAGTTTTATATTAAAATTTTAATCACAAAATTATTAATTATTTAATTAAAATTACAACTATAACATTTTTTGGAATTTACATCTTTTACATGACAATTTATATATAATATTATAATTATATTATAATTTATATATTTTATAGAAGGATATTACAAAAGAAATTTTAATTTAGATATCTTTGAAGGAAATTAATAAGTATGTAAAAAAATTAAAATGTTAAAAGATTTTTTTTATCATGTATTCATAGTAATTTGTTAACCTAATCAAAATATTTTTAGAAAGCCTTTTCTGGATTCTATATGCTAGGGTTGAACATGTTACAAAAAGTCGTGTAATTTTAAAAATGTGTATCCCCATACCAATGGAATCTTAAAGTGTGCTGTTCGATAAAATATTAGATACAATATATTTTACTTTTGAATAATCAAACCTTTTATTTATACTTATATATTGAAATTTTCATTTAAAATATGTTATGTATTCTGAAGGTTTTTTCAAAAAATCAGCCTTAGAGAATACATTCTTACCACGACACTTGCGCTTCGCGCTCGATTTTCTGTATATATTTCTGTAACTTTCTAATAATTTACAAGATTACACAAAATCTATTTTCTTCTAAATATTTGAAAAAGGAAGAGAATTCATAGACTCTTTTTGAGGAAACGATTTTTTGTATTATCGCTTATTTTGTATCTCACATATTTTGGTTCAAAAATGAAATTTTTTATGTTCAATAGTGTTTTTTTAAAACCAAAACATAAAATATACATCTTGTCAAAAAATGTCCTACTGAGAATTTGTAGACCTCATTTAGGCAAATTATTTTCCATCTCAACTTTTTTTCGTATGTCACATATTTTGTTCAAATAATGGAATTTTTGAATTTTAATCGTATTTTTTAAAATTAAAATTAAAAATATACGTTTTATCAGAAACTATATTTGAAAATATTTGTATATATTATTAAAACGAACAATTTTCCATTCTAACGTTTTTTTCGTATTTCACATATTTTAGTTAAAAAATTGAATTTCGTATTTTCAATGGTATTTTTTTTTTAATTAAAAAGAAACATATACATCTTGTGATAAAATGTTGCAGTTCAAACTTCTATAGATCTTTATCTCATATAGGTTTGGCTTCGTCGGTCTTACGGTTAATAAAACAACATTCTATAAAAAACTCCTTTATTATATTTGGTCAAAAATTCTCCTATGTTTCAACCTCACTGCGAGTCTTTTTCAAGGAATATACAGGGTGTCCCAGAAATCAAGGTACATATTAATATTTTTGAATTCCAAAAAAAAATGGAATGAAAAATTCTAATACAAAAAATTCGTGAAGTGTATAATTACTGAGTAATTAGCAATTAAAATTGACCAATCATAAAAATGCGTTAGATAGACGACTGTTTATATGCTATCGCTGAGAGAGTGTGAGAATGCAAGTTCAGATCGTATAATTTCTCCTCAGTTTATTTTTGTAAGAGGTATTGATTCTTTGGTGCAACTTCACACTTAAACGAGATTCAAAAATTAACAAGTATCTTTTTCGTAGCTTCCAAATTAGAAAACATTGCTGGCTGAGTTAATTACCGTACTTAAAATGTATGCGTTTTTGAATTCTGTACAATCCTCCTGAATTCTTGGCATTTTCGCAGAATTCTTTTGAGTTCTTTAGAAATCCCTTTAACATTTTTGAATTACCTTGAACACTTTTGGATACATCTAATTATTTGGAATTTCAAGGTTTTTGAATGCTGTAAATTCCTCCGAATTGTACTAAATTTCTCGTAATTTTCTTAATTCTTACTCAATGAGTCAAGATAGGTCGATGGCTCAGCTACCAGTGAATGAAGATGTACTCGTTATTTGAATTCGGCATAGTTGTCACGAATTCAGTGGAATACTTTTCAACGCGTTTGAATTGATTTAAAAACGTCCAAATACTTTTCAAGTTAAAAAAGTATGCAATAAATTGTTGAAATTGAAAAATTCATAAATCCTTCAAATTCTTACGAATTTTGCTGAATTTGAGTAATTTCTTATAAAACTCTTTTTAATTTCCCATGATTCCAGGAAATAAATAAATAATTGATTTGAACAGAAAAAACACCTACTTCTAAAGCGCTTTGCAAAGTTTTTAAGCGCAGGAATCAAACTGATATGGTCCCAGTTCGGAAAATTCCTACTAATTATTAGACACTGTTTACTAAAATTTCAGTGAAATTTTAAGAATTGCTAAACCAAATACTGATATTTCGGTAGGTATACATTGTAACATAGTTTTAGTTGCCCAAAGTTTCAATCGCCCATAAAATCACCAGAAGTCACTATATTTGAAAAGCAGTGTTTGACAAAGATTATGAAAGGAATGCGTTGGCAAAAATTGCAAGTATATATCAAATATAGGCGGTAGAGAGCGCTTCAGGAAAATGTACAGGAATCCTGCATCTTGCAATCCTCGCAGTTTTTGCCAACACATTCCTTTCATAATCTTCGTCTAACACTGCTTTTCAAATATAGTGACGTCTGGTGATTTTATGGGCAATTGAAACTTTGGGCAACTAAAACTATGGTATAATGTATACCTACCTGATATTTCACTAATAATTAGTAGAAATTTTCACAAAAGTGAATTAGTGGAATCAGGCTATTGTCGTCGCGTCTTAACGACAAGCAGACAGAAGAAGTAGTAGCAGAAAGAAGTAATTTTTCATTGATGTATCCCGAGCAGGATTGAATAAAAATCTGGTAAAGAGAAGTGCTTCGTTTGAAAGCACGTTGACTTCTCTTTTTCAAAGCAATTTGTCTTGATTTTTCTTCAATCCACTGATTTTTTTACAATACGAAAGAGTGTGTTGGTTAGTGCAAAATCGTGCGCGGCGAGACAGGAGTTGCTACTAAGCAGCGAAACAAATTCACGCCCGCTCTACTAGGGCATTGAAAACAGAAACTCCTTTTTCATCAACTTCGTTGCCCTGGGAGTGGTAGAAATTAAAACAAAAACCATCGGTAATGTACCTTAGTATCGTTTCATTTATTTGTTTTGATTTATAATTATAACTTGTACAGTCATTATAAACTTGTTGCTCAGTCAATATTAAATAAATAAGTTTTCTAAAAAAATCAAAATTGCTAGTGTCTCAAATTTTTTTGTCTGTTCTTATGCCAAATTTAGGAATGTTCATGACTCCTTGTTGCATGGCAAAACATTCTGCCATTAACTTTATCATAGCATCTTTCGGGTCGCACGAAATGCCATCCTTGAATTTTCTACTCTGAGTTTCCTTCAATATAGTTTTTTCCTGGAAATGAGACATTTTGTCTGATAGTGTTTATTAAACGTTATATATGTAATTTAGATTTTGAATTTAAAGACGATTAGTTGAGGATGTAAGAATTCACCAAGGTCCTCTATTTGAAGATTCATGGCTTGGCACGCATATTTTGATATCACGATTTATTTATTCATTAACTTTTTTTTTTTTTTTTGTTCAACCAAAATTTTTTTACCAACTTTCTGATGTGATTTTGCGTTGAATCTTCGGATTTTAAAATTTCTTGTCTTATACTATGTTTCTGAGCAATAAATTTGGCAACAAAGAGAATTAATATATTTACAAATTATTCAAACTATTTCTGTACTTAATCTACATTTTGAACGAAATTTTGTTTATAATTATGGATAATACGAAAAGCTGCCGACTTTATTTTTTAGTGTATTCTATATGAATAAAATGTAGTTTGAGGTATAATGTCAATGACCTTACATTTTGTCTTTTGTGTGCAAATCTGAAAAAATTTTTTTTTTGATTTTTATAATTTTGATAAAGTATTCCGTAGACCTTAATTTCTTCTTCCTTGGTTGCCTTGACCGTATGGTCGCGAATTTTGATTGCTGCTACCAAATCAGCTGTTATAGTATTGAGATTGATTCTTTATCGTTTTTATATTATTCTGTAATTGTTTATTGTTAAATGGATGCGGTAATACTAATTTTTGAACTATTATTGTCAATGATTTATCCTAGCTATTACTGCACTGCAAATTCTTGCTGTGGCGCGCGCAGTCGCTGCAGCGTTTAACCTTGGATTATATGTTTTCAGTGATATGTAGTTAAAAAATTAAGGTGTTGAATTAGTCATTACTTTAGTTTGACATTTAAAACTTCTCGTTTGTGATACTCTTGTGATTTTTAATCAAGTGATTTGCTGCTTGTGAAGTACTTTCGTACCTGATGTTTTGTACTATTTAGTGATAATCTTCTATATTATTACTCAGGTCTTCAGAGAACTGGATTCTATTATTTAGTAACATACTAGTCACAGCATGTACATACTTCATTTTCATGTAATATCTGCATTCAGGATTAATTATATTTTAGGGTTTGTTTCTTTTCCAATTTTATTATTTTCTGATAAATTAAAATGTTCGTAAACGACCAAAATACAATAGTTTATAATTTTTGTATATATTTAAAATTATTTCTATTACTTCTTTCAGTTGGAACAACTTATTACTCCTGAGAAATTTAAACGTATGATGAAATACGCCAACAAGATCGAGTAATTCAACATTTTATAAAACAGAAGGAGATGGACATTTTCTTTAGTTTTTAAAACCGTTTATGTACAGGTACATAAGGGTTGAATTATGAAACAGGAATTAATTTATACTAAAAGTAGTTATTATATGTGACTATTATTAATATTTCACGTTCAGAACGTGAGATAATTTTTACACTACTCCAAGGTACGTTTACTTGTTGAATTCTGTAGTCCATATTTGATAAATTTATAATAAATTTATATTTAATTATAGTTAAGAAATAAATACATATGTCTATTTAAATATATACAACATTATATACCATAATAATAAATATTACCGAGTTATATTTTAGTATTATTTAATAAATTTCATTTCATTAGTTTAATTATGTATACTATCAATACTAATACCGGTAAAAAAGCATGGATTACATACTGTTTCTTTAATATTTACACTTTTCCCTTTTTACTATATTTGTATTTACCGCAACATTCTTTGTAATAAACCTAAGTAAAGATGGCGGCTCAGCCTTCAATGAAGCACACGAATTTGCATTGATTGTGCATCCAGTGTATTATAGAGATCAGTGGGTATGGCCGCCTTACAAGCAGAGAGTAGCTATTCGCAAGATGCGAATGACGCGACATAAAAATCGATCAATAGTCGTTCCCTACACGGTAACAACAATAATGCTACCACTTGTTGATAACAGACACTATAATTCGTTCCCCTTTCCACCTATATGAGTCACGGTAGTATTAACGAAAAAAACTACCACCGCTGGAACGGCGGCGCTGTTGTGCCGAAGCAAGTATGGCCGCTACCACGGACAAAATATCATTGGAAGTATGGGTAAAATCGCGATTGTTCACAAATTACGCGAGTGAAGCCAAAAAATGTTGACGATATCGCTGGAGAAGTTACGCAGATACACTGCAGCAACTCCTACGACGCGAAATATGCGGGAAGGCCAAGAAATTATAAATTCTGTCCTCTTAATTATGTGCGGGGTAACGGAAAGAACCGCGGCAAACATACAGTTATACGCTTTATGTTTGCAAACAAGCGGAATAACATCTGATCCACATGTTGTAACCGGGAATTTAACACTTGAATCGTCCATTTACTTCAAAAACAGTGAAATTTTCGTCAAAAAGATGTATTGTACCTGCACAGCCGGTTCAAGCCACTGGTGCTCATCTGGTTCTTCGGAATTCTCTTCTTCTGCCTTTTTGACCTCTCTCGCTCCCTGTAAAGAAAGTTATAAACTTGTTATGCGTAACCTAGTGAAATTTTCGTTCACAAACACAGTACTTACTCTTCATTTTTTTCTCTGTACATTGGTCAGAATTTTCTCATTATTTGAATTCGCACTCTACGGGACGGCTGTTTTTTTTTAAATTCGAAATTTGGCATCGAGTTCTGTAGGAAAAAATGTTACATTAATTCAAGAAAGCTCTCAGACGTGGTATTATATTGAATTATTACAAAAATTATTATATCATATCAAATATGAGAAAAAATGGTTGCTTATATAAATTTTGTGATACAATTACATCCATACCATTTTGTCTTATTTTCGATGAAGCTTTGAATTCTTTAACAATAATTAATATTTTTACGCCCATACATACCATAAGGCTCAATATTAAATGCATAATATTCAGAAAAAAGCGAAGAAGTATAAATAAAGCATATAATAAAAAAATAATGTGTACATATTTTTATGCGATGCTACTTTTTATCATTTATAAGTATATTCATAAATATTGATTGAACTACATGTACACAATCACTTTAAACGAAATTAATTACCTGGAAAACTGTAGTCGTCTTTTACAAAGTGCAGCGAATAAACTAAAAGTTTCTTTTCCTCGTCTTTAACTTTTAGAATCCACGGATTCACAATTTGGAACGCAACAACGTCCACCACCGCTTGCTTTCCTTTACCCGGTCGGGAATGCCATTTTATTTACAACACGGTATCGATTAAAAATTCATAACACGGAATTGATTACAAAATAAAGAGGCAAATAACAGAAGCCTGAAAATGGCCCCTGAAAAGACCGAGGCTTTGCTGGTCACAGACAGGAGATCCTTCCAATATCCGAAGATCGTTCTCGGGGAACATGAAATCGAGTGGAAAAAGAGCATCAAGTACCTAGGAGTGCAGTTGGATCGAAGGATGAGCTTCGGCGAACACCTGCAGATCGCGACTCGTGCCCAACATTGGTGGACCCAGGGAAGCTAAGAGAAGGCTGGTGGCGAGCGTGGTAAATTCGAAGCTGCTTTATGCAGTTTCGATCTGGACAAGTGCCCTTAACAACCATGCTATCCTGAAGAAGCTATTCTCGGCACAGAGAGGTGTGGTGATGAGAATTGTCTCAGCATGCCAAACTGTGTTGACGAGTGCTGCGCTGGCCCTAGCGAGCGTCCCGACAATTGACTTATTGGCGGAGGAAAGGAAAGAGACCTTTCAGCTCCGTAAGGACCTCACCTGCTTAACCAACCTGCAGGCAACCGCTCGCGCGAAGGAGGCCATCCGCAAGGATGGAAGGCGCAGAGTCGTCCAGAAATGGCGAGAAATCCGGGAGATGGACACACCGTCTAATCCCGTATCTCACCACTTGGCTGGATAGAAAGCACGGACAAGTCGGCTTTTACCTGGCGCAAGCGCTTTCAGGCCATGGCTGCTTTAATACAGCGCTTCAAGGAAAGAGACCCCTGACACGATGGTCTCTCTCGTGCTCCAGTCTGAACAAAATTCGATACTTATCGAGTCATTCGTCACCCTGGCTTTAAAGACGAGGGAGCTCGATGGGCGCGCAGAGCGCGGCAAAAACGGGGGCCGGTAGAAATCGCATCGGGGCCTGCACCTGCGGTCCTGCGTCTTGGATTTGGCTTGCGGACTGGGCTGTCCGCGTCGTTGGGGGAGGAATCGCTTTGTTCCTGCCCTGTCTGGCGCTGCTAGTCGACGTGCCTAACGGGCGTGTGGACGCGGATGGGAGCCCCGGGTGAACGGATGACGGAAGAGTCGTACGCGACTTTAAGCTGGAACCAACCACCCGTGAAGTTTAAAGCCGAAATGCGGTTCCGCGAGCGGTGTATTGGTTCGAGAGAGGGGGTTTTTTGTTTTTAACAGCTATGCCTAGACCCGTCCTAGAAAAGTCCTGTACAACGTCTATAAAAGATTCTGGGTATATCTATATACAATTCGGGGCATTACTCGATACTAGCGCTCTCCATGGCGGAAATATGAAACATTCTGACTGCAAAAAGGGACATCCCACATCACCGGAATTTCCAGACCTGTCTATACAACCGTGATGTGAGTGGACCCACTGTGAAGACTATAGACGGTATAGACAGGAGAGTCAACAGGCTATTGGGACTATTAAAATAGCATGCGACACAGGCAGTCATTTCACGAATTATACAATATGGCCGCTACCCACTGATCTCTATCCGCTACCACGGACAGAGATGAGTTGGGATATTGCTAAAGTAATGGAATAAGAGAATTTCACAAAAGTGGGCTGATAAACGCGCCCTCTGAACGCGTAACAATGAGTTACTTTAAAGGTGTACCATGTGCGTCGGTAAATAATGAAAGTTAGAAAATCCAGACGTGATTTACCATCAGAATTTCTATGGAGGGGCAGCGGCGCGCGCTGACCTTGTTTCTTCCTCGTCGCTCTTGCACGCGAGAACGACTCGTCCCAGTTCTCCTTATTCTCCTCGCTTCCTCCATGCAATGCTATTTTTAGATTTCACGCTTTCGGTTTTCGAGTCGGAATTGAGAATTGTGTATTTCTGTCGAAAACGTGCAAAAGAGGCGCGAAGCAGACGGCAATTTTAAATTTACGAAATATGTTATTCAAGAAACAACACTTTTTTTCCGATATTTTGGAAAAAATCTGCCAAAAATAAAAGTCTGAAATATCATGTAAAATTTTATAAGCATTTCAACACTTCAAAAATAAACATACAGTAAAATTTGATGCCAATAAATGTTCCAAATTTGAATCAATATATATTTTCCTATTCAAATTTCCATACTTCTTATCAATTTTGTACATTTAAAACTTTTTAGTAAGAGAGATATTTTCTATTAAGAAGAGATAAACATAAAATTCAAGTTTAAAATTTACATTCTCAATTTATGTTAGAAATATTTTCATCTTCATATGAACATGTAAATATTTATCGATATTAAATTTTACATAAAAATTTTTGTCTGAAGTGTTCAAATCTTGTTAGAATATGACAAGATCATATGGACGAGTTCAATTTTTTTAATGAAATATTTTGTAACTTTTAATTTGTCTGTTCTTCTGAAATCGGAGGAAGATTTGAACAGTACACAACAAATTTTCCAATGGAATCCAAGGTCACTAAATGCTTAAAGTTTTATATTAAAATTTTAATTACAAAATTATTAATTATTTAATTAAAATTACAACTATAACATTTTTTGGAATTTACATCTTCTACATGACAATTTGTATATATATATATATGTAAACTACCATCGGAAATTACAGGTGGACCTGGAGTTTGAACTTTCGTTAAAGTTATTTATTTTATAGAAAGATATTACAAAAGAAATTTTAATTGGGATATATCTCTTGAAAGAAATTAATAAATATGAAAAAATTAACATTTAAAAGATTTTTTTTTCAATTTAAAAGGTTTTACGTCCGAACGAAATTCTTCATTAGAAAGAGGACATGACCAACATCGGACTGTGTAAAAGTGTAATCCTTATTTATTGATCTTGATAACGTTTCGATGACTAAATGTCATCCTCTTCAGATCATCGTACATTAATTGAATTGGAATTTCTTTTAATCTATATACAATAAAAAACAAATTTGTAAAATTGTCAACAATTAATGAATATAAGAAGCCAATCAAACAAAAAATTTTTTTTTAAATTACCTGTCATTACAAACGCAACATTTACAGCTACATTACTAAAATTTCGAAGATGTCAATAAATCGCAGTCAAAAACTTTCCATAATGTTTCAAATTTTGGAATAAAAAACATCATTGGAAATTGTGTCACTATTAATACTATTAAAAACAATTGTAGTCAAATTTTGTAAAAATCCAATTGATATGTTGTAGCTTTAGTTTCATTTAACTTATTATTCTTAAATAATTTTATTCACTATTTTACAAAAAACGTTGAAATTATATTAAATTCACCGGATTAAGTGGCATCATTATGTCAACGATCAGATACTACTAAGGATTTAAACGCAAGCTAACGGATAGAGGACGAATTTGATAACAGTATACCGTAGCAATAGAAATCATCGAAATACAAATTTAGTAGAATATAGAATCAATATTTTTTTTAAATACTTTTATTTAAATAATTTTTTTATATTATATAAGTTGATCTAAAATTATATCATATGAAGGATTGTAATCTTTTAAATCAGAAACAACATTTAAACTATTTTTTCCTTCCTTTTTTATGAAAAACATTTCTGCAATAATTCTTTTAAAGTAGTTTGGTTCTTTATGTAAAATTTTGATATTATCCCAATCAAAATCATGTTGAGATCTTGCATTAATTTTATTATTTATTCTGTGTTTCGTAACCACATTATGGTATTTTTCATTTAGATTAATATTTTTCTTATGTTCTTCACATCTGACAAATAGCATTTTTCCAGTTTGTCCAACATAAGTTTTTGAACAATCTAAGCATGGAATCTTATAAATAACATTCGAATTTTCTAATTTTTCTAATGGGTCTATCCCTAATTTTATGTATTTATCAAGTTTTGATGTATTTCTAAAAACTGATGTGGTTAAATTATAATCATTTAAAAGTCTTTTAATTTTATACGATAAATTTCCAAAATAAGGAATAGAAACTACACGTTTGTAATCTATTTCTCTCTGTTTATTATTCGGATTGAACTCTAATATTGTATTTTTATTCTTAATTTGAAAAATTCTAATATTTATATGTTTGTTAATGAATTTTATCGGATAATTATTAAGCCTCAGTAAATTGTTGATTATTTCCAAAATTTCTTCATGAAACTTTTCATGTGACAGTAATATTGCCGTATCAACTAAATTTTTTATGATCCCAATTTTTTGTTTAAAAGGATGATTTGAAAGAAAGTTTAAATATCTACCAGAAAACGTGTTTTTTCTAAACCAATTTGTTACAAGGGTACCATCTTAATTTTTTATGATCAATAAATTTAAAAAAGGAAGTGTATTATTTATCTCCAGCTCAAATGTAAATTTTAAACGTGAATGATAGGAATTGAAATTTTCTATAATTTGCATATATATATATATATATATATATATATATAAACTACCATCGGAAATTACAGGTTGACCTAGAGTTTCAACTTTCGTTAAAGTGATTTATTTTATAGAAAGATATTACAAAAGAAATTTTAATTTATATCTCTTTGAAGGAAATTAATAAGTATGTAAAAAAAACTAAAATTTTAAAAGATTTTTTAGTATGTCTTCATAGTGATTTGTTAACCTAATTAAAATAATTTTAGAATGTCTTTTCTGGATTCTATATGCTGGGGTTGAACATGTTACAAAAAGTCGTGTAATTTTAAAAATGTGTATCCCCATACCAATGGAATCTTAAAGTGTGCTGTTCGATAAAATATTAGATATAATATATTTTACTTTATAGTGATGATTTGTCGAATTTACTCCACACCAAATAAATCTCAAAGTGCAAGATCGCATGCGAATTCAAATACAATTTATGCTTTTTTGGTAATATTTAAAACCTTTCTTTACACAGGCACTTTCATCGGAAATTAGACGTTCATCTGTTGTTTAAGCTACTGTTAAAGTAACTTAATTTTCATGATAAAAGGTTAACAATTTTTTCTGATGCTAAAATAAAAGCTAAGACAGTTTTGCTTCTAATAAGCCCATTTAAGAGCAAAATATTAATTTTGTAAAAATATACTATAAAAAATCTGCCCGCTTCGTGGGCACATTCTCATCGCGCGCTTCGCTTGCAACTTTGAGCGCGCTTGAGGCGCGCGATTTGATCGTCGCACTCGGTCTTATATTCTTCGCATACATTTAAATTTATTACTTGTAATTTGATACTTAAGTTCAAGTCAATTTTATAATATTACCGATGTGAATTACATTTTAACTCAAAGTTGCTAAATTTGTTTTTGATTTCAAATGAAAAAATAAATTCAATTTACATAAAGCTCTACTCTCTAAATCTGAATCAGTCAAATTTTCACTAATACATCAGTGAAAAAATATTTCTCACTGTCAAATAAGTCAATCTTCACTGAAATAATCAGTGAAATTTGACTTATTTACAGTAAACTCTTTTTAGCTAATTGAATCAGTCAAATTTCACTGATAATCAGTAGATTTTGACTGGTTCGAATTTAGAGAGTATCAGCCTTAATTAAAGAACACATTCTTATCATGACGCTTACGCTTCGCGCTCGATTTTCTGTATACATTTCTGTAACTTTCTAATAATTTACAAAATTAAAAAAAATCTATTTTCTTCGAAATATTTAAAAAAGGAAGAGAATTCATAGACTCTTTTAGAGGAAACGATTTTTTGTATTATCGCTTATTTTGTATCTCACATAATTTGGTTAAAAAATTGAATTTTTGATTTTCAATAGTGTTTTTTTAAAACCAAAACATAAAATATACATCTTGTCAAAAATGTCCTACTGAGCATGTGTAGACCTCCTTTAGGCATATAATTTTCCATCTCAACGTTTTTTTCGTATGTCACATATTTTGTTCAAATAATGGAAGTTTTGAATTTTAATCGTATTTTTTAAAATTAAAATGAAAAATATACGTTTTATCAGAAAGTATATCTGAAAATATTTGTATATATTATTGAAACGAACAATTTTCAATTCGTATGTTTTTTTCGTATTTCACATATTTCAGTTAAAAAATTGAATTTCGGATCATATAGGATCATATAGGTTTGGTTTCGTCGGTCTTGCGGTCAATAAAACAACATTCTATAAAAAACTCCTTCATTATATTTGGTCAAAAATTCTTCTATGTATAAACCTCACTGCGGGTCTTTTTCAAGGAATATATATGTCACTAAAAATTGAACAAATCAATTTACAATCGAATTTCTTGTTCCAAAGAGAACTATTTTATGTTGTGTTGATATAATAAATAAGTACTTACATAAATTACAAATAAACGAAAGCACACATGAAGATTCAGTCTTATTCTTGAAAATGTCATTAAAATTAAAGCCTCAAAGATTGAGGGCTTCAATAATTTAAAATTACATTTTAATGCGGTGTGTACAATCCGATGAAGCAACGCAAACTATAGGATAGAGAGACGAAGATACGATAAATTGAATTAAATTCACCAATGAAAAGCGTGCTAAAGCTTGATAACACAAACTTGAAAATCATATGTTAAATAATGCCATGGTGAATTCGATTAATATTCATAATTTCAACCTTAAAATTTATTGAAATATTAATATTTTTATTGATATAAATTGATTCAATATTTTTTCTTTAATGTTGTTTTATTCACCCTAAGACCAAAGAAACCAAACCTATATAATATAATAATATACCGGTCGAAGAAAGGAAGGACAGTTATTACTGTTGTAGATCTTTATGTAGTAAACCATTTTTTATCGTAACTTTTATTCGTATCTCCTATAATTTAACTGGAAAATGGATATTGACTTTTTTCAAGTTTTAATATACTGTAACTTTCTTAATTTTATTTTAATTGCAAAATATTATGAGGATAATTAGTAGAGATTTACGAGAATTATCAGAAACCAGTCTTAAAATTTTTGATTTTTTATAAAGTTTTTTTCAAAAACACAAAAAATGCTCCTATCTTGACAATTTTTGTCAGATGTAGCTGGTTAACGAACTTGTCTTTACTTTTTCAGCTGCGATAATGTATGCCAAAGCTCAATTCCATCCGACAATTTTTTTCTTTCCAGAGTTATTGAGTATATGACCTGTTACTACTGCAGACAGACAGGCAGACGGACACTTTCGAAAAACCGTTTTTTTCTGACTCTCAAAAGGTAAAGATTTTACGAAAATTCCGAAAATGATTTTTCACATAAAACCGAAACCTTAATTCTCATATGATGATAAATCTAAAAGACATCAAATTTAGATCTTTCTTAATAATATTAATAACTCTAAAATTAATTAACATTGTGAAAAGTCTGTAGTCTCATTTCAAAGGTAAGTTTTCATTGTATTTTTGTAACTAATTAAGATGTTTTTGGAATTTTTCTGCTAGACTCTGCCCTAGAATCAAACATGGTAAAAATTAATCATTCTAGTAAAACTAGAAGGAATTTTTAGATATAAATCAAAGAAATTTTCTGTGAAAGAAGGAACGCTTCCACTCCGCTGGGTATGGAGCCCAGGTCCTTTGGATTGCCGGTCGAATGCTCTTTCATCTGAGCTACGGAGGTTCCACAAATTTTCTCACAAAATCTTCATAACGGCAATTCGGCAACGGATGTACCGTGAACAATTTAATCAATTTTTCCAAATCATTTCAGTCGAATTTGTCGATCATTAGAAGTGTACCACTCTACGTGATAACGGAACTGTACTATATCGACCTTATCAACCTTTGATTTAGAATTAATTTTTCACGGAATTTAAAACTAGAAGGAATTTTTCAATATAAATCAAAGAGATTTTCTGTGAAAGAAGGAACGCTTTCACTTCGCTGGGTATCGAGCCCAGGCCCTTTCGATTGCCTGTCGAATGCTCTTCCATCTGAGCTACGGAGGTTCCACAATTTTTCTAAAAAATCTTTTTAACGCCAATTCGGCAACGGATGTACCGTGAACTATTGAATCAATTTTTCCAAATCAGGTGAGTCGATTATGTCGATCATTAGAAGAGTGTGCCACTCCACGTGATAACGGAACTGTACTATATCGAACTTATCAACCTATGATTTAGAATTAATTTTTCACGGAATTTAAAACTAGAAGGAATTTTTCAATATAAATCAAAGAAATTTTCTGTGAAAAAAGGAACGCTTTCACTTCGCTGGGTATCGAGCCCAGGTCCTTTCGATTGCCGGTCGAATGTTCTTTCATCTGAGCTACGGAGTTTACACAACTTTTCTCACAAAATCTTTTTAACGCCAATTCGGCAACGGATGTACCGTGAACTATTTAATCAATTTCTCCAGATCATAACAGTCGATTATGTCGATCATTAGAAGAGTGTACCACTCTACGTGATAACGGAACTGTACTATATCGACCTTATCAACCTTTGATTTAGAATTAATTTTTCACGCAATTTAAAACTAGAAGGAATTTTTCAATATAAATCAAAGAAATTTTCTGTGAAAAAAGGAACGCTTTCACTTCGCTGGGTATCGAGCCCAGGTCCTTTCGATTGCCGGTCGAATGTTCTTTCATCTGAGCTACGGAGTTTACACAACTTTTCTCACAAAATCTTTTTAACGCCAATTCGGCAACGGATGTACCGTGAACTATTTAATCAATTTCTCCAGATCATAACAGTCGATTATGTCGATCATTAGAAGAGTGTACCACTCTACGTGATAACGGAACTGTACTATATCGACCTTATCAACCTTTGATTTAGAATTAATTTTTCACGCAATTTAAAACTAGAAGGAATTTTTCAATATAAATCAAAGAGATTTTCTGTGAAAGAAGGAACGCTTTCACTCCGCTGCGTATCGAGCCCAGGTCCTTTCGATCACCGGTCGAATGCTCTTTCATCTGAGCTACGGAGGATCCACAATTTATCTCACAAAATCTTTTTAACGCCAATTCGGCAACGGATGTACCGTGAACTATTTAATCAATTTTTCCAAATCATTTCAGTCGATTATGTCGATCATTAGAAGAGTGTACCACTGTACGTGATAGCGGAACTGTACTATATCGACCTTATCAACATTTGATTTAGAATTAATTCTTCACGCAATTTAAAACTAGAAGGAATTTTTAGATATAAATCAATGAATTTTTCTGTGAAAAAAGGAACGCATCCACTTCGCTGGGTACCGAGCCCAGATCCTTTCGATTGCCGGTCCAATGCTCTTTCATCTGAGCTACGGAGGATCCACAATTTATATCACAAAATCTTTTTAACGCCAATTCGGCAACGGATGTACCGTGAACTATTTAATCAATTTCTCCAGATCATAACAGTCGATTATGTCGATCATTAGAAGAGTGTACCACTGTACGTGATAGCGGAACTGTACTATATCGACCTTATCAACATTTGATTTAGAATTAATTCTTCACGCAATTTAAAACTAGAAGGAATTTTTCAATATAAATCAAAGAGATTTTCTGTGAAAGAAGGAACGCTTTCACTCCGCTGCGTATCGAGCCCAGGTCCTTTCGATCGCCGGTCAAATGCTCTTTCATCTGAGCTACGGAGGATCCACAATTTATCTCACAAAATCTTTTTAACGCCAATTCGGCAACGGATGTACCGTGAACTATTTAATAAATTTCTCCAGATCATAACAGTCGATTATGTCGATCATTAGAAGAGTGTTCCACTCTACGTGATAACGGAACTGTACTATATCGACCTTATTAACCTATGATTTAGAATTAATATTTAACGGAATTTAAAACTAGAAGGTATTTTTCAATATAAATCAAAGAAATTTTCTGTGAAAAAAGGAACGCTTTCACTTCGCTGGGTACCGAGCCCAGGTCCTTTCGATCGCCGGTCAAATGCTCTTTCATCTGAGCTACGGAGGATCCACAATTTATCTCACAAAATCTTTTTAACGCCAATTCGGATACGGATGTACCGTGAACTATTTAATCAATTTTTCCAAATCATTTCAGTCGATTATGTCGATCATTAGAAGAGTGTACCACTGTACGTGATAGCGGAACTGTACTATATCGACCTTATCAACCTATGATTTAGAATTAATTTTTAACGGAATTTAAAACTAGAAGGAATTTTTCAATATAAATCAAAGAAATTTTCTGTGGAAGAAGGAACGCTTTCACTTCGGTGGGTATCGAGCTTAGGGCCTTTCGATTGCCGGTCGAATGCTCTTTCATCTGAGCTACGGAGGTTCCACAAATTTTCTCACAAAATCATTTTAACGCCAATTCGGCAACGGATGTACCGTGAACTATTTAATCAATTTTTCCAGATCATAACAGTCGATTATGTCGATCATTAGAAGAGTGTGCCACTCTACGTGATAACGGAACTGTACTAAATCGACCTTATCAAACTTTGATTTAGAATTAATTTTTCACGGAATTTAAAACTAGAAGGAATTTTTCAATATAAATCAAAGAAATTTTCTGTGGAAGAAGGAACGCTTTCACTTCGATGAGTATCGAGCCCAGGTCCTTTCGAGACCCGGTCGAATGCTCTTTCATCTGAGCTACGGAGGATCCACAATTTATCTCACAAAATCTTTTTAACGCCAATTCGGCAACGGATGTACCGTGAACTGTTTAATCAATTTTTCCAAACAATTTCAGTCGATTATGTCGATCATTAGAAGAGTGTACCACTCTACGTGATAGCGGAACTGTACTATGTCGACCTTATCAACCTATGATTTAGAATTAATTTTTAACGGAATTTAAAACTAGAAGGAATTTTTCAATATAAATCAAAGAAATTTTCTGTGGAAGAAGGAACGCTTTCACTTCGCTGGGTATCGAGCCCAGGTCCTTTCGATCGCCGGTCGAATGCTCTTTCACCTGAGATACAGAGGTTCCACAACTTTCCTCAAGAAATCTTTTTAACGCCAATTCAGCAACGGATGTACCGTGAACTGTTTAATCAATTTTTCCAAATCATTTCAGTTGATTATGTCGATCATTAGAAGAGTGTACCACTCTACGTGATAACGGAACTGTACTATATAGACCTTATCAACCTATAATTTAGAATTAATTTTTAACGATATTTAAAACTAGATAGAATTTTTCAATATAAATCAAAGAAATTTTCTGTGGAAGAAGGAACGCTTTCACTTCGCTGGGTATCGAGCCCAGGTCCTTTCGATCGCCGGTCGAATGCTCTTTCACCTGAGATACAGAGGTTCCACAACTTTCCTCAAGAAATCTTTTTAACGCCAATTCAGCAACGGATGTACCGTGAACTATTTAATCAATTTTTCCAAATCATTTCAGTCGATTATGTCGATCATTAGAAGAGTGTCCCACTGTACGTGATAACGGAACTGTACTATATCGACCTTATCAACATATGATTTAGAATTAATTTTTCACGCAATTTAAAACTAGAAGGAATTTTTCAATATGAATCAAAGAAATTTTCTGTGGAAGATGGAACGCTTTCACTTCCCTGGGTATCGAGCCCAGGTCCTTTCAATTGCCGGTCGAATGCTCTTTCATCTGAGCTACGGAGGATCCACAACTTTCCTCAAGGAATATTTTAACGCCAATTCAGCGACGGATGTACCGTGAACTGTTTAATCAATTTTTCCAAATCATGTCAGTCGATTATGTCGATCATTAGAAGAGTGTACCACTCTACGTGATAACGGAACTGTACTATATCGACCTTATCAACCTATGATTTAGAATTAATTTTTAACCGAATTTAATACTAGAAGGAATTTTTAGATATAAATCAAAGAAATTTTCTGTGAAAGTAGGAACGCTTTCACTCCGCTGGGTATCGAGCCCAGGTCCTATCGAGACCCGGTCGACTGCTCTTTCATCTGAGCTACGGAGGATCCACAATTTATCTCACACAATCTTTTTAACGCCAATGCGGCAACGGATGTACCATGAACTGTTTAATCAATTTTTCCAAATCATGTCAGTCGATTATGTCGATCATTAGAAGAGTGTACGACTCTACTTGATAACGGAACTGTACTATATCGACCTTATCAACCTATGATTTAGAATTAATTTTTAACCGAATTTAATACTAGAAGGAATTTTTCAATATAAATCAAAGAAATTTTCTATGGAAGAAGGAACGCTTTCACTTCGCTCGGTATCGAGCCCAGGTCCTTTCGATCGCCGGTCGAATGCTCTTTCATCTGAGATACAGAGGTTCCACAACTTTCCTCAAGGAATCTTTTTAACGCCAATTCGGCAACGGATGTACCGTGAACTATTTAATCAATTTTTCCAAAACATTTCAGTCGATTATGTCGATCATTAGAAGAGTGTGCCACTCTACGTGATAACGGAACTGTACTATATCGACCTTATCAACCTATGATTTAGAATTAATTTTTCACGCAATTTAAAACTAGAAGGAATTTTTCAATATGAATCAAAGAAATTTTCTGTGAAAGAAGGAAATCTTCCAATCCGCTGGGTATCGAGCCAAGGTCCTTTCAATTGCCGGTCGAAAGCTCTTTCATCTGAGCTACGGAGGTTACACAAATTTTCTCACAAAATCTTTTTAACGCCAATTCGGATACGGATGTACCGTGAACTATTTAATCAATTTTTCCAAATCATTTCAGTCGATTATGTCGATCATTAGAAGAGTGTACCACTGTACGTGATAGCGGAACTGTACTATATCGACCTTATCAACCTATGATTTAGAATTAATTTTTAACGGAATTTAAAACTAGAAGGAATTTTTCAATATAAATCAAAGAAATTTTCTGTGGAAGAAGGAACGCTTTCACTTCGGTGGGTATCGAGCCCAGGTCCTATCGAGACCCGGTCAAATGCTCTTTCATCTGAGCTACGGAGGATCCACAATTTATCTCACAAAATCTTTTTAACGCCAATTCGGCAACGGATGTACCGTGAACTATTTAATCAATTTTTCCAAATCATGTCAGTCGATTATGTCGATCATTAGAAGAGTGTACCACTCTACGTGATAACGGAACTGTACTATATCGACCCTATCAGCCTATGGTTTAGAATTAATTTTTAACGGAATTTAAATCTAGAAGGAATTTTTAGATATAAATCAAAGAAATTTTCTGTGAAAGAAGGAACGCTTTCACTCCGCTGGGTATCGAGCCCAGGTCCTTTCGATTGCCGGTCGAATGCTCGTTCATCTGAGATACGGTGGTTCCAAAACTTTTCTCACAAAATCTTCATAACACCAATTCGGCAACGGACGTGCCGTGAAGTATTTAATCAACTTTTCCAGATCATAACAGACGATTATGTCGATCATTAGAAGAGTGTGCCACTCTACGTGATAACGGAACTGTACTATATTGACCTTATCAACCTTTGATTTAGAATTCATTTTTCACGGAATTTAAAACTAGAAGGAATTTTTCAATATGAATCAAAGAAATTTTCTGTGAAAGAAGGAAATCTTCCAATCCGCTGGGTATCGAGCCAAGGTCCTTTCAATTGCCGGTCGAAAGCTCTTTCATCTGAGCTACGGAGGTTACACAAATTTTCTCACACAATCTTTTTAACGCCAATTCGGCAACGGATGTACCGTGAACTATTTAATCAATTTTTCCAAATTATGTCAGTCGATTATGTCGATCATTAGAAGAGTGTACCACTCTACGTGATAACGGAACTGTACTATATCGATCTTATCAACCTATGATTGAGAATTAATTTTTAACGGAATTTAAAACTAGAAGGAATTTTTCAATATAAATCAAAGAAATTTTCTGTGGAAGAAGGAACGCTTTCACTTCGCTGGGTATCGAGCCCAGGTCCTATCGAGACACGGTCGAATGCTCTTTCATCTGAGCTACGGAGGATCCACAATTTATCTCACAAAATCTTTTTAACGCCAATTCGGCAACGGATGTACCGTGAACTATTTAATCAATTTTTCCAAAACATTTCAGTCGATTATGTCGATCATTAGAAGAGTGTACCACTGTACGTGATAGCGGAACTGTACTATATCGACCTTATCAACCTATGATTTAGAATTAATTTTTAACGGAATTTAAAACTAGAAGGAATTTTTCAATATAAATCAAAGAAATTTTCTGTGGAAGAAGGAACGCTTTCACTTCGCTGGGTATCGAGCCCAGGTCCTATTGAGACCCGGTCGAATGCTCTTTCATCTGTGCTACGGAGGATCCACAATTTATCTCACAAAATCTTTTTAACGCCAATTCGGCAACGGATGTACCGTGAACTGTTTAATCAATTTTTCCAAACCATTTCATTCGATTATTTCGATCCTTAGAAGAGTGTACCACTCTACGTGATAACGGAACTGTACTATACCGACCTTATCAACCTATGATTTAGAAATAATTTTTCACGGAATTTAAAACTAGAAGGAATTTTTCAATATAAATCAAAGAAATTTTCTGTGGAAGAAGGAACGCTTTCACTTCGCTGGGTATCGAGCCCAGGTCCTATTGAGACCCGGTCGAATGCTCTTTCATCTGAGCTACGGAGGATCCACAATTTATCTCACAAAATCTTTTTAACGCCAATTCGGCAACGGATGTACCGTGAACTATTTAATCAATTTTTCCAAATCATTTCAGTCGAATTTGTCGATAATTAGAAGAGTGTGCCACTCTACGTGATGACGGAAGTGTACTATATCGACCTTATCAACCTATTATTTAGAATTAATTTTTCACGGAATTTAAAACTAGAAGGAATTTTTCAATATAAATCAAAGAAATTTTCTGTGGAAGAAGGAACGCTTTCACTTCGATGAGTATCGAGCCCAGGTCCTATCGATTGCCGGTCGAATGCTCTTACATCTGAGCTACGGAGGTTCCACAATTTTTCTCACCAAATCTTTTTAACGCCAATTCGGCAACGGATTAACCGTGAACTCTTTCATCAATTTTTCTAAATCATTTCTGTCGAATTTGTCGATCATTAGAAGAGTGTGACACTGTACGTGATGACGTAAGTGTACTATATCGACCTTATCAACCTATGATTTAGAATGAATTTTTCACGGAATTTAAAACTAGAAGGAATTTTTCAATATAAATCAAAGAAATTTTCTGTGGAAGAAGGAACGCTTTCACTTCGCTGGGTATCGAGCCCAGGTCCTATCGAGACACGGTCGAATGCTCTTTCATCTGAGCTACGGAGGATCCACAATTTATCTCACAAAATCTTTTTAACGCCAATTCGGCAACGGATGTACCGTGAGCTATTTAATCAATTTTTCCAAATTATGTCAGTCGATTATGTCGATCATTAGAAGAGTGTACCACTCTACGTGATAACGGAACTGTACTATATAGACCTTATCAACCTATGATTTAGAATTAATTTTTAACGATATTTAAAACTAGAAAGAATTTTTCAATATAAATCAAAGAAATTTTCTATGGAAGAAGGAACGCTTTCACTTCGCTGGGTATCGAGCCCAGGTCCTATTGAGACCCGGTCGAATGCTCTTTCATCTGTGCTACGGAGGATCCACAATTTATCTCACAAAATCTTTTTAACGCCAATTCGGCAACGGATGTACCGTGAACTGTTTAATCAATTTTTCCAAACCATTTCATTCGATTATTTCGATCCTTAGAAGAGTGTACCACTCTACGTGATAACGGAACTGTACTATACCGACCTTATCAACCTATGATTTAGAAATAATTTTTCACGGAATTTAAAACTAGAAGGAATTTTTCAATATAAATCAAAGAAATTTTCTGTGGAAGAAGGAACGCTTTCACTTCGCTGGGTATCGAGCCCAGGTCCTATTGAGACCCGGTCGAATGCTCTTTCATCTGAGCTACGGAGGTTCCACAAATTTTCTCACACAATCTTTTTAACGCCAATTCGGCAACAGATGTACCGTGAACTATTTAATCAATTTTTCCAAATCAATTCAGCCGAATTTGTCGATCATTAGAAGAGTCTACCACTCTACGTGATAACGGAACAGTACTATATCGACCCTATGAACCCATTATTTTGATTTAATTTTTAACCGAATTTAAAACTAGAAGGAATTTTTAGATATAAATCAAAGAATTTTTCTGTGAAAAAAGGAACGCATCCACTTCGATGAGTATCGAGCCCAGGTCCTATCGATTGCCGGTCGAATGCTCTTACATCTGAGCTACGGAGGTTCCACAATTTTTCTCACAAAATCTTTTAAACGCCAATTCGGCAACGGATTAACCGTGAACTCTTTCATCAATTTTTCTAAATCATTTCTGTCGAATTTGTCGATCATTAGAAGAGTGTGACACTGTACGTGATGACGTAAGTGTACTATATCAACCTTATTAACCTATGATTTAAAATTAATTTTTCACGGAATTTAAAACTAGAAGGAATTTTTCAATATAAATCAAAGAAATTTTCTGTGGAAGAAGGAACGCTTTCACTTCGATGAGTATCGAGCCCAGGTCCTTTCGATTGCCGGTCGAATGCTCTTTCATCTGAGCTACGGAGGTTCCACAATTTTTCTCACCAAATCTTTTTAACGCCAATTCGGCAACGGATTAACCGTGAACTCTTTAATCAATTTTCCTAAATCATTTCTGTCGAATTTGTCGATCATTAGAAGAGTGTGCCACTCTATGTGATAACGGAACTGTACTATATCGACCTTATCAACCTTTGATTTAGAATTAATTTTTCACGGAATTTAAAACTAGAAGGAATTTTTCAATATAAATCAAAGAAATTGTCTGTTAAAAAAGGAACGCTTTCACTTCGCTGGGTATCGAGCCCAGGTCCTTTCGATTGCCGGTCGAATGTTCTTTCATCTGAGCTACGGAGTTTACACAACTTTTCTCACAAAATCTTTTTAACGCCAATTCGGATACGGATGTACCGTGAACTATTTAATCAATTTTTCCAAATCATTTCAGTCGAATTTGTCGATCATTAGAAGAGTGTGCCACTCTACGTGATGACGGAATTGTACTATATCGACCTTATCAACCTTTGATTTAGAATTAATTTTTCACGGAATTTAAAACTAGAAGGAATTTTTCAATATAAATCAAAGAAATTTTCTGTGGAAGAAGGAACGCTTTCACTTCGATGAGTATCGAGCCCAGGTCCTTTCGATTGCCGGTCGAATGCTCTTTCATCTGAGCTACGGAGGTTCCACAAATTTTCTCACAAAATCATTTTAACGCCAATTCGGCAACGGGTGTACCGTGAACTATTTAATAAATTTCTCCAGATCATAACAGTCGATTATGTCGATCATTATAAGAGTGTTACACTATACTTGATAACGGAACTGTAATATATCGACCTTATCAAACTTTGATTTAGAATTAATTTTTCACGGAATTTAAAACTAGAAGGAATTTTTCAATATAAATCAAAGAAATTTTCTGTGGAAGAATGAACTCTTTCACTTCGTTGAGTTTAGAGCCCAGGTCCTTTCGATTGCCGGTCGAATGCTCTTTCATCTGAGATACGGAGGTTCCACAATTTTTCTCACCAAATCTTTTTAACGCCAATTCGGCAACGGATTAACCGTGAACTCTTTAATCAATTTTCCTAAATCATTTCTGTCGAATTTGTCGATCATTAGAAGAGTGTGCCACTCTATGTGATAACGGAACTGTACTATATCGACCTTATCAACCTTTGATTTAGAATTAATTTTTCACGGAATTTAAAACTAGAAGGAATTTTTCAATATAAATCAAAGAAATTTTCTGTGAAAAAAGGAACGCTTTCACTTCGCTGGGTATCGAGCCCAGGTCCTTTCGATCGCCAGTCGAATGCTTTTTCATCTGAGATACAGAGGTTCCACAACTTTCCTCAAGGAATCTTTTTATCGCCAATTCAGCAACGGATGTACCGTGAACTATTTAATCAATTTTTCCAAATCATTTCAGTCGATTATGTCGATCCTTAGAAGAGTGTACCACTCTACGTGATAACGGAACTGTACTATATCGACCTTATCAACCTATGATTTAGAATTAATTTTTCACGGAATTTAAAACTAGAAGGAATTTTTCAATATAAATCAAAGAAATTTTCTGTGGAAGAAGGAACGCTTTCACTTCGATGAGTATCGAGCCCAGGTCCTTTCGATTGCCGGTCGAATGCTCTTTCATCTGAGCTACGGAGGTTCCACAAATTTTCTCACAAAATCATTTTAACGCCAATTCGGCAACGGGTGTACCGTGAACTATTTAATAAATTTCTCCAGATCATAACAGTCGATTATGTCGATCATTAGAAGAGTGTGCCACTCTACGTGATAACGGAACTGTACTATATCGACCTTATCAACCTTTGATTTAGAATTAATTTTTCACGGAATTTAAAACTAGAAGGAATTTTTCAATATAAATCATAGAGATTTTCTGTGAAAGAAGGAACGCTTTCACTCCGCTGCGTATCGAGCCCAGGTCATTTCGATCGCCGGTCGAATGCTTTTTCATCTGAGATACAGAGGTTCCACAACTTTCCTCAAGGAATCTTTTTAACGCCAATTCAGCAACGGATGTACCGTGAACTATTTAATCAATTTTTCCAAATCATTTCAGTCGATTATGTCGATCATTACAAGAGTGTACCACTCTACGTTATAGCAGAACTGTACTATATCAACCTTATTAACCTATGATTTAGAATTAATTTTTCACGGAATTTAAAACTAGAAGGAATTTTTCAATATAAATCAAAGAAATTTTCTGTGAAAAAAGGAACGCTTTCACTTCGCTGGGTATCGAGCCCAGGTCCTTCCGATTGCCGGTCGAATGCTCTTTCATCCGAGCTACGAAGGATCCACAATTTTCTCACAAAATCTTTTTAACGCCAATTCGGCAACGGATGTACCGTGAACTATGTAATCAATTTTTCCCAATCATTTCAGTCGAATTTGTTGATCATTAGAAGAGAGTGCCACTCTGCGTGATGACGGAAGTGTACTATATCGACCTTATCAACCTATGATTTAGAATTAATTTTTCACGGAATTTAAAACTAGAAGGAATTTTTCAATATAAATCAAAGAAATTGTCTGTTAAAAAAGGAACGCTTTCACTTCGCTCGGTATCGAGCCCAGGTCCTTTCGATGGCCGGTCGAATGCTCTTTCATCTGAGATACGGAGAATCCACAACTTTTCTCACAAAATCTTCTTAACTCCAATTCGGCAACAGATGTACCGTGAACTATTTAATCAATTTTTCCAAATCAATTCAGCCGAATTTGTCGATCATTAGAAGAGTCTACCACTCTACGTGATGACGTAAGTGTACTATATCGACCTTATCAACCTATGATTTAGAATGAATTTTTCACGGAATTTAAAACTAGAAGGAATTTTTCAATATAAATCAAAGAAATTTTCTGTGAAAAAAGGAACGCTTTCACTTCGCTGGGTATCGAGCCCAGGTCCTTTCGATTGCCGGTCGAATGCTCTTTCATCTGAGCTACGGAGGATCCACAATTTTTCTCACAAAATCATTTTAACGCCAATTCGGCAACGGATGTACCGTGAACTGTTTAATCAATTTTTCCAAATCATTTCAGTCGATTATGTCGATCATTAGAAAAGTGTACCACTCTACGTGATAACGGAACTGTACTATATCGACCTTATCAACCTATTATTTAGAATTAATTTTTCACGGAATTTAAAACTAGAAGGAATTTTTCAATATAAATCAAAGAAATTTTCTGTGAAAAAAGGGATGCTTTCACTTCGCTGGGTATCGAGCCCAGGTCCGTTCGATTGCCGGTCGAATGTTCTTTCATCTGAGCTACGGAGTTTACACAACTTTTCTCACAAAATCTTTTTAACGCCAATTCGGATACGGATGTACCGTGAACTATTTAATCAATTTTTCCAAATCATTTCAGTCGAATTTGTCGATCATTAGAAGAGTGTGCCACTCTACGTGATAACGGAACTGTACTAAATCGACCTTATCAAACTTTGATTTAGAATTAATTTTTCACGGAATTTAAAACTAGAAGGAATTTTTCAATATAAATCAAAGAAATTTTCTGTGGAAGAAGGAACGCTTTCACTTCGATGAGTATCGAGCCCAGGTCCTTTCGATTGCCGGTCGAATGCTCTTTCATCTGAGCTACGGAGGTTCCACAATTTTTCTCACCAAATCTTTTTAACGCCAATTCGGCAACGGATTAACCGTGAACTCTTTAATCAATTTTCCTAAATCATTTCTGTCGAATTTGTCGATCATTAGAAGAGTGTGACACTCTACGTGATGACGTAAGTGTACTATATCGACCTTATCAACCTATGATTTAGAATGAATTTTTCACGGAATTTAAAACTAGAAGGAATTTTTCAATATAAATCAAAGAAATTTTCTGTGAAAAAAGGAACGCTTTCACTTCGCTGGGTATCGAGCCCAGGTCCTTTCGATTGCCGGTCGAATGCTCTTTCATCTGAGATACAGAGGTTCCACAACTTTCCTCAAGGAATCTTTTTATCGCCAATTCAGCAACGGATGTACCGTGAACTATTTAATCAATTTTTCCAAATCATTTCAGTCGATTATGTCGATCCTTAGAAGAGTGTACCACTCTACGTGATAACGGAACTGTACTATATCGACCTTATCAACCTATGATTTAGAATTAATTTTTCACGGAATTTAAAACTAGAAGGAATTTTTCAATATAAATCAAAGAAATTTTCTGTGGAAGAAGGAACGCTTTCACTTCGATGAGTATCGAGCCCAGGTCCTTTCGATTGCCGGTCGAATGCTCTTTCATCTGAGCTACGGAGGTTCCACAAATTTTCTCACAAAATCATTTTAACGCCAATTCGGCAACGGATGTACCGTGAACTATTTAATAAATTTCTCCAGATCATAACAGTCGATTATGTCGATCATTAGAAGAGTGTGCCACTCTACGTGATAACGGAACTGTACTATATCGACCTTATCAACCTTTGATTTAGAATTAATTTTTCACGGAATTTAAAACTAGAAGGAATTTTTCAATATAAATCATAGAGATTTACTGTGAAAGAAGGAACGCTTTCACTCCGCTGCGTATCGAGTCCAGGTCATTTCGATCGCCGGTCGAATGCTTTTTCATCTGAGATACAGAGGTTCCACAACTTTCCTCAAGGAATCTTTTTAACGCCAATTCAGCATCGGATGTACCGTGAACTATTTAATCAATTTTTCCAAATCATTTCAGTCGATTATATCGATCATTACAAGAGTGTACCACTCTACGTTATAGCAGAACTGTACTATATCAACCTTATTAACCTATGATTTAGAATTAATTTTTCACGGAATTTAAAACTAGAAGGAATTTTTCAATATAAATCAAAGAAATTTTCTGTGAAAAAAGGAACGCTTTCACTTCGCTGGGTATCGAGCCCAGGTCCTTCCGATTGCCGGTCGAATGCTCTTTCATCCGAGCTACGAAGGATCCACAATTTTTCTCACAAAATCTTTTTAACGCCAATTCGGCAACGGATGTACCGTAAACTATTTAATCAATTTTTCCAAATCATTTCAGTCGATTATGTCGATCATTACAAGAGTGTACCGCTCTACGTGATAGCAGAACTGTACTATATCAACCTTATTAACCTATGATTTAGAATTAATTTTTCACGGAATTTAAAACTAGAAGGAATTTTTCAATATAAATCAAAGAAATTGTCTGTTAAAAAAGGAACGCTTTCACTTCGCTGGGTATCGAGCCCAGGTCCTTTCGATTGCCGGTCGAATGTTCTTTCATCTGAGCTACGGAGTTTACACAACTTTTCTCACAAAATCTTTTTAACGCCAATTCGGCAACGGATGTACCGTGAACTATGTAATCAATTTTTCCCAATCATTTCAGTCGAATTTGTTGATCATTAGAAGAGAGTGCCACTCTGCGTGATGACGGAAGTGTACTATATCGACCTTATCAACCTATGATTTAGAATTAATTTTTCACGGAATTTAAAACTAGAAGGAATTTTTCAATATAAATCAAAGAAATTTTCTGTGGAAGAAGGAACGCTTTCACTTCGATGAGTATCGAGCCCAGGTCCTTTCGATTGCCGGTCGAATGCTCTTTCATCTGAGCTACGGAGGTTCCACAAATTTTCTCACAAAATCATTTTAACGCCAATTCGGCAACGGATGTACCGTGAACTATTTAATAAATTTCTCCAGATCATAACAGTCGATTATGTCGATCATTAGAAGAGTGTGCCACTCTACGTGATAACGGAACTGTACTATATCGACCTTATCAACCTTTGATTTAGAATTAATTTTTCACGGAATTTAAAACTAGAAGGAATTTTTCAATATAAATCATAGAGATTTTCTGTGAAAGAAGGAACGCTTTCACTCCGCTGCGTATCGAGCCCAGGTCATTTCGATCGCCGGTCGATTGCTTTTTCATCTGAGATACAGAGGTTCCACAACTTTCATCAAGGAATCTTTTTAACGCCAATTCAGAAACGGATGTACCGTGAACTATTTAATCAATTTTTCCAAATCATTTCAGTCGATTATGTCGATCATTACAAGAGTGTACCACTTTACGTTATAGCAGAACTGTACTATATCAACCTTATTAACCTATGATTTAGAATTAATTTTTCACGGAATTTAAAACTAGAAGGAATTTTTCAATATAAATCAAAGAAATTTTCTGTGAAAAAAGGAACGCTTTAACTTCGCTGGGTATCGAGCCCAGGTCCTTCCGATTGCCGGTCGAATGCTCTTTCATCCGAGCTACGAAGGATCCACAATTTTTCTCACAAAATCTTTTTAACGCCAATTCGGCAACGGATGTACCGTAAACTATTTAATCAATTTTTCCAAATCATTTCAGTCGATTATGTCGATCATTACAAGAGTGTACCGCTCTACGTGATAGCAGAACTGTACTATATGGACCTTATCAAACTTTGATTTAAAATTAATTTTTCACGGAATTTAAAACTAGAAGGAATTTTTCAATATAAATCAAAGAAATTTTCTGTGGAAGAAGGAACGCTTTCACTTCGATGAGTATCGAGCCCAGGTCCTTTCGATTGCCGGTCGAATGCTCTTTCATCTGAGCTACGGAGGTTCCACAATTTTTCTCACCAAATCTTTTTAACGCCAATTCGGCAACGGATTAACCGTGAACTCTTTAATCAATTTTCCTAAATCATTTCTGTCGAATTTGTCGATCATTAGAAGAGTGTGACACTCTACGTGATGACGTAAGTGTACTATATCGACCTTATCAACCTATGATTTAGAATGAATTTTTCACGGAATTTAAAACTAGAAGGAATTTTTCAATATAAATCAAAGAAATTTTCTGTGAAAAAAGGAACGCTTTCACTTCGCTGGGTATCGAGCCCAGGTCCTTTCGATTGCCGGTCGAATGCTCTTTCATCTGAGCTACGGAGGATCCACAATTTTTCTCACAAAATCTTTTTAACGCCAATTCGGCAACGGATGTACCGTGAACTGTTTAATCAATTTTTCCAAATCATTTCAGTCGATTATGTCAATCATTAGAAGAGTGTACCACTCTACGTGATAACGGAACTGTACTATATCGACCTTATCAACCTATTATTTAGAATTAATTTTTCACGGAATTTAAAACTAGAAGGAATTTTTCAATATAAATCAAAGAAATTTTCTGTGAAAAAAGGGATGCTTTCACTTCGCTGGGTATCGAGCCCAGGTCCGTTCGATTGCCGGTCGAATGTTCTTTCATCTGAGCTACGGAGTTTACACAACTTTTCTCACAAAATCTTTTTAACGCCAATTCGGATACGGATGTACCGTGAACTATTTAATCAATTTTTCCAAATCATTTCAGTCGAATTTGTCGATCATTAGAAGAGTGTGCCACTCTACGTGATGACGGAATTGTACTATATCGACCTTATCAACCTATTATTTAGAATTAATTTTTCACGGAATTTAAAACTAGAAGGAATTTTTCAATATAAATCAAACAAATTTTCTGTGGAAGAAGGAACGCTTTCACTTCGATGAGTATCGAGCCCAGGTCCTTTCGATTGCCGGTCGAATGCTCTTTCATCTGAGCTACGGAGGTTCCACAATTTTTCTCACCAAATCTTTTTAACGCCAATTCGGCAACGGATTAACCGTGAACTCTTTAATCAATTTTCCTAAATCATTTCTGTCGAATTTGTCGATCATTAGAAGAGTGTGACACTCTACGTGATGACGTAAGTGTACTATATCGACCTTATCAACCTATGATTTAGAATGAATTTTTCACGGAATTTAAAACTAGAAGGAATTTTTCAATATAAATCAAAGAAATTTTCTGTGAAAAAAGGAACGCTTTCACTTCGCTGGGTATCGAGCCCAGGTCCTTTCGATTGCCGGTCGAATGCTCTTTCATCTGAGCTACGGAGGATCCACAATTTTTCTCACAAAATCTTTTTAACGCCAATTCGGCAACGGATGTACCGTGAACTGTTTAATCAATTTTTCCAAATCATTTCAGTCGATTATGTCGATCATTAGAAGAGTGTACCACTCTACGTGATAACGGAACTGTACTATATCGACCTTATCAACCTATGATTTAGAATTAATTTTTCACGGAATTTAAAACTAGAAGGAATTTTTCAATATAAATCAAAGAAATTTTCTATGGAAGAAGGAACGCTTTCACTCCGCTGCGTATCGAGCCCAGGTCATTTCGATCGCCTGTCGAATGCTCTTTCATCTGAGATACAGAGGTTCCACAACTTTCCTCAAGGAATCTTTTTATCGCCAATTCAGCAACGGATGTACCGTGAACTATTTAATCAATTTTTCCAAATCATTTCAGTCGATTATGTCGATCCTTAGAAGAGTGTACCACTCTACGTGATAACGGAACTGTACTATATCGACCTTATCAACCTATGATTTAGAATTAATTTTTAACGGAATTTAGAACTAGAAGGAATTTTTCAATATGAATCAAAGAAATTTTCTATGGAAGAAGGAACGCTTCCACTTCGCTGGGTATCGAGCCCAAGTCCTTTCGATTGCCGGTCGAATGCTCTTTCATCTGAGCTACGGAGGATCCACAACTTTCCTCAAGGAATCTTTTTATCGCCAATTCAGCAACGGATGTACCGTGAACTATTTAATCAATTTTTCCAAATCATTTCAGTCGATTATGTCGATCATTAGAAGAGTGTACCACTGTACGTGATAGCGGAACTGTACTATATCGACCTTATCAACCTATGATTTAGAATTAATTTTTCACGGAATTTAAAACTAGAAGGAATTTTTCAATATAAATCAAAGAAATTGTCTGTTAAAAAAGGAACGCTTTCACTTCGCTGGGTATCGAGCCCAGGTCCTTTCGATTGCCGGTCGAATGTTCTTTCATCTGAGCTACGGAGTTTGCACAACTTTTCTCACAAAATCTTTTTAACGCCAATTCGACAACGAATGTACCGTGAACTATGTAATCAATTTTTCCCAATCATTTCAGTCGAATTTGTCGATCATTAGAAGAGTGTGCCACTCTGCGTGATGACGGAAGTGTACTATATCGACCTTATCAACCTATGATTTAGCATTAATTTTTCACGGAATTTAAAACTAGAAGGAATTTTTCAATATAAATCAAAGAAATTTTCTGTGGAAGAAGGAACGCTTTCACTTCGATGAGTATCGAGCCCAGGTCCTTTCGATTGCCGGTCGAATGCTCTTTCATCTGAGCTACGGAGGTTCCACAAATTTTCTCACAAAATCATTTTAACGCCAATTCGGCAACGGATGTACCGTGAACTATTTAATAAATTTCTCCAGATCATAACAGTCGATTATGTCGATCATTAGAAGAGTGTGCCACTCTACGTGATAACGGAACTGTACTATATCGACCTTATCAACCTTTGATTTAGAATTAATTTTTCACGGAATTTAAAACTAGAAGGAATTTTTCAATATAAATCATAGAGATTTTCTGTGAAAGAAGGAACGCTTTCACTCCGCTGCGTATCGAGCCCAGGTCATTTCGATCGCCGGTCGAATGCTTTTTCATCTGAGATACAGAGGTTCCACAACTTTCCTCAAGGAATCTTTTTAACGCCAATTCAGCAACGGATGTACCGTGAACTATTTAATCAATTTTCCAAATCATTTCAGTCGATTATGTCGATCATTACAAGAGTGTACCACTCTACGTTATAGCAGAACTGTACTATATCAACCTTATTAACCTATGATTTAGAATTAATTTTTCACGGAATTTAAAACTAGAAGGAATTTTTCAATATAAATCAAAGAAATTTTCTGTGAAAAAAGGAACGCTTTCACTTCGCTGGGTATCGAGCCCAGGTCCTTCCGATTGCCGGTCGAATGCTCTTTCATCCGAGCTACGAAGGATCCACAATTTTTCTCACAAAATCTTTTTAACGCCAATTCGGCAACGGATGTACCGTAAACTATTTAATCAATTTTTCCAAATCATTTCAGTCGATTATGTCGATCATTACAAGAGTGTACCGCTCTACGTGATAGCAGAACTGTACTATATCAACCTTATTAACCTATGATTTAAAATTAATTTTTCACGGAATTTAAAACTAGAAGGAATTTTTCAATATAAATCAAAGAAATTTTCTGTGGAAGAAGGAACGCTTTCACTTCGATGAGTATCGAGCCCAGGTCCTTTCGATTGCCGGTCGAATGCTCTTTCATCTGAGCTACGGAGGTTCCACAAATTTTCTCACAAAATCATTTTAACGCCAATTCGGCAACGGATGTACCGTGAACTATTTAATCAATTTTTCCAAATCATTTCAGTCGATTATGTCGATCATTACAAGAGTGTTCCACTCTACGTGATAACGGAACTGTACTATATCGACCTTATCAACCTTTGATTTAGAATTAATTTTTCACGGAATTTAAAACTAGAAGGAATTTTTCAATATAAATCATAGAGATTTTCTGTGAAAGAAGGAACGCTTTCACTCCGCTGCGTATCGAGCCCAGGTCATTTCGATCGCCGGTCGAATGCTTTTTCATCTGAGATACAGAGGTTCCACAACTTTCCTCAAGGAATCTTTTTAACGCCAATTCAGCAACGGATGTACCGTGAATTATTTAATCAATTTTCCAAATCATTTCAGTCGATTATGTCGATCATTACAAGAGTGTACCACTCTACGTTATAGCAGAACTGTACTATATCAACCTTATTAACCTATGATTTAGAATTAATTTTTCACGGAATTTAAAACTAGAAGGAATTTTTCAATATAAATCAAAGAAATTTTCTGTGAAAAAAGGAACGCTTTAACTTCGCTGGGTATCGAGCCCAGGTCCTTCCGATTGCCGGTCGAATGCTCTTTCATCCGAGCTACGAAGGATCCACAATTTTTCTCCCAAAATCTTTTTAACGCCAATTCGGCAACGGATGTACCGTAAACTATTTAATCAATTTTTCCAAATCATTTCAGTCGATTATGTCGATCATTACAAGAGTGTACCGCTCTACGTGATAGCAGAACTGTACTATATCAACCTTATTAACCTATGATTTAAAATTAATTTTTCACGGAATTTAAAACTAGAAGGAATTTTTCAATATAAATCAAAGAAATTGTCTGTTAAAAAAGGAACGCTTTCACTTCGCTGGGTATCGAGCCCAGGTCCTTTCGATTGCCGGTCGAATGTTTTTTCATCTGAGCTACGGAGTTTACACAACTTTTCTCACAAAATCTTTTTAACGCCAATTCGGCAACGGATGTACCGTGAACTATTTAATCAATTTTTCCCAATCATTTCAGTCGAATTTGTCGATCATTAGAAGAGTGTGCCACTCTACGTGATAACGGAACTGTACTATATCGACCTTATCAACCTTTGATTTAGAATTAATTTTTCACGGAATTTAAAACTAGAAGGAATTTTTCAATATAAATCAAAGAAATTTTCTGTGGAAGAAGGAACGCTTTCACTTCGATGAGTATCGAGCCCAGGTCCTTTCGATTGCCGGTCGAATGCTCTTTCATCTGAGCTACGGAGGATCCACAACTTTCCTCAAGGAATATTTTAACGCCAATTCAGCGACGGATGTACCGTGAACTATTTAATCAATTTTTCCAAATCATTTCAGTCCATTATGTCGATCATTACATGAGTGTACCACTCTACGTTATAGCAGAACTGTACTATATCAACCTTATTAACCTATGATTTAGAATTAATTTGTCACGGAATTTAAAACTAGAAGGAATTTTTCAATATAAATCAAAGAAATTTTCTGTGAAAAAAGGAACGCTTTCACTTCTCTCGGTATCGAGCCCAGGTCCTTTCGATTGCCGGTCGAATGCTCTTTCATCTGAGCTACGGAGGATCCACAATTTTTCTCACAAAATCTTTTTAACGCCAATTCGGCAACGGATGTACCGTGAACTGTTTAATCAATTTTTCCAAATCATTTCAGTCGATTATGTCGATCATTACAAGAGTGTTCCACTCTACGTGATAACGGAACTGTACTATATCGACCTTATCAACCTATGATTTAGAATTAATTTTTCACGGAATTTAAAACTAGAAGGAATTTTTCAATATAAATCAAAGAAATTTTCTGTGAAAAAAGGAACGCTTTCACTTCGCTCGGTATCGAGCCCAGGTCCTTTCGATTGCCGGTCGAATGCTCTTTCATCTGAGCTACGGAGGATCCACAATTTTTCTCACAAAATCATTTTAACGCCAATTCGGCAACGGATGTACCGTGAACTGTTTAATCAATTTTTCCAAATCATTTCAGTCGATTATGTCGATCATTAGAAAAGTGTACCACTCTACGTGATAACGGAACTGTACTATATCGACCTTATCAACCTATTATTTAGAATTAATTTTTCACGGAATTTAAAACTAGAAGGAATTTTTCAATATAAATCAAAGAAATTTTCTGTGAAAAAAGGGATGCTTTCACTTCGCTGGGTATCGAGCCCAGGTCCGTTCGATTGCCGGTCGAATGTTCTTTCATCTGAGCTACGGAGTTTACACAACTTTTCTCACAAAATCTTTTTAACGCCAATTCGGATACGGATGTACCGTGAACTATTTAATCAATTTTTCCAAATCATTTCAGTCGATTTTGTCGATCCTTAGAAGAGTGTACCACTCTACGTGATAACGGAACTGTCCTATATCGACCTTATCAACCTATGATTTAGAATTAATTTTTCACGGAATTTAAAACTAGAAGGAATTTTTCAATATAAATCGAAGAAATTTTCTGTGAAAAAAGGAACGCTTTCACTTCGCTCGGTATCGTGCCCAGGTCCTTTCGATTGCCGGTCGAATGCTCTTTCATCTGAGCTACGGAGGATCCACAATTTTTCTCACAAAATCTTTTTAACGCCAATTCGGCAACGGATGTACCGTGAACTGTTTAATCAATTTTTCCAAATCATTTCAGTCGATTATGTCGATCATTACAAGAGTGTTCCACTCTACGTGATAACGGAACTGTACTATATCAACCTTATTAACCTATGATTTAGAATTAATTTTTCACGGAATTTAAAACTAGAAGGAATTTTTCAATATAAATCAAAGAAATTTTATGTGAAAAAAGGAACGCTTTCACTTCGCTGGGTATCGAGCCCAGGTCCTTTCGATTGCCGGTCGAATGTTCTTTCATCTGAGCTACGGAGTTTACACAACTTTTCTCACAAAATCTTTTTAACGCCAATTCTCCAACGGATGTACCGTGAACTGTTTAATCAATTTTTCCAAATCATTTCAGTCGATTATGTCGATCATTACAAGAGTGTTCCACTCTACGTGATAACGGAACTGTACTATATCGACCTTATCAACCTATGATTTAGAATTAATTTTTAACGGAATTTAAAACTAGAAAGAATTTTTCAATATAAATCAAAGAAATTTTCTATGGAAGAAGGAACGCTTTCACTTCGCTCGGTATCGAGCCCAGGTCCTTTCGATTGCCGGTCGAATGCTCTTTCATCTGAGCTACGGAGGATCCACAATTTTTCTCACAAAATCATTTTAACGCCAATTCGGCAACGGATGTACCGTGAACTATTTAATAAATTTCTCCAGATCATAACAGTCGATTATGTCGATCATTAGAAGAGTGTGCCACTCTACGTGATAACGGAACTGTACTGTATCGACCTTATCAACCTATGATTTAGAATTAATTTTTAACGGAATTTAAAACTAGAAAGAATTTTTCAATATAAATCAAAGAAATTTTCTATGGAAGAAGGAACGCTTTCACTTCGCTCGGTATCGAGCCCAGGTCCTTTCGATTGCCGGTCGAATGCTCTTTCATCTGAGCTACGGAGGATCCACAATTTTTCTCACAAAATCATTTTAACGCCAATTCGGCAACGGATGTACCGTGAACTATTTAATAAATTTCTCCAGATCATAACAGTCGATTATGTCGATCATTAGAAGAGTGTGCCACTCTACGTGATAACGGAACTGTACTATATCGACCTTATCAACCTTTGATTTAGAATTAATTTTTCACGGAATTTAAAACTAGAAGGAATTTTTCAATATAAATCAAAGAGATTTTCTGTGAAAGAAGGAACGCTTTCACTCCGCTGCGTATCGAGCCCAGGTCATTTCGATCGCCGGTCGAATGCTCTTTCATCTGAGATACAGAGGTTCCACAACTTTCCTCAAGGAATCTTTTTATCGCCAATTCAGCAACGGATGTACCGTGAACTGTTTAATCAATTTTTCCAAATCATTTCAGTCGATTATGTCGATCATTACAAGAGTGTTCCACTCTACGTGATAACGGAACTGTACTATATCGACCTTATCAACCTATGATTTAGAATTAATTTTTAACGGAATTTAAAACTAGAAAGAATTTTTCAATATAAATCAAAGAAATTTTCTATGGAAGAAGGAACGCTTTCACTTCGCTCGGTATCGAGCCCAGGTCCTTTCGATTGCCGGTCGAATGCTCTTTCATCTGAGCTACGGAGGATCCACAATTTTTCTCACAAAATCATTTTAACGCCAATTCGGCAACGGATGTACCGTGAACTATTTAATAAATTTCTCCAGATCATAACAGTCGATTATGTCGATCATTAGAAGAGTGTGCCACTCTACGTGATAACGGAACTGTACTATATCGACCTTATCAACCTTTGATTTAGAATTAATTTTTCACGGAATTTAAAACTAGAAGGAATTTTTCAATATAAATCAAAGAGATTTTCTGTGAAAAAAGGAACGCTTTCACTCCGCTGCGTATCGAGCCCAGGTCATTTCGATCGCCGGTCGAGTGCTCTTTCATCTGAGATACAGAGGTTCCACAACTTTCCTCAAGGAATCTTTTTAACGCCAATTCAGCAACGGATGTACCGTGAACTATTTAATCAATTTTTCGAAATCATTTCAGTCGATTTTGTCGATCCTTAGAAGAGTGTACCACTCTACGTCATAACGGAACTGTCCTTTATCGACCTTATCAACCTATGATTTAGAATTAATTTTTCACGGAATTTAAAACTAGAAGGAATTTTTCAATATAAATCAAAGAAATTTTCTGTGAAAAAAGGAACGCCTTCACTTCTCTCGGTATCGAGCCCAGGTCCTTTCGATTGCCGGTCGAATGCTCTTTCATCTGAGCTACGGAGGATCCACAATTTTTCTCACAAAATCTTTTTAACGCCAATTCGGCAACGGATGTACCGTGAACTGTTTAATCAATTTTTCCAAATCATTTCAGTCGATTATGTCGATCATTACAAGAGTGTTCCACTCTACGTGATAACGGAACTGTACTATATCAACCTTATTAACCTATGATTTAGAATTAATTTTTCACGGAATTTAAAACTAGAAGGAATTTTTCAATATAAATCAAAGAAATTTTATGTGAAAAAAGGAACGCTTTCACTTCGCTGGGTATCGAGCCCAGGTCCTTTCGATTGCCGGTCGAATGTTCTTTCATCTGAGCTACGGAGTTTACACAACTTTTCTCACAAAATCTTTTTAACGCCAATTCTCCAACGGATGTACCGTGAACTGTTTAATCAATTTTTCCAAATCATTTCAGTCGATTATGTCGATCATTAGAAGAGTGTGCCACTCTACGTGATAACGGAACTGTACTGTATCGACCTTATCAACCTATGATTTAGAATTAATTTTTCACGGAATTTAAAACTAGAAGGAATTTTTCAATATAAATCAAAGAGATTTTCTGTGAAAGAAGCAACGCTTTCACTCCGCTGCGTTTCGAGCCCAGGTCCTTTCGATTGCCGGTCGAATGCTCTTTCATCTGAGCTACGGAGGATCCACAATTTTTCTCACAAAATCATTTTAACGCCAATTCGGCAACGGATGTACCGTGAACTATTTAATAAATTTCTCCAGATCATAACAGTCGATTATGTCGATCATTAGAAGAGTGTGCCACTCTACGTGATAACGGAACTGTACTATATCGACCTTATCAACCTTTGATTTAGAATTAATTTTTCACGGAATTTAAAACTAGAAGGAATTTTTCAATATAAATCAAAGAGATTTTCTGTGAAAGAAGGAACGCTTTCACTCCGCTGCGTATCGAGCCCAGGTTATTTCGATCGCCGGTCGAATGCTCTTTCATCTGAGCTACGGAGGATCCACAATTTTTCTCACAAAATCTTTTTAACGCCAATTCGGCAACGGATGTACCGTGAACTATTTAATCAATTTTTCCAAATCATTTCAGTCGATTATGTCGATCATTACAAGAGTGTACCACTCTACGTTATAGCAGAACTGTACTATATCAACCTTATTAACCTATGATTTAGAATTAATTTTTCACGGAATTTAAAACTAGAAGGAATTTTTCAATATAAATCAAAGAAATTGTCTGTTAAAAAAGGAACGCTTTCACTTCGCTGGGTATCGAGCCCAGGTCCTTTCGATTGCCGGTCGAATGTTCTTTCATCTAAGCTACGGAGTTTACACAACTTTTCTCACAAAATCTTTTTTACGCCAATTCGGCAACGGATGTACCGTGAACTATGTAATCAATTTTTCCCAATCATTTCAGTCGAATTTGTTGATCATTAGAAGAGTGTGCCACTCTGCGTGATGACGGAAGTGTACTATATCGACCTTATCAACCTATGATTTAGAATTAATTTTTCACGGAATTTAAAACTAGAAGGAATTTTTCAATATAAATCAAAGAAATTTTCTGTGGAAGAAGGAACGCTTTCACTTCGATGAGTATCCAGCCCAGGTCCTTTCGATTGCCGATCGAATGCTCTTTCATCTGAGCTACGGAGGTTCCACAAATTTTCTCACAAAATCATTTTAACGCCAATTCGGCAACGGATGTACCGTGAACTATTTAATAAATTTCTCCAGATCATAACAGTCGATTATGTCGATCATTAGAAGAGTGTGCCACTCTACGTGATAACGGAACTGTACTATATCGACCTTATCAACCTTTGATTTAGAATTAATTTTTCACGGAATTTAAAACTAGAAGGAATTTTTCAATATAAATCAAAGAGATTTTCTGTGAAAGAAGCAACGCTTTCACTCCGCTGCGTATCGAGCCCAGGTCATTTCGATCGCCGGTAGAATGCTCTTTCATCTGAGATACAGAGGTTCCACAACTTTCCTCAAGGAATCTTTTTAACGCCAATTCAGCAACGGATGTACCGTGAACTATTTAATCAATTTTTCCAAATCATTTCAGTCGATTTTGTCGATCCTTAGAAGAGTGTACCACTCTACGTGATAACGGAACTGTCCTATATCGACCTTATCAACCTATGATTTAGAATTAATTTTTCACGGAATTTAAAACTAGAAGGAATTTTTCAATATAAATCAAAGAAATTTTCTGTGAAAAAAGGAACGCCTTCACTTCTCTCGGTATCGAGCCCAGGTCCTTTCGATTGCCGGTCGAATGCTCTTTCATCTGAGCTACGGAGGATCCACAATTTTTCTCACAAAATCTTTTTAACGCCAATTCGGCAACGGATGTACCGTGAACTGTTTAATCAATTTTTCCAAATCATTTCAGTCGATTATGTCGATCATTACAAGAGTGTTCCACTCTACGTGATAACGGAACTGTACTATATCGACCTTATCAACCTATGATTTAGAATTAATTTTTCACGGAATTTAAAACTAGAAGGAATTTTTCAATATAAATCAAAGAAATTTTCTGTGAAAAAAGGAACGCTTTAACTTCGCTGGGTATCGAGCCCAGGTCCTTCCGATTGCCGGTCGAATGCTCTTTCATCCGAGCTACGAAGGATCCACAATTTTTCTCACAAAATCTTTTTAACGCCAATTCGGCAACGGATGTACCGTAAACTATTTAATCAATTTTTCCAAATCATTTCAGTCGATTATGTCGATCATTACAAGAGTGTACCGCTCTACGTGATAGCAGAACTGTACTATATCAACCTTATTAACCTATGATTTAGAATTAATTTTTCACGGAATTTAAAACTAGAAGGAATTTTTCAATATAAATCAAAGAAATTTTCTGTGAAAAAAGGAACGCTTTAACTTCGCTGGGTATCGAGCCCAGGTCCTTCCGATTGCCGGTCGAATGCTCTTTCATCGGAGCTACGAAGGATCCACAATTTTTCTCACAAAATCTTTTTAACGCCAATTCGGCAACGGATGTACCGTAAACTATTTAATCAATTTTTCCAAATCATTTCAGTCGATTATGTCGATCATTACAAGAGTGTACCGCTCTACGTGATAGCAGAACTGTACTATATCAACCTTATTAACCTATGATTTAGAATTAATTTTTCACGGAATTTAAAACTAGAAGGAATTTTTCAATATAAATCAAAGAAATTTTATGTGAAAAAAGGAACGCTTTCACTTCGCTGGGTATCGAGCCCAGGTCCTTTCGATTGCCGGTCGAATGTTCTTTCATCTGAGCTACGGAGTTTACACAACTTTTCTCACAAAATCTTTTTAACGCCAATTCTCCAACGGATGTACCGTGAACTGTTTAATCAATTTTTCCAAATCATTTCAGTCGATTATGTCGATCATTACAAGAGTGTTCCACTCTACGTGATAACGGAACTGTACTATATCGACCTTATCAACCTATGATTTAGAATTAATTTTTAACGGAATTTAAAACTAGAAAGAATTTTTCAATATAAATCAAAGAAATTTTCTATGGAAGAAGGAACGCTTTCACTTCGCTCGGTATCGAGCCCAGGTCCTTTCGATTGCCGGTCGAATGCTCTTTCATCTGAGCTACGGAGGATCCACAATTTTTCTCACAAAATCATTTTAACGCCAATTCGGCAACGGATGTACCGTGAACTATTTAATAAATTTCTCCAGATCATAACAGTCGATTATGTCGATCATTAGAAGAGTGTGCCACTCTACGTGATAACGGAACTGTACTATATCGACCTTATCAACCTTTGATTTAGAATTAATTTTTCACGGAATTTAAAACTAGAAGGAATTTTTCAATATAAATCAAAGAGATTTTCTGTGAAAGAAGCAACGCTTTCACTCCGCTGCGTTTCGAGCCCAGGTCCTTTCGATTGCCGGTCGAATGCTCTTTCATCTGAGCTACGGAGGATCCACAATTTTTCTCACAAAATCTTTTTAACGCCAATTCGGCAACGGATGTACCGTGAACTGTTTAATCAATTTTTCCAAATCATTTCAGTCGATTATGTCGATCATTACAAGAGTGTTCCACTCTACGTGATAACGGAACTGTCCTATATCGACCTTATCAACCTATGATTTAGAATTAATTTTTCACGGAATTTAAAACTAGAAGGAATTTTTCAATATAAATCAAAGAAATTTTCTGTGAAAAAAGGAACGCCTTCAACTTCGCTGGTATCGAGCCCAGGTCCTTTCCGATTGCCGGTCGAATGCTCTTTCATCCGAGCTACGAAGGATCCACAATTTTTCTCACAAAATCTTTTTAACGCCAATTCGGCAACGGATGTACCGTGAACTATTTAATCAATTTTTCCAAATCATTTCAGTCGATTATGTCGATCATTACAAGAGTGTACCACTCTACGTTATAGCAGAACTGTACTATATCAACCTTATTAACCTATGATTTAGAATTAATTTTTCACGGAATTTAAAACTAGAAGGAATTTTTCAATATAAATCAAAGAAATTTTCTGTGAAAAAAGGAACGCTTTCACTTCGCTGGGTATCGAGCCCAGGTCCTTTCGATTGCCGGTCGAATGTTCTTTCATCTGAGCTACGGAGTTTACACAACTTTTCTCACAAAATCTTTTTAACGCCAATTCTCCAACGGATGTACCGTGAACTGTTTAATCAATTTTTCCAAATCATTTCAGTCGATTATGTCGATCATTACAAGAGTGTTCCACTCTACGTGATAACGGAACTGTACTATATCGACCTTATCAACCTATGATTTAGAATTAATTTTTAACGGAATTTAAAACTAGAAAGAATTTTTCAATATAAATCAAAGAAATTTTCTATGGAAGAAGGAACGCTTTCACTTCGCTCGGTATCGAGCCCAGGTCCTTTCGATTGCCGGTCGAATGCTCTTTCATCTGAGCTACGGAGGATCCACAATTTTTCTCACAAAATCATTTTAACGCCAATTCGGCAACGGATGTACCGTGAACTATTTAATAAATTTCTCCAGATCATAACAGTCGATTATGTCGATCATTAGAAGAGTGTGCCACTCTACGTGATAACGGAACTGTACTATATCGACCTTATCAACCTTTGATTTAGAATTAATTTTTCACGGAATTTAAAACTAGAAGGAATTTTTCAATATAAATCAAAGAGATTTTCTGTGAAAGAAGGAACGCTTTCACTCCGCTGCGTATCGAGCCCAGGTCATTTCGATCGCCGGTCGAATGCTCTTTCATCTGAGATACAGAGGTTCCACAACTTTCCTCAAGGAATCTTTTTATCGCCAATTCAGCAACGGATGTACCGTGAACTATTTAATCAATTTTTCCAAATCATTTCAGTCGATTATGTCGATCCTTAGAAGAGTGTACCACTCTACGTGATAACGGAACTGTCCTATATCGACCTTATCAACCTATGATTTAGAATTAATTTTTCACGGAATTTAAAACTAGAAGGAATTTTTCAATATAAATCAAAGAAATTTTCTGTGAAAAAAGGAACGCTTTCACTTCGCTGGGTATCGAGCCCAGGTCCTTCCGATTGCCGGTCGAATGCTCTTTCATCCGAGCTACGAAGGATCCACAATTTTTCTCACAAAATCTTTTTAACGCCAATTCGGCAACGGATGTACCGTAAACTATTTAATCAATTTTTCCAAATCATTTCAGTCGATTATGTCGATCATTACAAGAGTGTACCGCTCTACGTGATAGCAGAACTGTACTATATCAACCTTATTAACCTATGATTTAGAATTAATTTTTCACGGAATTTAAAACTAGAAGGAATTTTTCAATATAAATCAAAGAAATTGTCTGTTAAAAAAGGAACGCTTTCACTTCGCTGGGTATCGAGCCCAGGTCCTTTCGATTGCCGGTCGAATGTTCTTTCATCTGAGCTACGGAGTTTACACAACTTTTCTCACAAAATCTTTTTAACGCCAATTCGGCAACGGATGTACCGTGAACTATGTAATCAATTTTTCCAAATCATTTCAGTCGATTATGTCGATCATTAGAAGAGTCTACCACTCTACGTGATAACGGAACTGTACTATATCGACCTTATCAACCTATGATTTAGAATTAATTTTTCACGGAATTTAAAACTAGAAGGAATTTTTCAATATAAATCAAAGAAATTTTCTGTGGAAGAAGGAACGCTTTCACTTCGATGAGTATCGAGCCCAGGTCCTTTCGATTGCCGGTCGAATGCTCTTTCATCTGAGCTACGGAGGTTCCACAAATTTTCTCACAAAATCATTTTAACGCCAATTCGGCAACGGATGTACCGTGAACTATTTAATAAATTTCTCCAGATCATAACAGTCGATTATGTCGATCATTAGAAGAGTGTGCCACTCTACGTGATAACGGAACTGTACTATATCGACCTTATCAACCTATCATTTAGAATTAATTTTTCACGGAATTTAAAACTAGAAGGAATTTTTCAATATAAATCAAAGAAATTTTATGTGAAAAAAGGAACGCTTTCACTTCGCTGGGTATCGAGCCCAGGTCCTTTCGATTGCCGGTCGAATGTTCTTTCATCTGAGCTACGGAGTTTACACAACTTTTCTCACAAAATCTTTTTAACGCCAATTCTCCAACGGATGTACCGTGAACTGTTTAATCAATTTTTCCAAATCATTTCAGTCGATTATGTCGATCATTACAAGAGTGTTCCACTCTACGTGATAACGGAACTGTACTATATCAACCTTATTAACCTATGATTTAGAATTAATTTTTCACGGAATTTAAAACTAGAAGGAATTTTTCAATATAAATCAAAGAAATTTTCTGTGAAAAAAGGAACGCTTTCACTTCGCTGGGTATCGAGCCCAGGTCCTTTCGATTGCCGGTCGAATGTTCTTTCATCTGAGCTACGGAGTTTACACAACTTTTCTCACAAAATCTTTTTAACGCCAATTCTCCAACGGATGTACCGTGAACTGTTTAATCAATTTTTCCAAATCATTTCAGTCGATTATGTCGATCATTACAAGAGTGTTCCACTCTACGTGATAACGGAACTGTACTATATCGACCTTATCAACCTATGATTTAGAATTAATTTTTAACGGAATTTAAAACTAGAAAGAATTTTTCAATATAAATCAAAGAAATTTTCTATGGAAGAAGGAACGCTTTCACTTCGCTCGGTATCGAGCCCAGGTCCTTTCGATTGCCGGTCGAATGCTCTTTCATCTGAGCTACGGAGGATCCACAATTTTTCTCACAAAATCATTTTAACGCCAATTCGGCAACGGATGTACCGTGAACTGTTTAATCAATTTTTCCAAATCATTTCAGTCGATTATGTCGATCATTAGAAGAGTGTTCCACTCTACGTGATAACGGAACTGTACTATATCGACCTTATCAACCTTTGATTTAGAATTAATTTTTCACGGAATTTAAAACTAGAAGGAATTTTTCAATATAAATCAAAGAGATTTTCTGTGAAAGAAGGAACGCTTTCACTCCGCTGCGTATCGAGCCCAGGTCATTTCGATCGCCGGTCGAATGCTCTTTCATCTGAGATACAGAGGTTCCACAACTTTCCTCAAGGAATCTTTTTAACGCCAATTCAGCAACGGATGTACCGTGAACTATTTAATCAATTTTTCCAAATCATTTCAGTCGATTTTGTCGATCAATACAAGAGTGTACAACTCTACGTGATAAAGGAACTGTACTATATCAACCTTATTAACCTATGATTTAGAATTAATTTTTCACGGAATTTAAAACTAGAAGGAATTTTTCAATATAAATCAAAGAAATTTTCTGTGAAAAAAGGAACGCTTTCACTTCGCTGGGTATCGAGCCCAGGTCCTTTCGATTGCCGGTCGAATGTTCTTTCATCTGAGCTACGGAGTTTACACAACTTTTCTCACAAAATCTTTTTAACGCCAATTCTCCAACGGATGTACCGTGAACTGTTTAATCAATTTTTCCAAATCATTTCAGTCGATTATGTCGATCATTACAAGAGTGTTCCACTCTACGTGATAACGGAACTGTACTATATCGACCTTATCAACCTATGATTTAGAATTAATTTTTAACGGAATTTAAAACTAGAAAGAATTTTTCAATATAAATCAAAGAAATTTTCTATGGAAGAAGGAACGCTTTCACTTCGCTCGGTATCGAGCCCAGGTCCTTTCGATTGCCGGTCGAATGCTCTTTCATCTGAGCTACGGAGGATCCACAATTTTTCTCACAAAATCATTTTAACGCCAATTCGGCAACGGATGTACCGTGAACTATTTAATCAATTTTTCCAAATCATTTCAGTCGATTATGTCGATCATTACAAGAGTGTACCACTCTACGTGATAACGGAACTGTACTATATCGACCTTATCAACCTATGATTTAGAATTAATTTTTAACGGAATTTAAAACTAGAAAGAATTTTTCAATATAAATCAAAGAAATTTTCTGTGAAAGAAGGAACGCTTTCACTCCGCTGCGTATCGAGCCCAGGTCATTTCGATCGCCGGTCGAATGCTCTTTCATCTGAGATACAGAGGTTCCACAACTTTCCTCAAGGAATCTTTTTAACGCCAATTCAGCAACGGATGTACCGTGAACTATTTAATCAATTTTTCCAAATCATTTCAGTCGATTATGTCGATCCTTAGAAGAGTGTACCACTCTACGTGATAACGGAACTGTACTATATCGACCTTATCAACCTATGATTTAGAATTAATTTTTCACGGAATTTAAAACTAGAAGGAATTTTTCAATATAAATCAAAGAAATTGTCTGTTAAAAAAGGAACGCTTTCACTTCGCTGGGTATCGAGCCCAGGTCCTTTCGATTGCCGGTCGAATGTTCTTTCATCTGAGCTACGGAGTTTACACAACTTTTCTCACAAAATCTTTTTAACGCCAATTCGGCAACGGATGTACCGTGAACTATGTAATCAATTTTTCCCAATCATTTCAGTCGAATTTGTTGATCATTAGAAGAGAGTGCCACTCTGCGTGATGACGGAAGTGTACTATATCGACCTTATCAACCTATGATTTAGAATTAATTTTTCACGGAATTTAAAACTAGAAGGAATTTTTCAATATAAATCAAAGAAATTTTCTGTGGAAGAAGGAACGCTTTCACTTCGATGAGTATCGAGCCCAGGTCCTTTCGATTGCCGGTCGAATGCTCTTTCATCTGAGCTACGGAGGTTCCACAAATTTTCTCACAAAATCATTTTAACGCCAATTCGGCAACGGATGTACCGTGAACTATTTAATAAATTTCTCCAGATCATAACAGTCGATTATGTCGATCATTAGAAGAGTGTGCCACTCTACGTGATAACGGAACTGTACTATATCGACCTTATCAACCTTTGATTTAGAATTAATTTTTCACGGAATTTAAAACTAGAAGGAATTTTTCAATATAAATCAAAGAGATTTTCTGTGAAAGAAGCAACGCTTTCACTCCGCTGCGTATCGAGCCCAGGTCATTTCGATCGCCGGTAGAATGCTCTTTCATCTGAGATACAGAGGTTCCACAACTTTCCTCAAGGAATCTTTTTAACGCCAATTCAGCAACGGATGTACCGTGAACTATTTAATCAATTTTTCCAAATCATTTCAGTCGATTTTGTCGATCCTTAGAAGAGTGTACCACTCTACGTGATAACGGAACTGTCCTATATCGACCTTATCAACCTATGATTTAGAATTAATTTTTCACGGAATTTAAAACTAGAAGGAATTTTTCAATATAAATCAAAGAAATTTTCTGTGAAAAAAGGAACGCCTTCACTTCTCTCGGTATCGAGCCCAGGTCCTTTCGATTGCCGGTCGAATGCTCTTTCATCTGAGCTACGGAGGATCCACAATTTTTCTCACAAAATCTTTTTAACGCCAATTCGGCAACGGATGTACCGTGAACTGTTTAATCAATTTTTCCAAATCATTTCAGTCGATTATGTCGATCATTACAAGAGTGTTCCACTCTACGTGATAACGGAACTGTACTATATCAACCTTATTAACCTATGATTTAGAATTAATTTTTCACGGAATTTAAAACTAGAAGGAATTTTTCAATATAAATAAAAGAAATTTTCTGTGAAAAAAGGAACGCTTTAACTTCGCTGGGTATCGAGCCCAGGTCCTTCCGATTGCCGGTCGAATGCTCTTTCATCCGAGCTACGAAGGATCCACAATTTTTCTCACAAAATCTTTTTAACGCCAATTCGGCAACGGATGTACCGTAAACTATTTAATCAATTTTTCCAAATCATTTCAGTCGATTATGTCGATCATTACAAGAGTGTACCGCTCTACGTGATAGCAGAACTGTACTATATCAACCTTATTAACCTATGATTTAGAATTAATTTTTCACGGAATTTAAAACTAGAAGGAATTTTTCAATATAAATCAAAGAAATTTTATGTGAAAAAAGGAACGCTTTCACTTCGCTGGGTATCGAGCCCAGGTCCTTTCGATTGCCGGTCGAATGTTCTTTCATCTGAGCTACGGAGTTTACACAACTTTTCTCACAAAATCTTTTTAACGCCAATTCTCCAACGGATGTACCGTGAACTGTTTAATCAATTTTTCCAAATCATTTCAGTCGATTATGTCGATCATTACAAGAGTGTTCCACTCTACGTGATAACGGAACTGTACTATATCGACCTTATCAACCTATGATTTAGAATTAATTTTTAACGGAATTTAAAACTAGAAAGAATTTTTCAATATAAATCAAAGAAATTTTCTATGGAAGAAGGAACGCTTTCACTTCGCTCGGTATCGAGCCCAGGTCCTTTCGATTGCCGGTCGAATGCTCTTTCATCTGAGCTACGGAGGATCCACAATTTTTCTCACAAAATCATTTTAACGCCAATTCGGCAACGGATGTACCGTGAACTATTTAATAAATTTCTCCAGATCATAACAGTCGATTATGTCGATCATTAGAAGAGTGTGCCACTCTACGTGATAACGGAACTGTACTATATCGACCTTATCAACCTTTGATTTAGAATTAATTTTTCACGGAATTTAAAACTAGAAGGAATTTTTCAATATAAATCAAAGAGATTTTCTGTGAAAGAAGGAACGCTTTCACTCCGCTGCGTATCGAGCCCAGGTCATTTCGATCGCCGGTCGAATGCTCTTTCATCTGAGATACAGAGGTTCCACAACTTTCCTCAAGGAATCTTTTTATCGCCAATTCAGCAACGGATGTACCGTGAACTATTTAATCAATTTTTCCAAATCATTTCAGTCGATTATGTCGATCATTACAAGAGTGTACCACTCTACGTTATAGCAGAACTGTACTATATCAACCTTATTAACCTATGATTTAGAATTAATTTTTCACGGAATTTAAAACTAGAAGGAATTTTTCAATATAAATCAAAGAAATTTTCTGTGAAAAAAGGAACGCTTTCACTTCGCTGGGTATCGAGCCCAGGTCCTTTCGATTGCCGGTCGAATGTTCTTTCATCTGAGCTACGGAGTTTACACAACTTTTCTCACAAAATCTTTTTAACGCCAATTCGGCAACGGATGTACCGTGAACTGTTTAATCAATTTTTCCAAATCATTTCAGTTGATTATGTCGATCATTAGAAGAGTGTACCACTCTACGTGATAACGGAAGTGTACTATATCGACCTTATCAACCTATGATTTAGAATTAATTTTTCACGGAATTTAAAACTAGAAGGAATTTTTCAATATAAATCAAAGAAATTTTCTGTGAAAAAAGGAACGCTTTCACTTCGCTCGGTATCGAGCCCAGGTCCTTTCGATTGCCGGTCGAATGCTCTTTCATCTGAGCTACGGAGGATCCACAATTTTTCTCACAAAATCATTTTAACGCCAATTCGGCAACGGATGTACCGTGAACTATTTAATAAATTTCTCCAGATCATAACAGTCGATTATGTCGATCATTAGAAGAGTGTGCCACTCTACGTGATAACGGAACTGTACTATATCGACCTTATCAACCTTTGATTTAGAATTAATTTTTCACGGAATTTAAAACTAGAAGGAATTTTTCAATATAAATCAAAGAGATTTTCTGTGAAAGAAGGAACGCTTTCACTCCGCTGCGTATCGAGCCCAGGTCATTTCGATCGCCAGTCGAATGCTTTTTCATCTGAGATACAGAGGTTCCACAACTTTCCTCAAGGAATATTTTAACGCCAATTCAGCGACGGATGTACCATGAACTATTTAATCAATTTTTCCAAATCATTTCAGTCGATTATGTCGATCATTACAAGAGTGTACCACTCTACGTTATAGCAGAACTGTACTATATCAACCTTATTAACCTATGATTTAGAATTAATTTTTCACGGAATTTAAAACTAGAAGGAATTTTTCAATATAAATCAAAGAAATTTTCTGTGAAAAAAGGAACGCTTTCACTTCGCTGGGTATCGAGCCCAGGTCCTTTCGATTGCCGGTCGAATGTTCTTTCATCTGAGCTACGGAGTTTACACAACTTTTCTCACAAAATCTTTTTAACGCCAATTCTCCAACGGATGTACCGTGAACTGTTTAATCAATTTTTCCAAATCATTTCAGTCGATTATGTCGATCATTACAAGAGTGTTCCACTCTACGTGATAACGGAACTGTACTATATCGACCTTATCAACCTATGATTTAGAATTAATTTTTAACGGAATTTAAAACTAGAAAGAATTTTTCAATATAAATCAAAGAAATTTTCTATGGAAGAAGGAACGCTTTCACTTCGCTGGGTATCGTGCCCAGGTCCTTTCGATTGCCGGTCGAATGTTCTTTCATCTGAGCTACGGAGTTTACACAACTTTTCTCACAAAATCTTTTTAACGCCAATTCTCCAACGGATGTACCGTGAACTGTTTAATCAATTTTTCCAAATCATTTCAGTCGATTATGTCGATCATTACAAGAGTGTTCCACTCTACGTGATAACGGAACTGTACTATATCGACCTTATCAACCTATGATTTAGAATTAATTTTTAACGGAATTTAAAACTAGAAAGAATTTTTCAATATAAATCAAAGAAATTTTCTATGGAAGAAGGAACGCTTTCACTTCGCTCGGTATCGAGCCCAGGTCCTTTCGATTGCCGGTCGAATGCTCTTTCATCTGAGCTACGGAGGATCCACAATTTTTCTCACAAAATCATTTTAACGCCAATTCGGCAACGGATGTACCGTGAACTATTTAATAAATTTCTCCAGATCATAACAGTCGATTATGTCGATCATTAGAAGAGTGTGCCACTCTACGTGATAACGGAACTGTACTATATCGACCTTATCAACCTTTGATTTAGAATTAATTTTTCACGGAATTTAAAACTAGAAGGAATTTTTAGATATAAATCAAAGAAATTTTCTGTGAAAAAAGGAACGCTTTCACTTCGCTGGGTATCGAGCCCAGGTCCTTTCGATTGCCGGTCGAATGTTCTTTCATCTGAGCTACGGAGTTTACACAACTTTTCTCACAAAATCTTTTTAACGCCAATTCTCCAACGGATGTACCGTGAACTGTTTAATCAATTTTTCCAAATCATTTCAGTCGATTATGTCGATCATTACAAGAGTGTTCCACTCTACGTGATAACGGAACTGTACTATATCGACCTTATCAACCTATGATTTAGAATTAATTTTTCACGGAATTTAAAACTAGAAGGAATTTTTCAATATAAATCAAAGAAATTTTCTGTGAAAAAAGGAACGCTTTCACTTCGCTGGGTATCGAGCCCAGGTCCTTTCGATTGCCGGTCGAATGTTCTTTCATCTGAGCTACGGAGTTTACACAACTTTTCTCACAAAATCTTTTTAACGCCAATTCTCCAACGGATGTACCGTGAACTGTTTAATCAATTTTTCCAAATCATTTCAGTCGATTATGTCGATCATTACAAGAGTGTTCCACTCTACGTGATAACGGAACTGTACTATATCGACCTTATCAACCTATGATTTAGAATTAATTTTTAACGGAATTTAAAACTAGAAAGAATTTTTCAATATAAATCAAAGAAATTTTCTATGGAAGAAGGAACGCTTTCACTTCGCTCGGTATCGAGCCCAGGTCCTTTCGATTGCCGGTCGAATGCTCTTTCATCTGAGCTACGGAGGATCCACAATTTTTCTCACAAAATCATTTTAACGCCAATTCGGCAACGGATGTACCGTTAACTATATAATCTATTTCTCCAGATCATAACAGTCGATTATGTCGATCATTAGAAGAGTGTGCCACTCTACGTGATAACGGAACTGTACTATATCGACCTTATCAACCTTTGATTTAGAATTAATTTTTCACGGAATTTAAAACTAGAAGGAATTTTTCAATATAAATCAAAGAGATTTTCTGTGAAAGAAGGAACGCTTTCACTCCGCTGCGTATCGAGCCCAGGTCATTTCGATCGCCGGTCGAATGCTCTTTCATCTGAGATACAGAGGTTCCACAACTTTCCTCAAGGAATCTTTTTAACGCCAATTCAGCAACGGATGTACCGTGAACTATTTAATCAATTTTTCCAAATCATTTCAGTCGATTATGTCGATCATTACAAGAGTGTACCACTCTACGTGATAACGGAACTGTACTATATCGACCCTATTAACCTATGATTTAGAATTAATTTTTCACGGAATTTAAAACTAGAAGGAATTTTTCAATATAAATCAAAGAAATTTTCTGTGAAAAAAGGAACGCTTTCACTTCGCTGGGTATCGAGCCCAGGTCCTTTCGATTGCCGGTCGAATGTTCTTTCATCTGAGCTACGGAGTTTACACAACTTTTCTCACAAAATCTTTTTAACGCCAATTCTCCAACGGATGTACCGTGAACTGTTTAATCAATTTTTCCAAATCATTTCAGTCGATTATGTCGATCATTACAAGAGTGTTCCACTCTACGTGATAACGGAACTGTACTATATCGACCTTATCAACCTATGATTTAGAATTAATTTTTAACGGAATTTAAAACTAGAAAGAATTTTTCAATATAAATCAAAGAAATTTTCTATGGAAGAAGGAACGCTTTCACTTCGCTCGGTATCGAGCCCAGGTCCTTTCGATTGCCGGTCGAATGCTCTTTCATCTGAGCTACGGAGGATCCACAATTTTTCTCACAAAATCATTTTAACGCCAATTCGGCAACGGATGTACCGTGAACTATTTAATCAATTTCTCCAGATCATAACAGTCGATTATGTCGATCATTAGAAGAGTGTGCCACTCTACGTGATAACGGAACTGTACTATATCGACCTTATCAACCTATCATTTAGAATTAATTTTTTACGGAATTTAAAACTAGAAAGAATTTTTCAATATAAATCAAAGAGATTTTCTGTGAAAGAAGGAACGCTTTCACTCCGCTGCGTATCGAGCCCAGGTCATTTCGATCGCCGGTCGAATGCTTTTTCATCTGAGATACAGAGGTTCCACAACTTTCCTCAAGGAATCTTTTTAACGCCAATTCAGCAACGGATGTACCGTGAACTATTTAATCAATTTTTCCAAATCATTTCAGTCGATTATGTCGATCCTTAGAAGAGTGTACCACTCTACGTGATAACGGAACTGTCCTATATCGACCTTATCAACCTATGATTTACAATTAATTTTTCACGGAATTTAAAACTAGAAGGAATTTTTCAATATAAATCAAAGAAATTTTCTGTGAAAAAAGGAACGCTTTCACTTCGCTGGGTATCGAGCCCAGGTCCTTTCGATTGCCGGTCGAATGCTCTTTCATCTGAGCTACGAAGGATCCACAATTTTTCTCACAAAATCTTTTTAACGCCAATTCGGCAACGGATGTACCGTAAACTATTTAATCAATTTTTCCAAATCATTTCAGTCGATTATGTCGATCATTACAAGAGTGTACCACTCTACGTTATAGCAGAACTGTACTATATCAACCTTATTAACCTATGATTTAGAATTAATTTTTCACGGAATTTAAAACTAGAAGGAATTTTTCAATATAAATCAAAGAAATTGTCTGTTAAAAAAGGAACGCTTTCACTTCGCTGGGTATCGAGCCCAGGTCCTTTCGATTGCCGGTCGAATGTTCTTTCATCTGAGCTACGGAGTTTACACAACTTTTCTCACAAAATCTTTTTAACGCCAATTCGGCAACGGATGTACCGTGAACTATGTAATCAATTTTTCCCAATCATTTCAGTCGAATTTGTTGATCATTAGAAGAGAGTGCCACTCTGCGTGATGACGGAAGTGTACTATATCGACCTTATCAACCTATGATTTAGAATTAATTTTTCACGGAATTTAAAACTAGAAGGAATTTTTCAATATAAATCAAAGAAATTTTCTGTGGAAGAAGGAACGCTTTCACTTCGATGAGTATCGAGCCCAGGTCCTTTCGATTGCCGGTCGAATGTTCTTTCATCTGAGCTACGGAGTTTACACAACTTTTCTCACAAAATCTTTTTAACGCCAATTCTCCAACGGATGTACCGTGAACTGTTTAATCAATTTTTCCAAATCATTTCAGTCGATTATGTCGATCATTACAAGAGTGTTCCACTCTACGTGATAACGGAACTGTACTATATCGACCTTATCAACCTATGATTTAGAATTAATTTTTAACGGAATTTAAAACTAGAAAGAATTTTTCAATATAAATCAAAGAAATTTTCTATGGAAGAAGGAACGCTTTCACTTCGCTCGGTATCGAGCCCAGGTCCTTTCGATTGCCGGTCGAATGCTCTTTCATCTGAGCTACGGAGGATCCACAATTTTTCTCACAAAATCATTTTAACGCCAATTCGGCAACGGATGTACCGTGAACTATTTAATCAATTTTTCCAAATCATTTCAGTCGATTATGTCGATCATTACAAGAGTGTTCCACTCTACGTGATAACGGAACTGTACTATATCGACCTTATCAACCTTTGATTTAGAATTAATTTTTCACGGAATTTAAAACTAGAAGGAATTTTTCAATATAAATCAAAGAGATTTTCTGTGAAAGAAGGAACGCTTTCACTCCGCTGCGTATCGAGCCCAGGTCATTTCGATCGCCGGTCGAATGCTTTTTCATCTGAGATACAGAGGTTCCACAACTTTCCTCAAGGAATCTTTTTAACGCCAATTCAGCAACGGATGTACCGTGAACTATTTAATCAATTTTTCCAAATCATTTCAGTCGATTATGTCGATCATTACAAGAGTGTTCCACTCTACGTGATAACGGAACTGTACTATATCAACCTTATTAACCTATGATTTAGAATTAATTTTTCACGGAATTTAAAACTAGAAGGAATTTTTCAATATAAATCAAAGAAATTTTCTGTGAAAAAAGGAACGCTTTCACTTCGCTGGGTATCGAGCCCAGGTCCTTTCGATTGCCGGTCGAATGTTCTTTCATCTGAGCTACGGAGTTTACACAACTTTTCTCACAAAATCTTTTTAACGCCAATTCTCCAACGGATGTACCGTGAACTGTTTAATCAATTTTTCCAAATCATTTCAGTCGATTATGTCGATCATTACAAGAGTGTTCCACTCTACGTGATAACGGAACTGTACTATATCGACCTTATCAACCTATGATTTAGAATTAATTTTTAACGGAATTTAAAACTAGAAAGAATTTTTCAATATAAATCAAAGAAATTTTCTATGGAAGAAGGAACGCTTTCACTTCGCTCGGTATCGAGCCCAGGTCCTTTCGATAGCCGGTCGAATGCTCTTTCATCTGAGCTACGGAGGATCCACAATTTTTCTCACAAAATCATTTTAACGCCAATTCGGCAACGGATGTACCGTGAACTGTTTAATCAATTTTTCCAAATCATTTCAGTCGATTATGTCGATCATTAGAAAAGTGTACCACTCTACGTGATAACGGAACTGTACTATATCGACCTTATCAACCTATTATTTAGAATTAATTTTTCACGGAATTTAAAACTAGAAGGAATTTTTCAATATAAATCAAAGAAATTTTCTGTGAAAAAAGGAACGCTTTCACTTCGCTGGGTATCGAGCCCAGGTCCTTTCGATTGCCGGTCGAATGTTCTTTCATCTGAGCTACGGAGTTTACACAACTTTTCTCACAAAATCTTTTTAACGCCAATTCTCCAACGGATGTACCGTGAACTGTTTAATCAATTTTTCCAAATCATTTCAGTCGATTATGTCGATCATTACAAGAGTGTTCCACTCTACGTGATAACGGAACTGTACTATATCGACCTTATCAACCTATGATTTAGAATTAATTTTTAACGGAATTTAAAACTAGAAAGAATTTTTCAATATAAATCAAAGAAATTTTCTATGGAAGAAGGAACGCTTTCACTTCGCTCGGTATCGAGCCCAGGTCCTTTCGATTGCCGGTCGAATGCTCTTTCATCTGAGCTACGGAGGATCCACAATTTTTCTCACAAAATCATTTTAACGCCAATTCGGCAACGGATGTACCGTGAACTATTTAATAAATTTCTCCAGATCATAACAGTCGATTATGTCGATCATTAGAAGAGTGTGCCACTCTACGTGATAACGGAACTGTACTATATCGACCTTATCAACCTTTGATTTAGAATTAATTTTTCACGGAATTTAAAACTAGAAGGAATTTTTCAATATAAATCAAAGAGATTTTCTGTGAAAGAAGGAACGCTTTCACTCCGCTGCGTATCGAGCCCAGGTTATTTCGATCGCCGGTCGAATGCTCTTTCATCTGAGATACAGAGGTTCCACAACTTTCCTCAAGGAATCTTTTTATCGCCAATTCAGCAACGGATGTACCGTGAACTATTTAATCAATTTTTCCAAATCATTTCAGTCGATTATGTCGATCCTTAGAAGAGTGAACCACTCTACGTGATAACGGAACTGTCCTATATCGACCTTATCAACCTATGATTTAGAATTAATTTTTCACGGAATTTAAAACTAGAAGGAATTTTTCAATATAAATCAAAGAAATTTTCTGTGAAAAAAGGAACGCTTTCACTTCGCTCGGTATCGAGCCCAGGTCCTTTCGATTGCCGGTCGAATGCTCTTTCATCTGAGCTACGGAGGATCCACAATTTTTCTCACAAAATCTTTTTAACGCCAATTCGGCAACGGATGTACCGTGAACTGTTTAATCAATTTTTCCAAATCATTTCAGTCGATTATGTCGATCATTACAAGAGTGTACCGCTCTACGTGATAACGGAACTGTACTATATCAACCTTATTAACCTATGATTTAGAATTAATTTTTCACGGAATTTAAAACTAGAAGGAATTTTTCAATATAAATCAAAGAAATTGTCTGTTAAAAAAGGAACGCTTTCACTTCGCTGGGTATCGAGCCCAGGTCCTTTCGATTGCCGGTCGAATGTTCTTTCATCTGAGCTACGGAGTTTACACAACTTTTCTCACAAAATCTTTTCAACGCCAATTCGGCAACGGATGTACCGTGAACTATGTAATCAATTTTTCCAAATCATTTCAGTCGATTATGTCGATCATTAGAAGAGTGTGCCACTCTACGTGATAACGGAACTGTACTATATCGACCTTATCAACCTATGATTTAGAATTAATTTTTCACGGAATTTAAAACTAGAAGGAATTTTTCAATATAAATCAAAGAAATTTTCTATGGAAGAAGGAACGCTTTCACTTCGCTGGGTATCGAGCCCAGGTCCTTTCGATTGCCGGTCGAATGCTCTTTCATCTGAGCTACGGAGGTTCCACAAATTTTCTCACAAAATCATTTTAACGCCAATTCGGCAACGGATGTACCGTGAACTATTTAATAAATTTCTCCAGATCATAACAGTCGATTATGTCGATCATTAGAAGAGTGTGCCACTCTACGTGATAACGGAACTGTACTATATCGACCTTATCAACCTTTGATTTAGAATTAATTTTTCACGGAATTTAAAACTAGAAGGAATTTTTCAATATAAATCAAAGAGATTTTCTGTGAAAGAAGGAACGCTTTCACTTCGCTGGGTATCGAGCCCAGGTCCTTTCGATTGCCGGTCGAATGTTCTTTCATCTGAGCTACGGAGTTTACACAACTTTTCTCACAAAATCTTTTTAACGCCAATTCGGCAACGGATGTACCGTGAACTGTTTAATCAATTTTTCCAAATCATTTCAGTCGATTATGTCGATCATTACAAGAGTGTTCCACTCTACGTGATAACGGAACTGTACTATATCAACCTTATTAACCTATGATTTAGAATTAATTTTTCACGGAATTTAAAACTAGAAGGAATTTTTCAATATAAATCAAAGAAATTTTCTGTGAAAAAAGGAACGCTTTCACTTCGCTGGGTATCGAGCCCAGGTCCTTTCGATTGCCGGTCGAATGTTCTTTCATCTGAGCTACGGAGTTTACACAACTTTTCTCACAAAATCTTTTTAACGCCAATTCTCCAACGGATGTACCGTGAACTGTTTAATCAATTTTTCCAAATCATTTCAGTCGATTATGTCGATCATTACAAGAGTGTTCCACTCTACGTGATAACGGAACTGTACTATATCGACCTTATCAACCTATGATTTAGAATTAATTTTTAACGGAATTTAAAACTAGAAAGAATTTTTCAATATAAATCAAAGAAATTTTCTATGGAAGAAGGAACGCTTTCACTTCGCTCGGTATCGAGCCCAGGTCCTTTCGATTGCCGGTCGAATGCTCTTTCATCTGAGCTACGGAGGATCCACAATTTTTCTCACAAAATCATTTTAACGCCAATTCGGCAACGGATGTACCGTGAACTGTTTAATCAATTTCTCCAGATCATTACAGTCGATTATGTCGATCATTAGAAGAGTGTGCCACTCTACGTGATAACGGAACTGTACTATATCGACCTTATCAACCTTTGATTTAGAATTAATTTTTCACGGAATTTAAAACTAGAAGGAATTTTTCAATATAAATCAAAGAGATTTTCTGTGAAAGAAGGAACGCTTTCACTCCGCTGCGTATCGAGCCCAGGTCATTTCGATCGCCGGTCGAATGCTTTTTCATCTGAGATACAGAGGTTCCACAACTTTCCTCAAGGAATCTTTTTAACGCCAATTCAGCAACGGATGTACCGTGAACTATTTAATCAATTTTTCCAAATCATATCAGTCGATTATGTCGATCATTACAAGAGTGTACCACTCTACGTGATAACGGAACTGTCCTATATCGACCTTATTAACCTATGATTTAGAATTAATTTTTCACGGAATTTAAAACTAGAAGGAATTTTTCAATATAAATCAAAGAAATTTTCTGTGAAAAAAGGAACGCTTTCACTTCGCTGGGTATCGAGCCCAGGTCCTTTCGATTGCCGGTCGAATGTTCTTTCATCTGAGCTACGGAGTTTACACAACTTTTCTCACAAAATCTTTTTAACGCCAATTCTCCAACGGATGTACCGTGAACTGTTTAATCAATTTTTCCAAATCATTTCAGTCGATTATGTCGATCATTACAAGAGTGTTCCACTCTACGTGATAACGGAACTGTACTATATCGACCTTATCAACCTATGATTTAGAATTAATTTTTAACGGAATTTAAAACTAGAAAGAATTTTTCAATATAAATCAAAGAAATTTTCTATGGAAGAAGGAACGCTTTCACTTCGCTGGGTATCGAGCCCAGGTCCTTTCGATTGCCGGTCGAATGTTCTTTCATCTGAGCTACGGAGGATCCACAATTTTTCTCACAAAATCTTTTTAACGCCAATTCGGCAACGGATGTACCGTGAACTGTTTAATCAATTTTTCCAAATCATTTCAGTTGATTATGTCGATCATTAGAAGAGTGTACCACTCTACGTGATAACGGAACTGTACTATATCGACCTTATCAACCTATGATTTAGAATTAATTTTTAACGATATTTAAAACTAGAAGGAATTTTTCAATATAAATCAAAGAAATTTTCTGTGAAAAAAGGAACGCTTTCACTTCGCTGGGTATCGAGCCCAGGTCCTTTCGATTGCCGGTCGAATGTTCTTTCATCTGAGCTACGGAGTTTACACAACTTTTCTCACAAAATCTTTTTAACGCCAATTCGGCAACGAATGTACCGTGAACTATTTAATCAACTTTTCCAAATCATTTCAGTCGATTATGTCGATCATTAGAAGAGTGTGCCACTCTACGTGATAACGGAACTGTACTATATCGACCTTATCAACCTATGATTTAGAATTAATTTTTCACGGAATTTAAAACTAGAAGGAATTTTTCAATATAAATCAAAGAAATTTTCTATGGAAGAAGGAACGCTTTCACTTCGCTCGGTATCGAGCCCAGGTCCTTTCGATTGCCGGTCGAATGCTCTTTCATCTGAGCTACGGAGGATCCACAATTTTTCTCACAAAATCATTTTAACGCCAATTCGGCAACGGATGTACCGTGAACTATTTAATAAATTTCTCCAGATCATAACAGTCGATTATGTCGATCATTAGAAGAGTGTGCCACTCTACGTGATAACGGAACTGTACTATATCGACCTTATCAACCTTTGATTTAGAATTAATTTTTCACGGAATTTAAAACTAGAAGGAATTTTTCAATATAAATCAAAGAGATTTTCTGTGAAAGAAGGAACGCTTTCACTCCGCTGCGTATCGAGCCCAGGTCATTTCGATCGCCGGTCGAATGCTCTTTCATCTGAGATACAGAGGTTCCACAACTTTCCTCAAGGAATCTTTTTAACGCCAATTCAGCAACGGATGTACCGTGAACTATTTAATCAATTTTTCCAAATCATTTCAGTCGATTATGTCGATCCTTAGAAGAGTGTACCACTCTACGTGATAACGGAACTGTCCTATATCGACCTTATCAACCTATGATTTAGAATTAATTTTTCACGGAATTTAAAACTAGAAGGAATTTTTCAATATAAATCAAAGAAATTTTCTGTGAAAAAAGGAACGCTTTCACTTCGCTCGGTATCGAGCCCAGGTCCTTTCGATTGCCGGTCGAATGCTCTTTCATCTGAGCTACGGAGGATCCACAATTTTTCTCACAAAATCTTTTTAACGCCAATTCGGCAACGGATGTACCGTGAACTGTTTAATCAATTTTTCCAAATCATTTCAGTCGATTATGTCGATCATTACAAGAGTGTTCCACTCTACGTGATAACGGAACTGTACTATATCGACCTTATCAACCTATGATTTAGAATTAATTTTTCACGGAATTTAAAACTAGAAGGAATTTTTCAATATAAATCAAAGAAATTTTCTTTGTAATAAGGAACGCTTTCACTTCGCTGGGTATCGAGCCCAGGTCCTTTCGATTGCCGGTCGAATGCTCTTTCATCTGAGCTACGGAGGATCCACAATTTTTCTCACAAAATCATTTTAACGCCAATTCGGCAACGGATGTACCGTGAACTATTTAATCAATTTTTCCAAATCATTTCAGTCGATTATGTAGATCATTACAAGAGTGTACCACTCGACCTGATAACGGAACTGTACTGTATCGACCTTATCAACCTATGATTTAGAATTAATTTTTTACGGAATTTAAAACTAGAAGGAATTTTTCAATATAAATCAAAGAAATTTTCTGTGAAAAAAGGAACGCTTTCACTTCGCTGGGTATCGAGCCCAGGTCCTTTCGATTGCCGGTCGAATGTTCTTTCATCTGAGCTACGGAGTTTACACAACTTTTCTCACAAAATCTTTTTAACGCCAATTCTCCAACGGATGTACCGTGAACTGTTTAATCAATTTTTCCAAATCATTTCAGTCGATTATGTCGATCATTACAAGAGTGTTCCACTCTACGTGATAACGGAACTGTACTATATCGACCTTATCAACCTATGATTTAGAATTAATTTTTAACGGAATTTAAAACTAGAAAGAATTTTTCAATATAAATCAAAGAAATTTTCTATGGAAGAAGGAACGCTTTCACTTCGCTCGGTATCGAGCCCAGGTCCTTTCGATTGCCGGTCGAATGCTCTTTCATCTGAGCTACGGAGGATCCACAATTTTTCTCACAAAATCATTTTAACGCCAATTCGGCAACGGATGTACCGTGAACTATTTAATAAATTTCTCCAGATCATAACAGTCGATTATGTCGATCATTAGAAGAGTGTGCCACTCTACGTGATAACGGAACTGTACTATATCGACCTTATCAACCTTTGATTTAGAATTAATTTTTCACGGAATTTAAAACTAGAAGGAATTTTTCAATATAAATCAAAGAGATTTTCTGTGAAAGAAGGAACGCTTTCACTCCGCTGCGTATCGAGCCCAGGTCATTTCGATCGCCGGTCGAATGCTCTTTCATCTGAGATACAGAGGTTCCACAACTTTCCTCAAGGAATCTTTTTATCGCCAATTCAGCAACGGATGTACCGTGAACTATTTAATCAATTTTTCCAAATCATTTCAGTCGATTATGTCGATCCTTAGAAGAGTGTACCACTCTACGTGATAACGGAACTGTCCTATATCGACCTTATCAACCTATGATTTAGAATTAATTTTTCACGGAATTTAAAACTAGAAGGAATTTTTCAATATAAATCAAAGAAATTTTCTGTGAAAAAAGGAACGCTTTCACTTCGCTGGGTATCGAGCCCAGGTCCTTTCGATTGCCGGTCGAATGTTCTTTCATCTGAGCTACGGAGTTTACACAACTTTTCTCACAAAATCTTTTTAACGCCAATTCTCCAACGGATGTACCGTGAACTGTTTAATCAATTTTTCCAAATCATTTCAGTCGATTATGTCGATCATTACAAGAGTGTTCCACTCTACGTGATAACGGAACTGTACTATATCGACCTTATCAACCTATGATTTAGAATTAATTTTTAACGGAATTTAAAACTAGAAAGAATTTTTCAATATAAATCAAAGAAATTTTCTATGGAAGAAGGAACGCTTTCACTTCGCTCGGTATCGAGCCCAGGTCCTTTCGATTGCCGGTCGAATGCTCTTTCATCTGAGCTACGGAGGATCCACAATTTTTCTCACAAAATCATTTTAACGCCAATTCGGCAACGGATGTACCGTGAACTATTTAATAAATTTCTCCAGATCATAACAGTCGATTATGTCGATCATTAGAAGAGTGTGCCACTCTACGTGATAACGGAACTGTACTATATCGACCTTATCAACCTTTGATTTAGAATTAATTTTTCACGGAATTTAAAACTAGAAGGAATTTTTAGATATAAATCAAAGAAATTTTCTGTGAAAAAAGGAACGCTTTCACTTCGCTGGGTATCGAGCCCAGGTCCTTTCGATTGCCGGTCGAATGTTCTTTCATCTGAGCTACGGAGTTTACACAACTTTTCTCACAAAATCTTTTTAACGCCAATTCTCCAACGGATGTACCGTGAACTGTTTAATCAATTTTTCCAAATCATTTCAGTCGATTATGTCGATCATTACAAGAGTGTTCCACTCTACGTGATAACGGAACTGTACTATATCGACCTTATCAACCTATGATTTAGAATTAATTTTTCACGGAATTTAAAACTAGAAGGAATTTTTCAATATAAATCAAAGAAATTTTCTATGGAAGAAGGAACGCTTTCACTTCGCTGGGTATCGAGCCCAGGTCCTTTCGATTGCCGGTCGAATGTTCTTTCATCTGAGCTACGGAGTTTACACAACTTTTCTCACAAAATCTTTTTAACGCCAATTCTCCAACGGATGTACCGTGAACTGTTTAATCAATTTTTCCAAATCATTTCAGTCGATTATGTCGATCATTACAAGAGTGTTCCACTCTACGTGATAACGGAACTGTACTATATCGACCTTATCAACCTATGATTTAGAATTAATTTTTAACGGAATTTAAAACTAGAAAGAATTTTTCAATATAAATCAAAGAAATTTTCTATGGAAGAAGGAACGCTTTCACTTCGCTCGGTATCGAGCCCAGGTCCTTTCGATTGCCGGTCGAATGCTCTTTCATCTGAGCTACGGAGGATCCACAATTTTTCTCACAAAATCATTTTAACGCCAATTCGGCAACGGATGTACCGTGAACTATTTAATAAATTTCTCCAGATCATAACAGTCGATTATGTCGATCATTAGAAGAGTGTGCCACTCTACGTGATAACGGAACTGTACTATATCGACCTTATCAACCTTTGATTTAGAATTAATTTTTCACGGAATTTAAAACTAGAAGGAATTTTTCAATATAAATCAAAGAGATTTTCTGTGAAAGAAGGAACGCTTTCACTCCGCTGCGTATCGAGCCCAGGTCATTTCGATCGCCGGTAGAATGCTCTTTCATCTGAGATACAGAGGTTCCACAACTTTCCTCAAGGAATCTTTTTAACGCCAATTCAGCAACGGATGTACCGTGAACTATTTAATCAATTTTTCCAAATCATTTCAGTCGATTATGTAGATCATTACAAGAGTGTACCACTCGACCTGATAACGGAACTGTACTGTATCGACCTTATCAACCTATGATTTAGAATTAATTTTTTACGGAATTTAAAACTAGAAGGAATTTTTCAATATAAATCAAAGAAATTTTCTGTGAAAAAAGGAACGCATTCACTTCGCTGGCTATCGAGCCCAGGTCCTTTCGATTGCCGGTCGAATGCTTTTTCATCTGAGATACGGAGTTCCACAAATTTTCTCACACAATCTTTTTAACGCCAATTCGGCAACGGATGTACCGTGAACTGTTTAATCAATTTTTCCAAATCATTTCAGTCGATTATGTCGATCATTACAAGAGTGTTCCACTCTACGTGATAACGGAACTGTACTATATCGACCTTATCAACCTATGATTTAGAATTAATTTTTAACGGAATTTAAAACTAGAAAGAATTTTTCAATATAAATCAAAGAAATTTTCTATGGAAGAAGGAACGCTTTCACTTCGCTCGGTATCGAGCCCAGGTCCTTTCGATTGCCGGTCGAATGCTCTTTCATCTGAGCTACGGAGGATCCACAATTTTTCTCACAAAATCATTTTAACGCCAATTCGGCAACGGATGTACCGTGAACTATTTAATAAATTTCTCCAGATCATAACAGTCGATTATGTCGATCATTAGAAGAGTGTGCCACTCTACGTGATAACGGAACTGTACTATATCGACCTTATCAACCTTTGATTTAGAATTAATTTTTCACGGAATTTAAAACTAGAAGGAATTTTTCAATATAAATCAAAGAGATTTTCTGTGAAAGAAGGAACGCTTTCACTCCGCTGCGTATCGAGCCCAGGTCATTTCGATCGCCGGTCGAATGCTCTTTCATCTGAGATACAGAGGTTCCACAACTTTCCTCAAGGAATCTTTTTAACGCCAATTCAGCAACGGATGTACCGTGAACTATTTAATCAATTTTTCCAAATCATTTCAGTCGATTTTGTCGATCCTTAGAAGAGTGTACCACTCTACGTGATAACGGAACTGTCCTATATCGACCTTATCAACCTATGATTTAGAATTAATTTTTCACGGAATTTAAAACTAGAAGGAATTTTTCAATATAAATCAAAGAAATTTTCTGTGAAAAAAGGAACGCTTTCACTTCGCTGGCTATCGAGCCCAGGTCCTTTCGATTGCCGGTCGAATGCTTTTTCATCTGAGATACGGAGTTCCACAAATTTTCTCACACAATCTTTTTAACGCCAATGCGGCAACGGATGTACCGTGAACTGTTTAATCAATTTTTCCAAATCATTTCAGTCGATTATGTCGATCATTACAAGAGTGTTCCACTCTACGTGATAACGGAACTGTACTATATCGACCTTATCAACCTATGATTTAGAATTAATTTTTAACGGAATTTAAAACTAGAAAGAATTTTTCAATATAAATCAAAGAAATTTTCTGTGAAAGAAGGAACGCTTTCACTTCGCTCGGTATCGAGCCCAGGTCCTTTCGATTGCCGGTCGAATGCTCTTTCATCTGAGCTACGGAGGATCCACAATTTTTCTCACAAAATCATTTTAACGCCAATTCGGCAACGGATGTACCGTGAACTATTTAATAAATTTCTCCAGATCATAACAGTCGATTATGTCGATCATTAGAAGAGTGTGCCACTCTACGTGATAACGGAACTGTACTATATCGACCTTATCAACCTTTGATTTAGAATTAATTTTTCACGGAATTTAAAACTAGAAGGAATTTTTCAATATAAATCAAAGAGATTTTCTGTGAAAGAAGGAACGCTTTCACTCCGCTGCGTATCGAGCCCAGGTCATTTCGATCGCCGGTCGAATGCTCTTTCATCTGAGATACAGAGGTTCCACAACTTTCCTCAAGGAATCTTTTTAACGCCAATTCAGCAACGGATGTACCGTGAACTATTTAATCAATTTTTCCAAATCATTTCAGTCGATTATGTCGATCCTTAGAAGAGTGAACCACTCTACGTGATAACGGAACTGTCCTATATCGACCTTATCAACCTATGATTTAGAATTAATTTTTCACGGAATTTAAAACTAGAAGGAATTTTTCAATATAAATCAAAGAAATTTTCTGTGAAAAAAGGAACGCTTTCACTTCGCTCGGTATCGAGCCCAGGTCCTTTCGATTGCCGGTCGAATGCTCTTTCATCTGAGCTACGGAGGATCCACAATTTTTCTCACAAAATCTTTTTAACGCCAATTCGGCAACGGATGTACCGTGAACTGTTTAATCAATTTTTCCAAATCATTTCAGTCGATTATGTCGATCATTACAAGAGTGTTCCACTCTACGTGATAACGGAACTGTACTATATCGACCTTATCAACCCATGATTTAGAATTAATTTTTAACCGAATTTAAAACTAGAAGGAATTTTTAGATATAAATCAAAGAATTTTTCTGTGAAAAAAGGAACGCATCCACTTCGCTGGGTTTCGAGCCCAGGTCCTTTCGATTGCCGGTCGAATGCTCTTTCATCTGAGCTACGGAGGATCCACAATTTTTCTCACAAAATCATTTTAACGCCAATTCGGCAACGGATGTACCGTGAACTATTTAATCAATTTTTCCAAATCATTTCAGTCGATTATGTAGATCATTACAAGAGTGTACCACTCGACCTGATAACGGAACTGTACTGTATCGACCTTATCAACCTATGATTTAGAATTAATTTTTTACGGAATTTAAAACTAGAAAGAATTTTTCAATATAAATCAAAGAAATTTTCTGTGAAAAAAGGAACGCTTTCACTTCGCTGGGTATCGAGCCCAGGTCCTTTCGATTGCCGGTCGAATGTTCTTTCATCTGAGCTACGGAGTTTACACAACTTTTCTCACAAAATCTTTTTAACGCCAATTCGGCAACGGATGTACCGTGAACTGTTTAATCAATTTTTCCAAATCATTTCAGTCGATTATGTCGATCATTACAAGAGTGTTCCACTCTACGTGATAACGGAACTGTACTATATCGACCTTATCAACCTATGATTTAGAATTAATTTTTAACGGAATTTAAAACTAGAAAGAATTTTTCAATATAAATCAAAGAAATTTTCTATGGAAGAAGGAACGCTTTCACTTCGCTCGGTATCGAGCCCAGGTCCTTTCGATTGCCGGTCGAATGCTCTTTCATCTGAGCTACGGAGGATCCACAATTTTTCTCACAAAATCATTTTAACGCCAATTCGGCAACGGATGTACCGTGAACTATTTAATAAATTTCTCCAGATCATAACAGTCGATTATGTCGATCATTAGAAGAGTGTGCCACTCTACGTGATAACGGAACTGTACTATATCGACCTTATCAACCTTTGATTTAGAATTAATTTTTCACGGAATTTAAAACTAGAAGGAATTTTTCAATATAAATCAAAGAGATTTTCTGTGAAAGAAGGAACGCTTTCACTCCGCTGCGTATCGAGCCCAGGTCATTTCGATCGCCGGTCGAATGCTCTTTCATCTGAGATACAGAGGTTCCACAACTTTCCTCAAGGAATCTTTTTAACGCCAATTCAGCAACGGATGTACCGTGAACTATTTAATCAATTTTTCCAAATCATTTCAGTCGATTATGTCGATCCTTAGAAGAGTGTACCACTCTACGTGATAACGGAACTGTCCTATATCGACCTTATCAACCTATGATTTAGAATTAATTTTTCACGGAATTTAAAACTAGAAGGAATTTTTCAATATAAATCAAAGAAATTTTCTGTGAAAAAAGGAACGCTTTCACTTCGCTGGGTATCGAGCCCAGGTCCTTTCGATTGCCGGTCGAATGCTCTTTCATCTGAGCTACGGAGGATCCACAATTTTTCTCACAAAATCTTTTTAACGCCAATTCGGCAACGGATGTACCGTGAACTGTTTAATCAATTTTTCCAAATCATTTCAGTCGATTATGTCGATCATTACAAGAGTGTTCCACTCTACGTGATAACGGAACTGTACTATATCGACCTTATCAACCTATGATTTAGAATTAATTTTTCACGGAATTTAAAACTAGAAGGAATTTTTCAATATAAATCAAAGAAATTTTCTGTGAAAAAAGGAACGCTTTCACTTCGCTGGGTATCGAGCCCAGGTCCTTTCGATTGCCGGTCGAATGTTCTTTCATCTGAGCTACGGAGTTTACACAACTTTTCTCACAAAATCTTTTCAACGCCAATTCGGCAACGGATGTACCGTGAACCATGTAATCAATTTTTCCAAATCATTTCAGTCGATTATGTCGATCATTAGAAGAGTGTGCCACTCTACGTGATAACGGAACTGTACTATATCGACCTTATCAACCTATGATTTAGAATTAATTTTTCACGGAATTTAAAACTAGAAGGAATTTTTCAATATAAATCAAAGAAATTTTCTATGGAAGAAGGAACGCTTTCACTTCGCTCGGTATCGAGCCCAGGTCCTTTCGATTGCCGGTCGAATGCTCTTTCATCTGAGCTACGGAGGATCCACAATTTTTCTCACAAAATCATTTTAACGCCAATTCGGCAACGGATGTACCGTGAACTATTTAATAAATTTCTCCAGATCATAACAGTCGATTATGTCGATCATTAGAAGAGTGTGCCACTCTACGTGATAACGGAACTGTACTATATCGACCTTATCAACCTTTGATTTAGAATTAATTTTTCACGGAATTTAAAACTAGAAGGAATTTTTCAATATAAATCAAAGAGATTTTCTGTGAAAGAAGGAACGCTTTCACTCCGCTGCGTATCGAGCCCAGGTCATTTCGATCGCCAGTCGAATGCTTTTTCATCTGAGATACAGAGGTTCCACAACTTTCCTCAAGGAATATTTTAACGCCAATTCTCCAACGGATGTACCGTGAACTGTTTCATCAATTTTTCCAAATCATTTCAGTCGATTATGTCGATCATTAGAAGAGTGTACCACTCTACGTGATAACGGAACTGTACTATATCGACCTTATCAACCTATGATTTAGAATTAATTTTTAACGGAATTTAAAACTAGAAGGAATTTTTAGATATAAATCAAAGAAATTTTCTGTGAAAAAAGGAACGCTTTCACTTCGCTGGGTATCGAGCCCAGGTCCTTTCGATTGCCGGTCGAATGCTTTTTCATCTGAGATACGGAGTTCCACAAATTTTCTCACACAATCTTTTTAACGCCAATGCGGCAACGGATGTACCGTGAACTATTTAATCAATTTTTCCAAATCATTTCAGTCGATTATGTCGATCATTACAAGAGTGTTCCACTCTACTTGATAACGGAACTGTACTATATCGACCTTATCAACCTATGATTTAGAATTAATTTTTAACCGAATTTAATACTAGAAGGAATTTTTAGATATAAATCAAAGAAATTTTCTGTGAAAGAAGAAACGCTTTCACACCGCTGGGTATCGAGCCCAGGTCCTTTCGATTGCCGGTCGAATGCTCGTTCATCTGAGATACGGTGGTTCCAAAACTTTTCTCACAAAATCTTCATAACACCAATTCGGCAACGGATGTACCGTGAACTGTTTAATCAATTTTTCCAAATCATTTCAGTCGATTATGTCGATCATTAGAAGAGTGTTCCACTCTACGTGATAACGGAACTGTACTATATCGACCTTATCAACCTATGATTTAGAATTAATTTTTAACGGAATTTAAAACTAGAAAGAATTTTTCAATATAAATCAAAGAAATTTTCTATGGAAGAAGGAACGCTTTCACTTCGCTCGGTATCGAGCCCAGGTCCTTTCGATTGCCGGTCGAATGCTCTTTCATCTGAGCTACGGAGGATCCACAATTTTTCTCACAAAATCATTTTAACGCCAATTCGGCAACGGATGTACCGTGAACTATTTAATAAATTTCTCCAGATCATAACAGTCGATTATGTCGATCATTAGAAGAGTGTGCCACTCTACGTGATAACGGAACTGTACTATATCGACCTTATCAACCTTTGATTTAGAATTAATTTTTCACGGAATTTAAAACTAGAAGGAATTTTTAGATATAAATCAAAGAATTTTTCTGTGAAAAAAGGAACGCATCCACTTCGCTGGGTTTCGAGCCCAGGTCCTTTCGATTGCCGGTGCAATGCTCTTTCATCTGAGCTACGGAGGTTCCACAAATTTTCTAAAAAATCTTTTTAACGCCAATTCGGCAACGGATGTACCGTGAACTATTTAATCAATTTTTCCAAATCATTTCAGTCGATTATGTAGATCATTACAAGAGTGTACCACTCGACCTGATAACGGAACTGTACTATATCGACCTTATCAACCTATGATTTAGAATTAATTTTTAACCGAATTTAAAACTAGAAGGAATTTTTCAATATAAATCAAAGAAATTTTCTGTGAAAAAAGGAACGCATTCACTTCGCTGGCTATCGAGCCCAGGTCCTTTCGATTGCCGGTCGAATGCTTTTTCATCTGAGATACGGAGTTCCACAAATTTTCTCACACAATCTTTTTAACGCCAATGCGGCAACGGATGTACCGTGAACTGTTTAATCAATTTTTCCAAATCATTTCAGTCGATTACGTCGATCATTACAAGAGTGTTCCACTCTACGTGATAACGGAACTGTACTATATCGACCTTATCAACCTATGATTTAGAATTAATTTTTAACGGAATTTAAAACTAGAAAGAATTTTTCAATATAAATCAAAGAAATTTTCTATGGAAGAAGGAACGCTTTCACTTCGCTCGGTATCGAGCCCAGGTCCTTTCGATGGCCGGTCGAATGCTCTTTCATCTGAGATACGGAGAATCCACAATTTTTCTCACAAAATCATTTTAACGCCAATTCGGCAACGGATGTACCGTGAACTATTTAATCAATTTTTCCAAATCATTTCAGTCGATTATGTCGATCATTAGAAGAGTGTGCCACTCTACGTGATAACGGAACTGTACTATATCGACCTTATCAACCTATGATTTAGAATTAATTTTTCACGGAATTTAAAACTAGAAGGAATTTTTCAATATAAATCAAAGAGATTTTCTGTGAAAGAAGGAACGCTTTCACTCCGCTGCGTATCGAGCCCAGGTCATTTCGATCGCCGGTAGAATGCTCTTTCATCTGAGATACAGAGGTTCCACAACTTTCCTCAAGGAATCTTTTTAACGCCAATTCGGCAACAGATGTACCGTGAACTATTTAATCAATTTTTCCAAATCATGTCAGTCGATTATGTCGATCATTAGAAGAGTCTACCACTCTACGTGATAACGGAACAGTACTATATCGACCCTATGAACCCATGATTTTGATTTAATTTTTAACCGAATTTAAAACTAGAAGGAATTTTTAGATATAAATCAAAGAATTTTTCTGTGAAAAAAGGAACGCATCCACTTCGCTGGGTTTCGAGCCCAGGTCCTTTCGATTGCCGGTCGAATGCTTTTTCATCTGAGATACGGAGTTCCACAAATTTTCTCACACAATCTTTTTAACGCCAATGCGGCAACGGATGTACCATGAACTGTTTAATCAATTTTTCCAAATCATTTCAGTCGATTATGTCGATCATTACAAGAGTGTTCCACTCTACGTGATAACGGAACTGTACTATATCGACCTTATCAACCTATGATTTAGAATTAATTTTTAACGGAATTTAAAACTAGAAAGAATTTTTCAATATAAATCAAAGAAATTTTCTATGGAAGAAGGAACGCTTTCACTTCGCTCGGTATCGAGCCCAGGTCCTTTCGATGGCCGGTCGAATGCTCTTTCATCTGAGATACGGAGAATCCACAACTTTTCTCACAAAATCATTTTAACGCCAATTCGGCAACGGATGTACCGTGAACTATTTAATCAATTTTTCCAAATCATTTCAGTCGATTATGTCGATCATTAGAAGAGTGTACCACTCTACGTGATAACGGAACTGTACTATATCGACCTTATCAACCTATGATTTAGAATTAATTTTTAACGGAATTTAAAACTAGAAGGAATTTTTCAATATAAATCAAAGAGATTTTCTGTGAAAGAAGGAACGCTTTCACTCCGCTGCGTATCGAGCCCAGGTCATTTCGATCGCCGGTAGAATGCTCTTTCATCTGAGATACAGAGGTTCCACAACTTTCCTCAAGGAATCTTTTTAACGCCAATTCGGCAACGGATGTACCGTGAACTATTTAATCAATTTTTCCAAATCAATTCAGCCGAATTTGTCGATCATTAGAAGAGTCTACCACTCTACGTGATAACGGAACAGTACTATATCGACCCTATGAACCCATGATTTTGATTTAATTTTTAACCGAATTTAAAACTAGAAGGAATTTTTCAATATAAATCAAAGAAATTTTCTGTGAAAAAAGGAACGCTTTCACTTCGCTCGGTATCGAGCCCAGGTCCTTTCGATTGCCGGTCGAATGCTCTTTCATCTGAGCTACGGAGGTACCACAACTTTTATCACAAAATCTTTTTAACGCCAATTCGGCAACGGATGTACCGTGAACTATTTAATCAATTTTTCCAAATCATGTCAGTCGATTATGTCGATCATTAGAAGAGTGTACCACTCTACGTGATAACGGAACTGTACTATATCGACCTTATCAACCTATGATTTAGAATTAATTTTTAACCGAATTTAATACTAGAAGGAATTTTTAGATATAAATCAAAGAAATTTTCTGTGAAAGTAGGAACGCTTTCACTCCGCTGGGTATCGAGCCCAGGTCCTTTCGATTGCCGGTCGAATGCTCTTTCATCTGAGATACGGAGATTCCACAACTTTTCTCACAAAATCTTCTTAACTCCAATTCGGCAACGGATGTACCGTGAACTATTTAATCAATTTTTCCAAATCATTTCAGTCGATTATGTCGATCATTAGAAGAGTGTACCACTCTACGTGATAACGGAACTGTACTATATCGACCTTATCAACCTTTGATTTAGAATTAATTTTTCACGGAATTTAAAACTAGAAGGAATTTTTAGATATAAATCAAAGAATTTTTCTGTGAAAAAAGGAACGCATCCACTTCGCTGGGTTTCGAGCCCAGGTCCTTTCGATTGCCGGTCGAATGCTTTTTCATCTGAGCTACGGAGGTTACACAACTTTTCTCACAAAATCTTTTTAACGCCAATTCGGCAACGGATGTACCGTGAACTATTTAATCAATTTTTCCAAATCATTTCAGTCGATTATGTAGATCATTACAAGAGTGTACCACTCTACGTGATAACGGAACTGTACTATATCGACCTTATCAACCTATGATTTAGAATTAATTTTTAACGATATTTAAAACTAGATAGAATTTTTCAATATAAATCAAAGAAATTTTCTGTGAAAAAAGGAACGCTTTCACTTTGCTGGCTATCGAGCCCAGGTCCTTTCGATTGCCGGTCGAATGCTCTTTCATCTGAGCTACGGAGGATCCACAACTTTTCTCACAAAATCTTTTTAACGCCAATTCGGCAACGGATGTACCGTGAACTATTTAATCAATTTTTCCAAATCATTTCAGTTGATTATGTCGATCATTAGAAGAGTGTACCACTCTACTTGATAACGGAACTGTACTATATCGACCTTATCAACCTATGATTTAGAATTAATTTTTAACCGAATTTAATACTAGAAGGGATTTTTCAATATAAATCAAAGATATTTTCTGTGAAAGAATGAACGATTTCACTCGGCTGGGTATCAAGCCCAGGTCCTTTCGATTGCCGGTCGAATGCTCTTTCATCTGAGATACGGAGATTCCACAACTTTCCTCAAGGAATATTTTAACGCCAATTCGGCAACAGATGTACCGTGAACTATTTAATCAATTTTTCCAAATCATGTCAGTCGATTATGTCGATCATTAGAAGAGTGTACCACTCTACGTGATAACGGAACTGTACTATATCGACCCTATCAGCCTAGGGTTTAGAATTAATTTTTAACGGAATTTAAATCTAGAAGGAATTTTTAGATATAAATCAAAGAAATTTTCTGTGAAAGTAGGAACGCTTTCACTTCGCTGGGTATCGAGCCCAGGTCCTTTCGATTGCCGGTCGAATGTTCTTTCATCTGAGCTACGGAGTTTACACAACTTTTCTCACAAAATCTTTTTAACGCCAATTCTCCAACGGATGTACCGTGAACTGTTTAATCAATTTTTCCAAATCATTTCAGTCGATTATGTCGATCATTACAAGAGTGTTCCACTCTACGTGATAACGGAACTGTACTATATCGACCTTATCAACCTATGATTTAGAATTAATTTTTAACGGAATTTAAAACTAGAAAGAATTTTTCAATATAAATCAAAGAAATTTTCTATGGAAGAAGGAACGCTTTCACTTCGCTGGGTATCGAGCCCAGGTCCTTTCGATTGCCGGTCGAATGTTCTTTCATCTGAGCTACGGAGGATCCACAATTTTTCTCACAAAATCTTTTTAACGCCAATTCGGCAACGGATGTACCGTGAACTGTTTAATCAATTTTTCCAAATCATTTCAGTCGATTATGTCGATCATTACAAGAGTGTACCACTCTACGTGATAACGGAACTGTACTATATCGACCTTATCAACCTATGATTTAGAATTAATTTTTTACGGAATTTAAAACTAGAAAGAATTTTTCAATATAAATCAAAGAAATTTTCTGTGAAAAAAGGAACGCATTCACTTCGCTGGCTATCGAGCCCAGGTCCTTTCGATTGCCGGTCGAATGCTCTTTCATCTGAGCTTCTGACGTTCCACAACTTTTCTCACAAAATCTTTTTAACGCCAATTCGGCAACGGATGTACCGTGAACTATTTAATCAATTTTTCCAAATCATTTCAGTCGATTATGTCGATCATTAGAAGAGTGTACCACTCTACGTGAAAACGGAACTGTACTATATCGACCCTATGAACCTATGAGTTAGAATTAATTTTTAACCTAATTTAAAACTAGAATGTCTTTTTCAATATAAATCAAGGAAATTTTCTGTGAAAAAAGGAACGCTTCCACTTCGCTGGGTATCGAGCCCAGGTCCTTTCGATTGCCGGTACAATGCTCTTTCATCTGAGCTACGGAGGTATTCGAGTATTCGATTATTCGAGTTTCAATATATTATTTGATTTCATGGATAATAAAAATCATAAGATTAACCGACAAAATAAATTACCGAAATAATTTTGGTTAATTGAGTAATTCAGGACAAGACGTTTGAAAAATAAAAAATTCGATAATTATCAAAAGAAGGTTTTTGCTCTCCTCCATCTATGCTAAGTCATAGATTGAAGAGAAAGTTCCCTTTTGATTTTTCACATACCCGTAGTTATTTTGCTTTTGTTATGGGAGTCTGAGGCATAAAAGAAGAAAACTTTAAAAAAAACAAATACAAAATAAGCAAACAATGCGTTTGAAATAAATTTTTGTTGTTGTTTTGTCTTGCTATTAAATTAATTCAGAAAAAATATATATATAAATATATTCTGAAAATATTTAATAAAAAAAAATTTATGACTACCAAAAGAATAGATTTGATTTTTGCTCACTCTGAAATCAAATTGAAATTTGTTTAATGAATTATTCCAAACCAGAATAATTCATAAACATTAAATGAAGTTTTTCCTGCGCCAACGTGTCAAGTAACTGATCTCTGCTTAATCGAACTTATAAAATTGTCTCATTTTCTTATACTCGTTACATCCGAAAAATGGCTAGTACTAATGAAGCGCAGAAGAAGACGTTAAAACAATCTCAATCCATGATGGCGAATAGCTTGAACATGGGTGAGTTGTTAAGAAATACGACCCAGTTAGTGGCAGGAAATTATAACAGTTTAAATGGTCAGGGTGAGGCGCTAGATTTATCAATTAATGAAAATAATATGTCATACGAATCCGTGGATAACTTGCTTGTCTTTACATGCTGAAGAAATAGCAGATTCAGACGAGGAAGACATAGCGGAACTTGACGAAATGCTATTAAAACTTAAGTCTATTGGCGTCAAAATGAAGAGTGTAGCAAGTAATCAAGCGAAAGTTATCAATACGGTAAAGAAAAATTCTAAGAAAATATCGGGTTTAAAGCACAAACCAGGGAAGTTCTTCGGCAGCCTCGTCGTGGCTAAATAAGTATCCAATGCCTAAATTCTCAGGGCATAAGCGTGAAAGGCCCATGCGTTTCTTAAGAGATTTTGAGAGATATATAAACGCAATAGATATAAGCACTAACGATTTTAATTATGTAGTTTTTGCATGCTTAGAAGGTATTGCAAGAGAGTGGTGGAAGCTGGTTTCCTCAGAGCATGACACCGCAAGCTCTTTTCGAGAGAAGTTTATAAAAAAATATTGGAATGAAAATTTTTGCTTCCACATCAGTTCAGACTAACAATTTGGAAGACACATTTACAATACCAATTTATCTAAAGCTGAATATGCAATCAAAATGATAAATAAAGCGAAAGACTTGATCCCACCACCCTCAGAAAATGAAATCGTGTCAAAATTGTCGAGGCACTTTCATGATAACATCAGAACAGCCAATATCATCAGAAATATTAAAACCTATGACAACTTGATCGAACAGCTTGATGCTTTTGACCAAGCAGGCCCTTCGAATTCAAATTCTGGCAATAATGGTTATAATGGTCACAATCTATATCAAAATCAAAGATTTCGTCCTAATGCTTATGAAGAATCTTCGCATTTAAATGGAAATAATTTTAGAGGACGTAATTTTGTCCCAAATGTAAACTAAAATAATTTTGTTTCAACGCCGAAATATGCTGAACGAAATACTAATTATAACTATAACCATGGGCCAGGTTCAAATGATAAAAATCATAGAAACGATTCTCGTTTCTTTTCAACCAACATAGCTCGTCGCGAAGGGCGTAACTATGCTCCTACGAGTCATGTTGGCGCAAACCAGGCCCACGTTTATGATAGGCGCGATTATAACGCCCGAACTTATGAACAAAGACCAGACGATCGTGGATTCGTGCAAAACGGCGTGTATTATCGTCGTGAAAATGTAAACACCCAGAACACAGGCGCCACTGAATCTACGCGGTCTCGAATTGGTGAGACAGGGGTAAGGCGGGGAAACCCAGGAAACGCGCAGGATGCGATAGGAAATGTGCGTATGGTTGCAAACGCACCACGCACAATGCAAGGGCGTAGTATTGAAAATCTAAGTATGGTAGGTGATAGTGGAACTGGGGTTTAAAAATGTCATTAATGATGTAGATGTATTGAATAACAAGGGAAACTAGATAGCTCTGGGCAGTTAAATATAAATGTATAACTTTTTTGAAAATAATAAAAATAAATTTAAAAATTGTAAAATTTTGCCCACAGTCGGCACAAGCATTGTAGGTGCCACAGGTGTAAAACCGATAAAATTGAAGCATCAGCTATACGCAGATTTAGACGTCAATAATGAAACGTATTCTTGTATATTTATAGTGATACCAAAGTTAAATAAAAATTGTATTTTGGGAATTGATATGCTTAAGAAATTCAAAGGAAGGATCAATATTGAAGAAAATTATATAATGCTACGAAGTGAAGATAAAAAAAATTGAAGATTAAATTTATAGATGATGAAGAAAAATGTATCCGGCTTATCCATGAAATAAATATGGAGCCTAATGAAGATTTAACAAATATTAATCCACGGGACGTCGCAAATAAAGGCAATTTGCCAGAAAAATACGAAGAATTCAGTAACTTAAAAGAATACGACGAATTGGAAGAGAAATACTGCATAACTGATGCAGAAATTGAAGAAAAGGTGGCAAAATGTGAGCTGCTAAATGGGGAAGAAAAGAAAAAATTTTGGGAAGTTTTGAAAAAGTATAAGGACATATTTTCGAAGAAACCCGGACGCCTTGCCATATACGAACATGAACTGAAAATTAAAGATAATAAACCTTTTATAATAAAAACTTATCCAATCCCAATGACATTAAGAAAATAAGTGACGTCGGAAATTAATAATTTACTAGAGCTGGGGATAATTAGAAGATCAAATAGTCCATATATTAATCCATTAGTGACTAGTTTGAAAAAGAATGGAAGCGTTAGGATATGTTTGGATGCTCGAAAATTAAATGAAATAATGATAAATGATTATGAATGTGCGGAACCAACGAAGGTGCTTTTTCAAAGATGTGGAGGCAGTAAAATTATGTCAACAATGGATGTGACCAGTAGTTTTTGGCAAATTCCACTAGCCGAGGAATCAAAAAAATACACGGCGTTTCTATACGAAGATAAATGTTACGAATTTTGCGTAACTCCCTTCGGACTAAAAACTAGCACAGCGGCATTGGTCAGAGCCCTAGACTTTGTCCTTAACGGTCTAGGGAATTTTTATTTTACTTTTATTGATGACATTTTCTGCGCTTCTGAAAACGTGCACCAACATCTACTACATTTGGAGCTGCTTTTCCATAGATTGATGGAAAATAACCGAACAATTAATCCGGAAGTCTCATTTTTTCAGATCAGAAGTAAAGTTTCTATAACACGTTTTAACTTCCACAGGCATAATAAAAAGGGTTGGTTTATGTACTTTATATGCTTACATGATCAAGTTGACATTTAAGAGAAATAATAAATAGACCAGCCTTGTTCCCTAGAATAGTTAAATTAAGAGTTTATTTTCAGATTGACAGATTGTCTGGAAACCTTCAATGCCTCACTAGAAATAAATAAAAAATAGTTTTAAGAGCATTCCTTTGTTCTAAATTGGACCGGACTATGTGAAAACCGTTCTGGCGGGTTTGGGAAATATCACTAGCGACTAATAAATTCTAAATTTATTGCCATCCAGTATAAGTTGTTTGATTTACAAACCATGAATTTCGCTAAATACTCAATAGTCGTTAAAATTTGATTCCAAATTTCAATAAACCCAAAATCCCCAGAACGATCGTAAAATGTATTGTATTTTAATACCCTCAAGTGGCCGAACTTGAGATGCTGGGAACGTACGCGGGCCCGACACACACTATTGGCCTAATTCGTATCCGCCCTCACTGTTTTAAGGGAAAAATCTCATCCTATAAGATTTTCCGGAAACGCCCAAAACTAATATATTAAGCAATTAGATCTATTATCTACGCCCTAAAAACTAAAATCATTTTGTGGGCACTTTTGATAAAAAGACCCCCTGGATCCCTCTCTGGACACACATTCCTGGACGTAAGGTAAAAGCACCAATACCCGGACGGTACCCAATAGCCGGACAGAGCCATGAATTTTTTTAAGATTAGAGATTTACGATTCACTTATCGCTATTTTGGTGTACCGTATACAAACCTCGAAACGTTCACTTTAAAAAAGTGAAAAATTTGTTGAATTAGAAATTAAATCTTCGCCAAGAAAAAGAAATTTCTCTAGTGAAGCACAAGGCTGGTCGAAATGTAGCGAAATCTGCTCTATAAACCAACTGACACGTTGTCTTTGTTAAGCAAATAACATTTACATTTACCCTCATTTTTCATTTTAATACGTGTTACACTGAAGTCAAATGTTTTAACTACATCATAATATTTTGCAAAATTTAAAAAAATTTTACTTTAATTAAATATTCTAAATCCGGTTATTAGGTCAATGAATATTCGTTTTGCCTTATAACCGAACGCGTGTCTGGAGTTACATTGCACTTATTTTGTTTTCGCTCTAGTCACCGGACGAAAAGGTTATTACAAAAACGAATGCGAATTTTAAAATGTGCTGTTGATATTTTCGAGAATTGTGGTAAGTATTTGATTGTTTTCAATTCATAGAAGATATCTATCTGATAAAATATTAGGTAAATTACTTTAAACATATTTTAATTAGTCAAATATGAAATCCAACCTCAATTGACATTTGACGTTTATTTTCTTGTTGATTTTACATTGAGAACAATGAAAATATGGATTTCAGAGTGAAATTTCCCCACTTTTTGATCTTTTTGAATGATAATTTTCAATAATAATGATAAAGTATGATTGATAATGAATAATTTTTTAAAGAAATAATGTTTGAATTATGGATTTGCTGAAAATCTGATATTTTGAGAAAGTATTTTCATTTTAACATATGTATTTTCTGGGTTTTATGTATTTGGTGTCTTTAGTATAGATCATGGAAAAAGTATCAGAAAAAAGATTAAAAAGCTTTATACTAAAGCGGATATTATTAATGCGATTGTGGATATAAGGCAAAAACGATTGACAATTAGTGCTGCAAGCTCTAAATATAATATATTCTATTTGTAAAATCTTTTCAATACTTTTTTTTATAAGCGCAGACCTAAAAAATGTTTCCGTAAATATTTCCCAGTGTTTATTATGCTTAAAAAATATCAAATCAATATTAATCAAATTATAATATTCTCTTGTCCGAGTATTGGTGCAGCGCTGTCCGGCTATTGGATCAATTCACTTTACCCGTCCGGCAATTGGCTCCAGAGCATTATTTAATGAAAAGAATTATTAAAATGGATTATTCAGATTTAACACAACTCTGGACTTTTTGTTATAGTAGGGAGGACACATACATCAAAATAATCGCGGCAATTCTTAATTCCGCATCATATTTAGAACGATTAATACAAAAAATTGAATGACATTTCCTTAGACGTCCGGCTATTGGTGCTTGTACCTTACTTGTTGATTCTTTTCAATCACACTCCCTCGCGACATTCACTACCAAATTGTATAAAGTAAAATCACGTTTTCTTCGAAGATTTGATTTGTGAAGAGTTTAATTGAATAAAAGGTGTCAATTCGTATTCAAGTTTTTCCTTCTCCCGTTCCTATCTTCATAAACCAACCGAAAGTCTCTAGATATTTAAATAGACAATTTAAATTCAACCCACCCAATAAATCGAATATCGACTTATTCGATATTTTCGATAATTGGATGTTTCCAAGTCTGGGACATCACAGCTTAGATTAATCACAAAGAATGTTGCGTTAAATTCAAATATAGTGAAAAGGGAAAAGTGTAAATATTAAAGAAACAATATGAAATACATGATTTTTTACCGGTATTTGTATTGATAGTATACATAATTAAACTAATGAAATGAAATTTATTAGATAATACTAAAATATAATATTGTTATATAAAATATAATATACTTATATATATTTATTTCTTAACTATAATTAAATACAAATTTATTATAAATTTATCAAATATAGTTTACAGAATTCTACAAGTAAACGTACCTTGGAGTAGTGTAAAAATCATCTCACGTTCTGAACGTGAACTATTAATAATAGTCAAATATAATAAATATTTTTAGTATAAGTTAATTCGCGTTTCATAATTCAACCCTTATGCACCTGTATATAAACGGGTTTAAAAACTGAAAAAAGCTCCATCCCCTTCTGTTTTAAAAAATGTTGAATTACTCGATCTTGTTGGCGTATTTCATCATACGTTTAAATTGCTCAGGAGTAATAATTTGCTCCAACTAAAAGAAGTAATAGAAATAATTTTAAATATATAGAAAAATTATAAACTATTGTATTTTGGTCGTTTACGAACATTTTAATTTATCAGAAAATAATAAAATTGGAAAAGAAACAAACCCTAAAATATAATTAATACTGAATGCAGATATTACATTAAAATTAAGTATGTACATGCTGTGACTAGTATGTTACTAAATAATAGAATCGAATTCTATAAAGACCTAAGAAATAATATAGAAGATTATCACTAAATACTACAAAACATCAGGTACGAAAGTACTTCACAAGCAGCAAATCACTTAATTAAAAATCACCAGAGTATCACAAACAAGAAGTTGTAAATTTCAAACTAAAGTAGTGACTTATTTAATTTACGGTCTTTTCTTATTATTTGTCCTCATTAAAATTTCAAAAAGTAAAGTAAATGGAGGACGATTTGAAGGTATTTTCGTTTTCTTGTATGGTAAAATCTTATTTTATCTTATTTTTAACAAAGAGAAATGAATTTAACCTGTATATTCGAAAAATAGTCAAGAATACAAAAAGATATTTTTAGCAAGACTATTTCAACTTGCGAATAATCACAATCAACCATTTGTTCACAATGCATGTAAAAATTTCGATTTTTCGCTACAAAAAAAATTCGCAAAATATTTTGCAAAATTTTTGCAAAAATTTCAGCAGTAAACCGTGTTAGAGATTGATTACCAAATAAATTTTTTTTCTTTCATTTGTATACTGTTATTATGAAATATGCTTTAATAGTAAGATGCAGTGTGCTCACATCCTCAGATTGCAAACCGGGGTACCTATACAGACCCGATTGCACGCCGTATCCGTGTGAAGCGAGTAGGGAGACACGACGGGGTGCGCTGCTTTTGTTCCTTCCTTGTCGTTGTTGCGTACGAAAACGACACCTCCAACTTCTCCGTATTCTCCTCGCTTCCTCCCAGCCGTATGCATCAGAAAAGAAAATGGCGCCCCGTTAGTTTTCCAAGTTGAATTCCTAAGTTAGTTTGCCGATTCGACACGCGGCGGAGTCTCTTTGCGCTGATCTTCACTTGTGCTTGTGTGTCTATCTAATGTTCTTCGCGCTTGATATTACTGCAACTGCATTCTTGACCTTGCGGCTGGCTACGTGTGACTTGTGAGTTGAGGTGTACCTACTGAATAAATGGTGGTGTCTCCCGGATCCCTACATTTTTCTGGTCGCTACGATTTGGATTGACGACGCCGTGCCAGCTTGCTCGCCATATTGTGCCGATGCCTGTGCTACTCTGAGGATAGTGACACTATTATTTCGGATGTGTGGCTGGTGCCTGTCTTTTGGAATCTCTGGCGTTATATTCTTTGCCTACACTGTGCTTGGCTTGTGCTTTGCTTGACTCCTGATCTCGCTTGCCGCGTCGAACCTATTATTTACCTTTCCTTATAAACTCAGTACCCTGGTTGCTCTCACCTATTTACTTATTTTGCTCAATCTACTTATTTTATGTGAATTATTCTTATTATTGGATAGTACTGTAATTATCATTTCTCTCTGATTTTAATATTGGTTGTAAGTAATTTCTTTTTTATCTGTCCCGAGTAATTAATTTTTCTACCAGCTAATTAATCACTATTATTTATACTCCTTCCTACTCGCTCAGTTTGCGGACAAGGCGACCCGTGCTACTAAGATCTTGAGAGTTATTACCAGGGTCTCTTGGGGAGCCAACCCGGCTCTGCTCCTGACGGTTTACAGGAACCTTGTTAGGTCCTACTTGGAGTGGGGCGCGCCTTTTTTCCATTGTGCTAGTAGGTCGGCGCTCTGTATTCTCGACCGTGCGCAGTTAGGCGCGCTGAGGGTGACTCCGACTTCTGTGCTCCTCTCAGAGGCAGAAGAACCGCCTCTATCTCTGCGCAGATCTCTTCTCTCTTCTCGCTTCATCCTGAGGAACTTCTCCTGGCGTTGGAGCCCACTTATTCCCAGAATCCAGCTGCTGCGTGACAGGGTTGCCGCCGGGAGGCTGCGTCTCCGGTCGTCTAGGTGCGGCTTGTTCTCTTCCTACTTGAGTGTTCTGGGCTTGGTCGAGGGTCGCCATCGAACTCGTCGGCCTTCGTTCTTCGACGTCCCCTGGAGGGAGCTCTCCTTTGAGGCTGCCCCGGGTATCTAGTCTCCCATTTTCTCCTTCTCCTTTACTGCGAGTTCAGGTGGGACTGATCACTTGGGACACCTCTCGTCCCCCTAGGACAGATTGCGGACTTCGATTAATTTCTGCCATCTACTGACCTCTTGCTGCTGTTTGCCTGCTGCTGTGTCGCTCACATTGCTCCGACTATATTTCTGACTGATTTACATTATGCATTGATATGGCTATTTGCAAAACTGCAAGCTGCCACAAACAAGGAGAAGAAGAAGAAGTAAAAATTTTTTTAAATATATTATTCAATGCCATAAACAAATAAAAGTGATCAGAATTTGAATAATAATATTACTTGAAGATTTTAAATTAAATTTTCCCCTTTTTATTCATATTAATCTCGTACAAAAACTATTTTGAAGCATTCAGCTGATATTAATATTTAAATATTAATATCTCTTTTATACCTTTATGGTATTGAATGATAACTTTAAAAAAAAAAAATTATATTTAATTGTCTATATATCACTGCATTTGTATTATTTTTTTGAGGCAAAATTGAGTTGGAAAATAAAAATGAAAAATTCTGAACAAGAAACGAAGTTGATGAGAGTTGTGATTAGTTGGAAATCGTCATGAATAATTAGAGAAAATAAAATATAAAATAAGGTGAATATTAATTTATCTTTTTAAAATAGTTAACTAACATTAATAAAAACAGTATAATAAGAACAATTAAATTTTTTTTTCATTTTCAAAACTAAAAGTAGTATATCTACGTCCGTTTTCATCCTGTCTAACACTCACGAAATTTTGGAAACAACATTTTATGTACTTTGGACACAAACATGTAGAAACTGGACCAAATTATTCATATAAACTTGCTACTCTTCTCAAGTATCACATGCCTTAAAGCTCATAATTTTAGTAATCATGAGTTTGCGGTAAGCGTAATATTTATAAAAGTTTTGTTCATTTCTTTGGCATAGGGTCAGTTTATTCTTATTTTCTTTGATTAAAATTATTATTAAATTTAAAAATGCGCAAAAAGAAAGAAAGGCAAACGTTTCGGCCACATATGGGGGCCCTCTTCAGTGCCATAAATTCAAAGATTAATTCAAGGAATATAGAAGATAATTAAAAAAAAGATTATCATAGAAATTAAAAACTTATCTCATAGCTTGTAATTCAGAATGAAGAAGTCCAGTATGCAGCATCACGAATTGAAAAAATATTTGAAGTTCACTATGAATAAAAAACCGGACAAAATGAAAAAGTATAAAAGATTTTGCACACGAACCGACCGGAATTTTTTTCAAAAAATGTTTATTATTAAAGAAGGATGCCAAATTGGTTGTCAATGGCAAAACGCGAACCAGTTTGACATTTATGAAAACTTCTCGTAAAGACATTATTACCGGCGTCTCTCACAGAATGATCTGAACTGTTTTAAAAACCGACTCGGGACATGTGGCTTTGCTGACCGAAAATTTTCTCCTATAAGCAATCCTGAGAGGTTTTTTTCCTCCTTGAAGAAGACTATTGTCCTGTACCTAGTTAAAAAATTGGAGACGTTTATGATGATTTTTACGAGTGGACGAAGACGTTTATTTTTCAAGAAAACGAATTTTGAATATAAGCTTCACGGACAATCCATTTAACACTGAATTTGCAAGCAAGGCATTACACATAAAACATTATAATATCTGTATATGTAATTTTACACAATATTTAAAAAAATTGAAAGTTGTCTATTTTCGCATTCAGATTTATTTTAAGATGTTTTGAAAAATGATAATAAATTTATCTTTAAAAATGAATAAAAATGCAATTTAAATATTCGTGATATTACGTATCACATTTGAAGTATTATTAAATTTAACTAGTTCTGAAAATGGTCAGAACTTTAGATATTCTAGCTTTATAGTGAAAGTGCCATTTGTAAATTTCAAAGTTTTTTTTTTTTTTTTTGTTGAGGAGGAAAAATGGTCCGTCCAAGACGCAGGACCGCGGGTGCAGGCCCCAATGCGATTTCTACTGGCCCCCGTTGTTGCCGCGATCCACACGCCCATCAAGCTCCCTCGTCTTCATCACCACGGTGAAGAATGACTCGATAAGTGTCCATTTTTGTTCAGACTGGAGCATGAGAGAGACCATCGTGTCAGGTGTGAGTTGGGCGCCCACTTCCCGACCCACAGCCTCTCTTGACACGCCCCACCTGGCACAGAAGAAGAGTGTGTGCTCTGTATTGTCCACAAGGGATCCGCAGTAGCTACACGACTCGTCATCTCTTTTCTTGAAGCGCTTCAGGTATGCATTAAAGCAGCCATGGCCTGAAAGCGTTTGCGCCAGGTACAAGCCGACTTGACCGTGCTTTCTACCCAGCCAGGTGGTGAGCTCCGGGATTAGACGGTGTGTCCATCTCCCGGATTGGTCACCACGCCATCTCGTCTGCCATTTCTCGACGAGTCTGCGCCTTCCATCCTTGCGGATGCCCTCCTTCGCGCAAGCGATTACCTGCGGGTTTGTTAAGCAGGTGAGCTCCTTACGGAGCTGAAAGTTCTCTTTCCTTTCCTCCGCCAATAAGTCAATTGGAGGGACGCTCGCCAGGACCAGCACAGCACTCGTAGACACAGTTCGGTATGCTGAGACAATTCTCATCACCACACCTCTCTGTGCCGAGAACAGCTTCTTCAGGATAGCATGGTTGTTAAGGGCACTTGACCAGATCGGAGGTGCATAAAGCAGCTTTGGATTCACCACTCTCGCCACCATCCTTCTCTTAGCTTCCCTGGGTCCACCAATGTTGGGCATAAGCCGCGTCAGGGCAGCCCCACATTCAATGGCTTTGGCAGTCGCGATCTGCAGGTGTTCGCCGAAGCTAAGCCTTCTATCCAACTGCACTCCCAGATACTTAATGCTCTTTTTCCACTCGATTTCATGTTCCCCGAGAGCGATCTTCGGATATTTGAAGGATCTCCTGTCTGTGACCAGCAAAGCCTCGGTCTTCTCAGGGGCCATTTTCAGGCCTCTGCTATCTAACCAACGCTTTGCCCACCACAGACTATCATTGATCCTCAGCTCCAGAATTCCGACGTCGTCAGCAGCGCACACGACAAGTGCGTCATCCGCGAAGCCGATGATGCTCGTTCTAGCAGGCAGGTCCATGCACAGGAAATCGTCGTACATGACGTTTCAAACGAGTGGACCTACCCGCGACCCTTCAGGGGCGCCACATGTCATCTTCTCCTTGAGAGATATATATATCTCATATATCACCCACCTGTCGCTCAGATAGTCATCTATCATTCGCAACAGGTAGTCTGGAACCTTTTTCCGCACCATCGCCTTGATCCAGATGTTCTATCTCGCGGTATTGAACGCATTGCGTATGTCAATGCCGATCAACGCGCAGAATCCCTTACGCTTACCAGTTCCTCTTCTTGCTTTAGTGGCGATGTTCACCACTGCCTTGATGGCGTCAACTGTGGAACTGCCTTTCCGAAAGCCAAACTGGGTTTCCGAGAGACCATTCACGCGGACCATGTGACCCTGTAGTCTTTGTAGGATCATTTCCTACAGATGTTTCCTCATCGTATCCAATAGTCATATTGGTCTATACGATGAGGCATCCCCTAGAGGCTTGTTGCCTTTCCTCAGAAGGACCAACCTCTGCTTCTTCCAGTCTGCGAAGAACCTCCGATCCCGAAGACAGGAGTTAAAGACTTCTAGGACGATCTCCGGGTATACCCCGATCACCTCTTTGAGGATATCGTTCGGCAACCCATCGATCCCTGGCACTGTGTTTGCCTTGAGCCTTCCACCCGCTCCCTTTATTTCTTCGAGAGTGAAGATTTCTTCGCACCGGACCACGCAGGAGCTTCGGTCCTGTCTTTGGAACCGCTCTACATGCGAAACAAGCTTCGCACGATGTACTTGACTCGATCGGGATTATCCAGGCCCGGGGTCTTTCTTCTAGTCACCAATCTCTTGGTGAATATTTTGAAGGCGAGACCCCATGGGTCCTTCTCGACCTCACCGATCAAGTCTATCCAGCTCTGAAGTCGGCTTTTCTTAATGCCTTGCCTCAGAGCTGATTTTGCTTTTTTCCATGCCTCGTGCAGCAGAGAATCACCCATTGATCGGGTGAATCTCCGCCGCGCTCCGAGGCATTCCCGGCGCAGAACAGAAAACTGAGCGTTCCACCAGTACATTGAGTCCCCGGTACGCCCGTGCCCCCGCCGAGGCATCGAGTGATCACATGCTACCACCACTTTCCGCCTCGCCGCCCGCACGGTGTCCTCCAACGACCCAGCAGACTTTGCCCAACCAAGCTAATCTATGAGCCTGGTTTCCTCAAGATGTTTATGTAGCCTGTCTTTGCTGAATCCTCTTGTGTTCCAGGAGGGGCTCCTTCCTTTTCCGCCCCTTCCCGTATTCACTGGGTGACTCCGTTCCCGGATGCTAAACAAAATGCACCGGTGGTCACTGAAGGTTATTACCTGGAGGACGCACCAGTCGACTATCCTTGAGGCAAGACGGGGCGCAGCAAACGTGAGGTCGATAATCGACCCCCCCCCCCCCCGCTCCTCGTCTGAACGTAAAATCCCTGCCCTGATTCAATACAATCAGGTCATTCCTAGCGGCCATCTCGCCGACCAAGATCCCCCTCTTGTCCAGACGGGCTTCGCCCCACTCGGGCGACTTACTATTAAGGTCACCCGCGATAAGGGACCGCCCACTAGCCTCTCTGAGACTTTCCTCAAGGAGGAGGATCTGGGTCTCGAAGATCTCGAGAGGATGGTTGGGAGAGAAGTAGCAGCTGTACACACGTACCTCCGCCACGTCCACCCAAACGAACCCCGTGTCGGTCTCCAGGAAATCCCCGATGCTCCAATCAGGGCTGCAAGCAAGGATCCCAGCCCTCCTTGATGCATCCTGGTACAAAGAAGAGTTTTCGGACCATTTGTGTTGCTCACTAATGAGCACCACATCGGCCCTCCTATCCCTGGCAGTCTGCATCAGAAGGTTCTGGGCTTCGTTTCCTATCCCAAGGTTGAGCTGCAGGAACTTCAATTTCTGCCTCTCAACCTCCGGAGCTCTGCCCTAAATATTGGGCACAAGAACCACTCCCCGAAGCATGGGCGACATCTTTTTCGCCGCTGACAGTGCAGGGCAGGCATAGAGGGGGAGCCTTGCACTCCTTGGCCACGTGCGACGCGCCCCTACAGCTCCAGCAGGCATCCTTCCTGCCTGGAAGCGTGCAGCCGCGCGACACATGGCCATATCCTTGGCACCTGAAGCACCGGGTAACCTCAACATGCTCTCGGATTCGGCAGTTCACCCACCCCAACCCTTAGCCTACCGAGCCCGGGTAAGCTCAGAGTGTCCGCCTCGGTTAAACGGACCACTGCAGTCTGCACACCACCGAAGCGCTTGTACAGCCTGCACTGGCCCCCGAGGTCTGGCTTGCCCAGCGCGATGCATAGCGTGGCAACAACCTCTTCCCTTGTGACGGTCTCGTCAAGGTCCCTAACGTCCAGGGACCTCTTCGAGACCAATGATTTAATTTCGGCCTTCCCAGAGACGCAGAGCGCAGTCTCCGGAAGATACCCATCATTTTCGAAGCGGGTTGGGATTCCAGCCTCTTCTGGAATTGCACCCCGCTTTCTAGATGACATTTATGGGTGTTGAGCATTCCGCTCAACACCTCTGTAGCCTCGTTCACGCTATCTTTAACATGTCCAGGGTTGTTTCTCAGCATACACTGCTGGATGATGCTGAGGGCCCTGGCCAATTTCTCCATTTTTTTTTTTGCTCCCTCAGGAGCTGAAGGACGTCCTTCCATCCCTCAGCTTCTGGGAAAGCACCCAAGCCCTTGCTTGCTGCTGTAGTGTCCGATGTATACTCCAAAACAGCAGCAGGTCTATTATTGTATTGACCCAAATTCATAAAAGTTTTGTTCATTTCTTCGCCATATGGTCAGTTTCTTCTTCTTTTCTTTGATTAAAATTATTATTAGTTTTGAAAATGCGCAAAAAGGAAGAAAGACAAACGTTTCGGCCACATATGGGGGCCCTCTTCAGTGCCATAAATTCAAAGATTAATTCAAAATTTCTGTAAAGGATTAGAATATAGAAGATAATTAAAAAAAGAATTATCATAGAAATTAAAAACTTATCTCATAGCTTGCAATTCAGAATGAAGAAGTCCAGTATGCAGCAACACGAATTGAAAAAATATTTGAAGTTCACTATGAATAAAAAACCGGATAAAATGAAAAAGTATAAAAGATTTTGCACACGAAACGACCGGACTTTTTTTCAAAAAATGTTTATTATTAAAGATGGATGCCAAATTGGTTCTCAATGGCAAAACGCGAACCAGTTTGACATTTAGGAAAACTTCTCGTGAAGACTTTATTACCGGCGTCTCTCACAGAATGATCTGAACTGTTTTAAAAACCGACTTGGGACATGTGGCTTTGCTGACCGAAAATATTTTTCTATAATAATAATTTTATTCAAAGAAAATAAGAAAAAACTGACCCTATGCCAAAGAAATGAACAAAACTTTTATGAATTTGGGTCAATACAATATTAGACATGTTATCAAACATGTCACTTTGAAATCGTAATATTTATATTCAAGATGTTTTCTATTGTTGAATTAATATACTTGACTGCCTCAGAAATTACCATTCCAATGGACATGCCAAAAAATAATTATTTTACGTTATGCAATATTATTTATTATTATTTAAATTTATACCTTTTATTTTTGGCGACGGTAAACTGTATCGAAAATCATTGTTGAAATATCCTCGAATATTGTAAAATAAAATAAATAAAATAATAAAAAAATAATATAAAATAAAATATTTATTATTATAATAAATGATTTCAAATTAATTAGTTGAGTTTGAAATTTTTGTCACTGCCTACATCATCGGAGGATCACTAGTCGCGTATCAGATAGGATACGTTGTCGACAGGTGTCCTCGTAGACAATTTCAAACTCTTATATCGCAAATAATGCAAATAAATTCAATATTTAAGAAAGACCTGGGCTCGAATCCCAGCGCAGTCGAAAGCGTCATTTTTTCCACAGATATTATAATAAATATTTTTTAAATTAGATTGTACTAAAATTTTCCAGAAAACCTCTTTTTAGTCTAATGAAAAACTTTCTCACTGGAAGATTTTTGTTGCTCAAAATTTGTGTGATAAATAAAGCGATTAAAGATTAAAATTTATGATTTTGTCAATGTAAAAAAATTTAATAATTTTTTCATTAATAATAATAAGCATATTTAAGTTTTCATTCTTTAGTTGCTTTCGGAATACTATAACACATAATTTTTTTTCAGATTTATGAAAAATATTCTAAAAATTTGCTAAGTTGTCGCGAATTAAAGTGAAAAATGAGACAATTTTGATTTCATAAAAAACTGGTTTCTTGTAAATATTTGGAAGACACTTGAAGATACAAAATTCTTTAATTTAAAATAAGAGATGCACAATGAAATTCTATTTCGGAATATATTTGAAAAAATCGAATTCTTAACTCAAACAAAGATACAATATTTGGAAATAATGTATTTTTTAACTCAAAATATTGATCTTTTAAAAAGCTGCCTTGCAATGTTGAACAATCACTAATTCATATTTAAACTTTTGAAATATTGTTCTATACAAAATACACGGATTTATTTGATTTTCAGTTAGTTTCGTCAAAAACTGAGACTTATCGTGAAAATTTATCCATTTCACTCTTCTTTAAGGTAAAGAAACCAAATGTGGATCAGTGTTTCTTCTTCTACGTATGAAAATCAAAATTATGTATGTACCTCGATTCACCTTTTGTTTCTGTACCTTATCGGTTTCAGAAGATAACTGGAGCCAGAGGTGAGTTGGGAGATTGCTAAATTAATGGAATAAGAGGATTCCACAAAAGTGGTGTAAAATATTGATGCAAAACGTATTTTGCGCATGCTCTACATACAGGTGAGAAAATTCAAATTAATGCGAATCGAGAGAGATCACTGTAAATAAAAGGTGAACTGACTAGATTAAGAGTTTATACAGAATATGAATTTTATTTTTGGAGAGTTTAGTCAAATTAAGAGTCGAAAGAATAAATGTCAAATTTTATAGAATAGACTTAAGATTAAAGTATTAGGAATAACAAATTTATTATAAACAGATAGGCGACCTAAAGTCGCGACACAAAGTAAACAGTTTTAAACCTATTTTTTAATCGAATGTAATATTATACTATAAGGAATAGGAAACCCTTGTAGTGACAGAAGCGATAGGTTAGTTTCTTCCTCTGCTCATGAATTTTATGTGTTTATGGCTAAGTGTTCCCAAGAATTCGACACACATAAACGTGACCCTAGGCACGTCCAAGAAAATCTATGTAAAGGGACACTTGCACTCAAACTGGACAAGAGAAGGGATAAAATTGAAGCTAATTGGCTAGGCATGACGACAGCCAAGAAAAAAAGAACAAGTGGGAGAAAATGTGGCGATGCACTGGACCAGGGTCTTACTCCTGAGCATAGAATACCCTTAGATTAGAAATCGATCTTCCGCGTCATGAAAAAGATCGAAACTCGCAACGTGTAATTTTACTTTCCAATACAAAAGTTCTTGATTATAAAAATTCAATCATTTAATTGTTTTCCTTTCTTTTTAAACCTTTCTTTTAACATCAAAAGAAATTCCAGGATTAGATCACCGCTGGGTTGGAGTTTTAACTCCTTTATAGTGAAGAATCCACGGATAATCAATTTGAAAAGAAATTCGATTCGCGCCAACTTTACCATCGGCTCGTGACAGTGGGCTGATAAACGCGCCCTCTGAACGCGTTGCGCTAAAGGTGTACTTTGCGCGTCGGTAAATAATGAAAGTTAGAAAATCCAGAAATGATTTACCATCAGAATCTCTATGGAGAGGCAGCGGCGCGCGCTGCCCTTGTTTCTTCCTCGTCGCTCTAGCACACGAGAACGACTCGTCCCACTTCTCCTTATTCTCCTCGCTTCCTACATGCAATGCTATTTTCAGATTTCACGCTTTCGGTTATCGAGTCGAAATTGAAAATTGTGTATTTCTGTCGTTCTGTGAAGATAGGTATAGAGGAGACATCCAAGGCAATTGAATGGTTCAAACCTTGCGGGGAAAGACGCCAGTAAAGTTCCAGAACCAACCACGGGGATCGACACTTTCGAAAGTCGACAAAATCTCACGGATAAGAAGTAAGTTGTAGGAGTAAGGCGCAAACTTGTGTTGGCGAGTCCTCGTCAATTCAACCCTATTTGTCGACAGAATTTCACAAAATAGCTTTTTACCTCTTTCCTTCTACTTCGCTCTTTACTAGTCTTTTCCTAAAATCGGATATATATTTTAAAAATATATATATATAAAATAATACATAAAAGAGTATCTATAAAATATTTTATATTATAATTTTTGTCTGATATTTCTAAATCATTCTAGTAGATCACAAGGTGCGTTCCAAAATAAACGAGACTTTTGCCATAAAAATTTTTTGTTGGCGCCATCTGTGAATGAGGTAGTGGTTTGGAAAGTTATATGCCTCCCTGACTTCCAGTGACAGTGGAAGTGTCGGTTTGGAAGCGAAGGTATTGCGTCTAAAGTGTCAGTGTGTTTGTGTCATCGGTACAAAAATGAGTTTCGAACAAAGAGCTGTAACGTAGTTTTTCGCTCCTTAAATTTCTCTACGTACAACTGCGGTACTTCGCGTCGGGACTCCACCTTTAGCTTCTAAGTTATCAAAAAAAATTGTATGCCAGGCGCCAGGCCTTTCTTGGGCCAGTTCGAAACGCTGCACTAAGCTACAAAATTAAGCCACTAAATAATTAGTTCGAGTTCAAACTTGTCCCAACACGAAGTATACCGGTGGTGCTGCTAGCTCAGCCCCCTTTATCTGGATAATGGTAGAGGGGGGGGGGGGGGGGGGTTGCTAACTACCTGAAATGAAACTCACTATATTACGATAAATTTTAGTAATAAGTAATTAATTTATTTAATAATATTTAGCGATTGTACATTTAACAATAAAAGAAAAATAAAATTAGAGACTCACTCGATTACACGGTAATTCTCTGACACTTTATAAGGGGGATCGCGCAAGAGTTCTGAGAAACAAAGGGGGTGGCACCAAATAGAAGAAAAATGGGGTGTGATAGGGCAGTTTGTTTACAATAAATAAAACCAGAGGAGGGCACCTAATAGACTCGGGGAAAATCTCGCGGCTCGATAAAATTTATAAATTATTAACAGCAAAAAAAAAGGGAGGTGGAGAGAACTCGTCACGCAAGAAGTGCTCTAGGGCTAGTCACTATCGCTTTAAAACTATCCAGGGTTTAGCGGGGGAATCCCATGAACGTGCACGGGCCTATATTATTATTCCAAAAAAAGGGAGGCTCAAACACCGAGCTAAAAGACACGTGCCGTGGGATTCCGTCGCTAGTATATAATAATTGAAATTCGTACCTCGCTATTCACTCAACTCACACAATTTCTTTCCAATTTATCACACGTCGATACAATTTTTCCTCTATTGGATTCTTTTACGACAGTCTTCCTTCGAGATCCTCCGACAAATCACTCCTCACGAATTCCCAACAATCCTTCTCCTATCTTCCAAAATTCTCCTCAAAAATCACTCTCCAACAATCCAAAATTTGCCACACAACAGTCGTCAACTGTCAAACAGAATGAATTGGTCTTTTCCCGCCTGACGTCAACAGTTCTATTCCCGGCCAAATCTATTCCTCGTCTCTGCCTGTAGGATTATTGATTAAAGGCTGTTCCACAATATTAATCTCTTCCCGCCCAAATCTATTCCTCGCCTCTGCCTGTAGGATTATTTATTAAAGGCTGCTCCACAATATTAATCTCAAGGAGATTATTCAAGTCGGACATTTTCGTTAACTATGGGGTGGGTTCTCAAAACGTATTGACATAATTAATCAACCCCTGTTCTCAACTGGAACTTGCCCAGTGTCTAAAACGGGGTTAGGTCGTCATCTAAATGTACTTAAGGCCATGGATCAATCGGACCACGTGACTAAATTATACATTTATTCGTTCATGTAAGATAACTTTTTTAATTTACAATGTATCTTTCTGATAATTTGGGAAACGTAACAAAAGATAATAAAGCACGTCTGTTAACTTCTTTTTAGTAAAAATTTTGAAAAAAATTCGAAAACTTATCGACAATTACAGTTAACTGTAAAAACTTTTGCAAAATTTTCACTCTTACAAAGTTGACAGACGTTCTCTATCGTGTTCTGTAGTATTTTCCAAATTTTCAGGAAGATATTTTGTAAAAGAAAAAAGTTATCTTACACGAACTTTTACAGGAATTTGGTCACGTGATCTGGTTGATCCATGGCCTTAATTTCCAGCCCATGTTCGCATCTGGTACTTGCCTTGAGTCTTGAACAGGGTTGGGTCGTGGATGATCCGTACTCCGCCAGGTTGGAGTCACAAGTTGTGGGTAGCTTCCCTGGTAGTTTGGCACATGGCAAGAGTCACTGATGGGGTTGTACATTCCCCATCTTTATCTGCACTCACAGGCTGTAACTACAAAAAGGGCTTTGCAACCCCGCTACTTTTCTCCGCCAAGTTGGAATCACGTACATCCTTCGAAAATCATCACTTGGACCATCGCCCGAGGCCTTCGGTAATGGTCCCATCTTAATTGGGCGTTAAAAACCCGAAATATAACTCGATTTCCATATGTTGGGAAAATTCTAACCAATTCCCATTAGTCAACATGCAATGGATATATCAGACTCTCTCTGTCTATTACTGTATGACAGGGAGCAGTGCTGACTTCGACCTCTTTAACATGGTGGGGTTGTGGAGTGCCTGTATGTCTTCTAATTGGTGTTTTCGACTAACGTGTAACTCATTATGGCTGCCATTTTGACTCTGTACTTCTCACTCCGCAGTCGCGTGTCCAACGTAGTTCTGTCTTCCTCGGATTCGTGTCTACTCTCAGTGTGCGTCTCAAGCGGCGTTATTAACAAAAATTAATATAATTTCTATTATTTTATATAACATTTGATAGATAGGTGCAACTTTGCAAGTCATGGAGCAACTTTCGACTTAATATCCGTAACAAGACGTAAATCGGTAAGTAACCGAAAGTTAAGAAACTTTACTCAAAATTGCTTCGCAATGACTAGATAACCCTCGGCAACCGTCCAATCACGTTCCTACACATCTGTTACGGCAGAACTACGCATTACGGCCATCTTGTGATGTGCAAGTATTTTTCAACATCACAGAGCTAATATCAAATTTTGTTTTAAAATCGGTAAAACGTTTACCGAAACATTTGAATTGATGAAACAAGTTTATGGCGATGATTGTCTATCTCGTGCCAGAGTTCATGAGTGGTTTACACGTTTCAGAGATGGTCGTGAGGACATAAATGACGATGAACATACGGGCCGCCCAAAATCAGTTGCATCACATTCGTCGAATTCGGTCTCAATACCGCGAAGGAGGAAGCTGGCGCTTATTGCACGATAATGCAGCATCTCATCGATCCACTCTTGTGACTGATTTTTTTACTAGAAATGGAATTTTAACCATCAATCACTCACCATATTCGCCTGATATGGCTCCCTGTGATTTCCACCTATTCGGAAAGTTGCATTTGGCCATGAAAGGAAATGCTTGTACCGACATCCTGAAGGACATTCCGGTCAATGACCTGAAACACTCTTTCGAAAAGCTTATGGATCGCGCAAAACAACGTATCGAGGCCGGAGGGGACTATTTTGAATAAATAAACTCGAATTTATCAGAACAAAGCTCTTGTCGTTTTTATTTTAGCTTAGTCTCATTTATTTTGGAACGCACCTTGTATGTCGATCATTAGAAGAGTGTATCACTATACGTGATAACGGAACTCTACTATATCGACCGTATCAACCTATGATTCAGAATTAATGTAACGTCTCGCAAGACTAGATGAAATTTTTTTTTTTAATTATAATTATTGAAGAAATTTTTCTGTGAAAAAAGGAACGCTTCCACTCAGTTTTTTTACTGAAAAATTTCTTCAATAATTATAATAAAAAAAAAAAATTCCATCTTTTCTTGCGAGACGTTACATTAATTCTGAATCATAAGTTGATAAGGTCGATATAGTAGAGTTCCGTTATCACATACAGTGATACACTCTTCTGATGATCGACATGATCGACTGAAATGATTTAGAAATATCAGAAAATAGTTCCCGGTTTATCCGTAGCCATAATTGGCATTAACAAGTTTCTGTGAGAAAAGTTGTGGAACCTCCGTAGCTCAGATGACAGAGCATTCAACCGGCAATCGAAAGGACCTGGGCTCGTTATCCAGCGGAGTGGAAGCGTTCCTTCTTTCACAGAAAATTTTTTTCAATAATTATAATTTTTATAATATAATATATATTTATTATATATATATATAATATTATGTATTATATTACATTTTATATTATGAATTTTGGATTATAATATATAAGAGAATATATATAAATAAACCATGGATTAAAATTAACAATTTTTTTTTTGAAATTTATTACATATTTATTGACAAATTGTTTTCAATATTCTTTCATTATCTTGATTACAATACTAAAGACATATAGACAATGGAAATAAATTATCAATGATGATATTTTGAAATTTTAATTTTCATACAATATAATTTTCGTTTATACAATACGGTTACAAAGTTAATATTATTCTCTATAGGGAGTCAATAATAATTGCTTTTTTAAAGGAATTTACAATTCTTAGAGAAATTAAAATTAAAACAAAGTATTCCTCTTAATATATAATAATTTGTTAGAGAATGTAAACGACCAGCTTCAGATCTGAAGTTATTTTATAGACTTTGACAGTAAGATAGGCGAAAGGGCTCTTTTACGACTACTTAGCAGTTACTGTAAAGCAACAATGTAATTATAAAGAACAATCTCTTCGATCGTCATCTTTTCAGATTATAAATCTCAAATCCACCTACCTGCAGGTGCAAAGTATAGGCGTTATGAAAGAATTTTTACAAAAGATTTATAAAATCTTAACTTAGTTTTCAGATCTACAGAATTATGACAGGAAAGAACATTAATATTTGTATTTAATGTGTAACAACAGTCTTTATTCCCATAAATTACAATGGTAGAGAGCTATTCATATGACTTAGAGTTTTGTTTCGACCGTTGGTGGCGCACTAGTCGGAGTGACGTCACCAAGTGTCCACAGTCTATGGTTTACGGGAATAATATTGTCGCCGCTAAGCTAAATACATTTCAGTCTTTCCTGAAAACGCATAGATGACGCTAGAGTCGCGATAAAATATATAAAGAACTCAGTCCCTCTAGACTGCTTACTATGCCTTATCGTTGGCGCAACCCTATAATATTTAAAGTAACGCTTTAAAATAGTATTTATCACGGATGCGTAGATGGCGCTAAAATCGCGATAAAATATATAAAGAACTCAGTCCCTCTAGACTGCTTACAATGCCTTATCGTTGGCGCAACCCTATAATATTTAAAGTAACGCTTTAAAATAGTATTTATCACGGATGCGTAGATGGCGCTAAAATCGCGATAAAATATATAAAGAACTCAGTCCCTCTAGACTGCTTACAATGCCTTATCGTTGGCGCAACCCTATAAGATCTAAAGTAACGATTTAAAAATAGTATTTATCACGGATGCGTAGATGGCGCTAAAGACGCGATAAAATATATAAAGAACTCTGTGTCAGTCTCGATTACTCGCGATGCTTAGTGCTATTACTGCTCCTGCAATACTTAATGTATATTTATTGTAGGTATTCTCTAATATCACATAGGTGGCGCTGATATCGTGGTAATATAGGCTTTTGGGTACATCGGAGTTGGGAGCCTACTTCCCAAGTCAGTAAGAATTAACTTTTTAAATAACTGACATTGCACTTCAGTTAACAATAATTATTTATTTAACAACAGTTATGAGACGCGTAGCGTCTTGTCTATGGAACGACTAAGTAACGACTGTCGTCTAACATGACCGCCGCTGCGGCGTAGCGGTTGAGCGTCAGGGTTGGGAGACTCGGTGAGTCAAAATACATTCCGTCTTTCCCTACAGTAATGCAGATAAATTGTACAGCTACTTCTGACAGTTTGCGATACTCTGTCGCTAACACAATTTTACAATGATTGAAGCTAAATTGTCAAACAATTCTCTTTAATGTCACGTAGGTGGCGCTGATATCGCGGTAATGTAGATAATTATATAGCTAATTCTGTCAGTTTGCGATACTCTGTCGCTAATACGATTTTATAACGATTGAAGCTAAATCGTCAAACAATTCTCTTTAATATCACGTAGGTGGCGCTGATATCGTAGTAATAAATAATACGGCTAATCCTGACTACTCGCGATACTCTATCCTTAACACGATCCTATATATGATAATAACAAAGAAACATTAGTATACACCTATAGATGGCGCTCTGGCCGCGATCAAATAGATAAACTAAGGTAGGGATGATTCTACTCACTGGAGCCTGTGGCAGCGTACCCAGTTTTAAATCAATCCTCTCTGGAGCTTGATGCAGCGTACCCAGAGGGAGAGATTTCGAGAAAACACACACTAGAGCCTGTGGCAGCGTACCTAGTGGTGGGAAACCCCTCTCTAGAGCCTGGGGCAGCGTACCCAGAGAGAAGTTTGAAAAAGGAATTTCCCTGGAGCCTGGAGCAGCGTACCCAGATTAAATTAATTTCAAAACAATTAATGAGTGATTTGGAGCCTGGGGCAGCGTACCCAAATCAACCCGCAAACATATTTACCAATTCTGCAGTCTTTCGTTGACCCTTTGAGTTCTGGCGGAAGACTTTTTCACTAAGGGTTTTGAAACCCATCTCGGAGTGTCTTTGGAAGATCTTGTACGCGTGATTATAGACCGACGGTTTCGAGTTTGCTGTGGGTAGTGATGGGAAGTGTCCGGTAATACCAGGTATTACCGAATTCTGACCGGTATTACCGCGGTCAGATTGGTCAGACGTGGTAATTCTTTTATCTCGTAAAAAATATTAAATTTTACGAGGAAATAAAGATTGAAGACGATGAAACAAATTTTAAAGTTCAGTTTCAAATTATGTTCACTGCAGAAAATGACTTTAATAATTTGCTATTAAAATAAAATGCACAATTTTTAAGAAGCAGACGACACAGCAGATGAAAATTTTGTGACTAACGTGCCACCTAACCTTGTTTTAGGCCTTTATGAAACAGTATGTCTTTTGAAAGTGTATTTGTACTATTTTGTTGACAACTAGTATATTAATTACTAAACTGAATTTAATTTGATGCCATAAAATGGAAAGAGAACACGGGAAATTGGACCAACTGATGTTTTTAATGAATATTATGTGCCCGTTGATAGCGTTGAAAAAGAATATAAGTGTTTATTTTGTGAAAAAATATATATCAAACATATTACCCGGATGACTAAACACATTGTAATATGTGAAAATGCTCCTAATAGCGTAAAAGACTATGTTCTCGATCAAATTATAGCACCATCTGTTAGTATTAATGTAGAAAAAGAAGAATACGAGATGAGTATTTCAGAGCAAGTACGTTTGTATTCCACTTTGTTATTTCGAAATATACACGCATATATAAAAGAATCTCTATTATTATACTACATATATAATATTATATAGAATTAAATATATTAACACTTATTATACATTTTAGAATCAGTTGTGGGTGAAATTTGCGCGTACCGTCTACACATCTGGTACACCTTTTACAGTCGTAGAAAACGTCTACTAGATTGAGTTTTTTAAATTACTTAAGCCATCCTTTACTCTCCCTTCAAGAAAAACATTGTCTGGATCATTACTAGATTCAGAATATATGCGAGTATCAAAGGTAGTTTACCATAGTATCAAGAGTGCAGTTTCGTATGCAGTTCAGATAGATAGTTGGAGTAATGTCAGGTATATGAATAAAAATGATCAATAATATCAACTGACAATGTAAAGACAATATTGCTTAGTAATACGGATACAATTATTGAAGTAAATGATATATATAATTGCAGATATGAACCGATCATCAACACTATCGTTACCACACCAATTCCGTTTTTATATGAAAGTAAATATACTAAAACAGAGCACCATTCAGGCGAATTTTATGCAAGAGAAATTAAGGAAGCTATTATTGAATGTGGTAAGGAACACTGTTTTGCTGTTTGCACGGATAACGCTTCTGCGATGGTGAAATCTTGGAAACTTTTGCAAGTGGATCCCGACCTCAAAGTATTACCTATAGCATACTTTGGATGTATAGCACATTCCTTGAATTTGCTCGCAAATGATATATTGAAAGTGAAGTCTTGTGATCAGATAAAAAAAAAATATGACAACTATAATTAATACTGTTAATAGTAGTCAAGTCCTTAAAGAGCGATTAAAAGAAATTCAGATGCAAGAATTTAATAAAGTAGCTGCTCTCCAGCTTCCTGTTAAAACTAGGTGGTGTTATATTGTTGATTCAATTCAAAGTGTTCTGAATTGTAGAACTGCTCTTTTAAAATTAGCTCACTATTTCAGTAGTTCTAAATATTTATCACAAAAAGTAAAGGATCTCTTATTAAACGAGAAAATGTGGATAGAATTAGACCAATTATGCTTTCTACTTAAACCTTTAAAAGTATGGATTTCCGTGCTCGAGTCGCACAATCCACTTATCAGTAAAGTACCAATAGCTGTATATGAAATTTCAGAACATCTTCGTGCTAACTTGCCATTGTCACCATTTACGACAGCAGAAGAAAATGAAATTTATGAAAGCATCGAAAGAAGATCATCAACAATTTTACATCCAATTCATTTTGCAGCTAATATTCTAGATCCCTCATTTCAAGGCAATATTTTGAATGACGCACAAAAAATGGAGGGAATGAATCATATTTTAAGAGTGTCATTAGCTCTTAACTTGAATATGGATAAGATTCAAACACATATGACAGAATACACGAAAAAAATTAATTTCTGGAATAATGAATTTCTGTGGAGAACAGCCCTTACTCTCAAAGATAATCCCAGGATATGGTGGACTAGTGTTTGTTCTGCAACGGAAGTTAGTCAAGTAGCAAATATAATTCTTTCCTTGCCACCAACATCAGCAGCTACAGAGAGAAGCTTCAGCTTGTACAGCCATATACATACGAAGAAAAGAAATAGACTGACTTCTGAACGTGCAGCAAAAGTGGTATATGTAGGGAAAAATCTACAAACTTTGAAAAATTTTGAAATGGCATCACAGATAGAAGATATTGAAGAAATGGACACTGCATAATTTTTTAATAAGTGATAAATAATAATATCGTATAAAAAAAAATTCATTACTTTGTGATATTTGTGTATATAGAAACAATTTTTTACTCTGAAGTTTGTTGAAATAAAATATTTATATTTTACGTATTTCTATAGAGTTAAATTATTTACAAACTTATTCCAATAATAAAAATACAATAAAATATATTTTTTTAAACTACAAAATAGTACTGTAATTTTCCGACTAGTTTATAAACACAGTTTGGTTTTACGTAGGTACTTTACATTTCTTAAAAATCCTTTAATAATTTAATATTTTAATATAAAACACAGCGTAAAAAATTAACTTATGGCAAAACTTGATGAATCACTTTGACCAGTTCAATTTAATCGAATAGTTTTCGATGTACAGGCTAATTTGCTTAAAAACGAGATCTAATTATAAACTAAAAATAAAACTAATATTTTTTTTTGATTCATGATGATAATTTAAAAAATCCATTAGTCACTTTAGTGATCTAGAATTGAAGGCAATGAATTCCACTTTCTCCACAATATTTTTATCTAAGCAGCTAGGTTTTGAATTCTCTGGACAGTTATTCGATCTCAAGGAAAGCATTGTACAGGCTAATTTATTTAAAAATTTAGAACTCCACCACATTCTAAGGTTTTCGATGGGAGTGCTCCATAAATAATCTGACTGCCATTCACGTTCTCGAAGCCTGTATCGAGACAAGTTCTGTAGGAGTTCATTCTCTTCACCAATCTGCAGAACTTTGACCATTTTACACATATATTCTACCCCGTTAGTAAATTCTCCTTCTTCTAAGTCACGCCCTTGATATCGTGGATCTATAATGTTTGAGGCGACATGCAGTATAGTTGATCCCCTTTTTAAACTTTCCTTCAAAAAGCATTCAATTGAAGTTTGTTCTTCCATCGTTATAACTACTTGCTTCATGTAAGACATAATGTCTTTTGCAATTAATACTAATGAATGTTTTATTTGTCCTAGAGACATATCACTTTGTGCTTCAACTAGTTTTAACGTTTCCTTAATCGGTTGTAGCAATCGTTCGAGTATTAGAGCATTATCCCAAAAAGTCTCTTGCAGGATCATACTCTTCAAGTTGGGTTGCAATAGCATACTATTACTAGTCACAGCCAAATATTGCAACATCTTTCTCAAGCTTCGGATCACAGTTTCTGATGATTTAACTACATGTCGTGCATTTTTATAAACATTAATGTCTTTGGAAGTAATCTCTTGTTGGGAGACGATAAATTCATTTCGCAGTTCTTCAGTGCTATTCCAATACGACAGTATAGTGTCAAGTGAGTCTTGAAATATTACAAATGACGGTAACTGTAGCATTTTATCAAATAAATCCTCAAAAATATCTAATGTTGATAAATAAAGCACAGTAGGGTAATGTTTCATATCAATGAATTCTGCAAGTGAGATCCAACATTGAATATCACCAAATTTTGTGCTGCCTACAATTCCTAAACATTTCTCTCCTCGTAATTCCACAACAGTTCTTTTCATGCTCTCGCATATTTCGCTTGAAGATTCTTTAATATTGTCATGTTTGATTACTTTATATGGAAAGGTATCAGGTACGCTGACATAAATGTAGGTCTCCAACTTCCTAAAACAGTATAATTTTAATTAATATTTGTTTATTTTTAATTAGCATATATGTTTTATTATTATTATATCGATTATTATACTATTCATATTTTATTGTATACTTTATTTTCTTTCTGATATTATTTGATATTTAACAAGGCACTTCACACATTTATTTTAAAATACCTACTGTCAATTTGAACACCATAAGCCAATGATGAAGATATCTTCTGTTCAACTTTTTCTTTTGTTGCCTTAAATTCATCGTCCAATAACCCTTTAGTTAAGTCTATTTCGGACGGTAGCGAACACGTTGGATTCCACATTTTAAAAAGGTTGATCCAGTCTGGATTACTCACTGCTGAAAGTGCAGTGTTGTTATTGCAATACATTGCCCTTGCGTACAATCTCCACAAACGAATCTGAAAAAAATAGTTTTAATAGACGAATAAATTAATTTAAAAATATTTACTAACATTATCTTATTTACTTTTTGTGCCTCATCTGTATCATCAGTATTAAGATTAAAAGAGTTTTCTTGAGAAGATAAATTTCCAGTAGGTGTGGAAGGTACATTTTCTTTATCATTATTCCCACTTTTCTTTCTTTTAGCGATAGTTTTCGCTACAACTAATGAAGCAGATTTTTTTACTTGAAGAGGAGCAACGTTGCACTTTAATGTGTTTTGTCATTCTAGTGACATTCTTTGCAAAACTTTTTTGACAATACAGACAGTGAAACCTGTTTGACGTAGGATCCACTAGAGAATAATTCTTCACTATATCACCTGATTCCATATTAACCTGGAAATTGAATATAAAATTTACTATTTGATGATGTATTTTATGTAAAATATTGATTAATTATTGTCATGAAAAAAATAAACATAACCTTCAACAGTCCCTATTTATATATTATACTGTAAACATTATTATTAAATATTGTTCGCTTCAGGGTCCAGAAAAAATGTAACTCAAGTTTCATATTTTCAAGGTTTCGACTCAGATTATTGGAATCCTCATCAGTCAAAATTTATTTCTATAAAAATACAAATAGAAGAAAGTTAAAAAAGTTTGCCCGTGTGACGGATAAGCATTGTGATAAAAAATGATATAAAGGAATCGTACGTGTCAAAACTGTGAAATTGTTCTAATAATTAAATTTAAGAAATAAAAACTGCACAAAAAATACAAAGGGAAGAACTTAAAAAATTGCACGTGCGATGGAAAAACATTGTGTTTGACGATATAAATGAATTACTTATGTGACTTAAGAACATCAACAATATTTAACATATACTCTTAACATAATGTTTAATTACTTTTTCAAATTTCCTTTTTATGTTTCAGTTTCCACTTTATTTGAAATATATACTTACCTTTATTTTATGTAGTAATAAAATTTTCAATAAATATTTGTAACAGATTTAATTTTTTCACTCCACGATAAGAAACATCAAAACATCACAATACCACTACCACCATGTGCACTACACCGATAAGCAAAAGTATGTTTGTCGTCTGCTAAAATGGCCACACATTTACTTTTCCCCTTATTTTTTAACTTCTTTTAAGGAATTCTTTGAGCTAAACTGATTGCACTTATATTGAAAAGTTTAACATTTATTAAATAATCCTGTTTTTAATCAAATAAACTTTTCAGATTATGGGAAAATTCAGAATTACCACTTCTGACCAGTGTGATTGGTAATTACCGCGTCACGTCAGGTAATACATTACTTACCACTGGTCACAGGAGCAGTCGCCCATCACTAGCTGTGGGCAGGCTCGTGCTGCGAGCCTAGCGGAGACTGTCCGAACCGCTGCCTCAGCGTACCTGCTATGCCGTCTAGTAGGTGTCGTGCCTGTGGTCTTTAGCCGTGGCGTGTATCAGCTGATGTGACTGTCTCAATATGTGTTCATTAATATCTTCATATGAACATGTAAATATTTATCGATATTAAATTTTACATAAAAATTTTTGTCCGAAGTGTTCAAATCTTGTTACAATATGACAAGATCATATGGACGAGTTCAATTTTTTTAATGAAATATTTTGTAATTTTTAATTTGTCTGTTCTTCTGAAATCGGAGGAAGATTTGAACAGTAAATAATAAATTTTCCAATGAAATTCAAGGTCAATAAATGCTTGAAGTTTTATATTAAAATTTTAATTACAAAATTTTGAAGCTTTGTATCTATAACATTTTCTGGAATTTACATCTTCTACATGACAATTTGTATATATATGAACTACCATCGGAAATTACAGATTGAACTTGAGTTTCAACTTTCGTTAAAGTGATTTATTTTACACTGAGAAAAAAAATTTGATTGAATCAAAGAAAATAATTTGTTTAAACGACTTTCTTTGATTTAAAGAAATTATTTGTTTAAATCAAATAAAATTTGTTTGATTCAAACAAAATATCTTTGAACAAAATAAATATTTGTTTGAATCAAATTAATTTTTCTTCAAAACAAAGAAATTGATGCATTGATATATGGTCAAAGATATAATTCATTTGATTTAAGGCAGAAATTTATTTGATTCGAACAAATATTTATTTGGTCCAAAGATAGTTTGTTTGAATCAAACAAATTTTGTTTCATTTAAACAAATCATTTCTTTAAATCAAAGAAAGTCGCCCAAACAAATTATTTTCTTCGATTCAATTAAATCTTTTTTCTCAGTGTATAGAAAGATATTACAAAAGAAATTTTAATTTAGAAAAAAGATTTTTTTTACTATGTCTTCATAGTGATTTGTTAACCTAATTAGAATATTTTTAGAAAGTCTTTTCTGGATTCTTTATGCTGGGATTGAACATGTTTTAAGAAGTCGTGTAATTTTAAAAATGTGTATCCCCATTCCAATGAAATCTTAAAGTGTGCTGTTCGATAAAATATTAGATATAATATATTTTACTTTTGAATAATCAAACCTTTTATTTATACTTGTAAATTGAAATTTTCATATAAAATATGTTATGTATTCTGAAAGTTTTTTCAAAATGTTTTATTCTAAAGGATTAATTTTCAATTTTACTTCATACCAAATTAAAGTTAGTGTACGATTTCGTGTGCTAAATTTGATATAATTTATGTATTTTTCAAATATTTAAACCTTTTATACTCAAGCATTCAAAATTATTTTGAATTCAAAATGTTTTAGTAAAACTTATTACGTTTGCATTGGCTTAAGAGTCCATAAATGAAGAAGTCTATTATAAATTAAATCAAGGGTCAATACAATCTACTATTATAATTGTTTTAATAAAACATTGAATAATTTAAAAACATTAAACATATTAATACGTTTATAGTTACATACTTCAATTTAAAGAATTTGAAAATCTTTCTATGGAAAAAAAGACTTTTTTTAATGCACCGGGATTCGAGCCCGGGTATTTCGATTGCCGGTCGACTGCATGTACATTCGTGTAAAAATATTAAGTATTTTGAAAATTTTTTTTCAAGTATTTTACTTTATAGTAATGATTTGTCGAACTTACTTAACACCAAATAAATCTCAAAGTGCAAGATCGCATGCGATTTCAAATACAATTTATGCTTTTTTTGTAATATTTAAAACCTTTCTTTACACAGACACTTCCATCGGAAATTAGAGGTTCATATGTTATTTAAGCTATTGTTAAAGTAACTTAATTTTTATAATAAAAGGTTAAAATTTTTTCCTGATGCTAAAATAAAAGTTAACACAGTTTTACTTCTAATAAGCCCAAGTTAAGAGCAAAATATTAATTTTGTAAAAATATACTACAAAAAATCTGCCCGCTTTGTGGGCACATTCTTATCGCGCGATTCGATCGTCGCACTCGGTCTTATATTCTTCGGACCCTAAAGCCAACTATAAACATCAACAATATTGGAATATTAATACTAAGGGCCGATATAAGTCCTGTTTCATTATTATTTAAATTTATTACTTGTAATTTGATACTTAAGTTCAAGTCAATTTTATAATATTATCGATGTGAATTACATTTTCTCAAAGTTACTAAATTTGTTTTTGATTTCAAATGAAAAAAGAAATTCAATTTACTTAAAGCTCTATCAGCCTTAAAGAACACATTCTTATCATGAAACTTGCGCTTCGCGCTCGATTTTCTGTATACTTTTCTGTAACTTTCTAATAATTTACAAGATTACAAAAAATCTATTTTCTTCCAAATATTTAAAAAAGGAGGAGAATTCATAGACTCTTTTAGAGAAAACGATTTTATGTATTATCGCTTATTTTGTATCACACATATTTTGGTTTAAAAATGGAATTTTTTATTTTCAATATTGTATTTTTTAAAACCAAAACATGAAATATATATCTTGTCAAAAAATGTCCTACTGAGAATTTGTAGACCTCATTTGGGCAAATAATTTTCTATCTCAACGTTTTTTTCATATGTCACATATTTTGTTCAAATAATGGAATTTTTGAATTTTAATCGTATTTTTTTAAATTATAATGAAAAATATACGTTTTATTAGAAACTATATCTGAAAATATTTGTATATATTATTGAAACAAACAATTTTCCATTCTTACGTTTTTTTCGTATTTCACATATTTTAGTTAAAAAATTGAATTTCGGATTTTCAATGGTATTTTTTTTTAATTAAAATGAAAAATATACATCATACGAAAAAATGTTGCATTTCAAACTTGTAGATCTTTATATCATATAGGTTTGGTTTCGTCGGTCTTGCGGTCAATAAAACAACATTCTGTAAAAATCTCCTTCATTATATTTGGTCAAACATTCTCCTATGTTTCTCAATGCGGGTCTTTTTCAAGGAATATATACTACTGTGATCAAATTAAAAGAGGAATTTTAAATTTAAACTTCCCGGGATTTTCGAAACTGAAAATTTTTTTTTCCATAAGTTGGTTGTACTGTTAGTGACATCTGTGCCAAATTTCACATCAAAATATTCATTAGTGTGAAGCTGTTTGCAGAAAAAGGCCGGATTTATGGGACAACAACTCTTGGCATGATAATGCACCATCACACACGGCACTGGTTTTACGCGATCATTTCGTCAAAACTTCAACAAATATCGTTCCGCAATCACCGTATTCACCTGATTAAGCTTGGTGTGACTTCTGGTTGTTCAGCAAACTCAAGAGACCGCTCCGGGGACACCGTTTTGACTCGATTGAGGAGATAAAAACCGAATCGCAGAAGGCTCTGAAGGCAATTCCGGAAATCGAATTTAACAAGAGTGTTTCGACGATTGGAAAAAACGTTGACATAAGTGCATTATATCGGAAGGGGATTACTTTGAAGGGGATGAAATTGATTTGGATAAATAAATAAAGATTTTTCATTTTGTAACAAAATTCACCTTTCAATTTGATCACAGTAGTATGTAACTAAAAATTGAACAAATCAATTTACAATCAAATTTCTTTTTCCAAAGAGAACTGTTTTATGTTATGTTGATATAATAAATAAGTACTTACATAAATTACAAAAAAAGGAAATCAAACATGAAGATTCAGTCTTATTCTTGAAAATGTCATTAAAATTAAAGCCTCAAAGATTGAGGGCTTCAATAATTTAAAATTACATTATAATACGGTGTGTACAATCCGATGAAGCAACGAAAACTGTAGGAAAGAGAGATGAAGATACGATAAATTGAATTAAATTCACCAATGAAAAGCGTGCTAAAGCTTGAGAACACAAACTTGAAAATCGTATATTAAATAATGCCATGGCTAATTCGATTAATATTCATAATTTCAACCTTAAAATTTATTGAAATATTAATATTTTTATTGATATAAATTGATTCAATACTTTTTCTTTAATGTTGAATTATTGACCCTAAGGCCGACGAAACCAAACCTATATGATATAATAATATAACGGTCGAAGAAATGGTCGTCCGTTCTTTATAAAGGAAAAAAACAAACAAAAACTCTGGCCAGTTGTTTCAAAATTTCCAAGTTTTTCGTTCATTTTATCCCGTTTTCTATGTACAGTGATTTCTACATAATTTTTCCAATTCGTGTTGTTGCTTACTGGACTTCTTCATTTTGAATTGCAAGCCATGAGATAAGTTTTTGAGTTTCATTATTATCCTTATTTTAACTATCTTCTACATTTATATCTTTTACGAAAATTTTGAATTAATCTTTTAATTTATGGCACTGAAGAGGGCCCCCATATGTGGCCGAAACGTTTGCCTTCTCTCTTTTTTTGCGTTTTTTATCGTATTTAATAATATTAATATTAATAGAATAATAATAATAATAATAAAGAATAATATTATAAAGATTATTAATATTATTTTTATTTTTGATAATTTCTTGTTATTTTGGCATAGGGTCAGTTTCATCATTTTTTATTTGATTAAAAATATCACTATTAGATGTGACAATGCGCAAAAAGAAAGAAAGGCAAACGTCTCGGCCACATATGGGGGCCCTCTTCAGTGCCATAAATTCAAAGATTAATTAAGAAAATAACAAGAAATTAACAAAAATTCTATGAATTCGGGTCAATATAATACTAGAAATGTTATCAAGCATGTCACTTTAAAATTATTTGTATTATTATTATTATTTTTATTATTAATAATAAGATTATTATTAATAATATTTATATAATAAAGAATAATATTAATAATATTAATAGAAAGAAAAGAAAAAGAAAAAAAAGGAATGGAAAAGGAGGGAAGGGCGGAGGACAGCCAGTCCTACGCAGACATCTTGAGGGAAATGAAGGCGAAAGTCGACCCCCGGAAGGAAGGACTTGAGGTCCTGTCTATCTGGAGGACCAGGAAGGAAGAAGTCCTTCTGTTCCTCAAAAAGGGGGGAGATGTTGTGGCCTTCCGCAAGGAGCTCGGCCGGGCGGTCGGGGAGAGGACAGAGTTTTCGACCCTGGTCTCGACGAGGTCCCTCGCTTTAAGGATAAGCGACTGGTCGGTCCTCGAGGTAATAACCTTGAGTGACCACCGGTGCATCGAATTTACTCTAGAACAACGGTGTCAAGCGGTGGATAAAGGTAGGGGCGGCGAAGGAAGGAGCCCCTCCTGGAACACGAGACGGCTCAGCAGGGAATGACTTCGCGAACACCTCGAAGAAACCAGGCTCATTGATGAGCTTGGTTGCGTCTGCCCTGCTGGGTCGTTTGAAGCTACTGTGCGTTCGGCGAGGCAGAAGGTGGTCGCGGCTTGCTACTACTCGATGCCTTGCCGTAAGCGCAGGCAAGCCAAGGGTTCGATGTACTGGTGGAACGACCAGTTGGCAGCCCTACGTCGACAATGCCTCGCAGCGCGGCGAAAATTCACCCGTTCAAAGGGGGATGCTATGCTGCACGAGGCATGGAAAGGGGCAAAAACAGCTTTGAGGCGAGGCATGAAGAAAAGCCGACTTCAATGCTGGAAAGACTTGATCGGTGAGGTCGAGAAGGACCCATGGGGTCTCGCCTTCAAAATAGTCACCAAGAGATTGGTGGCTAGAAGAAAGACCCCGGGCCTGGATAATCCCGATCGAGTCAAGTACATTGTGCGAAGCTTGTTTCCACACGTGGAGTCGTTCCAAAGACAGGACCGAAGTTCCTGTGTGGTCCGGCGCGAAGAACTCTTCACTCTCGACGAATTAAAGACAGCGGGTGGAAGGCTTAAGGCAAATACAGCGCTGAGTATCGACAGGGTGCCGAACGAGATCCTCACAGAGGTGATCGGGGCATACCCGGAGATCCTCCTAGAAGTCTTTAACTCCTGTCTTCGGGAGGGGAGGTTCTTCGCAGATTGAAAGAAGCAGAGGTTGGTCCTGCTTAGGAAGGGCAACAAACCTCTAGGGGTTGCCTCGTCGTATAGACCAATATGCTTATTGGATACGATGGGGAAGCTTCTGGAGGAGTTGATTCTACAACGGCTTCAGGCTCTCTTGGTCGGGGAGAACGCTCTCTAGGAAAACCAGTTCGGATTCAGGGAAGGCAGGTCTACTGTGGACGCCATCCAAGCTGTGGTTAACATCGGCACAAATTAAAGGAAAGGAACTGGTAAGCGTAAGGGATTCTGTGCGTTGATTAGCATTGACATACGCAATGCGTTCAATACCGCGAGATGGGAGATCTGCATCGAGGCGATGATGCGGAAAAAGGTTCCAGACTACCTGTTGCAAATGATAGATGACTATCTGAGCGACAGGTGGGTGATATACGAGGGGGACAAATGGTCTCTTAAAGAAGAGATGACATGTGGCGCTCCTCAAGGGTCGCGGCTGGGCCCACTCGTTTGGAACGTCATGTACGACGATTTCCTGCGCATGGACCTGCCTCCTGGAACGAGCATCATCGGCTTCGCAGATGACGCACTTGTCGTGTGCGCTGCTGACGACGTCAGAATCTTAGAGCTGAGGATCAATGAAAGTCTGTGGCGAGCAACGCGCTGGTTAGATAGCAGAGGCCTTAAAATGGCCCCTGAGAAAACCGAGGCTTTGCTCGTTACGGACAGGAGATCCTTCCAATACCCGAGGATCGTTCTCGGAGAGCAAGAGGTCGAGTGGAAAACAAGCATTAAGTACCTCGGGGTGCAGCTGGATCGTAGGCTTAGCTTTGGCGAACACCTAAAGATCGCAGCTGCCAAAGCCATCCAATGTGGAGCGAACTTGGCTCGGCTTATACCAAACACAGGTGGACCCAGGGAAGCGAAAAGAAGATTGGTGGCGAGCGTGGTCCATTCGAAGCTGCTTTATGCAGCTCCGGTCTGGGCCAATGCCTTGCAAAACCATGTTATCCAGAAGAGGCTGTTCTCGGCGCAGAGACTTGTCGCGCTGAGAATAGTTTCAGCATATAGAACTATCTCGACAAGCGCTGTGTTGGTCCTGGCAAGCGTCCCGCCAATAGATTTATTGGCGGAGGAAAGGCAGGAGACCTTTCAGCTTCGTAAGGAGCTTACATGCGCCGACCTGCAGGAAATCGCTCGTGCAAAGGAGGCCATCCGCAAGGATGGAAGGCGCAGACTCGTCAAAAAGTGGCAGATGAGATGGCATGGTGAGCAGACAGGGAGATGGACCTACCGCCTGATCTCTGAGCTCGCCACCTGGCTGAATAGAAAGCACGGGGAAGTCGGCTTTTATTTGTCGCAAGCGCTCTCGGGCCATGGCTGTTTCAACGCGTACCTGAGGCGCTTTAAGAAGAGAGACGAGGAGACGTGTTGCTACTGCGATTTCCCGGTGGATAACGCGGAGCACGCACTCTTCGTCTGCGCAAAATGGGGTGTGGCTAGGGAGGTCCTCAGTTAGGCGGTGGGTTCCGAGCTTACTCCTGACACGATGATCCCTCTCATGCTCCAGTCTGAACGGTTCTGGACGCTCATCGAGTCATTCGTCACACTTGTGATGAAGACGAGGGAGCTTGATGGGCGTCGGGAGCGTAACAACGGGGAGGGCCAGTAGAAATCGCATCGGGGCCTTCACCCGCAGTTCTGCGCCCTGGTCGGACTTGGCTATCCTCGTCTGCCGGGGGAAGAATTTTCTTGTTCCCCCCTAGGTTGGCGCGGCCGGTGGGTCTGCCAATTGTTACGGGCGTGTAGCCGCGGATGGGAGTTCCGAGCGAACGGATGACGGAAGAGTCGTACGCGACTTTAAGCTGGAACCAACCACCCGTGAAGTTTAAAGCCGAAAGGCGGTCCCGCGGGTGGTGTTTTGGTTCGTGAGAGGGGGTTTTTGGTTTTAACAAGTATGCCTAGAACCGTCATAGGAGACTTCTGTACAACGTCTTTAAAAGATTTTGCCATTTTTCCTCCTCACCAAAAAAAAAGAAATATACTGTAACTTTCTTAATTTTATTTTAATTGCAAAATATTATCAGGATTATTAGTAGAGATTTACGTGAATTATCAGACACCAGTCTTAAAATTTTTGATTTATTCATAAAGTTTTTTTCAAAAACAAAAAATGCTCCTATTTTGACAATTTTTGTCGGATGTAGCTGGTTAACGAACTTGCCCTTACTTTTTTAGCTGCGATAATGTATGCCAAAGCTCAATTCAATCCGACAATTTTTTTCTATCCAGTTATCGAGCATATGACTTATTACTACTGCAGACGGACAGACAGACAGACACTTTCGTAAAAACCGTTTTTTCTGACTCAGGGGATCTCAAAATGTAAAGATTTGACGAAAATTCCGAAAATGATTTTTCACATAAAACCAAAACCTTAATTCTCATATGATGAGAATCTAAAAGACATCAAATTTGCATCTTTCTTAATAATATTAATGACTCTAAAATTAATTAACATTGTGTAAAGTCTGTAGTCTCATTTCAAAGGTAAGTTTTCATGGTATTTTTCTAACTAATTAAGATGTTTTTGGAATTTTTCTGCTAGATTCTGCTCCAGAATCAAACATGGTAATGAAAAGTCATCAAATTTCAAATGATGATTGTACTACATTCATTTGAAGAATTCAAAAAATCCAAACTATCAATATTTTGATAAAAATTTCTAAATTTATTAAAATATGATATACATCGATTTTTAAAAACTTCTTGAAGAAGGTACATATTTTAAAAAATGCATGATTTTTTTGGATTCTGTTCAACCCCAAGATAGAATCCAGGAAAGAATTTCTAAAAATATTTTGATTAGGTTAAGAAATCACTATGAAGACATACTGAAAAAAACCTTTCGCAATCTAAATCTAAATTAAAATTTCTTTTGCAATATCTTTCTATAAAATAAAACACTTTGACGAAAGTTGAAACTCCAGGTCAATCTGTAATTTCCGATGGTAGTTTATATATATATATATATATATTGTCACTTTTTGATTTTTCCTTATTCTAATTAAAAGTTGGGTCGAACATGAGAGAAGAAATAAGGCTTTGCTCTTTTATGAGAAGATCTATAATTCATTATAAAGTGCATGTAATCTCCCTGTACATATGTGAAATCTTATGACATAAAAAAGAATAAAGAAAAGAGAGATTATCTAGCCTAATCTATTCTAAACTTAACACTGATCCTTCAAGAGGCTACGATTATATTAAAAATGATACAAATAAAATGAGGTATATTATCTAAATATTCTATATGTCTCTATTCCGTACTAAAGAAAATCTTTTCTATTTAAAAGAGGGTATCGAAATATCAGATTCTATAATTTAAATCCGACCGCATAATTAGTAAGCAAGATAAATTTTGCTAAGTCTTCCTTAGGCTTTGTGGGCCGCAAACAATCAATCTCGTGAGTGCCTTACGTGAGAATATTGAATCCTCTCATAAGGATACTCGTAGAGATCAGGGGGTGGCACGAATCAAAACTCGTCTACAGGGCAACAACCCCGTAGCCTGCTTCGAAAGCGTACCAAGGAGGTGAATCCAGACTCGTCAAAGGGGCAACAACCCTTTTGCCTGTCCAGAGAACACTTCCTAAGGCTGTTTGCGGCTCGCTGGCGAGCCGCCGGAATGAATTTCTTAGCGCAGCATCCCCTTTTTATACACATCTCTGTCATCTCCCACTCTGGACCACGGCTCGCGGGTGGGAGATACTGCTTCTGCGCTTTACAACGATCCCAGGATGCTGGCTACCGCGCTCTCGTGCGTGCTGCGATGTACGCGTGGTTGCCCTGCGGCAGGGGCTATAAAGTGTGGGCTTACATCTGCCCCCCCTAAATTTTGATGTCGGTGAATCTATGGGTGAATATCTCCTTAAATTACTCACTGAGATCAAAATTTGATGCGTAGATACGTTTCCCGGTTGCTTCTCGTTGTGTTGTCCCTGCGTTGCCAGTTTTTCGTAATTGGCCAATCTTGTGTGGGTGACCATTCCCTGAATTTTTCTAACCACGCATTGTTCTTGTGTTCACTTCTCTTCTTCCTTTCTGCTGTTTTCTTCCTTTCTATTATTCTCTTTTGTTTTACCTGCGCTTCATTTACATTTTCTTTGCCCTGTATGTCGATGCGTTGTCTCTTTCGTGCTGGGTTCTTTTCGCCTTCTAATATATCCCTATATAATTTTTCCTGTCGGCTGAGCTTGGCTTCGGGTCGTGGGCGTCTCTTTGCCATCTTATTTTCCTCTTCTTTGTTCCTAGTTGACTTCACTAATTCTATATGATTGATCTCCTTTAAGAAAATCACTTCTGGCTCTTCTGCTTTTGGAACGTAATCACTATTTCTTACACATTTCCCATGAGTTCGTTTCTTTATTACCTCGGTGTTTGCCTCTGATACTTTCATATTCGGCTTTCTAGGTGCTTTCTTTTTCTGCTTCTTCAAAAATCGAGGACGTGTGTCTATTGTCTTCATTTCTCGATATTCCACGATTGTAGCCACGGTTATTTTATTGGCTTCCCCGCATTGTGTATACACATTTCTATGTGTGTCTCTCACTTCCGTCTGCGTTCCCAACTCAGGCATGGCTTGGCTTGTTGTTTTTGCGACGTCTCAAAGAAAACTAATGTTTTCTTGTTTTTCTCCTGTTTTTCCTCAAATCCCTGTGTTCATGAATCATACCTGCAGTCCTTTCTTACCTCCCCTCTTGTCCTTTCCCCGGTATCTCCTCCCTCATCCCCTCTTCGTCTCTTTTTCCCTTTTCCTTCTCTCCTGCGTCTCCTTTGCTCCGGTAGGGTTTGAGGTCCATCGCATGGAATTGTCCCCTCTCTTGATTCGTGTCTGTGTTGAGTAGGATGTAAGTGTTACTCGCAATTTGTTTCTTCACTGTGTATGGTCCTTCGTACAGCGCCATGAATTTGGCAACTCTGCCCATTGCTGTGTTCGAGACGTTGCAAGCCTTCACTAGGACTTGTTCTCCTGGCTGAAAGGTAAGTCCAGTTTTCTTCTTATTAATTCTTGCATTTCGTCGTTCGCCCTTCGTCCTTATTTTTTCTCTTATCACTCGAATCATGTCGAACTGGTTATGGTTGTTTTTTAATTGTACATGGGGTATCCATTTTTCCCAAAATCTCGTAGGCTTTTTTCCCAATAGGGCTTCGTATGGTGTAGTTTCTGTTGTGTCATGGTATGATTCATTTAATATTGTCTCTATATCTTCAATCCAGGTATACCATGAGTCGTGTTTCTCAACCTGTAAGAATGTTCTGAGGAATCTCGATAATTCTCGGTTAACCCTTTCTACCATATTGGCTTGTGGGTGTCGGATAGAGGTTAGAATCATTTTGACCCCTCTTTCCTTCATTGCTTCCTTCCATTTCTTACTCGTGAATTGTGTGCCCCTATCTGTGAGTATTTTTTGTGGTTTTCCTATCTTTGTTATGAATTCATCCAGTTTTCTTATTGTTGAATTGCATGTAGCCTTTTTTAATGGATACAATTTAGTGTATTTCGTAAATGTATCCATTATCACTAAGATGTATTCGTAGCCATACTTTGTTTTAACCAGTGGCCCAAAGAAATCAGCTGATATTAGTTCTAGTGGTTCTTCTGGTTTCACTGATTCCTGGATGATCATTGATGCTGTGGTAGATATTTTATTCCGTTGACACGGATCACAAGTGCTGAGTATTTGCCTTATCAGTTTTGCTAGTCGTGGATAAAAGAAATGTTCCTTAATTATCTTATAATTCTTGTCTGTTCCTGTGTGTCCATATGCGTAATGGTACTCCCAAATTAATGTCTTTAATGTTTTTTTTGGTAAATAGATGAGTCTTCTTTCTTGGGTTTTCCGGTATAGGATTCCCTTCTGTAATTCAAATCGGTGTATGTTTTCTTTATTCATTTTTATTGCCTCCATGATTTTCTTTAGGCGTATATCCTCTTCTTGTAGTTGTGGTAAATTTTCTAGATCATCTTGGAGTTTTATTGAGCATTTATATTTAAGTTCGTTTATTGTAACTTGTACTATATCTCTCTCTTTTTCCCATTGTTTGTCAGGGTGTTGTATGCTAAGTAAATCAGCTGCAATGTTCTCTCGTCCTGGACAGTGTTCCAATGTGATGTCATAATCTTGCATTGCCAGTATCCATCGAGTTAGTCGTGCATTTACGAACTTACATGTCTTCAGGAAAGTTAATGCCATGTGATCTGTCCGGTTGATTATGCGTGCCCCTTGTAGGTAAGTTCTAAATTTTTGTAACGCCCATACAATGGCTAGTAATTCTTTCTCTGTGGTGAAGTATGACAACTCTGGGCCTTTGAGAGTTCGACTGGCTAATGTGATAACCTCTTTTTCTTGCTTATCATTTTTCTGATATAAAACTGCCCCTAGTGCATAATTACTTGCATCAGTTTCCAGATAATATTCTTTTTTTGGATCTGGAAAGTACAAAATGACCGATTCACAAAAGAGTTGTTTTATTCTGTCGAAGCTTCTCTGTTTTTCTTCGTCCCACTTCCATGTGGTTCCTTTCTTTATTAGTTGCAATAAAGGTACCGTTTCTGCCGCATGCTTGCTGCTGAATTTGGAATAGAAGTTAACTAGTCCCAAAAATCCTCGGAGTTGTTTTGTGTTCTTGGGTATGGGAAACTCCATAATTCCTTGTATTTTTTTTGGATCTGGTTTGATTCCTTGGATTGTGAGGATGAATCCCAGAAATTTGGTCTCTTTTTTTAAGAAGCTTGATTTGCTTAGATTTAAGGTGAGGTTGTTTTTCATAAGGCGTGCTAATATTTCATCCAGATGTTCCAGGTGTTGCTGTGTTGATTCTGATGTGACAAGCGTGTCATCTACGAATGATATCACATGATCTCCAATTCCATGTAGTGCATGATCTAGGCCTCTTACTAGTGCTGCTGTGCTTGTCTTCAATCCGAATGGCACCACGTTAAATTCATAGCTTTTTCCTCGATGTTGGAAAGCGGTATATTTTTTTGAATCGATATGCAGTGGGACCTGCCAGAAGCTACTCGTCATGTCTAAACTTGACATTACCCGCATTCCTTTACATTTCTGGAAGAGCACTTCTGCTGGTTCGGGGCATTCCCAATCTTCAATCAGAATCTCATTTAATCTTCTAGCGCCTAAACAAAGTCGTACCGTTCCATCTTTTTTTATGACTGGCACAATTGGATTTATATAAGGGCTGCTGGAACGTTGGATAATTCCCATGTCCAACATCTTCTGGATTTCCTCCTCGACTTTTTCTCTGTACGCCATTGGTATGGGGTAGCTTCTTCCGATGAAGGTTTGATTTTCTCTTACTCGTAGGATATGTTCATATGATAGCAGTCGACCTGGTTGTTTTCTAAATACTTCTCGGTGTCTCCATAGGATTTCTTTTAATTGATTTTTTTCCTCTTGATTCGTTATTGCTGCCTCTTCCAACTTTTTATTAATCTCTCCATAATCGATATCTACTGATTCTTCTTTTTCTTTCAGGTGATTGATTATTCGTGCTTCGTGTGTTGCTATTTCCTCGTTGATTATTTTGAGAGATGGTTTACCCTCAAGAAGTGGGAATGATATCGTTTTACTTTCTAGATCAATTTTACTTTTAAGTTCGTCTAGGAGGTCTATTCCGATTATGCATGGTCTTGAGAGCTTTGGCACTACTAGGAAGACAACCTGAAGTATGGTGTCAGGTAGTTGGATATCCGTATATATTTGTTTCTTTAGTCGGATCGCCTTTCCTCCCATCGGCCCTGTTATGGTCACCCTTTGATGGGTAAGGTCGGGTAGTCTCGTAGACGTTCTTTATTATTATTCACGAAATCTTCTGATAAACACGTGACTTCTGCGCCTGTGTCTATTAATGCTGTTGCCACAATCCCTCCTATAATGACATTTGCAACAAAACACTTCGAACGTTTGCTTGTTTTCATATCATTTGATTCCTCCATTAACTCTTCCCTCGTCTGTTGCAGCATGTTCGCACCTAATGTAATTTCCGATGCCGCGCCTATTACTTCTTCTTCCTTTTCTTTTACAGGCGCGGCGTGTCCCCGTTTCCCGACTCCTGTTGTGACGTTTCTCCTTCTCCTCCATTTTCACGCTGTTGCTCTTCCTCAATCTCAAGGTTTCGAACTCTATAGTTTGATTGCTGGTGGTGTTTCCACTGGGCGTTATCTGTCTGTCTGTTCCGCATCGTGGTGTCTGCATTTCGACTCTGTTCTAGGGATGATCCTGGTCGATTAGCTGTATTATTGTATCCATTGTTATGCCATGCTGTTGATGTAGAGTGCCGTGACTGTCCTACTCTGTCTTGGGGCTCCCATTGGGCAGCGCTCTCCATGATGGCTGCTGTGCTGAGTTACCAGCTTGTCGAAAGCTGTTTCGTTCTTCAAAGCCTCCTTGCCTAGCTTCTCTGTTCTCTCCTCTTGAGGCATTACTTGGGCCGATTTTGTCAAAATTTTCTAAAAGCTCAATTAGTTGCTCAATGTGCGAGATTCCCCGTCCTACGATGGCATGCTTAATCTCCTCATTGAAGTGTCTTGCGAGCTTTTGTATTATCTCGATTGATGATAGTGATGGCCGTAGTTCTTTAGCCTCTGCATATAATCTTATTGCATATTCCGCTCTCGAGATTGTCTTTCCGGATTGATGGCAGCCGAATTCCAATCTTCTTCTTAGCTCGTGTTGAGCTTGTTCGTTCCAGTATCTTCGCGAAAACTTGCTCAGGAACATCTGGAAGTTGCTTACATCCTCTTTGACGATTTGCCACCAGTCTCCAGGTGGCCCAGTCAGGGATCTCTCAATGAGGTAGTGGGTGTCACGGTCTTTTGGCTCTACTGCTTCCCAATACTGTTTTAGCTGGTTCATATATCTTATGGGGCTTGTGTCACCTCCGAATTCTGGGAGCACATACTTTATGTTAGAGGCCCGATTTGCTGTTAGGAGATCTTCTCTTCTTGGACCTTCTGTGTTTAGTCTCTCCATCATTCTGGTCTGCTGAGCTTCTAGTCTACTGAACTGAGCGTCCACCCTATTGTTCCTTTCTTCCAGTGTTCGTGTTATTTCAGTTGTTATCTCCAATGACCGATTGACTCCTGTTTCCATCATAGCCAATTTCTTTTGCAGATTTCTTTCTTTATCTGCTTCCGTTTTTTCTCGGCGTTTCTTTTCTTCGTCTATTAATCTTTTCATCCTTTTTTCCAGCTCTTCAAGCTTACGTGTAATTGTTTCCGTCGTTCCTAAGCTGCTTTGTCCTACGTCCATTTCCTGCCCCCTTTGCCTTATGCTGCTTGTGGCTTCTTTTTCTCTTGGCATCTCAGTCAACGTGATATCTAATTCGTCTATTTCAGGGCTATCGATGTTTGATTCTTCTTCCAAAATTTTCTCTTCATTCCTCGTGGAGCGTAGTCCCTGACGACTCATTTTCCTTACTATATTTTTATTTTATTTTCGTTTTGGTACAATGAAGTTATGTGTGGTACTTTATAAAGTTCGCATCGCATTTAGATGGTACAAAAAGGAAAATCCTTATATGTTGATCCTTATTTCTTTTTCAACTCTTCATGCCCCACGTTGGGCGCCAATGTCACTTTTTGATTTTTCCTTATTCTAATTAAAAGTTGGGTCGAACATGAGAGAAGAAATAAGGCTTTGCTCTTTTATGAGAAGATCTATAATTCATTATAAAGTGCATGTAATCTCCCTGTACATATGTGAAATCTTATGACATAAAAAAGAATAAAGAAAAGAGAGATTATCTAGCATAATCTATTCTAAACTTAACACTGATCCTTCAAGAGGCTACGATTATATTAAAAATGATACAAATAAAATGAGGTATATTATCTAAATATTCTATATGTCTCTATTCCGTACTAAAGAAAATCTTTTCTATTTAAAAGAGGGTATCGAAATATCAGATTCTATAATTTAAATCCGACCGCATAATTAGTAAGCAAGATAAATTTTGCTAAGTCTTCCTTAGGCTTTGTGGGCCGCAAACATTCAATCTCGTGAGTGCCTTAACGTGAGAATATTGAATCCTCTCATAAGGATACTCGTAGAGATCAGGGGGTGGCACGAATCAAAACTCGTCTACAGGGCAACAACCCCGTAGCCTGCTTCGAAAGCGTACCAAGGAGGTGAATCCAGACTCGTAAAAGGGGCAACAACCCTTTTGCCTGTCCAGAGAACACTTCCTAAGGCTGTTTGCGGCTCGCTGGCGAGCCGCCGGAATGAATTTCTTAGCGCAACATCCCCTTTTTATACACATCTCTGTCATCTCCCACTCTGGACCACGGCTCGCGGGTGGGAGATACTGCTTCTGCGCTTTACAACGATCCCAGGATGCTGGCTACCGCGCTCTCGTGCGTGCTGCGATGTACGCGTGGTTGCCCTGCGGCAGGGGCTATAAAGTGTGGGCTTACAATATATACATATATATATACGAATTGTCATGTAAAATTTGTTAAATTCCAAAAAATTTTATTCAAAATATTTTTTTTTTAGTAAAGGTTTGTCGACTTAGCTTCATATCAAGAAGAGTTTGAGGTGTAAATCCACATATAATTTATGTATTTTCTTAAATCAGCAAAACACTTCATTTGCATTCATCTATTGAAATTGCCATATGTATAAGATGTTTCATACTTCAAAAAATTGTATTCAAAGTATTTTACTCTATAAAAGTTTAAGAAGTAAAGTTTTATAGAATTAGCACCATACCAAAAATATTTAAGGTGTAAATTCATATTGCGAATTCAGATATAATTTATGTACTTTCTTCGTAGTTTATCTTCAAAAATTAGATCTTAGGTAAAAAAAGATAATTTTGATTCCAAAACTAGAAAAATTATTATTGAAGAGATCATTTCAAAGAAAAGAGATTAATTTCTAAGAAAAATATTTGAAGCATGAGAAAAAATAAATTTAACAAATTTTATTTTTACCCCGACATTTTTTCTTATCGCTTCATACGAAATTTTAAAAAAATTATGTGATTCAAATAAATCAAGAATCGTTTTTTCAGGAAAAAGACCTAATACAACCTAGCCGTTTCCATATTTCTAAAATGAATAAGTTTTTACCAAATTCTGTAATTTTTTTACAAGAATTTTGTTTTGGAAAATTTATTTTTAATTGTTTCAGCCATTGAAGCCATGGATCAACCAGATCACGTGACCAAATTCCTGTAAAAGTTCGTGTAAGATAACTTTTTTCTTTTATAAAATATCTTCCTGAAAATTTGGAAAATACTACAGAACAGGATAGAGAACGTCTGTCAACTTTGTATGAGTGAAAATTTTGCAAAAAATTTTACAGTTAACTGTAATTGTCGATAAGTTTTCGAATTTTTTTCAAAATTTTTACTAAAAAGAAGTTAACAGACGTGCTTTATTATCTTTTGTTACGTTTCCCAAATTATCAGAAAGATACATTGTAAATTAAAAAAATTATCTTACATGAACGAATAAATGTATAATTTAGTGACGTGGTCCGATTGATCCATGGCCTTAAAGAATTTATTATAATTTCCAAAAAATGGAAACGGTTAAGTTGTAGAAAGCCTTTTTCTTAAAAATGTTATCCGTGATTTCACAGAATCACATCATTTTTTAAAATATGGTATGAAGCGATAAAAAGACAAGTCCGGGTAAAAATCAAATTTTTTACATGCATTATTTTTTTATGTTTTAATTTTTTTTCTTGGAAACTAATCTCTTTTCTTCTAAATGATCCCTTCAATAATAATATTGCTATTCTTGAAAAAAAATTTATCTATTTTTGCCTGAAGTCTAATTTTTGTGGATGAACTACCTTAAATCAGCAAACGCTTCATTTACATTTATTTATCGAAATTTTTATACAAAAGATGTTACCTATTATGAAAATGTTCAAACCCTTCATTTCTGAAACTTTTATCTCATCTTGAATGATATCTTATTATAAAATATTCTCTACATAATTTTAATAAAAATGCTGAAATGCATATATTGTTTCGAATCTTTAAGCATTTATTGACTTTAAATTTCATTAAAAAATTATTTTTCAAGTATTTAAATCATCTTAAAATTTCACAAAATCTTTTAGACACTTATTTCAGATCAATATTTTTCAAAGTATATAGAAAAAAAGTGTAATTTTCTTACTGTTATATTCCGTAATTTTGAATTCTGCGTCTATTTCGCGCCTCCTTTGAATGAAGTCGAGAAAAATACAATTTCTGATTTTAACTCGACAACCGACTAGAGTTCTTAAATTATCGAGAATTTAAGTTGGTGGAATATAACCGAGAATATTACAGAATTTAAAGAATATAAGAGAATATAAAGAGAATTTGGAGAATTTATGTTTTAAATATCAATTTATGTGCACTTATCAATTTTGAAAATATGTTTGTTATCAAATAAGAGGCATTTGATTGTGTACATGTGATTGAAATGAAAAAGAACATTGAAATTGTTTTACTCTCAAGATATTAAAACTTTTCACCGCTGAAATTTTAGGTTATGTTCACTTTGAATTTAATACTAAAGATATTAAATTAACATTATCTCCATAATTATAAAAATTTCAATGAATTATATTAATTTCTTCAGTAAATTAAACGTCTTATTTGCATGAAATTCTTTAAACAATTTTTATTAGAACAAAATAGAACATTATTATATTTTAATTATGTAAAACACATTACTTTGGTGAGCTTGAGAATCTTAGTAATCATTTTCAGCCTTTTGTTTTCATTTTCCTCAATACTGTTCAACTTTTTAAGACCTAGCATATAAAATATAGAGTAATATAGCTTAAGGTGGCTTGAGCGTTTGGTGTCGTATGAAGTGAGGGGCGCCGTGGGGGCACGTGTTACATGAATGCTCATTGCTACTTATTTTTTCAATAATCATATGTATTATAGTAACATCTGAGTAGAAGGGCAAGAAATCGCGGAAATGTCCCCGGAAAAAAGCGATAGTAAAAAATTATTAGTTTCACCTCGAGGCGATTTCCATATTCTGCACCTTTTTCGCAATTTTCTCTTGATTGAAGTCGCCAACCCTTCGTTTTTATAATACTAATAGATTCCTCGAAATCGAAAGTACTAGCAGTGTCTCCAGAACGTGGGATTTTTCGGCCCCCACCAAGTTCCCATCTGGGAGAAACACATGCAAACGTGGCGTGTCAGTGTGTCGGCTCTGCTACACGCTGCGGTCACCAGCTTCGTGTAAAGCCGAAGGTGCACGAAGACGGACTTCGTTACAATGCTTGAGTTTTCAAGTTATTTTTAGATTTCACGCTTTCGTTTATCGAGTCGAAATTAAGAATTGTATTTTTCTCGAGTACGTGCAAAAGAGGCGCGAAGCAGACGGTGAATTTGAATTTACGAAGTATATAGTTCAAGAAATAACACTTTTCTTCAATTTCTTGAAGAAAGTCTGCATGAAATAAACATCAGTATGATCTTGGAAAATTTCATGAGGATTTCAACACTTCAAAAATAAACTTTCAGTGAAATTTGGTGACAATAAATGTATAAAATTTGAATCAATATATAATTTTCCATTCAAATTTATATACTTCTTACTCATTTTGTACATTTAACAATTTTTCAATTAGAACAATATTTTCTATCAAGATAAAATGAACATAAAATTCAAGTTCATAATTTATATTTTCAGTTATATGTTAGAAATATTTTCATCTCACATTTTTGTAGCCTAAGCACAAACTTTTCATTCCAAAAGTTAAAATCTCTACGGAAATGGAAAATTGTCTAATAGCAGTAGATAAATTAAAAAGCTAAAATATGTGTTTATTGGTATTTCCATATTAACATATAAATATCAATCAACTTTAAATTTTACAAAAAAATGTTCGTTCGAAGTGTTCAAATCTTGTTACAATTTGACAAGATTTTATGGAGGAGTGCAATCTTTTGGGTGAAATATTTTCTAGTTCTTAATTTGTCTGTCCTTCTGAAATCGTAGTAAGATTTGAACAGTAAACAACAAATTTTCCAATAGAATTCAGGATTAATAATAATTGATTCAGGAAATACTTCAACTCTGTAGAGCATTTTTGTATTTCGAATTCAAAATGTGTGCTTAAGCCACAAAAAAGTAAGCTGAAAATGTAGATATAAAACTAATTATGTCATGTTTATGTCTTCTTAATGGAAAATACTTTGCATATAATTCTCTAATTCGATATTTTTTTAATGTATGAACATTCAAGAAATTGATAAATATTCCATCTTTTTATAGGAACTAAAAATTTCCGGATAATGCTTTGATTGAGAAAGCTAAAAATTTGTCAAATATTGATATAAATTGCAATTTTACAATTGCATTATTTTTCAAATATTTTAACATCTCTTCAATATTGATAATTCTTACAGAAGTTTATTTCATGTGAGTGACTTTTTCTTTTTCTAATGAAATATTTCGTAATTCTAAATTCGGCCCAATTCGTAACATTGTAAAAAGATTTTAAAACTACATAAAAACTTTTTTTCTGTTTTATTCAAAGTCAATAAATATTCAATGTTTGGAATCGAAATATTAAGTAAATGATTTTTAATTTCTGGGAATAAACTGCTTTAATAAGACAATCTTTCTTCTTTGTGAGAAATCTCAATTTTAAAATTAAAATTCTACGCATAGGATACAAAAACATAATATGAAAATACTTTTATTACAGAATTTTGAAATATACAAGTTGACCAATTTTTAATCGAGAAAATCGGCTACTTTAAGCAAAAAATTATGTTAAAAATATTTTATCAAAAAAAAATAAGACACATTAAATTGCGGTTTAAAATCCACATTCATAGATTGATGGTAAAAGCAGTTTAAAGTTTTTTAATCTTACGTTTTAGTGACGTATGCACAGACTTTTAATCAGATAAATGAAATGCTTTATAGAAAGTCAAAATTTTCTTATTACTGCACTTAATCAAATTTATAAAGTAAAAATATTTTTTAATTGATGCTTTCACTCAATTCTTTAAACATTCATTAATTGAAAATTGTACTCAAAATTTAATCTTGCAGCGTTCCAATATTCCCACAATGTTACAAAATCTTATTAATCATTATTTTAGTCGAATTATTTTCAAAATATTTAAAAAATAAATGTAAATATTTTGATTAAATACTCTGTCAAATTTTGCATTTGACTGATCTTGCAAAATTGTTGAAAATTTTGAATACCGATAGAAGAAACTTTAAATGAAATTTTATGTCCATAAATGCTTAAAGTTCTATATAGAAATATCAACTACAAAATTCTCAAATTTTATAAATAAACTACTAAATTCAAAAAGTTTCGGATTTTTTTAAAAACTGTACAAATTTCAAATATGAATCAGTCAAAATCTACTGATTATCAGTGAAATTTGACTGATTTAAATAACTAAAAACAGGTTACTGTGAATCAGTCAAATTTCACTGATTACTTCAGTGAAAAGTAACTGATTTAACAGTGAAAAATATTGTTTCCACTGATTATTCAGTGAAAAGGCAAATCACTGATTCAATCAGTGAAAATTTGACTGATTCAGATTTAGAGTGTATACAAATTTCAAATATAAAGTGTACTGTGTACATTAATCAAACAAATTTAGAAGATGAATATTTTAATAAATATTCCTAAATATTATTGGAATATGATACATATCGATTTAGAAAAATTTCTTCAAAGTACTCAGACATTTTTCTTATTTTACGACATTTTTGCACCATGTTTGACCTTTGGGTAGGATTCAAGAAAACAATTGTAGACATACTTTCATTACTTAGTAAAATACTATGAAGACTTGCTTTTTAAATTATAGCGAAAACTTTTAAAACCTTTAACAAGCGGTTGCATAGATTCTGCTCTAATCTTGGACGCAATTAGAGAAATAGGTTTTTTTGCTTTTTTTAGATCTAGTTTTTGCCTTAAACATAAAAGAAAGAAAACACATTTGAAATATTAAAATAAAAAAGCTGGTTCATTCTTAGAGAATCCCAAATATTCTGAAATAAAACTCCTTTCCACACCACCACGGAGGTAGAGTTTAAGGCTCGTTTTTTTTACGTGGTATCCCCTGTAGGCCTAGTCCACGTCCTACGAAACGAAAAGGGTTTTTGCTTTCAAAATGTAGCCCGTACTTCAGGCTTGCCTCTATCAAATGCCAGTATACGTTGAACAAAAATGTTTTGTTTTAAATCAAATAGTGAAGAAGTTTGATTAATTCGGGATGATTTGGGGTGCTTGATTATTGTGAGTCCCCTTGCCTCTCACTTATGCCCAAAGCGTGATATTACTCAATTTCAGTATGTTTTCTTACTAACAAAATAATAATCAAAACTAAACAATTTCCATACCCGAGGCACGCGAAGAAAGGAATAAAGAACGTATCTCTGATATAAGAAATAAAATGTCATTATTTTGTGAGTAAGAAAGGGGTTTGAAATTGATTAACGCCATGCCTTGGCCATTGGAATTAATCCTCTCCTTCTTGAGCGAAGAGCGACAAACCACTTTCCCTATCACTTTCTGCCATCTCATATAGATTTTCGGTCATTAATTGCAAATGCTTCAAAGTGATGCTCGTTGTTCTGGCTGTTTCAGCTCTCGCCTTTAAGGCTGATCGAGTAACACAAATTGAGTTGACCGTCCTGTTTCCTAAGCGATTTCTTTTGGGAGTTTTCGCGTCCGTGAGCATGGAGAAACCTCGCTCCGCCTCAGCATTTGAATGAGGAAGACTCCGAACATGATTCAATACTGAGGTCAAATTTAGAAACAGTTTTTCTCCTGTACTCGTCGAAGATACACCGATACTAGACCACATTTCGTCAAAAGATAAATTCGACCACTTTTCTTTGAGTTCCTGTCTGATTTTGAGTAAAGAATCCCACTCTTTTTGTACACCTATTCTATCAAACGACCCTAAATCTTGACAAACTTTCCAGACCCTAGGAAAAGTTTCGCTTCGATCAGCATAGAAAGCTACTTGAGGCTGGAAAACAGCAACGCAAGACAAAAAGATGTCACCAAAAGGAAGTCGATTGCGAATTTCTTCGCTTGCTGTGACATAAAATTTCAAGCAATTACGAAGAAATAGATCAATTTCTACTATTTGCAATTTCTTGTTTGTAAGATGCTGCTGGAAATATTCTCGCGTTTCCTTACCAACGTCAATGTCTTGAAGCGGCTTTTGATTACTAGGATCTGCAAAGTTAACATTTCTAATGATTTGAAAGAATAAATTCGGTTGAAGAAGACCCTGTTTCAAATAACTGCTAAGAATCCATACGAAGAATTTAGCCGAGTTTGGCTGGAGTTCCTGAACCATTGTTTCGCGACTTTGAAATTTCGCATTGTATACGTTGAACCTATTCAAAGTAAATTTCAAGAATAGGAAATATGCGAGTGTCAAAGGATTCTGCATTTTTCCTAACAAGTCTTTGGCCTTCTCTACCTTCTCAGATACGAGGACCATAAGATACTGAAGAATAACTTCCCAATTCTTTATTATAATATCTATGCATCGATAGCGGACAAGCCAACGAGTTTCAGAATGACTAGGAATTTTTTGATAGTCATTTCCTAATTCCAAAACAATCGATCGAAAAATAGCCGTTCGCTTGGAGCTAGCATTAAGAAAAGCTGGCAAATCTTTGATTAAATCCTCTACATCTGGGATTGTGGCACAAGCATATTTTGCTACAATTGCTGACGAATGCGAGACACACGGGAAAACAATTAAACGGGGAATTTTTTCCTTTAATTTTGTTTTAAATGAGGACCTATTGCCGACCATCACCTGTGCATTATCACAAGCTAAAGCACGGATATTAGATAAAGGGATTTTCTGCCCGGACAATGCTTTTTCGAACGCATCAAAAATTTTAGAGGCAGAACAATCCGAAGCATTTACATTAATAAGCTGGAGCAATTCCACCCTGACAGAAAATGTCGTTGGGTCCACATATCGAACCATTAATGACAGCCACTTTTCTAGAGTCCTGTCGGTCGTTTCGTCTTCGTACACTGAAAATGATTGCTTACGCAAAATATTTGCCATGCGATCAGTTTCAGCAGCAAATACGACGTTATTTACAACTAGGACCATTTTAGTGTGGCTCAATCTAACGTCTTTCAAAACCGAAGGTTCCATATCTTGGAAAAGTCCTATCAATTCTGATGAAATCGCGAATGATAAATTATGATCTACGAAAAATGTACTAATCCTAATCTCTGCTTCTTGTACTTTCCGTTTGAAAGTAACACTTTCCGGAATCGTGGAATTTGTGAATTCTGAAGCAGAAGAACTTGCTACACAAGGTTCAACACTGTAAGAATTGGCAGTTACATTAGAAGAATTTTCACTTACTACTCCATAACATTCTAATTTATTTGAAAACTCTTGCTTCTTGCTGTGTGATAAAGATGCTTCATGCTTTTCAATTTCCGATTTGCCACATAGCAACGTTTTATTGCAAATTTTGCAATGAAATCTTGTTTCATCTGCTAATGTAACCACCCACTCTCTCCACGACGGGAATTCCTCAAACCATCCCAACTGAAAGTTTTTTGCATTTTTCATGACTTTTCTAGCGGGTTGACATTCGTTTGAACCAGAGTTCAAACGGTGGTCAACCTTCGTTTGAACCTGGCTGTCCTTCAAAACACTCGAATTTGGGTCAACCGGATTACTCATTGTGAACAATAAATTATACGACGAAGGAAAACAGAATTATTTGAAAAGAATTAATAAGATGAAAAGTCGATAAAATTGAGCGAATGTGAATAATTTGTAATCTGCACACAAATTAAGTTTCACAAAATAAACTTACCCACAAGCATCAAACAATAACGTACGTAAGAGCACTCACGTATCACCAAATAATAATATAATATTCTTACTTTTGCCGTTTTCAATAAGGAATTACGATAAAAATATGAAGAATCCACACTCTTGCCTTCTCAAATAACGCATAAAGCGAGAATCAAGTATATCTTAGAAGAAAACAAAAGAAGGTTGCTATTATTATTTGTTTTCGTCTCCAATTTGACCTCTATACCGTTCGTTTGCGATTTAAAACATTGGTAATTTTTTGGCTATTAATCTCATTGAGCTACAACTTTTCAGAAAACTTTCTTTACTAAAGTATTAAAATTTTTCTCCTGTAGATAGTTTCAGAAAATGTAGACACTTAATAACAATATTAATAAAATCGTAAAATTCTGAAAATTTGTTAAGCTAGCGCGAGTGGAAGTAGAGAAAACAATTTTTTTTAAATGTACTTCTCCCAATTACTTGAAAAATTAGAAGTTTTAAAAATTTTTGCAAAAGGAAAAACGATGTGCCTTGAAAGTGTGTACAAGTCCTTGAAATTCAAATTCGAACGATTTTTATAATTAATTATCCTGTACATTTAAAGATATAATTTTTGTATTATGTTTAAGGCAAAAACTAGATTAGATTAGATTAGAGCAGAATCTATGCAACCGATTGTTAAAGGTTTTAAAAGTTTTCGCTTTAATTTTAAAAGCAAGTCTTCATAGTATTTTACTAAGTAATGAAAGTATGTTTACAATTGTTTTCTTGAATCCTACCCAAAGGTCAAACATGGTGCAAAAATGTCGTAAAATAAGAAAAATGTCTGAGTACTTTGAAGAAGTTTTTCTAAATCGATATGTATCATATTCCAATAATATTTAGGAATATTTATTAAAATATTCATCTTCTAAATTTGTTTGATTAATGTACACAGTACACTTTATATTTGAAATTTGTATACACTCTAAATCTGAATCAGTCAAATTTTCACTGATTGAATCAGTGATTTGCCTTTTCACTGAATAATCAGTGGAAACAATATTTTTCACTGTTAAATCAGTTACTTTTCACTGAAGTAATCAGTGAAATTTGACTGATTCACAGTAACCTGTTTTTAGTTATTTAAATCAGTCAAATTTCACTGATAATCAGTAGATTTTGACTGATTCATATTTGAAATTTGTACAGTTTTTAAATAATCCGAAACTTTTTGAATTTAGTAGTTTATTTATAAAATTTGAGAATCTTGTAGTTGATATTTCTATATAGAACTTTTAGCATTTATGGACATAAAATTTCATTTAAAGTTTCTTCTATCGGTATTCAAAATTTTCAACAATTTTTGCAAGATCAGTCAAATGCAAAATTTGACAGAGTATTTAATCAAAATATTTACATTTATTTTTTAAATATTTTGAAAATAATTCGACTAAAATAATGATTAATAAGATTTTGTAACATTGTGGGAAAATTGGAACGCTGCAAGATTAAATTTTGAGTACAATTTTCAATTAATGAATGTTTAAAGAATTGAGTGAAAGCATCAATTAAAAAATATTTTTACTTTATAAATTTGATTAAGTGCAGTAATAAGAAAATTTTGACTTTCTATAAAGCATTTCATTTATCTGATTAAAAGTCTGTGCATACGTCACTAAAACGTAAGATTAAAAAACTTTAAACTGCTTTTACCATCAATCTATGAATGTGGATTTTAAACCGTAATTTAATGTGTCTTATTTTTTTTGATAAAATATTTTTAACATAATTTTTTGCTTAAAGTAGCCGATTTTCTCGATTAAAAATTGGTCAACTTGTATATTTCAAAATTCTGTAATAAAAGTATTTTCATATTATGTTTTTGTATCCTATGCGTAGAATTTTAATTTTAAAATTGAGATTTCTCACAAAGAAGAAAGATTGTCTTATTAAAACAGTTTATTCCCAGAAATTAAAAATCATTTACTTAATATTTCGATTCCAAACATTGAATATTTATTGACTTTGAATAAAACAGAAAAAAAGTTTTTATGAAGTTTTAAAATCTTTTTACAATGTTACGAATTGGGCCGAATTTAGAATTACGAAATCTTTCATTAGAAAAAGAAAAAGTCACTCACATGAAATAAACTTCTGTAAGAATTATCAAGATTGAAGAGATGTTAAAATATTTGAAAAAAAATGCAATTGCAAAATTGCAATTTATATCAATATTTAACAAATTTTTAGCTTTCTCAATCAAAGCATTATCCGGAAATTTTTAGTTCCTATAAAAAGATGGAATATTTATCAATTTCTTGAATGGGCATACATTAAAAAAATATCGAATTAGAGAATTATATGCAAAGTATTTTCCATTAAGAAGACATAAACGTGACATAATTAGTTTTATATCTACATTTTTAGCTTACTTTTTTGTAGCTTAAGCACACATTTTGAATTCGAAATACAAAAATGCTCTACAGAGTTGAAGTATTTCCTGAATCAATTATTATTGATCCTGAATTCTATTGGAAAATTTGTTGATTACTGTTCAAATGTTACTACGATTTCAGAAGGACAGACAAATTAAGAACTAGAAAATATTTCATCCAAAAGATTGCACTCCTCCATAAAATCTTGTCAAATTGTAACAAGATTTGAACACTTCGAACGAACATTTTTTTGTAAAATTTAAAGTTGATTGATATTTATATGTTAATATGGAAATACCAATAAACACATATTTTAGCTTTTTAATTTATCTACTGCTATTAGACAATTTTCCATTTCCGTAGAGATTTTAACTTTTGGAATGAAAAGTTTGTGCTTAGGCTACAAAAATGTGAGATAAAAATATTTCTAACATATAACTGAAAATATAAATTATGAACTTGAATTTTATGTTCATTTTATCTTGATAGAAAATATTGTTCTAATTGAAAAATTGTTAAATGTACAAAATGAGTAAGAAGTATATAAATTTGAATGGAAAATTATATATTGATTCAAATTTTGTACATTTATTGTCACTAAATTTCACTGAAAGTTTATTTTTGAAGTGTTGAAATCCTCATGAAATTTTCCAAGATCATACTGATGTTTATTTCATGCAGATTTTCTTCAAGAAATTGAAGAAAAGTGTTATTTCTTGAACTATATACTTCGTAAATTCAAATTCGCCGTCTGCTTCGCGCCTCTTTTGCACGTACTCGAGAAAAATACAATTCTTAATTTCGAGTCGATAAACGAAAGGATGAAATCTAAAAATAACTTGAAATCTCAAGCATTGTAACGAAGTCCGTCTTCGTGCACCTTCGGCTTTACACGAAGCTGGTGACCGCAGCGTGTAGCAGAGCCGACACAGTGACACGCCACGTTTGCATGTGTTTCTCCCAGATGGGAACGTGGTGGGGGCCGAAAAATCCCACGTTCTGGAGACACTGAGTACTAGTATATATTTGATTTATGGGGACTTGTGATTTTTTCCGGAGTTTCGCCGATTTTGACGAGGAATCCCATAAGACTACGTGTTAAACTGACATTTTTTCGGTAGCGATTTTTTCGGCAATGACATCGTCAACCACGGTATTTCTTTTTTTCAATTGAATCTAGCATATTTCATTAAGATAGTCTCTAAGTTTCAGAGCAGTCTATAATTTTTTTCAAAAACAATCAAGCCACCTTGAGCTACATTTAAAAAAAAAGTTTAACATTTGACCTTCATAAACGCTTAAATCGTAGTATAAAAACTTTTGAGAATGCAACTTTAGTAAAAAAATATTGATATGACTTATACCTATTCTCTACCTATTCTATATTCTACCTCTACCTAAGTATGTACCCATCGTTGTCGAAAAATATGAGGCAACCATATTATCATTAAGGTAGTTGTCGTGCCAAGAAACAGGTCTCTGAAGAAAAAAGTTATTTTATGATTTTGAGACTTGAAATGATATCATTAGTCGTTTCATATAAAACAAAAAAAAATTTTTCTTATGGAGAAAATTTAAAAATCACGAAAAATAATACTTTTAACATTATTTGTTGTAATAGAATTTTTCCTTACTAAACCTTCTTATCAATTTTTTGAAAATAATTGAATTTTCATAAATCATGGCCTATTTTACCAGGGAAAATATTCTCTATAACCCTACTGTTTCCCAGTTTGAAAATAAGTGGAAAATCTTCAAATATAGCTATTTTGAAAAAAAATTCTTTTTGAAAAATTGATATAACGCTTTTAATACATATCATGAATTTTCTATAGTATTCCCTTCAAACATATATTTATATGATTTTTATTATGATATCCCTGCGGATGAAATGTTTTCGAATTTTCCCTTCGTTTTTGATACAATTTTAAGTCTTTGCACAATGCAAGAACAAAATTATACATTTATAATAACAATTTATTGCGAGTTGGAAGAATCTTAGCTTTAAAATAAGCCCAAGAACATGAATAAATATTGATTCTTTTGAAAGTTTTTCAAAAGGCCGTAGCAGAATAAGTATGGTGTGGTTGCCCCCGCTCGGATCTGATCCATATTGCGAGGGTAAGTGGCTCCCATTTCCAGATAAATTCACGCCAAGTATCAACTCAAAAAAAATTTTTTTACAAAAGTTATGAACGAATTTTGAAAAATAAAAAAACCTAATTTTCGCGACAACGGCTCAACCGATCTTGATGATTAAAATATATCTTATAGAGGGTACTAAAGAGATTCTGAAAAAATTCAAGATCCCATTCCGTTTATAAAAAGGGGGTAAAAAGTTTTTTTTAATTTTTGAATAATTTTTTTAATGTGAATGACTTCTTGAACACCCACCATTTTTTTCTATATCATGCTCAAATTCAAAGTAACAATATAGATCTTTTTGAAAATTTTCGGAGAGGTACTTCATAGTTAAAAAAAATAAAAACTTCTTTGGCCCCTACAATGTATGAGAGTCGGGGGGCCAACTCACTTGGTGTCTCGTGACTCAATAATGTTAGCGTAATAAGAACAAAATACAACAACATCATTGGATTAAAAACACATATTCTCGGTGATTTACCAGTCACAATGTCAGTGAATTCTAAGTGAATAGAAAAATAATTTTTTTCGTTTACTGCTGACATTTGCCAAACTAATTTAATGTTCGCCCAAGATGCACCACGTGGCGGTCGTCAGTCAGATTAGCATCCCTTATTTTGTATACACTATATACAATTATATACATCATATTTTGATAACTTAACAAACCATATATACACTATATACATACACTGTACCTAACAATTTACATATATACATTTCATATGCACAAAACATATATACACTATACCTAAAAATTTACATGTATACATTTCATATGCACAAAACATATGCGCACTATTTTTAAACAGCGAATTATTCTTCGTCACTGCTTTCATCAAACGCAGTATAGCAGCATCCTACAATTTATCAGGAAACGATTACACCTTGTTCTTGTTTGGTGCAGATGAATGCAATTTTTATATCACAACACCTAGTTCCATTTAGAGATATAATTGTTATTCCTCTTTATTTGATTGCCAGAAGACCGCATTGCCCTTTTACACAAGTCATACTTGTTTTCATTAATATATTTGCTCAATCATTATAGCGACATAATGGATTCTAATGACGTTCAGATTCCAAAAAATCCGAAATGTGTTTCTTGACATAGGTTTGTGAAAAAAGTATCTGACAAAATGAAAGTCGTTCAAAATAAAAACGAAGCGATTGCTTTTTCCCTCGCTCTATGTAAAAGAATCGCCATCAATGACGTTCTGTGTGGAAGCTGTCGTGTTTGTATTTATAAACACAGGAAGTTGGATGACGAAAGCAAGACTCCTGATATAGGTTCTGCAAGAGACCTTCCTTCAGGTTCTGATGACGAAAATGTTCTATCAGAATCGGATACAGAAGACCCAACGTTTAATGCATATGCAAGATGTAAAACCGTGGACAATGAAGAATATCTTCATATGCAAATCGCAAGAACTGTTTCGACTCACAAATATTGTTGTTTATGCCATAAAGCACAAGATTTAACAATAGTTCCACAAGAAGTTCGCATACAATCCTACGTTAAAAAAAAGATATTTATTGCAGAAGGTAACCGGTGTTGTCGAGAACATCTTATCAAAAACCGTTTTTTCGATAGAGATCTCGGTCTTTTGCGAACATACTCGAACTCGAATGTAACACCACGATTCTTGACAGAATCGGAGATTTTTCGCTCCCTGAAAAACAATTGAATTTATTCACTGGTTTAACCTGGGATAATATCATTGAGTTACGAGGAATGATGACATCAATGCGAGAAAGACAGACTCGGACCGTTACTCAAGCTCTAGTAGTGTTTTTACTCAAACTACGAACGGGGAACTCAAATAAAATGATTGCGTCTATCCTGCAACTTGAGCAAGAACAACTCGTTTCAGAGTATACTGCATCCATAATAAAGTCTTTCGAAAATGATATACTTCCTTCTCACTTTGGATTTCGTGGTACATCTAGACGTGATCTAATAGACTGTCATTCTGCTGAAATCGCAAAAAAGTTGTATAATTCAGATGACAAGCTAATGCTGATTTGTGATGGTACATATGCTCTTCATCAGAAAAGCAGCAACAACGAGTACCAAAGAAAGTCATTTTCAGGACAAAAGAAGACCCCACTCTGTAAACCTTTCACGGCATAACAGGTATACTGCATAACAGAATGATGCTACAATAATGAAATCCGTCATCGATGAATCCAGTGATCTGTGCACATTGATGAAGGAAGGAGATATCTTCGTACTTGATCCCGGTTTTCGAGACGTAAAAGATTTCCTGGAGATGAAAGATTTCGTTGTATTGATGCCAGCATTCAAAGGAAAACGGCATCAGATGTCAACCGCCGAATCAAATGAATCTCGATTCGTAACTAAAATTCGTTGGGCAGTGGAGGCAGTTCACGGTATCATCAAACAGAAGTATCGTCTCCTAGACAAAGTGATCGACAATAAATTGCTTCCAAAAATCGGGATGTACTTTAGAATCGTAGCTTCCTTGCAGAATCAATTTGGAAAAGAACTCCAATCAGATAAAGGATTTTCAGACGAAATTGTTGAAAGAATGAAGCAGCAAAAAAAAAATCGAGAACACCTTGGCAATAGAAGCTGAAGAAAAAGGCTGGTTCCGCAAAAAAGTGGTTTTCCAAAGTATTTCGTCTAACGATATTTTTGATTTTCCAGAGATGACAGATAAAGACTTGAAAATCTTGTTTACCGGTTCATATCAACTCTCTCAAGCAGTTTCTTACTTAGCAGAGATGATGAACGAAGAACGATCCATAAATCTGCAATTCGTGAAGGATGCGACGAACATCCTTAAAATTCAGGTCCAATCAAGACACGTTTCCCGAAAATTATATAGATGCTTCGTTGAATACGAGCCAAACAGTGTCGGCGTTTCTGGCATCAAGCGGTATGCCTGCGAGTGTGCAAATGGCGAAAGAACGGTTGGCTGTTGTTTGCATATAGCTACAGTTGTGTATTATTTATCACACGCGAGATATTTATCAAAAATTGTGAAACCGGCTGAAATCCTCAGTGATTTATTCACAACACAAAACATTCATCCTGTTATTGATGACAACAGTGACGAAGAGTAATTCGCTGTTCAAAAATAGTGCGCTTATGTTTTGTGCATATGAAATGTATATATATAAATTGTTAGGTACAGTGTATGTATATAGTGTATATATTATAACCGTTAAAATCAGCTCCTCGAACAGAATTTTTTGTATTTATATTTTATGTGATTTATTTATTTATATTTTATGTGATTTATTTATTTATATTAATATTTCCATTTTGTCTTATGTGATTAACGTCGACATAGCGCTGATAAGGTATCGTGACGCGTGATTGACGTAGATTGTCGAAGTCCGATTCGAGGGAATCCGCAATTGAGCCTGGCAAGGATTGAGTTTGAGGAAATCAGTTGATACCAAGATATAGAATTGTGCAGATCGCTTGGCTGAGTTCATGTGATTTTAGATGCTCGATGAGAGTCACTCATGTGAGATCATATCTGAATATAAAAGTGTAGTTGTGATCGCCCTTATTAATGATCAATGAGCCACCTGGAAATCATCCGAGGAGATATGGCATTTTGAGAATCGTTCTGCAATGAAGGATCACGATCGTTGGATCAAAAAGTTAGCAAAAACGTCTGTGAGAACCAGCCATGAATCCCGTTCATATCAGCAACGTCTTATGGATGCTGTATACTCGTTGGAATCACAATCATTTTTTTTTGAGAGCATCATTTAAACAATTCTGGTATCGAAATCTTGACGGCTTCAACTCATCATTGGATTGATATCTGGGATTTCTGATTATTCTTCCTCATTTTAACAACTTGCAAGTTGGTATGATTCGAAGATCTATATATTTATGTGAATGCTTCTCTGAATACTATGTTGTGTATGCTTTTATAAACTATTTATATTGAATGCTCATGTGAATTATATATATATTTTTAATACTTTGAATGACTGACTAATTTTAAGACGACTGTATTATGCTTATGTAATTTGTTTTCTTATTATAATAGGATGCGAGATAATTGGATTATTATAGCTGGCTTGAAATTGTGAACGTTAGTGTCCAGCATAATAATTGCCGTAAAAATATAAAACTCATTTGAATGGAATTTTTAGATAAAATATATTTTAATCATTGATTTACGAAAGCTTGAATTATCATTTGATGACCTCTATCAAGAAAACAAGTTAAACGAAATAAACATTTAAACGAATATTTATACTAAATAATAACAAAGTGTTACAATATGTTTTGTTAAGTTATCAAAATATGATGTTTATAATAAAAAGAAGTTCTTATTTTTTTTAACTATGAAGTACCTCTCGGAAAATTTTCAAAAAAATCTATATTGTTACTTTGAATTTGAGCATGATATAGAAAAAAAATGGTGGGTGTTCAAGAAGTCATTCACATTAAAAAAATTATTCAAAAATTAAAAAAAAAATTTTTACCCCCTTTTTATAAACGGAATGGGTTCTTGAATTTTTTCAGAATCTCTTTAGTACCCTCTATAAGATATATTTTAGTCATCAAGATCGGTTGAGCCGTTGTCGAGAAAATTAGGTTTCTTGTTTTTTCAAAATTCGTTCATAACTTTTGTAAAAAAATTTTTTTTGAGTTGATACTTGGCGTGAATTTATCTGGAAATGGGAGCCACTTACCCTCGCAATATGGATCAGATCCGAGCGGGGGCAACCACACCATACTTATCCTGCTACGGCCTTTAAGAAACCATTGAAATTTAGACTTTTTTTGCAATACCTTCTTCAAAATTTAACAAAACAACTTCATTATGGACACATTTTATAGAGAATTTTGATGGCATTCAATTCACAATGAGAGCAAATTTCATCACTCACAAAATTAAAATCAAGATAATTTAAGTAATCATCGAAAAGCACGTGGTCCCCCAATTTTGACCGGTAGTATATTCTAATTAAATAAACTAATTTTTCCATTGCATTTGATAATAATGTAACATACACTCTAAAAAAACGTCCATTGACTGTTAAAAAACTCGTCTGTAAAATGCAAAACGAACATAGAGCATGATAATTACCCTTCTGCCCTCTAAATTCTTCGCTTCGTCTCATTCAGTCTCATTAGGATAAACTTTTCGTGATAAGTACTTGCAGACCCGGCAACCACCGGCAACAGGCAAACGACGTGTTGTGATTATGATATTTATTAAATTTCGACAGACGCTTATCATATACAATCAGAATACGTTTGAATTATTGAACTATAATTTTATACGCAATAAATAATTGATTCTGATTGTTTAAAACATTTAAAAAGTTAAAATGAGAAAACTTTTATAATTTCTAAGAGGACTTATCTGCCGGCTATATTCTCGGTAATATTCTCATTCTCGTTACAGTTCTCAATGTAATATAACCGAATCAGAACTCTACACCCGACAGCGTGAAATCGAAGCGAGTTAGTACTGACATTACGCGCTTCATTGTGTGTGTTCTCACATGTTATTTTAGCAGCGCGGACCTTTAATTTTAGTTCGACAAAGCTTTACGCAATTGGGGGCGCTGCAAAAGTGATAAACAGTAGCTCTGTTTTACCCTTCAAGTAGTAGCATGAACTTTTCATTTTAGTTCCCAAGAGCATTTCGCAACAGGGCGCGCTGCGGAAAATCACTCGAAATTAAACACATTACTTTAGCAATCTCCCAACTCATCTCTGCTGGAGCATATGCTCTGCCTTACCGAATAGGAAACAGAATACAACCGCGTCCACCTTTATTGTAGTTCCAAAAACGCTTAGGTGAATAGGGAGCGCTGCAGAAAATCAGTTGAAATTTAATACATGGGACTGGCAACCTCCTAACTCATCTCTGGTACGGTGCTAACGCTGTACCACGGTAATATAGACAGGTCTGGCAACTCCCGTGGTGGGGGATGTTCCCTAATTGAAGTCAGAATGTTTCATATTTTTTCCAACGGATAGCGCTAGTATCGAATAGTGGCCGAATGACCGCACTATAGCATGTATGTATATAGATATACCCAGAACGTAGTCAGCTGTGAAAGCTGTCTGTAAACCACGGGTATTCCTGCAACTACTCGATTGCAGCGCTGCCCAAGCGGTCACATTCGAAACTACTACTCGTCACGATAAGGGAACATCCCCCACCACGGGAGATGCCAAACCTGTCTATACAGGTCATTCGGGCCACTACTCGATACTAGCGCTATCCGTGGCGAAAATATGAAACGTTCTGACTACAAGAACGGAACATCCCCCACCACGGGAGTTGCCTGACCCAGCCCCGTCCAACTAAAAACAAAATGGCGATTCCTTAGTGAATATAGTTTGTATGTGCGAAGTTTTCTCCCCAGAGCGCTCTATAAAAGCATTATACTAATAGACAAATATTTAAAATAACTTAAATAATTAATTTCCTGAAAATATGAAATAAAAAATGTTCCTAAAATGATTCTAGGACATAAAATACACATTTGCCATAAATCAATTAATCCAAAATAACAAAAAGAACACATTAAACTTCGTAAAATATATACTGTACGAAGAAGGAGAAGAATAAGAACAAGATTGTGATCCACTGTATGGCTATAGGCGCATGCGCAGTTCAATTTTTACATTACATTTCTCTGTAGCGCAAAACACAACATTGCGCTACTCTCAACTGTAGCGAAAAGACGAGTTTTCGTGCCGGAGGCACACAAAAGTAATTTTCGTGCATTGGCCCACCATCCTTACTCATGTTTAAATTATAATTTCGACATTTATTAACGAAATGACAAGATTTGCGAACAATACACAAAAATTAGGTTAGCGTACGCGACCACCAAAACTTAAAGTCTAGCATATATGTAAATTACGCAAAATTACGTTAGGTATTTTACCTTCGCAACCCTGTTGCAGACCCTGAAGCTGAAGTCTGAATCAGCCGTATGCATCAGAAAAGAAAATGGCGCCCCGTTAGTGTCCTAAGTTGAATTCCTAAGTTAGTTTGCTGAACCGTCACACGCGGCGCTAACTGTACCATCACTCCCTGAAAATGCACAGTGACATACGAAGAATTTAATAAAAAAAATTTTTAAATATATTATTCAATGCCATAAACAAATAAAAGAGATCAGACTTTAAATAATAATATTATTTGAATACTTTAAATTAAATTTTCCCCATTTTATTCATATTTATCTCGTACAAAAACTATTTTGAAACATTCAGCTGATATTAGAATTTAAATATTAATATCTCTTTTATTCCTTTTTGGCATTGAATAATAACTTTTTTTAAATTTTTATATTTAATTGCCCACACATCACTGCATTTATATTATTTTTTTGAGGTAAAATTAAGTTGAAAAATGGAAAAAAAATGAAAAATTCTGAACAAGGAACGAAGTTGATGAGAGTTGTAATTAGTTGGAAATCATTATGAATAATTAAAGAAAATAGAATATAAGAAAAGGAGAATAATAATTTATATTTTTAAAATAGTTAACTAACATTAATGAAAAGAGTATAATAAGAACAATTAAATTTTTTTTTTCATTTTCAAATCCAAAAGTAGTTTATCTACGTCCGTTTTCATCGTCTCTACATTCACGAAATGTGAAAGTTGAAATTTAGGGAAACAAAAAGTTACAAACAAAAGTAGAAAATATGTAACTTAGAAATACATTAAAAGTATTTTTATATTTTTTTATGAATGATTTCACGAATTTGAACTTTTACAACCTTGTTTCCCTAAATTTAAACTTTCACAGTATCCAGGTAAAAATGATTACAGTTTCTTTCATATACATTGGATATTTTCCGTAAATCTACCTTTGTGATAGATGAACAAAAATTTTGAAAAGTTCATTGCTTTAGGTGTTATTAAAAATGGTTTTAATTAATGTGATACTTGAGAAGAGTAGCAAGTTTATATGAATAATTTGGTCCAGTTTCTACTTGTTTGTGTTTAAAGTACATAAAATGTTGTTTACAAAATTTCGTGAATGTTACAGAAGATGAAAACGGACGTACATAGACTACTTTTGGATTTGAAAATGGAAAAAAAATTTAATTGTTCTTATTATACTGTTTTTATTCATGTTAGTTAACTATTTAAAAAAAAAAATTATATTTACCTTATTTTATATTCTATTTTCTTTAATTATTCATAATGATTTCCAACTAATTACAACTTTCATCAACTTCGTTCCTTGTTCAGAATTTTTCATTTTTTTTTCTATTTTTCAACTTAATTTTACCTCAAAAAAATAATATAAATGCAGTGATATGTAGGCAATTAAATATAAAAATTAAAAAAAAGTTATTATTCATTGCCAAAAAGGAATAAAAGAGATATTAATATTTAAATTCTAATATAAGCTGAATGTTTCAAAATAGTTTTTGTACGAGATAAATATGAATAAAAAGGGGAAAATTTAATTTAAAATATTCAAATAATATTATTATTTAAAGTCTGATCACTTTTATTTGTTTATGGCATTGAATAATATATTTTAAACATTTTTTTATTAAATTCTTCGTATGTCACTGTGCATTTTCAGGGAGTGATGGTACAGTTAGCGCCGCGTGTGACGATTCGGCAAACTAACTTAGGAATTCAACTTAGGACACTAAGGGGGTCAAGTTAGAATCGTGAAATGCGGGCTGATGCATACGGCTGGTCTGAATCAACTCAATCAACCACAGTGTTGCCAATTGCATGGAAATTTCCCGGAATCCGGAAAATTTTGACTGACTTGGGAAATTTTACGGGATGTCAAGAAATTCCGGGAATTTCCGGGATATTGTCATATAATTGCCTTATTATGTATTAAATTTGCATAGAAGATTTAATAAGAGATCTTTCGTTAAACACAACCAAAAATAATGAGTTTTGATTAAAAAAAAGAAGCATTTTATTGGTTGCAGGCCCCTAGGGCGCTTTCATATGTCATAGTGCTCTCATGCCACCAAGTGGAAAAGGCCCATTGCTATTCATTTCACTCTAACTCCTTCTGACGTCATATGCTAAAGTGAGATGAACAGATTTTTCAGGTTTTCAAATCAATGAGTCACATCTCTTGATAGTCGCTTATGTGTAAAATTAGCCTAAAGTTTTTCACAGTATCTATGTTGATTGGATAAAAGTATTATGTCCCAAAAAAGAATCATTGAATGGAATTTGAAATAGATTTTTAAAATATAGAATTCGGAAATGGATATATTTTTGATTAGAAAAGAGAATCCCAAATTACCTTGTATGCCTGTAAGTATAAATTATATAATTATTTTGATTCTCTTTGATTATAGGAGTGAAAATATAGAAAAGTAAAGTTATGTTTCTGTACAGTATTTTCTAAACGTGATCAGTACGCATATATTGTTTATACGTTTATTAGTAAAATATTGTCTCTAGTAGGGCTAGTGGTACTTTACCATAAGAGTAATTTAGTTCCTACTGGTCTTTATCCACAATTTTTCAAAATAATATTTGTTCATCAACGTAAAGAACATAAAGACTGAGGTCGATGGACAATTATTTGATTTAGAATTTTGATTATTTTTCGAAATTAACAAATATATATTTTTTTAAAACTGTGAAAACCTAGAATAAGACATATTTTTAACAGAGTTCAAAATATTTAAACAATTTTAAGAAGTTTTAGATGATTTTAATTTACGGGAAAGTTCCGGGAAGTTTTGAAATTTGTCCGGGAAAAGTTGGGAATTTTCTATCGAGCTGCCGGGAAGTTAAGAGCGCTCACTCCGGCAACACTGATCAACCACAGCAAACCATAGTCAACAATATAAAAGGCATTAAAAGGGGAAGATGGCATTTTCTAACTCACGTGTACTCATATTCCATTTAATTAGCTATAAAAATATTTTTAAAGGAAAGAATAATGTATTTAGCATTTCAGAAGTAAACACAAGCAATTTGGTAATTTGACAAACTTTAAATTTTTTGTAATCATGGACTCTAACCTCTTTCATTTGAAAAATAATATAAACCTAAAATGTTCCTTATTTTCGTCACTTATTATTCAGTTGCACTTTATTTTAGGCTGTAAACAAACATTCATATTGTACAGAAGAAACTTTAAATCATGTTGACGAAGTTACCAATGTAGGTTTGCCGAAAAGAAAAATAAGTAAAGCAATGCAAATGTATTTGGAAAGGTCTAAGCAACATAGTAAGTTGATAAATTTTTTCTAATTTGCATTAAAATTATAACAAAGTACCTATTTTATTTGGGTGGAATGAAAGAAAAATTAATCGTAAAAAAGTAAAAAAATTGTACATAGTCTGTCGTAAAATTACACTGAAACATGAATATGCAATTATATTGCACGAAATTTCACAGGGGCTATGCAAAATTACATCGATCGTTGAGGGTAATAAAAGAACCCTGCATTGTCTAAGAATATTTTTGTAGAATTACAAAAAGCAATTGTAAATGTATAATGCAATTGTAAAAGTACTACGTTGCACGTTGTAAAATTATATTCCGTGAAATTACAATCGAATTGTAATTATGCTACCTGACACGTTGTTTAAATTCAAGGCGAAATTTAATAATGCAACGTTACTCTTCTTAGAATTACAATAGACCGTAAAAGTACTACGTATCACGTACAGTGATTTATTTCCAACGTGATACGTAGTAATTTTATATTATATTGTAATTCTGCTAAAGATATTTAATTCTACGACGAGTAACGTTGCATTATTACATTTCACCTTGCATTTAGACAACGTGTCACATAGCATAATTACTATTCAATTGTAATTTCACAGAATATAAATATTTTTATAACGTGCAACATAGTATTTTCATAATTGCTTTTTGTAATTATACTGAAATATTTTTTGTATAGTTTGTTCTATCGTTACGCTTTTTCAATGACCGTCGTTGTAACTTTACATATACAGTACCAGATCGAATATTGCAACTGTAAATGGAGTTTTACTAATCTGAATGTAATTTCACCTTCGTTTCATAAATTTAACACGTCTGTGTATGGTCCTTTTATTGCCAACGACCACCGATATAGAAATTCGTGGATATTTTTTACAGTGTAGTTATTATTTACTGCTATTTTACTTAACTCTTAGCCATCTGGCATTTTCTGGTGTCCTCTTGTTCTCATGGGTCCACAGATACTCATAATATTTAGAGGTTCAAAAAGCACTTTTAAATCCTAATTTTTTAACTTTAAGGGCATGTTATTGACTTGACTTTATCTAATACTTTTCGTGCTTTCCATTCTCAAATTTATAACTCAAATGGATTTCTATATCATATAAACGTAAAATAAAGATCAAGGTACGTTTATATGTTACAGAAAATCCATTTAAGTTGTTAATTTAAGAATGGAAAGCACGAAAAGTATTGAATAAAGTCACGTCAATGGCATGTCTTAAATGTAATGAAATAAAATTGTCAGAATCTCAGGAATACGAATTTATAAGTAAAATTTTTAAATTTTTATTATGTAAAGAACAGTGACAATAAAGATAAACACGAAAAATTAGCGAAAGTGACGAAAGGTTGAAAGGTGCTAGTAGGTCCCTATGGACCTGCACGGACGTCTACGGGTTAAGGGAGGGTTGAATAATGTATTTTTTTTATTTAGACTATCTTTATTTCTTCCGTTTACAAGTATATACTAAATTTTAGTACAAAATAAAAAATATGCTAACTGAGATCTGTAGACTATAATCCATTTTAAACAGTTAACATTTTTTTGATCATATGACTATCTTGATACCTGCCTTTAAGAACAGTAAAAATGTTAAAAAACATGAAGTATCAGAAAAACAGTAGGCATTATAAATTTATCATTATTTACTTATTAAGATTGTTTGTTCCAGATGAGTTTATGGAAAAAGCGAGAATTGAATATAAAATTGGAAAACGACATCTTGCCAATATGATGGGCGAAAATCCTGATAACTTTTCAGAAGATGATGTAAAAGTAAGTTTGCATACAAATATGATTGTAAGGGCTGACAGACCTTCCTTTGTGCCTTTTTTTAATTTCGCAAATTTTGAACTCAATATAATTTTTGATGGTCATGAATTTAGAAAGAAAAATCCCGGTAAGGCAGGAATCCGATCATATGGTCCAATTGATCCACGGCCTTGAGTAAAATACAGAATTACGAAATTATTTGTAAATATTTTATAGAAATTAATTGAAATTTATTTCATTTCAGAGAGCTATAGAGTATTTGTTTCCATCCGGCATATATGATTCAAAAGCAAGACCAATTATGAAAGATCCAGATGAACTTTTTCCTCCTCGAAAAGCTGCTGAGTTTGACGAATCTGGCAGACCATATAACTCCATGTTTTATACCTGCAGGCCGAATTTTTATCAAGCATTGCATGTAAGAATTTCTACACTTTTTACAAGAAAAACAAAATTAAATTTAACTTTTAAATTTACAATAGTGTCAATTCGTATTTTTAAAGAGCATAGTAGGAGAAATCGAGAAATTAAATAAACTAGAAGACAGCCTGTATCAACTTGGTGTAAGACCAGATACAAATGTCAAAATGTAAGTAGTATTCAACGCAATTTTATCATATAAATTACTGCAAAAAGAATAAGAATTTTTGATATATTTATTTCCAGTAATATCGCTATTATATTTATTACAGTAATGTAGAAGATACAATTTGGTTGTCAAAAGTGGAGCTTGAGAAAAATGTTCTTGAAGCAGTTCCTGATCATTTAGTAAGTATGTCTAATACCAAGAATATAATTATGATAACAACCATAAAATATATTTACAAATTAACATTTTTTATCCCAGTATGAATACTTCATGACCACTCTTCAGAGATTAGTAGACCACCCTTTGTCTTATGAAGCTAAGGATTTCATTGCGAAGTACAGGAAACCTTTACAGAATTACGTAGAAACTCTTGATTTACTACCGGTAAGCAAGAAAATTTCAAATATAATACATATATTTTCCTTAGTAGTTACGAATTTCTATAAATGCACTATTCTCTGAATTCCAGTTGGAGTATGATGCAGGTGGAAGGCCTTACGTAACTGTAAAAAGTTAGTATCACTTGGATATATTCTTACTATAAATAATTTTATGTCATGAATTAGTATTTAATCTTTTAGCTGCGGGGGTCGTCGATATATCGACCACTCAAGAGGCACAAAATATTTAATATTTTTAGGCAAAATTTGATGTTTTGAATGCGTAAAAAATAGTTTCAAAATTCCACGAAACATTTTTGACCTTGAAAATCGGTATTTCAAGGTCAAATTTCATTTACCATATAGTAGAAGCGAGGATTTCAGAGTGTTTTCCTACGTAATTTGATGGACCGAATACGAAAAAAATTTGAAAAAAATCACTAAGGTATTCTTGACCTTGAAAATCTACAGTGAAGGTCACATTTCATTTTTTGCGTAAGCGAAAGTTGGAGATGGCTTTCCAGCGTCATTGATGTGCTAAAAATGGGAAAAACAGTGAAAAAAATCCTCAAAGCATCTTTGACCTAGAAATAGAGATTTTCAAGTTCAAGGGTGTCTGCAGGAATTTTATGTATAAATTTTGCATTTTATAAGACGTCGATTTGTACTGAAATTTCCCCGCGGCTAAAAGGTTAATAAGTTTTTTATTTATCAGACTGTTGTAGAAAATCTTCAAGGGCTATTGTGGTGTTAAGAGGTAAGGGTACTGGAAAAATAACAATCAATGGAAAGGACATTACGTATTTTGAAGATTGGCAGTACCGGGAGCAGGTGAGTTTTATCTGATATCCATCCTATATTTTTTTTTCTTTAATCAATATTAATCCATTTTCTAATTGATATTCATTTGAATGGGTTAATTTTTTGCGCAAAACTAATTTTAAAATTTATATTATACAGTTACTAGTATTTTTTTTGAAGATGTATTACGTTGAATAAAACTCAAAAAATTCTCGAGGGGGTTCTGCTTTTCGTGTTAATAATTTTTGCAATCCTTTGTGGGATATTGTACAGTGTATTTATATTGAATTAGTTTACATTAACATTAGCAGGTAAGTTAATTTTTAATATTTCGTTTTTCGGAGAATGTAATACTTCGGGGATAATAAAATTTTATTGATTCAAATTTCTAAATGTTTATGCCTAAAATAAAAAACAAAATTACGTTTGAAAATTGAAGAAATAGTGAAAATGGCTGTACATGGACAATTTTTTATTTGAATATTTGAAAAAGAATAATCTCCCAAATTTTTATTTGTCAATTTCAATTATTTTGGATACAACTATATACTTTTCATAGCGCCTCCTTTGAAAATCCGATTTTCGGTACCTGTAGAGCGGGTTGAAACTACGATTTTCAACCCTAGGGTTGAAAGTCGCTGTTTCAACCCGCTCCACAGTTACAGCCAATAAGATTCTCAAAAGAGTTGCTATGAAAAATAGTATACATTACTCGAAACAAAACACAGCGAAAGCATTTCGTGTGATTGCAGCCCTCGTTTCACTCGGGCAGCAAACTTCACACTCATGCAATCGCTCTGTTTCGCCCCTTGTAATGTAATATACTATTAGTCCAAGCAACAGGGCATTTATTATGAATGATTTATGACATTATTTATTTCAGAAAACGGACTGCGCCATCAGAAGAAAGCTTGGTCATAGAGTAATTGTGTCATGTTTTGGACAACGAAATATGATTCATAAATTTTTTATCAACATTTAAGACCAAAAAATCGCACTTTTTTTAGTTTTTTGTTTATAACATTAAAGGTAATTATCCAATCTCAATAACATCCATTGAAAAATTATAGACAATTGAATTGCGGGAAATTTACGGGAAACCGGGAAATTGAGCTTTTGTTAAATAAATTAATATCTCAGTTGATTTTCAACTTAGTGAGTTGAGGTTTGGTGGAAAAGTAGCAGACTTTATGCTCTTCAAATGTATAAAAAAACGGACACTTTGAGATAATACGTTTTCGCGTTATTGACACTTTAATTTATTTAATCCGTTAATTGTAAAATGTCTGCTTGCCGCAGAAGTGGTTCGATTTTTATTTTGAAAACGGCCTTTAAAAATATAAATCAAGCACAAAAGAACGTCAATCTTGATTTTTCACTAAAATGTTGCAAAGTTCATTAAAAAACGGCCCAAACATGACTTCCAACTCCTGAAAGCATCAAAGTGACAGTGGTGGGGGGAGAAGACGAGTAGGCTCACTGAGTCATTCTGCTGCGTTCAGGCGTTTGGAGCCATGTTTGGGACTTTTTTAAATAAACTTCGAAACATTTTAGCGAAAAAGCAAGATTGACATTCTGTTGTGCTTGATTTATATTTTTAAAGGCCGTTTTCAAAATAAAAATCGGACCACTTCTGCGGCAAGCAGACATTTTACAATTAACGCACTAAATAAATTAAAGTGTCAATAGCGCGGAAACGTATTATCTTAAAGTGTCCGTTTTTTTCCACCAAACCTCAACTCACTAAGTTGAAAATTAGCTGAGATATTAATTTGTTTAACAAAAGCTCAATTTCCCGGTTTCCCGTAAATTTCCCGCAATTCAATTGTCTATAATTTTTCAATGGATGTTATTGAGATTGGATACTTACCTTTAATGTTATAAACAAAAAACTAAAAAATGTGCGATTTTTTGGTCATAAATGTTGATAAAAAATTTATAAATCATATTTCGTTGTCCAAAACATGACACAATTACTCTATGACCAACCTTTCTTCTGATAGCGCAGTCCGTTTTCTGAAATAAATAATGTCATAACAAATTTCCTGTTGCTTGGTCTATATTACTATTACTTTTTATTTCAATTGTTTTAAAACTTTATGGTTTGTATTAATATGAAACTTGCTCAATTGAAAATTTTCTGTCTGAATTTCGAACCTTTCGAAACAAAATAGTTATTGTTGAATTATGCATTATCAGTTTAGATCTTTTTATGTCAATTGGGGAAGTCCTTGTAAACATCAGGATAATAAATTATAGCCTAATTTACTATAGCTGCTACTTACGTGAAAGAATCTTTGTTTGTAAACATTATTTTTAACCTTTATTCTCAAGATAGAATAATTTTTTATCTATTATTAGTGAAAGGTATAAACGATATCTAACAATAGGAGTATTGTATCGTATCCAGGATATCAATTACGCATTTTTTTTAAATAACCTTCAAACATGAATCATCTCGAAAATATCTTCATGGTACAAAACATTTTTAATCGCTTTATTAATTGATTTTATATCTTAGCTAGTCTTTTCGAAATGTGAATCTCTTTCTCGTTAACAAGACTGTTTTTATTACAATCTTTAAAGCACTAGTAATGAACGTAGGTCTGTTGTTTAATGTATTATTCTGAGATTAAAGTAATTATCGCTTGAATCATGTGTTTAATGAAACACTTGTAAATTTATTTATTTTATTGAATAACACCGTTATCTGCAAAATTAACAAATCTGTGATAATGTACATAAAGTCTATAAAAACTATTTATGTAGATGACTTATTTAAATTTTTTATCGCTTTTTACATAAATATAAACGAATGTATTTGCTATTTTATTGTAATGTTAAAAGAGTAGTAAAATATTTTAATACATCAAGAAAAATTAATGTAACCAAATTTTAAAGCTATGTAAGGTAATTAAATGTAGTTAATATTCTTGAAAATGAAATTTTTAAAAATCTTTTATAATGTGTTTGAAATTCAACGTAGAGTGAAGTAATAACTGGGATAAGAAGTTTTAATCACGTTCAGAATGTCATTTCACATTGAAACTGGAAATTATTATGTGAAGAAATTTTTTTTTAAATCAATTAAATAGCTTAGGATGTGAAAAAAATTAATTTTTGTCTTGAAACTGTTTTAGATATTAAAAAATATTCAAGTATAATAATAATCTAAAGTTCAGTATAGATACTAAAGTTTAAAAATAATGTGAAAAATTTGTACTTATAAGGTATAGTGATATCGAAAGAGGTTTGAATGTAAAATAATTTTCAAATCTCTTATACTTGAATTTATAAAGAAAGCTTTCTTTGTTTAAAATAATTCATTTTGAAAACTCTTAAAATTTTAAAAATTAAAAATTACACATGTGTGTATAATAATATATAAGATTATAAATAAATAGTTAAAAGTGCAAGTTGTATTGACCCTTGATTCTGAAATACTGGTATATTATTGGAAAAAATTGGCTTCAGGGTCCATAAATGATGAAGTGGTAATTAATCAGGCATTTTGGCTCAGATTGGAGTCCTCATTAGTGTTATTTATTAAAATTTTTAACGTAAATGAAAAGAATGCTCCAAAAACTCGCTTATTTTTTAAATTAATGCTTTTCCCTTCTTTTCCTGGATGGTTGTTTTGAATAGCACATACTTTTCAACAACTCACTCTTGGAAATTAAAACACTGATGAAGGCTTCGATCTAAGCCAAAATGTCTGATTAAATTCGACTTCATCATTTATAGACCCTGAAGTCAATATTTTCCAACAATATACCAGTATTGTCAATAATTTTAACTGCAAGATAACATTTTCACACTTATATTTGTTCCTTATTCGTAAAACACAAAAAATTTGTTTCTCCCTATATTCAATGTAAATAGTAACAGTTTTGCTGGAATCGCTAATGATCATAAAAATGTATGACCTAATGAATACACCTCGAGTGCAAATTGTCATAAATATTACAACATAATTCAATAAAGTTATAAATTGTAGCTGTGTCATTAAAATCAATAAAACCAGTGAAATTTAAAATTAAAATAATAACATTTATTTTTTATTTTTTTAAATATATACTTAATATTATCGAAATATAAAGTGAATTGTATATATATATTTGAAAATGTAACGTTAATAAAATTACTCTTCGAGTTATATTTTTAGCGGAACAAAGAAGCATATCATTTCAATCTCTACCTTAATGTATATAACGTTTGTTCTCCTGGATTTCATTGGGAAGAGACGTTGTTAAGGTATTAAAATGTAACATATATTAGCGAAATACGATCATTCAATTTTTAGAAATTGAAAAAAAAATGTTTATTTAAATATTTCAATAAACTATATAATCAGAATTTCTGAGGTTTTCAAAATACTTAATTGTAGTTTCCTTATTGCAACTTGCGTTTGAATGAACATTTCGGTTGTTCATGAAAATTCCAACGATTAAACAATTTCATCAAAATTCTTAGAAAAGTATTACGAGAATTGTAAGACCTTGACTGGTACGCATAAATTACAGTGTTCAGCCAGACCATGATAACAAATTTTAAGTTAAAACGTATTCTTTTAGGAAAAAATTTGATATAGTTAGCTTCTTGAAACCAAACCCAAAATGTTCATTGAAACGTAACTTGCAATAAAGAAACATAAATTAAATATTTAAATCTCAGAAATTCTGATTATACAGGTTATTATATGATAAAATAATACTTTTTCAGTTTTTACAAATGTAATGTCGTATTGCGTTAATAAATAAATAATATATAAAGAATAATAAATAAACTTTACCGACTAAAATGATATGCATTTTTATGGTAGTAAAATAGCCATAGAGATATAATAGATAGAGGAGACAAGCCAGCCTGAAGCCTGTCAGTTCGGGCGAGAGAGAGAGTGAATTGTGGGTTAGGCTGTCTCTCGCTAAAGCCGAGGCTAACGCGCTACGGCTAGACAAAGACAGAATAACCTCCTATCGTCACTCTTTTTCGCTCTCACCGAGTTTGCAGACTGACGTTGCCATTTACAGAGCAGCCTATGGCTTGTCTCCTCTAGGGTAAGTGTGGGTATCACTGTGGATGCCCCAGTTACTGCGCTTTCAAATAAAACTAATGATATACAATGTTTTAAAGATATATAACGCTACAGAACAACTAAAAACAATTAATTTCTAATCCAAGCATAATAAGTATCAACGAATTATCAATAGTTACGATATTTGTAGCTAATTGATTGCAATTTAAAACTCTCATGTTCCCGATTCCCATAGTTTTAATGCTTAGATTTGTTGAAAGGTCATGAACACGTTCTGAAAAACTTGTTATAATTCCGTTTCTGAAAATAAAATATTTCTTGTGATATTACTTTCTGCAAATTAAATATTTTATTTTTCTAAATATTTATGCAAAATAACAAAAAATACGTTTTTTAATCATTTTTTTACCAAAACAGTATTTGGTACATGATTTTCATAGGTGTATGAATTACTGCGGTCTGTCAGGCGGCACTGCATAACCTTTCAATCTATTACAAATGCTTCGTTATGCTTACTTTTTATAATTGAGATTAAACAAAATGTTGAAAATTCCAAAATCGTTGCTAATGAGGCAAGAGGAAGTCAAGTAATATAATTTTAAGGTAAATTAAATAAGAGTTATAACATTATTTAATCTTAATTTGTTAAAAATGCTTCATGTTCACTTTTTATAATTTAGTTTAAATAAAATGTTCAACACTCCTTAATCGTTGCTAAAGATGCAAGAGGAACTCAAGTGATATAATTTTAAGTTAAATTAAATAAAATTAATAAAATTATTAATCTTAATTTGTTACGAATGCTTCGTCGTGTTTACTTTTTATAATTGAGATTAAATAAAATTTTCAACACTCCTAAATTAATTGTAAGTTGACTCAAAATAATATCGCAGTATTACGCGCGCAGAAATTGGGGTTTCCGCAGTAATTGGTGCGCAGTAATTCATGCAAACCCGCAGTAATACCTACATGGAACATTTTTTTTAGATTCGCATTTTCTAAGTAAATCTGGTTTCTTTTCAGGGTTTAAGGACTGCATGCTACTTACTTAATACCAAATACTGCTTTAAAAATTAATTCGTGACGACTTTTTTATCTCAAAACCTATTTTTTTAACTTTAAAAGCCATCTTGATTTTCGATCCGCAGTAATTGGCACACTTACCCTATCTATAATACCTCTATGAAAATAGCGCACACTTCGGACGCGCAGAGCACTCTTAATTCATTTATATCTCGAAATTTAATTAACGTTCCATTTTCAAATGATTACACAATTCACTTTATACTTCAATCATTAAGAAATTAAAAATTTGAAAATAATCATGTCCAACATTTGAAAAAAAATTATTTATTTATTAAATTTGCATAATTGATGCATGTGTTAAATTTTTTTTTTAATTTTCACATATTTCGCTGAAAAGCTGAACAAAATTCTAACTTTTAATGCGAATAATATTTTTTCATAATTACTATTTTTTGACTTAGAGGTTCCCAAAAATTAGTCTATTATCGGAACTCTGAAATTTCCAAGATTTATAACTGGAAAATTTTTAATATTAATAACATTAAAAAATACATGAATCATAATTATTGATCAGCAATACAAACAAAAATATTATGAGCAAATTGAAAATTTGATTGTAAATTTTCTGTGAGATGTTCCATATGCATAATATGCTTGACATAATAAATATGTTAATAATATATTTACAAATGCAATAAAAAATAGTAAAACAATTTTTCACCCTTAACAATATTTGGCATAGTTTAAAAAATTATTTGCTGTAGTAATAAGAATTTGCTTTAAATAGATTTCTTGTTTCAGAACTATTGCGTTATAAAATTAAAACATATTAAACCGGTCCAATGATAAAAGGCATTTTGTGAAGGTCATGAAGAGCTAATCATCATACTAATATTTTTCACGAAACTTGTATTTTGGAAAAAGACACAAATTCTAATTTTTATTCTTCATCAATTTTTGATATTAAATTAGTATTCATAATCAAACTACAAATTAGCTTCAAATTAAGTCAAGAAAAACTTTCATTTCTTTTATTTCTTGATTTTTAATTTGTGTGTCTGCCACGTAAACCAGTGACGCAGAATCAAAGGTTATACCGATTAACAAAAAATTTCTGACAATTTCAGTGACTTCTTAAAAATCTAAATTGAATTTGTGAGAATTCCAGTGTTATAAAAAAAATTTTGGTTCACACATCTCGTAGTTTTGACATTTTTTTCATCAAATGTTTGTTAACTTCCATTGTTTAACATATCAAATTTAATATTTGAAAAATCCTACAAATTGATGTCTTGGAGCCTTAAAAAAATTATAAAACTTATACGAGAAATGAGAAAATGTTTGTGATTTCAAGCAAATCAGTTTGTTACATTCAAATGTATATTTTTCTACCTAACCTCTCTCTCTGATAGAAACTTCATCAGGAGAATTGCAAACATGATCGAAAAAATCATACATCGAAAATGCACTTTTTTAAAGCTGTGTATGTTATAAAATTCACATTAGATGACACAAAAATCATACAATGTAAACACAATTCAATGTATACTCCTATTTTAATATTAAGTAAATAATGAAGATAATGAATAAAAGAAAATAAGGTAAAAAAGCCCTTGGCTTCTACGCCTTTCAATTTGAATAACTTAAAACATTTTAGTAGCATCATTGTAAAAATGGTCAGTCAATCGTGATCCACGAAGTCAATCGGTTTGCGGATCTTTCCTTGTTTCTATATATGCAATTCTGTATCACAAGTGGGTGCGTTTATGAAGTTAAGATCGGCTTAGGCCAGTACGTAGCTCAGTCAGTGTCAGAGTGCCGAGTCAGACAGAATGATCTTGGTACATTGATGTGACGCAGATTGTCGGAATAACTAATTGGATCAACTTTAATCTACGTGTCCAGTTCAAGTTCACAAGGTGATTGTCCTCTTTGCCTTTATCACTGGTCCCTTAATTTATTTCAACGAAACAGTTTTAACTGAACCGAACCACCTTGACCAGTGGTTGTTGTATCAAGAATATTTTTATAGAGACTGTCCAAATTAATACAATGCGATTTTTTTCATTGCCATCGTTAAACTCTTTTCATAATCATCCTGCAAATTCGGACTACGTGTATTCTTATGACACCTCTTGACTTCTTTAAATATTTTATTTTTCAATGACATAAAATGTGTTTCTTGGAAATTCATTGCATATTATATAGTAAATAAAAACTGGAACATCAACTGCCGGTTATTTGCACGATTTTCCAATTGACATTCGCGTTCATCGCTTATTTGTCTGACATCGTTAGAGAGGTCTGCGCATAATACTCTTCATATTCAAGAGAATCAACCTAATTATTACTAAAAAGTGGTTTTCATTCACAAAGACGTCAGCAGATTTTTCGAGTTTCTGTTTATTTTACGCAATTTTTATTTTCGTTCTCAAATATCAAAATATTATGCAACTCTTTAACTCATGACGTGTACGTTTCTGTTTATGTCAAAATGCATAACGAACTTTCATTCATGAACTTTGAATTTTTTAAATGTAGTGAACATTCAACTTAGAAATCGATTCGTCATTACTTATATCGTTATATCATGCAATCAGGGATTATTTTAACTGTTGAAAATTTTAATTTCAGTAAAATTCTGGCAGAGATGTAGTTATAAGGCTTTCCATTCGTGGATTATGGTAGAAAGCCATCTAATGCACCGACCTTACCCCGAATAATAAAAAGGCCACAATTAGAAAGAACTGCTAATATGCACTCCGGGGTGGCTACGGCCCCTGCATATAAAAAATCAAAGACAGTGACTTCTCTACTTCTCACGAGATGGCTTAGTTCCAAGAGAGCTTCGACACCTGAAATAGAAGATGGATGGACCCTAGAAGACCATTTCTTGAAATATGGGGCACTACCCCCACTAGAAGAGCCGGTTCGAGTGACTAGAAATACAATTAAAAAAAGTCTGATAGATGATATGAGGGTAAAAGGAGGTCGCTTGCAACTTTTTGAAGATCTAGAATCTAAAATAATTACCACTGACACTGTTGAAAATTTGAAGAATACCTGTAAACCTTTAGAGATTAACGCTTTGCTTTTATACGCAAGCTTTCTGGGCCAAGGAGATTTAATTTCTGGATTGCACAGATGTCACGCAGACTTGAATTACTCACAGCAAGAACTTGGCTTGACAGCACTTCATTTGTGCGCATTCAGCAACTCTCTTTCCGGTGTACACTACTTGATTAGTAACGGAGGAAACATTATTTCAAAAAAAGCACACACACCTTTTCATTATGCAGCATTTGGAGATTCTTACGATGTCGCTAAATATTTCAAACAGCAGGGATTAAGTCAAGAATCTCCACTTGGGGAGGAATCAGTTCTACATTGTGCTGCTAGAAATAACTCATTAAATGTCCTTAAATTACTGGCACCGAACAATCCGTCCTTAAATCGTTTAGACATTCATGGAAATGCTCCGATTCATCACGTAGCTGACAGAGGAGACCCAGCATGTCTAGAAGTTCTTTTGATGTCTGGTTGTCAAGTGGATTTGCCTTCAAAAAATGGTGATACAGCCCTACATGTGGCAGCAGCAGCTGGTTGTGCAGACATTTTAGAACTGCTCATTAAAAATAAAGCAAATGTAGCAGTCAAAAATCAGAGAGGACAAACGGCTCTTCATGTTGCAGCAACGGTTCATTGCCTCGAATGTGTAGAGATCCTTGTTCATAAAGGAAACAGTGATCCGAATGCAGAAGACAATGATGGCAGGACGCCTTTGCATGCTGGTCTAGGAAAGTCTTTGCTGTCTTATGACGTAACTGAAATGCTAATCACGCGGAGAGCGCATGTTAACAAGGCTGATAAATATGGCTTTACTCCACTTCACATAGCCGCTATCAACGAGCTGTCCCAGTGCATCGATTATTTGATCCAACATGGAGCTGATCTAAGTGCGCGGACTAAAGGTGGAACTACGGCGTTAGCAATTGTCTTTCGAAAAACTCCATCTTCGCTAAACATTTTCAAACAGAAACTCGACTCGTCAATAACTCTTCATCAGCACGCATCTGCTACAGGAGAAGTGGAACTGAGATTTGATTTTCATTTATTGCTAGAGCATCAGCAGCAATGTGAAATCGGATTCCTAGGGACATTCGTCAAAGAAGGATGTAAAGAGATCCTTGGACATCCTTTGTGTGAATCTTTCCTCCATCTTAAGTGGCAGAAAATCAGAAAGTACTATGTAGGTCGACTACTCTTTTACCTAATGTATGTTCTCGTACTGACAGCTTGGGTTATCACAGCTTTAGCTCACAATTGCTACAACGAATCTCATGGGCAGTTAGATAACCTTATCATGCCTTTGTGCGCAAACTCTACAGCATTAAATACATTTTTGTACAGGCATCCGATTGCTCTTGATATTGAGTGGTATGCTTTGATAGTTCTGACTGCCTTTGAAGGAATGCGTAAATTAACTGGGATCCTCACCTATTTGTCGATACGACAGTTCTTCACTCAGGCAGAGAATATGGTGGAATGGTGTGTTATCTTGAGTGTTTTTGCCACATCTTTCATTTACGCTGGAAGAACATATAGCTGGCAAAGTCATGTGGGTGCTTTTGCTGTTCTCTGTGGATGGAGTAATCTTATGTTGATGATAGGACAATTACCTATGTTTGGAGCTTACGTTGCTATGTTTACGAGCGTTCAAGCACAAGTTTTTAAGTTATTGTTGGCGTATGCTTGTCTTTTAGTTGGTTTCACAGCTAGTTTTTGTGTTATTTTTCCCAGGTCAAAATCATTCAGCAGTCCTCATACAGGGTTGATAAAAGTCCTGGTGATGATGACAGGTGAATTGAATTTCGAGGAATTATTTTTTCCAGAAGAAAATGAGAAAGGTGAATATGTGGATGTTGGAGACACTTCTTGGATACTTTTACAAGTCTCAGCACAACTATCTTTTGTACTCTTTCTTCTCTTCGTTACCATTGTTCTTATGAATTTGCTCGTTGGTATCGCTGTTCATGACATAAAAGGTCTACAAAAGACAGCCGGACTTGCAAAACTTGTGAGGCAAACAAAGCTCATCTGCGACGTAGAAACTGCTCTCTTCCTTGGAATTATACCAAGACGCTTGACGAAATTCTTACGCTGGACTGCTTTGATTCTTCCCTCACCTCTTAGAGCAGTAATCACGGTAAGACCTCTGAGTCCAAGAGAAACGAGATTGCCACGAGAGCTTTTAACTTCTGCCTATAAACTAGCCAGAGAGGGAAAATTTATTTCTGGAACGTTGACTACTAGTAAACGTAGCAACATTACAGCTTTTTCGTACCTGAAGAATGATATATACTCTTCTGTAAGGCGAGATGAAAATTGTGAAGAATTATTGACAGGATGCAATACAAAATTTAAAAATGATATCGCTGAATTGAAAAAGATTTGCGAAGAAAACCACAAACTGATACAAGATCTCGTTATGGCCTTAGCTTCAGACAATCGGTACAATCCAGATACAGATAAAATATGATCGTTCCTTTATCAATAAGCTTCTTGCAGTTTTTGGAAACAAGATAACTTTATAAGCACAAATTAAATTAATTAAAGTGCCTCAAATTAAGAGTTAATAACGAGTAGAAATCTCAAAAAATTTTGAACCTCGATTTCAAACTCTTCATTTAGTTTAAAACACGTGGAGGTACTTAGTCACTTTTAGAATCCGTAGTATTTATTTGAGATTTTACTTTATTAAGATTTGTGCCTCAATTGTGATCACTATTAAGTGTTTGTTAATTCTTTATAATAGTGAGTAATTTTTAAGTAAGAAATATATGTACATATTGATAATCTAGTTATAGCCACATTTTATAACACTGTAGGGGAGTGAAAATAACACAGCGTGGTGACTATCACCATCGGTTAGGTATTCATGAGTAGTGTTTATGTGCACACCCATTTGGCTAAGTTGGCGCTTGTTCTCAAGATATTTAATTATAAAAATATGGATTTTTCTAACCTGATTTTTCTTTATTTTTTGTATTTAAAAACGTCTAAATCTTCATTGAATCAACTTGAAATGTTGTAAATATTTCTTTTTGTGTTGGAACTTAATCGTAGCTACCATAATTTCCCATTTGATTAAGCATTTTACGCATTTTTTATTCGTTTTGAGCGCTATTTTGTGTTTTTTTCCATTATTCTCGATGCTTATTTTATTTTTAATGTTCCAGATTTTCGGAAAACAGTTTTATTACCAAACAAAAAACATAAATTAATAAAAGTTACCCAATTTATAAACGTACACGAGGTGTTTTCATTCCGTCCAATGTAATTTAACATCAGTTGAAATAAAATGCTGAAATCTCTGTCAAATGTGATACTCAGTTGATTATTTACAAGCTAGTACTCATTTAAAATATTTGTTATTCTCTTTCATGCAAAAAGCATCTGATCCTTCATTCTTAAATCATTATTTTGCAAACTACTTCAGGGCAGTGTTCGCAGAACGTGGACGTAAACGGCCCCCACCATAGATGCTTCGAGCTCATTGTGTCCTTATTCAACCAACCTATGGTAGTAGAGCGAGGAAGAAGCCATGAGCTTGTAGGGTCCATGATGGAGGCCGTTTACGTCCACGTTCTGCGAACACTGCTTCAGGGTTTCTCCGCTTCGTTTATAGAAGTTATTTAAGTTCTTGAAATATTTCATAAAATAAATTCTAGAAATGTTCAATCAATTGCAGCGTTAACTACTTAGAAATATTGTTAATTTGTATACACAGAAAATCATCTCTTAGTGAATGTCTTGAAGTCATTCCGATAGAAATATTTTTGGAAAACACTGGACTGCCTCGATATGGCTGTAATATCGAAAAGTTATAATTTTCAACAGGTTTTTATAGAAAAAAAGATAAGTTACAATAATTTTCATTCTAGTTTTTTAAATTATCATTTCAGAGAAATATTCGATTGTGAAAATAAGTTTTATAGCTCAATATACTTACAAGAGCCGTCTCTTTGATATTTGCTAGATAAAAAATCTGCCCGCTGGGCGGTCACATGCTCATGGTGCGCTTTGCGATGAGTTTCATATGCTCTTCACACTTGCTTAAATTTTAATTAAACGGATTGTCCCAGGTTAAAATATTGACGATCAATACTTTATAAAGGGAATTTAATTGACTGCAACTTTTGAAGTCGCCTCTTGTCATTAAAAGTAGGATTAGATTGAAAGCGTGCATTAAAAATTTCCAAATATATATATATTATTACTTGTAGTATAATTATAAAATACCAATCTTTTATTAAATCACAAAAATAGAAGAGCTTTCCGTTCATTCTACTCGACGCGTCAATCCAGAGTTGAGTAAACCGTGAATCGCAAGACCTATTCCACCAGCTATATCTATTCACGCAGGAACGAATGAAAGTAATCTGCGCATATCGATGTTCTAAGTCATTATATTTAATAATCAAAATCAATTAAAATCATACAAAATACAATTACAGTTTATTTAAGTTCTCTTTAAATAAAAAATAGTGGATTCCACTTATAAACTAGTGGTTTTAAAAATTCAGCGTACTGCAGTCGTGTTTGATTGTGTTTTTTCTGTTCGTACGAAGCTTTCGTACATGCTCCGCAGTATTAACCACTATTTGTTTTTATGATTATTCACTAGTTTATATAATTTATTTAAAAGTTTCACATAATCTAGTTATATAGATTATATAAGTTTAATAAATTCTTGATTCATATTTTTTTCTTAATTTATTTATAATTACTTCTTTCTTTATCACTTGAGTTCTTTAAATTAAATTGATTTCATGAAAATTTAAACATCAAAAGTCTTAATAAGTGCATTACATCAAATTTGAAAAATCTACACAGGATTTAGATTATACATAAATTTCTTAGTCACAATAATAATTTGGAATTGGCAATGGTAAAATCCATATTTTTAAAATATACAACACAGAAAATAAAAACACCTTCTTTTAAATGTTTTTACACAAGATACTTTTTGATAATAATGCAATTTTTTAATATACATCTCAAACTTTTGTTTCATTAAACTTCATACGTAGTTATAATAACAATGTATACTAAATATTATTTAATAAATATTTAATATAAATAAACAATCATAATTATAATAATTAATTAATTAATTTTTTTAATTTAAAAAAATATTTTATGAATCATTCATAACAAAGTTGATTTATTTTTACTTGAATAAGGCACAAAAACTCTAGTCACTACACTTACTCTCACAAGATCTAAATAACTCTTGCAGTCACTATATAAGAAACTTCCAGGTTTTATGTCTGAGGATTATAAGCGAGTGTGTGCGTGATTCGTCGAAAGCGTGTCGTACTATATATAAGTGTAGTTATTAGGTTTATATATGTAAGGTTATATGTTTAAGTGTATTGTGATTTAAAATATGATTGGCTACGACTGAATGGTGTGAATGTATTTGTATGCTGTTTATCTATATATGTATGTATCGGACGACTAATGGCAGGCTCGAGGTGAGAATTTTTTTTATTTAAGAGAACCATACCATTGCCATCAGTTCAAATAATACGCCCGATGCTCATTTTACTCAACTACGGTTTGAAGCTCCTCAAGCGTCGGTGATATACATTTCATGTTAACCCACTGACGCATGTTGATGCCCTGTCGTCGACAACGTTTTACTCAACTCCTTACTAATCCCTATTTAACGCTTATTGTTATTCACTTTAGGTGAATTAGGTATTTATCAAATTCATTTTACCTGACTAGGATTTAAGAGATATTCAAATGTCCTTATGTCCCAAGTTTAATCGACAGAGTTGAGTAAAATTACTTAAACTATTTTTCTCCGTGTATTCAAACATTTACTCAAATTGAACATGATTAGAAAGAGACGCAATTTGTTTACATGAAAAGGATTTTAAAGAAAATATCAACAATATCTAAAAATTTGAAACCATTTGAATTCCTAACCAAACCCGTTTTTGTCAATTTTCGTCCGCATTTTTATTCAGTTTGATTGGAAGTTGCTTACTAAGCTACTCAAAAAATTATAGTATTGATTAAAAAATCAGTTGATCAATAGAGCATATCACTTATCGAGTTTAAAATTTTGATTTTTAAATAAAACAGTAAAAAAATTTCGCATCTTGAAAGTTTGACCGGCTGTTGCTACCTTCGCCCGGCAACAGGTCTTAAGATGTTTGGACCGGTCGAACCGGACAAAACCGACCTAGGTGGCGACCCTACATCTTTATTATATTTCATATTTTTACATTAGACAGACATTTATTTGAATATATGGTACATATTTTTATACCATAACTGCGCGTCATGACCAACAAATTGTATTGAAGATTTTATATAAGATATTTTATATCATTATGAGCGATGAAGCTCATTTTCACCTTGGAGGATACTTTAATAAGCAGAATTATCGCATTTGGGGCCCAGAAAACCCAAAAATGATTATTGAAAAGTCTCTCTATCCGCAACGTGTAAGTATTTTGTGCGGTATTTGGGCAGGAGGGATCATTGGGCCTTATTTGTTTGAAAATGAAGCTGGAGCAGCTGTTTCGGTGAATGGATTGTGCTATCGAACCATGATTAATGAATTTTTATGGCCAGAATTGGGAAATATGGATGTGGACGATATTTATTTCCAACAAGACGGCGCTACGTACCACACAAGTGGCGAAACCATCGGTCTTTTTCATGAAAAGTTTTCGACAATGTAAGCTAGCCTAAAATTTTCAAAATATTAAGGAGCTAGACTAGTTTCTCACTTTCAATAAATCGACTTTTTTTTACATTTTTCGATCGTTTAACATTTAAAAAATAATATTCCAAAATATTAGTATATATATATATATATATATTTTTTTTTGTATTAAGAATCAGGTAGACAAAATAACTTTAATTAAAACATACCCAGGATGCGTCTTTGACAAGTGTTTGTTCTAAAAACTGGCCATCTTTCTGACATTTTTCTTTCGAATTTTTAGTTTGCAGGTTCGAAAATACAAGAAAAAAATTTTTTTACAATTTTTTATCATAAGGTCATTTTCTGTATATTTGGTTCGGGGTCCTTTGAAAAGTAACTCACACACACTTCTATAATTTTTTGTTTAATAAAATGACATTTAGCGTAATTTGATATATTTTTCTATGAAGTATCAGTTTCATTCCATTTGAACGGTTATAAAAGAGCACTTGTTTCTTTTCAATGAGAAATTTCTTTATGTTTACCTGCATGGCCTTTTAGTTCAATCGGATACATTGGCCAGTCTCCGGGAGGTGGTGCTTTAGTTTCAATTAATTGATTTAATAATTGAAAAGATTCGTCATCATGCTGTGGTGGCATAAATTTAACCATAAGTACATTCTTTATAAAATCGTAGGAAACCCAATCCCTTCGGCTAAAGTCTACTTCCTTATTGCCAGTTACATTTGGATCTATGAACTCGAATAAAAGGAACTCTCTTGAACTTAAATTTTCATTTTTGTTTTCTGCCGTTTTTCTTGGAGGCATCTTTCAAATAGTTTGCTACAATAACTGAACCTATAGAAAATTCTTATATATTAGATATATAATTTTACGACATAATAATTTATTCAAGATACAAGTGCAGGATAGACTTATTTTTTTAAAGTCCGCAGTTATTAAACTTAATGATGTTAAACAAATGATTCTCGAACCTTGTGCTTGCGTTCTGACAAATTGAATAAGCTAGAGCTACATTTCTGGAATTTTATCTTCTTTTGTATGAAAAAAAAAAAATATAATGAACCCTATATAAGAGAATCCAATACTATAAATTCAATATTTTATGAAGCAAAAGCTTTTCTATATTTCATTGTCCATTGGGAATTATATAAACTACATTTGCATACAGTTAATCAAAAAGTATAAGCTACATTTAACTTATAAAAAAGTTCATGTACAATATAAAGTAAATCTTCTTCTCAAAAGTTTAGAAGTACGTTTTGATAGAAATTTGACTAACAGACGCAAGATATTTAAATTGAGAACAAGTAAATCGTCATATTAAAGTACTTCCTGGCCTAATCCCTTAGAAATTAGTAGTTGAAAACGTGATATGCGGGAATAGCGAATACAAGTTTGACTTACCTTGCTGAAGTGCTTCAGAAGTTGTTTTATTTATTTCATTGACACAAAAAGGTTCGTATTAATCTTAACCGAAGTTGAAATCTTTCGTGATCCGCGTTTGAAGAGAATGGCGCACGTCTGAATGATACAAAATGGACACTTTTTTGTTAAATATGCTATTATTTGTTGATGCACATTTATTATACAGCCAGCAAGCGAGAAACAGAAGAAAGTGGTTGTCAATCAGGTCAAAGAATTTACGCTTGCGTAGTTGTATTTTTTCAAATTCTTAGCTTTACTGCGGAATCAAATATAGGCACTTCGATGACCACGTGATATGACATGATATTTGAAAGTTGTACAAATATCAAAATTGGTTGTTTAAAATTCTTACAAATTTTTTATAAAATCAATTTCTCTGTTGTGTTTTTCAATTTTCTATATATTCGCTTAGTCTAGTTTAAAAGTTGTAAACTTATATTTAATAATAAATTCGATTTACAATGAAGGAGGGCATTTGTAATTTTAGAATGCTATTTATTAGATTCTTTTTTCTACATTCACCCTGTTAGCTTATATTATATAATTATCTTTTGTGTAAAGTTTCTTCATATTTCATGAAGAAGAGAAATTACATAAACTTTATCGGGCTCGCCTTCTCTTGATGATACTTGTAACTTTACCAATTTCTTACTAATTAACGATATTGGACAATTAATTACTTTGCTTAACGGCTGACTATGTAAATTCCAAATACTGAAGTACTTAGAATTACAGGGATACGTGAACACTGGTTTCTTTTTCTGCCAAACTTGACATTCGATCTTCAAATTTTCAGCCTCTGAATACATTTTTCTGATACTCGCAATAGTGCCACTTTGTAGGAGAATCATATTATCAGGCGATTCGTTTGTAATTGTGAATTGCTTATATCTAATCTTCATAACATTATATTCTTTATCAATTTTTTCCATTTCAAGAAGTGGTGGTATTATGATTTGTTTTTTTAACCGTAGCATACGCTTTTCATATGGGCGCCGGCATACTTGTGCTAAAGATCGGTTCGGTGTGCTAAGCATTTTCTTAATTTTGCCTAAAAAACTTTCAAATGCAAAAGTAGTGGTGATAGTTAAATTACAACCCATTGATGTTACATCATCCGCAACGTGAATCAAATGATGAGCATTCAAAATATGGGATATTGGACCATAGTACTCATTTAATGCTATAAAAAAACTGCGCAAGTAAGTTTTAGTATGACCATTGTATATTTGACAGAGACTCACAGCACAAGATTCTAGATGCCGCGTGCAAAAATAAGAAGTGATCGTATAAATTTTTATTTAAAAGTCCGATAAAAAGAATTGGCCCACAATAAAGTAAAAAAAACGCAACTCTGTCGCTTTCCTTTTCGCAATAAAGGACGTTGATCTAGTTTTGCGCTGAAATTCAAGAGGAATCTGCGATTTTATACTTTCCATCCTTCTACCTAGTTCAAGCCTGCTTCTGACATCCAATTTACAAATCAAGCCTACACTCATCCAATATTCTATTAATTTTTTCATGATTCCATTGCAACAAAGATGCATGAAATCCAAAACAAAAATCATCACCATGTTTATTGGTGGTAATATGCGAAGTAAAGGTGAAGGGCCATGATGATGTTTGACTTGTCGAGAATTTCTAAAAGAAGCATCCGTTCTTTCTTGAGCTTCAGTATCTGGGTAGACAGTTCTACTTTGTACTCTTTTCCCCAAAATTTCACATCTTTCACATGCTTCTGTATCACCATGTCCTAATGTACATTTTGAAAAAGCTCTCGCTGGTGTATCGCATATAAAGCATTTCAACTTTAAATCAAAGTGTTTTCCTTGAATGATAATTCCGTCATTTTGTAATTCATTAATTTCTTTAATGGAATCTTCTAAGTAGTCGTCAGCACTTTTTGGCTTGGATTTTCCATAAAATATTGCTACTTCATAAACATCATACACATCAGGATCAAAATGAACTTTGCCTGATAGAACCCAGAATTACTCGTCGCTTGATTTTTTTAAAGGGACACCATCAGCACTGACTTGTAATTCAATTATCTTTACAGCGTGTATTTCAGGATTTATACAGACTTCTAATCTTTCTTTAATACCAAAATATATGAACTGTCCTACACCACCCTTGCCATCTTCCATTGCAATAATATTATATTTAGCATCTACAGTGCGAAGAAAGGTTTTCGAAGTTTTAGGAAGACTAGGAAGTAAGCGTTCCCTTAAAATATCTAGTAAATGGTCCAGGTCAGTTTGTGGTATCCTTTGCCTCCATTCGCGTAATTGTTCTATTTCTGGAGGAGGGCTGGATTCTGGAATATTAGGTTTATCTTCTTCAACTTGGTCACTCAAATTATCATCATTAGAGGTGCTGGAGGAATTGTCAAAAGATTTTGGATGCAATTGATAGTAGTAGTTAACCAAATCATCGCCACTGACATTATTTTCTGTTGTCGCACCAACATTCCAATTAGAAAAATAGTTATCATCATTTCCCATGGCCTGGTTATCATCTGCTAATAATCCTTCTTCAGCAACTGCTTCTTCTAACTTTGACTTGTTTTCACTGCAATCTTGAATTATAAGATTGATAATTCATTTTCTATAATAGCTTATGGATACTTTTATTTGTTCTCAAGAAATATTATCCTGTCTTATACTCGTGAGCTATAAACACCTATTATATATCTAAATATTGTAATAATTTTCAGATATTTCACGAACAATATTATCAAATAGAATACAAATGATTAACGGCAGAAACAGGAAAATTTGAAAATAGAACACACATGTATTTTTATATTTATACAAAAAGATCTGCTGAATCTTTTACATTAATAATTAAATGTATGCTACATTTACTACAGCAAAATACACAAAGAATATTATTTCCTCAAATAAATATTATATTTATAACTAATTACCTTCAAAACAATCATCGGGAACATCATTTATAACCTCACTTTCATCACTTTCGTCGTGATTCGTTGCTTGTTTTTCTCTACGTTTTTTCTTATCTCGATAGTTTTTACTTCGAATTTTACTCATATGTCTTTTCCTTTCCATAGTAAAAAGTAGCTAATCAAACGAGTACAAATATACGTCACAAAACACAAACGGAGCACACGAAATAAAATACAGATTTCGATTAACAAAACAGAAAAGTTTGAAATTAATAGATTTATAGGACATAAATAAAAGAACTTAAAAGCAGATTGAGGGCCTTTCTAGGTGTTCATTAGTTTTCCCATAAATACAAAAGAGGCAAGCTTAACAATCCCTAACCAGAGCCTACTCAGATTTTTCTAGTCAGGTTCACCTGATTAATACCCGACCAGTACCGAGTTTAAAAAAGGAAAAAATAGGGCAATTTCTATATGGGGCCTTTCTAGATGTTCATTGGTTTTCCCAGAAATACAACAGAGAGGCAAACCTAACTATTCCCAATCAGAGCCTACTCAGATTTTTCTAGTCAGGTTCACCTGGTTAATACCCGACCACTACCCAGTTTAAAGTAGGGAAAAATGGGGTAATTTCTACACGGGAGGGAATGAGAAGATAGGCGAGATTAGCGAATATTGTTACTTATTGTTAGGTAAAATAACAAGGGATGGCTGTTGAAATGCAGATATTCGTTCCAGAATAGGGCAAGCTAAGAAAGCCTATGCCAAAATACCACATTTAGTGGTTTTAAGTAATGATCTGGAAATCAGAATGTAACTACTCAAAACATACGACATATAAAATTCATACGACCGTTCCGGTTGGGCCCTGATACCTCGAAAATGTTATATAGAATATGAGAAAAAAGTGCTCCACCTCAGATCGAGCTGAAAGCTAATAAAGACAAGTATATAAAAAATCTATTTAAATATTCAAATATCCCAGGAGAAGAATTTAAAAAAAATAACACTCGAAGAAGATTGTTGAAAAGAATCAAGATGAAGGAGACACTGTAAATGGTAACGATAAAAATTAAATTAAATTTCTTACAGAAAGTTAAGATTATTAATATTTAAGAATTTCAGATTCAAAAAGTCTTTTACTTTTTTGGATAAAAAAAGTCGCTTTCTTTGCGGAGTTTACTTAACATTTTTCAACTCTCATCATATATGAGGTTTTGATTTTGTGTGAAATTTACTTATCAAATTTTCATCAAATCTCAACCCACACAAGATAGATAAATTCTCATTCCATATGTATTCAGCTTGCATACGTGCACGAAATAAATTAGTTATCGAAAATTTCTTCGACCAGTCATCGAGGTTTAAATAGGACAAATTTTGTTCAAAGTTTCGTATAAATTTCATTAAAAAATCGTAAAAGTTTTTGAAAAATTAAAGAATAGTCATACAAATATCATTAACAGTTATTTCTTACAACAATAATAATTAATAGCGTCTAACCACAATTTGACGTCAAACACAAGTTCGCAAATTGGACGCAAAAGGTCCAGAAATGTATCGCTATGGTAAAGCAATATAGCCAAATAAACCAAAAATAAGATATGTTCTCTCATATAAAAAAACATCGAAGTTTTGCGAAATAAATCATGTGACTAAATTCGTTAGAAGCGGCAAAGACTGATAAAAAATTCTACGCAAGAATCAACTCGATCTGATTAGTATTACTCGAGAAACCGCGATTTTAAAATTTTTTGTTCAATTAAACGCACTGCATGGTAACGCGTATTCCCTCCCTGATCTACTAGACAATCTCAGTTTACGCGCTCAGGCCTTTATGCTTTCCGGATGCTCAATTGTTTTCTAGTAACGCAATGGAAGTTAATGTACAAATGAAAAAATCACCTTGACGATAATAATATAACAAATAAATAATAAAAAATTTGCGAAAGAAGCTTAAGACATCACGCACAAGTATAGGGATGGAAAAATAAGATTGACGTCACAATTTGTAGGAAAAATGTCTGTCAAACGATTGTGATAAGACACCAGTAAATGCTGAATTATAAATTTTAGTTAAAGATGGTATCTTGGCACTTTTTAAAGCTGCTTCAATAAGACTTTCAGATCCTAAAGTTTTATAAAATCCTTATCATAGACTAGGGTAGTTCACATGATGCGCGTGTCACAGTATAAAAACGATTCATAGTCATTCCCTACATATGATATAGTTATTGCTACTATGCTACCCAATGCTACCGACGCTCTTTTCAACCTGTTTTAACTAAATCTTGGTAACATTCTTAGAACAGCTAACTATAACAACAACAGCTTTTTCTAACTTTTGCCATAACCCTTTTTGCCTCTCAAATAATAATGTTTAATGAGAACACGAAATTCATTTTACCCATTGACTTTTTAAATTTGAAATTCTTAAAAATTAATAATTACTTATTAATTAATTACTTTATAATTAAAAATTAATCATTTAAGAATATAAATTTACTCTTTATCGTTACTATTTTCAGTGTCTCCTTCATCTTGAATATTTAGCTTAATCTGAGCTTGAGCGCTTTTTGGGACGTCTGTTAGTTAGAAGGGGTGATTCCGAAAGGTTCAGTCACTAACTACACTTCAACCCATTGAAGATTAATACACCGAAAAAAATCTCTTCCGAATTTCGCACAAATCTGAATTTACTAAAATCGCAACACATTCGTTTTACTTTTGTTGCACAAATTTAAGCGCATTTCGCATGGACATCGGTATGCTAAAATAACAAAGCCGATATACCAAATTCGTTCCAGAGTCATACTAAGAAAGAGCACACCACTCTCCTTGCGAAAAACGCACGGAACGCAATTGCCAAACCAACTTGGCCATACCGAGAGAGTACGGGTTCCGGGCGTTTTTCGCAAGGAGAGTGGTGCTTTCTTGATAAGACACTGAAGTTGCGCTTATAGTATACGCAATTTTGTTCGAATTTCGTATACGCATTTACTATTTTGGTTTTTTACCATTTATAATGGTATGATTTTATCCAAACTTGTATATTGAAGATAATTTCATATTAGCTGCAAATCATAGATAAATATTTCAAATTGAATCTTTTGTGATACTGATTAGGAATAACTTAACAATCTTTTCTCCTTAATTTAATCAGATTTCCTAGTTACTTTTTAAACTATGTAACATTTTAAATATTCTCAAAATTTAAAAATAAAATATAAACAGGCGTTCAATATAAAAATAATATCAGAACATTTTTCACAGGTGAAATTACTAGTTTAAATCAGTCTTAACAGAATATAATCAATTCTAATATTATCAAATTGATTGTTGTCACACAAGGATTAACGAATAGTGTAATCGCAGTGTTTCAATGATAAATAATATCACACATTACATTGAAGCATACAACATCCGTCTAGATAAAATTTAAATTATTATGTTTTTATAGATGCTTGAATAAAGCAGAAAACATCTTGTTTTACATAATTTAAATATAATGAAAATTCGTGCAATAAATGGTACCTGCGATCATCGATCTCAATTTCATGACAAAAAAAAAAATACTTATCGATGATAATGAGGCGTCATATCGATCATCAAACCCTTTAAGTGTGGCTATAGGCGAGATGAATCAGATTATGATCATTTAAATGGTTGGTGGCAACGGATCATGAAGATACGACTAAAAGCTTCTCTTCAAATAGCATATAAATTAACGCCACACTGAAATAAAATTCAATGTGAATGTAAAGCTTTTAAACTATTATGCATTTACTTATCACTCGCGCACTGTATTATTTCTATTACAACAGTTACCTGATCAGTAGTGGTATCTCAACTTCACTCTGCCAGAAAGTGGCGTTATAAAATTTTGGTTAACACGAAATATAAGAATTGACTTATCTGTTTAATGGCGAATTGCCTATTAAGTTGATTCTAATGACGCTAAGCTTTTCTCTTTCCTGGTCCGTCCCCACTTACCGATTATCGGCTACGTCATACGCGACGTTTATGCTCATATATTTAAATTGAAATTCTCGCTTCAACTACTGATAAAAAACCACAATTATTATAGTAATCATTATTTCATTTGGATAACAAATTGATAATCTAATTATCCTCAACGAGTTGCGTGCAGACAACTTTACCTCAGATACCAGGGCAAAGTTGTTCGCACTATTTTTATAAAAATGGGATTGGGATTCAATCATAGAATTAAAAAGTTTTATGGTTTTATTCATTAAAAAGTAACTGATAATTATATGCAGCAAAAAATAAAAAAATAAATTTCGCTAAAAATAGTAATATATCTCTGTCGTACCTAGAACTTGCTTTTATTTATTGACATTCTGCTGCACACGGATCACAGGCGTGGGTATCTGCCATACCAGTAGAAAATACCTAATTCATTATTTATGAAAACATAAATTATTTATTGTCTACTGTTACCATCCCAGAAGTTTTTTAATATTTTTTTTATAACACATGTGTCGCGGAGCAACAATTAATTTATTAATTTATCTGTAACCTGGAAAAATTTTTCCATTAGCGCAAAAGTATTAAATCTAGGTAATATATTCAAAAGCAGATGTTGACTAACTTTGAACTAGGATATAGTTAAGCTGTTTATGAATCGTACAATTTTTATTTGCAACTTTATGAACATAATCCTCAATTCCTAGCCTGTAACCCTCGAGCCTCGTTTATTTTACTGTTTTATTATAAAGCTCGATCTTACCGGCCTTTTTAGGGATTAAGTCTAGAACCTCTCTAAACCATTTACGATACTTGAGCATCAAAGAGACCAAGCCGAGAAGTCCTAATTGTCTTTGGGTTTTTTCCAACGTCGACCAACGGACAGCAACGATAGTTTTGCTTTCCATCCACTTTACTAAGTTACCAATCGTAACTACTCTTATACAAAATTTGTAACACCCTCTCCGGCTCTCCGGACTTCAAGAATGTACCCCGAAAAAAGGCTGATACCTTGGAGCTCTTGAACACGATACTTCGGACTCCCTTAAACTGACACACGGCGCGGTCATTAGAATTAAAAGTTCCTCCTACAGTCTGTAATACATTGTAAATAAATTTGTTTATGTTTCAAAACGAATAAAGTGGCAAGGCGTTTATTAACTTTCCCACCACGAACATTTTTTGGTCCTTCGAGCTGGATTGTTCTCAAACAATCCGTGAATATTGTGTGAAACAGTGCCTCCGTTACGAGCTGGAAATTATCGACTTAAAGTGAAATAACTGTGTTGGATTGGATACAGCTCAGCTTCGTCCTCACGTAGCCAGAATGTGCAAGCGCATATCTCTGCTTCGCGCCGGACACACACCGTTCGGACGAAGCAGAGCTGCGTGCGAACAAATGAAGGCTTCGTCCAAACGCAGCGCCACTGTGCCCACGCACTCCTCTGCTTCGCGCTAAACATATCGTGCGTGTGCGCCACGTTTGTGAATATGTAATGCGTTGATTATACTTTGATTATTTATAAGGTCAAAAAATTGCCGTGTCTCATTTACGTGGATGTAAAAGACGCGGAATTGAAAGGTACGTATTACGATCATTCAAAATACAAAATTTCTGGAATTAATATGTCAATACCAAACCGCTGATAAAAGTTTTTGTTTCTACGTATTTATAGTCGATTTTAAATAAAAAGATCTCTACGTTATAGGACGAAGTTAAATTTGTTCTTTGCTTCGAATCGAAAAATAATTAGGTCAATATAATAATTTGTTGGCGCAGAGGAACGTATAACCTCAAAATTTTTTTCATTACAGAATGGAACATTTTTGGGCAATCAAGTTTTAATTAAAAATACTCCGATTTTAATAAAAACCATCACTTACAACATTTTTGATTTTGTGCTTTTATATGTTACCTGTATTTCATATAGAAATGTATCTCTGTCGTGTCAAAAGCAACTAAATCTTTGTTGCTCTTTATTCGCTTTTTTACATATTTTCATTTTAACATTGAAATTATAAATCAATTATGATATCAGAGTTTAATAATTCTCAAATTATGGAAATTGGTTCGATAAATATCAAACTTTTATGCAGGTAAATGCCGATCAACGCATTACATATATACACAAACGTGGCGCACACGCACGATATGTTTAGCACGAAGCAGAAGAGTGCGTGGGCACAGTGGCGCTGCGTTTGGACGAAGCCTTCATTTGTTCGCACACAGCTCTGCTTCGTCCGAACGGTGTGTGTCCGGCGCGAAGCAGAGATATGCGCTCGCACATTCTGGCTACGCGAGGACGAAGCTGAGCTGTGTCCAATCGAACATTTTTGTAAGAACACAGCTCTGCTTCGTCCCGCGCACATGACAGCTGCGTTCTCTTCTCTCCGTGCAGTGAACAACAGCCTTCCACGACAGCGCAGCCAACAGCTCAGCAGTCCAGGTCACCTCAACGATTAATGAATTCATCGAAGTTCTACGTCCGCCATCTCTAACTAATTCGGACTCAAGTAGGTCTAGTGAACTACTCGTTTTTTTCATTCCATTTCCTTTGGCTTAGCGTCCATTGCAATACTTTCTAGGAGTTGTTCATTACAAGAAGAGTTTAATCATTTATTAAGACGACAGACAACGACCAAGTAACGAATAATACAACGTCCCTCGCGACAGAAGAAATTGCTGCATTGAAAAGGTCTCGCGGAATGATAAAACGCCAGCTAACTTCTTCCGAAACTGCACTTTCTTCCATAAACGAAAATACCGATTTCGCTACTTTTAATCCCGAATATAGATTAGAAAAGCATCTTAAACTTTGGGACGCATTTGATACGATACAGTCCCAATTGGAAAAAACTATCATATTGAGGACCAGATCGCAAGTCCCGATTCCGAAAGAGAATCATTCGAAAATCGATTTCATACCATTGTCAGGTTGTTTAGAAAATACATAAAAAATTCGCGTTTTTCACCTCCATCAGTGACGACCCAAGTTTGTTCGTCGTTAGGAGATTTAAATATAAACTATCAACCCCATTTAAATCAAACCAATCAAGCTGAATCAATTCAGAATCCGCTAGCATCCACGTCGGTTTTACCATTAGGAACTCAGAGTCAATTTGATTTAAATCAGGTCTCGCCCGCTTCGGTATCAGACTCGCAATCGGGAAATCAAGGTCGATTTAACGGAATAAATTGTAACGAATCAATTCAAAATCAAGACTTTACGCATTTTAACGCCCGCTTTAAACTTCCTAAGCTTCAGGCACCTACCTTTTATGGAAGCTTTGACACTTGGCTCACATTCCACGATTCTTTTAAATCAATGTGTCACGATAATACTACTATTTCTCCCATACAAAAATTCCATTATCGTAAAGCCTGTCTTAAAGACGAAGCGGCGGAAGTCATAGCCTCACTAGAAATAACGAGCAGTAATTATCAGGTCGCATGGAATATTTTAACCACGCGTTACGATAATCGAAAATTTATATTTAACAGTCACTTTCAAGCTCTATTCGAAATTCCACATGTCTCAAATGAATTGTCCATTCGCTCATTGTTGGATCACGTGCAGAAAAGAATAAGAGCCCTCAAAGCTCTCAATCAGCCCGTAGACCAATGGGATACGCTTTTAATTTTCATCATTCGCGAGAAATTAAACAATTACACACGAGAAAAATGGGAAGAGTCTGTCGGGAGCACGGCTTTGCCGTGCTTGAAAGACATGATTTCATTTTTAGAGCGTCGGTCACTCATTGAAAAAACGCAATCCGTCCAAAAATCGAAAGACACGCAAGTAAACCGTCAACCTAAACATGTAAATTCACATTCGCGTCCTCATTTTCGGAACACACAAACGTGCCTGGCTACTGCCCATGATTCCAATTCAGGGAAGTCACAGCCATCGTGCATACTTTGTAAAGGGGTCCACCACCTCTATGCCTGCGAACAATTTCAAAATCTGACTCCACAAGAGCGGTACGGTATCGTAAGAAAAGCATCGATTTGTCATAACTGCCTTCTAGCGAATCACAGAACAATTGATTGTCGGCGAGGCCCATGCCGCAAGTGCCAGAAACGGCACAATACGCTGTTGCATTTCAATCAAGAAAAACCTGATCGAAAGGATTCAATTCTGCGAAAAGATTTAATTCCACAGACATTAAGGTCTCAATGCATTTCCGCCGTAGGAAGTTTTCATATTCAGTTTCAAACTCAAGTAGTACTCGCGACCGCGATAGTCGATATGTTAGACAGTAAGGGTCAGTATCGTCCTTGCCGAGCTTTCCTTGATTCATGTTCGCAGTGTAATTCCATTACCGAGAAATTGGCAAACTCTCTAGTTCTAATCAAAAACGAAACAAATACGAAACTCAAGGGAGTTAAAAATATTCAGTCGCGCATAAAATATGTCATTTCCACAAAAATAAAATCACGCTACGATCACTTAGATCTCGAGCTACCGTTTCTCGTGTTTCAGGAAATATCGCAGCTGATACCTGCAATCCCTATTGATAAGAAGGCAATACGGATTCCGGAAGATATCTTTTTAACAGATCCCGCGTTTCACGAACCGTCCGAGATTGATATTCTAATAGGCGCAGAGCACTTTTATAATCTAATGCGCGAAGACAAGATGAGAGTTAAAGGTCAGTCTGCAATCTTCCAAGAAACCGATCTTGGTTGGATTTTTGCAGGACGATACATCAGCCCTCAAGGGTCCAAGTCAACACGGGAACTCCAGTCCGAAATTTCGCGCAATCTGATTAAATTTCACGAGCTACCGATCCTATGGGAATTAGGTGAAGAAGCTTCTTCAAAACCGCGTTCAGAAGAAGAGCAGGCCGCGGAATCGTATTATATTAAAACAACTAAGCGTGACGAGTCAGGTCGCTATATAGTTAAGTTGCCCTTCAACGCAAAAAAAGAATCACTCGGAGATTCTCGAAATACAGCGTTCCAGCGTTTTTACGCGATTGAGAAAAGATTCACCAAGAATTCCGACCTCAAGTCCCATTATGCTTAACAATGAAAGTTAGAGTCGTGTTCGATGGTTCAGCGTAAACTTCTACCGCAATCTCTTTGAACGACGCCCTTCTCCTAGGACCCACGATTCAAGAAAATCTTTTTATGGCGTAAAGATCCAGATGACCAGATTAAAATGTACACTTTGAACATGGTCACCTTCGGTACGTCGTGCGCTCCATTCCTCGCCATTCGTACACTGCATAAACTCGCCGATGACGAGCAAAAAACCTTTCCAACCGCGTCTATGATTTTAAAACGAGATTTTTACGTTGACGACCTTTTGACCGGCGCTCAATCTGTGCAAGAAGCACGTCAGCTTAGGAATGACTTAGTCAAACTTTTATGTCGCGGTGGTTTCAACCTACGAAAGTGGGCATCGAATTGTCCCGATTTATGCCGCGAAATTTCAAATCAATCGTCGGAAGCATACTTCTCGTTAAATTCCTCAGAAGTAGTAAAGATGTTAGGAATACATTGGGATCCTACAACAGACTGTATTCTATACACAGTAAATTTCAAGAACTCAATTAACGAATTAACTAAGCGTGCTATCCTTTCGCAGTGTGCCAAATTATTTGACCCACTAGGTCTTGTAGGCCCAGTTATTCTTGTTGGTAAAATTCTAATCCAACAATTCTGGAAACTCCAATTGGGTTGGGATGATCCAGTTCCAAGAGAACTTCAAGACGATTGGCTTATGTACAAATCGCAATTGCCTATACTCAGTAGAGTCAGGTTTTCACGGTGTAACGTTCTCGAAGACAGCCGAAATTCAGATTCACGGTTTTTGCGACGTAAGCGAAAAGGCGTACGGTGCTTGCTTATTTTTTAGGTCGATCAATTAAACACATAAAGACGTCTAGCGTGTCTCTCAAAATTACTCAGGGAGACTTACCTCCTTGGACAAAATGCAGTACCTTCAAGGGGCTCCAAAGAGTGGTGGCTGATTGTTTGAGATTTCTCAAAAATGCAAACAATAAAAATAAAAACTCCAGATTACATGGCCCACTTTCACGGGACGAAATAAATTCAGCTCACAGCACAATTATTAGGAAGATACAGTCAGATCGACTTCCGGAAGAGTTGAATGCATTAACAAAAAAACAAGACCTAGATCGAAAAAGCTCTATTCTCTGTCTCAATCCGTTTTTAGACAAGGGCATAGTTAAGGTGGGGGGGGGGGGGGATTGAATCGTGCTACTCTTCCAGAGTTACAAAAACACCCTATTGTTCTTCTAAAAAAGCACAATCTCACAAAAATTATTATTCGGGATGAACACTTTAAACATGGGCAAACACTTACTATAAAACGTCAACGCAACACTATACGGGGTTCGCGAAACCTATTGGCCACTAAACGAAAGAAACGTTACTAGGCACGTGATACGACAATGCGTAACATGTTTTAGAGCAAAACCACGCGAGGTTAATTATCCCATGGGTGACTTACCACAAAAACGAATAACATTTAATCGACCTTTCTTTCACGTGGGTGTCGATTTCTGTGATCCTTTTTTCACAAAAGAATATTGACATAGAAATCGCACAAAAATTAAAACGTATGTATCGATTTTCGTATGCTTTGCTGCAAAGGCGGTTCACTTGGAACTCGCTAACGAATTAACAGCAGAGGCCTTCCTCGCCTGCTTAAAGTGTTTTTTTTGCTCGTCGAGGAGTGGCATCCTCAATGCAGTCGGATAACGGGAACAATTTTATCGGTGCGAATTCAGAATTAAGAGAACTATACAAACAAATAAAATCAATAGAGCAAAGCGAAAAAGTCAAGCAGTATATTTTGAAAAAGGAAGTTACCTGGCGTTTTATACCTTCCAGAGCTCCACATTTCGGGGGTCTCTGGGAAGCGAGAGTAAAGTCATTTAAACGCCATTTTACAAGAATAGCGGGAAATGCGCTTTTAAAATATGAACAGCTTCACATATACGTGGTGGAGATAGAAGCCATCCTTAACTCTCGTCCATTGACTCCATTATCTTCCGATCCCAACGATCTACTTCCCTTGACTCCTGGACATTTCCTTACGGGTAGTTCTATCACTAGTTTTCCGGAAGACGATCTAAGCGACACCCAAATCAAACGGCTAAGTTCATGGCAAGTCGCTCAACAGATGCGGCAGCACTTTTGGGAAAGGGAAACCTTGTCCATTAGCGAAAAAGTATTAAATCTAGGTAATATATTCAAAAGCAGATGTTCACCAACTTTGAACTAGGATATAGTTAAGCTGTTTATGAATCGTACAATTTTTATCTGCAACTTTATGATCATAATCCTCAATTCCTAGCCTGTAACCCTCGAGCCTCGTTTATTTTACTGTTTTATTATAAAGCTCGATCTTACCGGCCTCTTTAGGGATTAAGTCTAGAACCTCTCTAAACCATTTACGATACTTGAGCATCAAAGAGACCAAGCCGAGAAGTCCTAATTGTCTTTGGGTTTTTTCCAACGTCGACCAACGGACAGCAACGATAGTTTTGCTTTCCATCCACTTTACTAAGTTACCAATCGTAACTACTCTTATACAAAATTTGTAACACCCTCTCCGGCTCTCCGGACTTCAAGAATGTACCCCGAAAAAAGGCAGATACCACAGTGAGTCCACTCATATAGGAGAAAAGGAGAACGAATTATAATGTTTGCAATCCACAAGTGGTGGCGCTATTGTCGCTACCGATGTTATTTTTAAACTATTGTAACCATAGCAACCATATCATTGCCAGTTGAAATAATACAGCCGATGCTCATTTTACTCAACTATCGTTCGAAGCACCTCAAGCGTCGGTGATATATTTATACATTTCAGGTTAACCCACTGACGCATTGTGATGCCCTGTCATCGAAAATGTTTTACTCAACTCCTTACTATTTCCTATATAACGCTTATTGATATTCACTTTGGGTGAATTAGCTATTTATCAAATTCATTTTATTCGACTAGCATTTAATAAATGTTCAAATCTTAAGTCCTAAGTTTAATCAACAGAGTTGAGTAAAATTACTTGAACTATTTTTCTCCGTGTAATAGTACAGTATTTAACTGTTCATTGTAATTCATGTTTAAAAATTCTTGTTGTATTTTTATTCTTTCACAAATTATTTTCAACTTTAAATCATTCAAATTTATGAAATGGATTTCATACAATATATTTCAAAATACATCGGGTTGGGAGGACGAGGGTTTCGTTCCCATTGATATTAGTTCTTGCTATCAAAACTTGGCGGCGCTGATGCTTATTTTCACTTTTTCAAGTACCCTCCTAAAATACATGGTAGTGGCCGCACTGTGGCAGATACCTTGGAGCTCTTGAACACGATACTTCGGGCACCCTTAAACTGACACACGGCGCGGTCATTAGAATTAAAAGTTCCTCCTACAGTCTGTAATAACAGTAAATAAATTTGTTTATGTTTATATATATATATTCTCAGGAGAAGATTCAAATGTAAAAAATATTTACCAGCTGAATAAAAGTCAATAAATGGGTGCACTAAGTAACGCAATATTGTAACACTTCAACTTATATAACTTATTTTATCATTAGAACACTTGATTTATCAGCCAGACTTGGTGACGTGCTACCCAGTATTTGATAGTATATTGTGCAACTAGTGAAATAAAAATTTATTTTGCGAGTGTGAAGTATGATGCCCGAGCAAAGCGAGGGTAACAACCACACGAGAAAATTAATGGTTTTGTGTCTAGTTTGCTGTCTAAATCGATTTTATCTGAAGTGCTAGGAATATAAGTGACTATCTGAGGTGTCACTTGATTTTTGATCTTGTTCTTCGTACAGCATAAGTTTATGCCAATATTGAGGATACATTTTGTCAAGAACTGAACGATTCCAAATTTTTACAGAGCAAATAGCAATTAAAGATATGTGCCCTACATAACTTTAAGGGGTCGTTTAGTGTGACGGGTCAAAAAAATCGTCTTTTTTCATAAAAAACGTCTAAAACATGTTTAGAAGACGTGGATAAATGGAGTTTTGAAAATTCGAAGCCATTATAAATTTGCAAGATTGATAGTGAGACAATTTTTTTATTATGAATAAAGTGCACCAACTTTAAAACGCGTTTTTCTCAAAACACGTTCTTTCAAAACTGCTGCCACGATATCTCAAAAACTGTTTCACTGTTAATGCTCAACTTTTTACAGCATCTTTAGTACATGTCCAACTACAAATTAAGCTAAAAGAATTAAGATTGCTTCGTTAGTTTTTTTTTCTCAATTATATAGACGCGAAAAATAGTCGAAAAACTAAGATTTTTCTTTGGTGAAGTAAAAAAATACTTTTTTTTTGGAATCCGAACTTTCTTTTAGTTCATTTTGCAGTTTTAAGTCTCGGGAATAAAATGGCGTTCAGTTTTTTGATTTCAGATAATTAGAACGCCCGGAATCATGGCAGCAGTGGAGCAACTTTTTTTTTTACGTCTTCCTGTTGAGCGGTGCATCTCCGATATTATTCAATATATTGGCTTCAAGAAACTAAAAAAGTTTTTTCAAATGTACTCAAAGAAGAAATAAAATTCAAAAATTATTTTACTTGAACGGTTTTTTAAATAATGACTGGCAAAAAAACCATAAAAATACGGCCTTCACACTAGACGACCCCCTTAATGTATCGTTAGCGCTTTCTTCCCAGGACTTACTTCGTTTGTCGCTTTTAATTTGGTTAATTGTACTCTCTACTTCATCTAAAGTTTTCCCTAATGAAAAAAATGGTTCCGACTAAATTTGTTTCTGTAGTGGTATAAGCTTTTCTTGTAACAAGTTGAGGTCGTTCTCTGAATAAGGAATTGTGATATTTTTTTTGTATTTTTGATATTTGACCATGGGGTCACTTTTCATCAATTTCATTATACAAAGAACTTTGTCATTGGTTGCTTTGGTTATTGGTTGTTATGGTATAAAAAGATAGCCCTGTTTTCCTTTTAACTGGATATAAACAGATCTGTTGATTTTTAAGACACTTACGTCGCACGTTTTAATATCTATAGTTTTTTATCTAGATTTTATAATTTGATCTTCGCATGTTCGTGCTTCTGGAAAAATATACGTAGGGTGATTTCTACCGCATACAAGATTTTGATCTACCGTTTTACATTTGTTGTAAGTCGTTTTCGCTAATTGGGACGTATAGAATATTTTGAGAGTATTTATCAAAATGAATTTTTCTCTGGGTATTAGAATGATAAATTATTTTCCATGTTTCATAATATATATATGTATATACACTACCGTCGGAAATTGTTTCCTTTATTTCTTTTCCCTTCATTCTTAGTTAATATTTACAATGACTACTGAAATTTTTATTAATGTTCTAGTTTATAAAAATTTTAAGAAATAAAAAATGTTTACATATCATTGTTCCATTTGTTAATATGGGGATAATATTGGATTTAAATAATTGTTAATAATCACAAATAACAATAAATATTTTTTAAAATTTATAATAATTAGAAATAAAAATTACTAATAAACAGAATCAAAAATACATATAAGAGGGCTCCACTTAAGCGCCACCTTTGTGCGTGGCCATTTCGGTCCTGCCTCAGCGAAGGAGGCGAGCAACAAACCGGCCGAGAACCGTGATCGTCGATTAAAATTCAACTCAGATACGATTGAACATTTTTAATCGTATCTCGGGTACCCATGAATATTTTCGAACTTTTCTTGGCTTAAATTAAAGATAAGATTTTAGACTCTATGTCGTATAATTTTCAGATTTTGGAAAAACTTTCCCTAGGTCAGGCTAAAAGTTGAAGTTGAGTTAGAGAATTTGAGAAAATCTTGAATTTTTTTTTTATCTCCTCACGTGCTGTATTATTTTCAGAGGGTCAAAAAATATTTGTCGAGCATCACTAGACGTGGAATTTCATAAGCTTGCCAACTATTTTTTTTAAATGTCCTACCTCTTTTTTTCACCGAGATATCGTGGTTCAAAGTCAGCAGTAATTTTTAATAGCGATGACAAGCACCGTGCGCACAATATAATATATTATAACATATATTATAACATATATTTCATATTATGTTCCATGTTTAAATGTTGGATTCGTTAATCGTCGTCTTCTAACAATGGAATTTTAATTGAATAGACGAGGTTTTGACTTACGATACCGTTGTTTGTTTCGGACATGTCGATAATATTTTGGAACATTTCTTATGTCAATGGTATATTATATTTAGTTTTGTATTTATTTTCGAAGTCTTTGAGTGCCTCCAAAAGTGTAGAGGGTGTCAGTATTTGCGGATGTAATCTACAACTTTTGTTTGAAATATTATTCAAAAATTCCAATGGTTCTCGAAATAAACGTAAGAAACCATAAATTTTATGGCGCCTTAATGTACATGAGTTTACAAAGATTCAATAAAATCTGCGGTAAGCGTTTTTTCGAAGTTAACACAATGCATTTAACATTAAAGGTATTTAAAACGCTTAACTAGTTTTCGACAAGTTTATTTTGCATTTCTTTTTTTGTATGATTTCCGTCATTTTTTTCTCCGTATAGGAAAAGAAACGTTTTTAAAATTCCAATGCGTTGAAATTTTAAGATTTTTTAAAAATAAAGTCGCTTAAATTTTCATTTTATATTTTTAATTCTTCTAATTTCATTTATGACTGATTCATACTAAACATTTTAATTTTCGGTTCGATTAATTTTTCTATAATTTATTCAAATTTAATAGTAGTTGGTTTTTAACTAGGCGCTATTTATGATTATTTAAATTTGATTGAATTTATTAAATGATAGATGTTAGGTACATAAACTTTAATATGTTCTTTTAGTAATTTTTAGAAGATCTTTCTATCTTTTGGCAAATATGTTAAAATTGTTGAGAGATATCAACAAAGGTCAAAAGAACTTTTTGTACCTTTTTTTCGTTAGATAGTTATGTCCCTTGACTCTTTTTCGTACTGGGTAAAAATTTCCCAAGTGTGCCCATGATTTTCGATGCTGTGACAAGAATAAAAAAAAACTCTGAAATATAATCTACTCAGAAGTTGATGATTGCCACGTGAAAATTGTTCAAAAAGCCTTATTTGTTTATAGACAATAAAAGTTTGAAAATTTTTGTGCCCTTTGAATAAAAAATAATTTTCTCCTTATCTATTCATGGGAAATTGATAAAAAGGGCATAGCCGGGTTTCCATGTGGAATCGGCCTTAAAACCAAATCCAATTTCGCATCAACCATATGGAAGGGGTTAGGCAAGAGATGATTTTGCCAAATTTTCAGATCATGATCTGCCATTTTAAATGAGTAATGGCGGATTTTACCATTTCGTTTTTTTCTTTTTTTCGCTAAACTAATCATAGGAAAATTTTGAAAAAAATCAGGGTTGTTTTTTCCAATAGAAGACACATTTGTAAATTTTTGCAGATTTTTTTATGCATAATTCGCAACGCGAAAAATTGCGAAAATTTTTACACGCAATTTTGTTCATGCTTGATTTGCGGGACCACTCTTTTGAATTATTCTATTCATTAGTTACCTATCGATAATTAAAACAAAATTTTTGCAGATTTTTGCAAGGTTTGGACGGGGGTAAAAAAAAATAAAAACCGTCAAAATACGTATTCTTCCAACATCTTACTACTAAAGCACATTTTATAATAACAGCCCAGGTGCGAATTTCGGCCGGCTGCCAGAGTTGGACCATCGGACCACGGTTGGCCTTTCTCTGGCGACCAAAGTTTGGTGACCATAGTTGGGCCAACTATGTTATCTTCGGTTTTACCAACTTTGGCAGCCAACATCGGCAACCAAAGATGTGCCCAACCCTCGTCTCAACTATGGCCCAAACTCTAACCTTGGCGAATTACTTTAGATGACAGTGATATTTCGGACGGCCCACCTATGGGCCATGGTTAAACCAATCGTTGGTATATTATTAACTAGAGTCCGTGACCATTGCACGACCAACCGTCAGTCCAACTATGGCCCAGACTCAAACCGACCTGTCGGGCCAACCTTGGCGAATTACTTTAGATGACCGTGACAATTCAGTCGGCCCACCTCTGGGCCACGGTTAAACCAATCGTCGGCATATTAATAACTAGGTTCCGTTGCCATTGCACGACCAACTGTCGGCCCAACTATGGCCCAGACTCGAACCGACTGTCGGGCCAACCTTGGCGAATTACATTAGATGACCGTGATAGTTTAGTCGGCCCACCTCTGGGCCATGGTTTAACCAATCGTCGGCATATTATCAACTAGATTATACCCGTTCGGAAATTGCCTTATTTAAAAAAAATCTTGACATTAAAATGTAAAAAGTTGTATACTATGTGAATTATTACTAACGTACTGTAGGAGTGTATACTTCTAAAGTATACAACTTTTTATTAGATAATGTTGTTGATAAAAAAAGTTTTTTCCCAGTTTCAGACAAAAATACTGTGTTTTATAGACATTTAATTCAGTCACTGAAAGTGTAAAAATTTTAAACCCATAACTGATTAAAATACCTGAAACAAAAAGATTGCTCATTAAGAGGGTACAGACCTATCTTATACGGCCTTTGCAGCAGTAGCTTATAAGCGAGATTTTTTTCGGAATAAGTTAAGCGAGAGTAGCCGAGAGGCTTAGGCGTTAGGAATACGTTTAGTTATGTAGATAATATAGTTAGGTTAGAGGGTTCGAATCCAAAAGCGAATATGAAATTTTTAATTAAAGCGTGCGATTACAAATAATGTATCAATAACGTACTAATAATGTAATAATCAAATAATGTACCTTATCAGGCCCTGCTAGTGCCCTGATTTCATTTTCTACACGGGTACAAGCATATTTTGACCTAGGACGGCCCATCTCCGGCACCCGACGTCGGGCCAACTGTTCACGCCAATGGACGGATAGCGTTATCATTTCACTAGTTAGCCCGACCTTCATCAAAATTCGCAACTGGAAGTAGACAAATGAAAAGAAAAAATTCATTTGGTAATCAATCTCAAACACGGTTTACTGCTGAAATTTTTGCAAAATATTTTGCGAATTTTTGTTGTTGCTAAAAATGGAAATTTTTACCTGTGTCACGTCCTGCGACGTATTTGGATGTATTTATACATACAGGCTGGATTGAGTAGAAATCTATGAGAAAATCGATAAAGGGGAATAAGGAGTAGGGGAAGTAGGGAGCAGTATAGGACCCCTTTTCCTATAAGAAAATATGACTACGTCACGATTTACGCTGACCGTCAATTTGTATCGAAAAATATAAAAGAGGCCCACAACAGGAGCGAGCAGTTAATTCTTCGCCTGGTTCGTCTCTTAAATTTTCTTTCGGAATCATCACCGGTCTCGCGACCATAGTTCAGTACGGTATTTCCAATTTGACTCCGAAAATCTCTTAGTTTTAGATTAATAAAATTCGACCGGGATAATTTAAAATCCAAGTTCGCGAATCATAAAAGTCATCGTGGAGAGATCTTTGAACTGTGTCATAAATTAAGATCACCACCTTTACGGAATATACCTGTGCGGCCTAAATCTCCGTCTCTTTTACACACAACACAACATTCTACATAACTTGATTTGTCACATAAAAATAAATCTAGTTCATCCAGATTTTTTAGTATTTAAAATTCGTTGAATACTTTAAATTAAAGCATTTTATATTATCTAGATAGTGAAGAAATCTCGCTGGTATTCATGTATGGTATATATTCAGAGTTTATTACATTTGAAACAGTTCTCGTGGATTCGTTGTTCAAGAACGAAATCTTTTTCCATTTCGAATGAATTGTTTCGGAATTGCAAAATAAAATTGTACCCTTAACATTTTATAATTCTATTTAATGTGGAGCTGTGGATAATATTTAACTAATCAATGATGAAGAAAGTTCATTTTTTATTGTGACAATGTAAAATTGTTGCTGGAACAACTTAAATGAAAAATAATGAAAAATTATCACAACGGAATGTTTGATCTGTAAATAAAAAGAATTCGCAGTCAAAGCTGGCATTCATTGTCCAGTTACGGCTTCAGATTTTTTTTCTCATTCAAATCTTCTTTCTTAAGATAAGCCATTCCTGGATTTGAAGATAAATAAAAAACAATTTAAAAACAAAAGTTATTATGAGAAGAGAAAATTGCAGAGTAAATTTCTTTAAACTTGGAATGTAAGTAATTAGCAATACATATATGAATGAAACTGTACGCATTCCCGTGGAAGGAAATAAACTGAATGAGTACGTCCTATATATCATCATACATGAATGCGCAATTCGTAACGAGCTTGTCACGTATTAAGGCAACTGACACAAGTCAGTACACAGTACTAAGGTAATGTCAAAGTTGATCTAAAGTGGTTTAAACGACCCTAATGACTGTTAGTGTCCAGAAGTGAGCGAGAAAGGTCGGTATGAGTCGAACTGCTTTGTGCTGAAAGATGTCTCCAGCTCTAGATATGCTTAGAACTGACAAAATACAAAATCTCGGGCAGCCTGAACCATGGGATACGATAGTGTTACAACGCAAGAAGAGGTAAGTTATTCAATAAGTCCTCTATCAAGTACGTAAGGCTTTTTGAAAAAGGCGTAAACTGTAAAAAAAAGAAGGATTTTTTTACTGCCATGACATATTTCCTGTTATAAAAGCTTATTAAAAAATTGGAAATTATTACTTCAAGAAAAATAAGTCCATGGACTAACCAGACCATGATACTAAATTGTATTTACATTCACGCGAGATAACTTTTTTCTTACACAAAATATCTTATTGAAAATTTGGAAAATATTGCAAAATACAATAGGGAATGTCTGTCTGGTATATTATAGTAGAACTTTCATAAAAATTACAATCAACTATAATTTCCAAAAACTTTTTGAAAATTATTTTACACGGATATTAATTAGAATTAATTTTAATATATAGAATTTGAAATTCTTCTGAGGAAAAAATGCCGGACACCAGTGTAGCTCAGTTGATTAGAGCAGTCGACCGGCAATCGAAAGACCCGGGCTTGAATCCCAATATAGTTGAAAGCGTCTCCTCTTCCACAGAAGGATTTAAAATTATTTATATTTAAATCTAATTTGCATAATAAATTTCAAACGTATTTCATGTCTCTCAAAATACATTCCTTTAATTAAAGTAGTTTTCGTGCCAAAAATCAGGTCCCTGGAAACAAAAAAGTTTTTCTATGATTTTAAGACATGAAATAATGTTATCAATTTGTCTTATGAAAGAAAACACATTTTTTTATTAAAACAAATTTTAGACTTACGAAAAATATTACTTTAAATAATGTTTTTTCGTTATAGAATTTTTCCTTACCGTCGCTTCTTACCAATTTTTTAAAAATGATTGAATTTTAAAAAATCATGGCTTATTTTTTTGGGGATGATATTCTTTAGAACTCTACTTTTTCCAATTTTGAATGTAAAATTTGCAGTAGCTTAAATTATTAAAAGAATTTTTAAAACTAAAAATTTGTTTGAAGAAAAAATATGTTATTTCTTTCATAAGACACAATTCATAACATTATTTCATGTCTTAAAATCATAGAAAAACCTTTTTTGTTTCCAGGGACCTGATTTTTGGCACGAAAACTACCTTAATTAAAGGAATGTATTTTGAGAGACATGAAATACTTTTGAAATTTTTTGGAATTATGTGATCTTGAAATCTATTATAGATATTTTTACATAAAAACTCTTGATGTATGTATCCTATGAATGAAAATATGAAATGTTACGTTAAAAATAATAAAATATAACATATTCTTTAATATGAAATACTACAATTTTAATTCTAAATTCTAATTCCCTTTTTTTTTATTTTCAAGGATCTTCCTCAGCGTATTCATACAATCACCCGAAAACCACCACCTGCTCAAGTGTTTGGTAGATCTGAGAGTTCAGTGTCCTTTCACAAACTAGGTGCGAATGAAACTCAACAAAATTGTCTAGCTCAAGATATTGAAATAAAGCCTCGACATTATTCAGTTGGTTGTTTATACGATCAGGAGATGACACAAGATCCATTCTTCAAGAGAATGTCTCCAATTTACAAGTCCATAAAATCAGCATTTCCTGCAAAAGTAATTGGTTCAGAATTTAAAGATATCGATGCAACTGTTCCTATCGAAATAGATGCTGGAGAACCACCACCTGTTGACGAATCTCTCTTCTTCGACAACCTTGAAGCTTTCAGACGTATTAAGATCGATGGAGCGAACCTCATGACAACAATATGGTCAGCACTGAGTGTAACTCAAATGAAGATGCTCCTGCAAATGGAAAAAAGCAATGTTTCTGAATCAAAAAAGCTTCTCTCTAACTCCAATGAAAATTTTAAAAATATTGCACTTTTGTGGGCTTGTTTTCGAGATCTGGTGCATCTTCTGCCTGTTATTGAATCAACTGGAGTCAACGTTCATCTCATAGAACCTTCCACTGGTGTAAATGCCATAATGGTGGCCTGTCTTTCTAATAACATTTCTTGTCTAGAATACTTGATCTCGAAAGGTGTCGATGTGAATCACACGAGCAGTATAAACAATTACACTTGTCTTCATGTCGCTGCTATTGCGAATTCACGCGAAGCTACAGAATTGCTATTGAAGAATGGTGCCAAATTACACTTCCTGAATAACCATGACGTAGAACCGATTCTACATTGCGCAATCAAAGCTCAATCAGAATCAATAGCTGAACATCTCCTTGAAAGAGGAATTAGCCTTGCACAAAAGAATCGTCTTGGAGAAACTCCACTTCATGTAGCTTGTTTTGTGCAGTCCATAAGTTGTGCTGAAATGCTGCTTTGCACCCTAGGAACTGATGTGAATGCTGTTGACAGAATGCACAGAACACCTTTGCATTATGCAGTGATGAACACCTCTTCTTCAGCTGAATTAGTAGAGCTATTGCAAAAACATGGTGCTCAAATCAACGTTTTCGACAAAACAAGTTTCTCACCTCTCCATATTGCTGCTTTGAACGAACTGTCTCACTGTGTTGAGATCTTAATCTGGGCTGGTGCCGATGTAAGTGCAACAACCAATTCGGGACTTTCAGCTTTAAACATAATTTTGAGGAAGATTCCAGAATCGTTACAAGTATTTCGTCGAAGGTTGGACGCGTCAATAAAATTGAAGCGCCCAGTTCCCCATAATAGAGAGTTTGAGATGAGGATGGAGTTTGACCTTCTTTTTCCAAGCAATAACCACTGTGAGACTAGCTTTATTAACACTTTCGTCCAAGAGCATCGTAAGGATCTTTTATCTCATCCTCTCGTCATGGCCTTTCTGCACCTCAAATGGGAGAAAATTAGAAAGATCTACCTTCTAAGAATATTTCATTATGCTTTGGCAGTGATGTTTATGACCACTTATGTTTTAACAGCTTTGGCTTACAAGTGTTACAATGTTAAAGAGGCAAGCAGTTCAAAGATCTGTAACAGCAAACGTCTTTCGAGTTTTCTTTTTCGAAGACGAGTTATTGAAATCGAATGGTACTTGTCCTTAATTTTAACCTGCGTTACAATTCCGCGTAAAATAATGGGATTTACTGTCTACAAATCTATAAAGCAATATTTTTCTAATATAGAAAATATTTTAGACGCGATTGTCGTTGTAAGCGTTTTTATAACTTCGTTTGTATACACAGGGAAAACTTACAATTGGCAGAATTATATTGGAGCTTTTGCTATCCTTTGTGCTTGGACAAATTTAATGTTAATGGTCGGCCAGCTTCCAGCTTTTGGAACTTACGTTGCTATGTTTACTCACATTCAATTTGAATTCGCCAAACTTTTGTTGGCATACTCAGGATTACTAATTGGATTCACGATAAGTTTTTGTGTGATTTTTGTAGAAGAGCCATCATTCGGGAATCCATTTACTGGTTTGATTAAGGTTCTAGCAATGATGGCTGGGGAATTGGACTTTGAGGGGCTAATTAATCAGACTGATTTAATGACTGATGGCTCATTTGTTATATATCACCCATTGTCGGTTTGCTCGCAAATTCTCTTTACTCTTTTTACTCTTTTTATTGTTTTCGTTACTGTAATTCTAATGAATTTATTAGTCGGTATAGCTGTTCACGATATTCAAGGCTTACGAAATCATGCAGGACTTACCAAATTGGTTCGCCAAACTAAACTTATATTATTTACTGAAATGGTTTTGCAAAATGGAACACTTCCTTATTTTTTTCGTAAGTGGATGTCTGATCATAAAATCGATGTTGAAAATCGGAAGCGAGTTCTTGTGGTCAAACCACTAAATCCTTTGGAGAAGAGACTTCCTAAAGATATTCTTAAAGCAGCATATGAAATTGCTCAACAGAATATCCCTTTAGTAGGTAAAGACAACATTGGTTTGTGCGAGTATATGACCTGGATAAATCAGCAGGGCGAAGAGGGATCATATTCAGAAGTGCAATTAGCAGTCGAAAGATTATCGTTGCAAATGAAGTCCAGTGAAAGCGAGATTCAGTTTATAAAAGATTAATTATTAGATACAAAGAAAATCTTAGAAAATATGATTGTAAAAGTCTTGAAATAAAAATACTTTTTCGTGTATTAAAAATGTTTTACGTGTAATGAGAATAGTGATAAGATTGAATTAATATTTCACAATATTATCTAAATATTATACCTTCCTACACTATCGATTCCATTCTGTTACTACGTACGTACTCTTACAATTTCGTACACTTTCTGGCCTATGTAACATTTTATAGTGCTTAAAATATATTACATTTGTAAAATATTTCCATGTTTTGCAAAAAAGAGCAAATAATATTATGTGGATAATAAATTATTTTTCTGAAATACTAATATGATTTTGTTCTACGGTTTTTATTTTTAAACTAATTGACATATTTAATTCACTTAGTAGGCATTATTACTTAAAATTTCCATAATCAATAGCTTTACTGATGTTTGAATTCATACTCTCTAATTCCGAATCAGCGAAATTCCGCTGAGTAACCAGTTATATAAGTATACCGCTGATTAACCTTTTAGCTGCGGAGGTGGTCGATATATCGACCACTCAAGAGGTACAAAATATTTAATGTTTTTAGGCAAAATTTGATGTTTTGAATCGTAATCTACGTAATTTACGTAATTTCAGAGGATTTTCCTACGTAATTTGGTGGAATGAATACGAAAAAATTTGAAAAAATTCGAAAAAAATCACTAAGGTATCCTTGACCTTGAAAATCTACAGTTAAGGTCACATTTCATTTTTTGCATAAACGAAAGTTGGAGATGGCTTTCCAGCGTCATTGTTACGATAAAAATGGGAAAAACAGTGAAAAAAAATCCTCACAGCATCTTTGACCTTGAAAATGTCTATTTCTCCAGAGATGCGGCAGTAGCTTGCTACGTTTGTGGTAGAAATGAAATTTGACCCCTAAATAGACGTTCTACATAACAAGAGTGCCTGCAAAAGTTTTTTTTTACTATTTTTGTCATGTTCAGCGTGTGAAATTTCATAGTAGTACCCTCTCAAACCTTCATGACAAATGAGACAAATTTTTTACATTGCACTTTACGTTTCCTGCGGGGCTAAAAGCTAAAAGCTAAAAGTTTAATCAACGTCTATCTGAGGCCACATATAAATGTCGTATTCTACTAAGGCGCAGAAGTATTGACTTAACACCAATACATATTCACAATTTATATAATCAATATAATAATGCCTCATTTTGTAGTTACAGTTGTAAAAGAAGTTTTTCTAATTTTAACAATTATCCCAAATGGAAATGATTAAACTTAGAAATTAGAGATATATTTATATTATATATATTATATATTTATATTGCAATACCAAAAAAATTTTTACTACTTCTCTAATAAAACGATTACATCACTATTACCTGAAAAAGACAATCTCTGAGTTATTTGTAAAGATACTTTTGTCAAGAATTTAACAAATATTGACCTTCGGAGATCATTGCCACTGTGTCACTGGGCTCGAACTTTAGCGCGTTTTCGAATATTTCAAAACAAGAGGTCATTGACATCTCATCAAAAATATTCAAACTTTGTTTTAGTCCTTATACATAAATAATGACGTCAAGACAAGTTTTAAACAGGAATATAGATTTAAAACAATGTGAAAGTTGAAATTCAAGAATTTTTGAATTGTATGTAAGAAATTTTATGTGCCACCGGCGCACAAACTCGTTTTTTCGCTACAGTTAACAGTAGCGCAATGTAGTATATTGCGCTGCAGAGGAATGAAATGTTAAAATTGAACTGCGCATGCTCCTATAGCCATTGCAACAAAGCACAATCTTCTTCTTATTCTTCTTCTTCTTCGTACAGCGTTGTCACCGTACTGGCAAAGCCTTGTATATTTGAACTGCGCATGCGTCTATTGAAATCCATTACTACTACACAAGATCGATAAAATCAAAATGGCCGGGACTAGTCGTGATATATCAAGTGTAATGACTAGCGCCGCAAACAACTACAATACTAGATTAGATTCGAGGGTACGCATAAAAACTCGTATACGCACCAAAGTTACATAAAATAGAATACGTGCCAATGCACACATTCGGGAAATTATGAGACTCGCGACAATGCTCGCAGGAGATTGAAGCCAAGGCGTAATCGAGGCGTAGCCGAGACGAAGCCGAGGCGCGATCAGTCCTGCGAGCATTGTCGCTCGTCACGCAATAACCCTCATTGTGCGCCTAGGTACGTAATATACTATTATGTGCTTCCGGCGCGTAAACTCGTCTTTACGCTAGCGTTGAGAGTAGCGTAATGTGCTGTATTACGATACAGAGGAATGTAATTTGAAAATTGATCTGCGCATGTGCCTATAACCATGCAGCGGAGCGTAATCTTCATCTTATTCTTCTTTTTCTTCGTACAGCGTTGGCACCGTACTGACAACTGCGCATACTCTATTACAACACGCTACTACTACACAAGATCGAGAAAATCAAAATGGCCGGAACTAGTCGCGTGTACGCATAAAAACTCGTATACGCACCGAAGTCATGTAAAATATGTGCTAATGCACACAATTCGGGTAATTACGAGACGCTTAAAATGCTTGCAGGACTGATCGCGCCTCGGCTTTATCTCGGCTACGCCTCGATTACGCCTTGTCTTCGATCTCCTGCGAGCATTGTCGCTCGTCGCGTAATAACCCTCATTATGCGCCTAGGCACATAATATACTATTGCAAGGGTACACAAAAAATGATTTACTATCGACAATTAAACTCTATGGCTCGAAATATATAAAAATTTTCAATTTAAATTTCAACACCAGCAATTTTTCAAGCTCAATAATTTTCGAATACGAATTGTGAAGATTAAGGAATTTGGAACTTTTGAACGTGGGAAATTTCAAATTACTTTTTCAATAATATTTTGATTTAGATATTTGGAACTTAGAATTAAAAAATTTGAAAAATTAATTCGGAAAATAACTTGAATTTCGCTATGACAAAATGAAAATAAGAAACCCTCTGTAAAAATTCATAGAAAAAAGCATTAAATTGGTAATTCAATAATTTCCCTCCGATAAAAAATTTGATAGTTCTAATAATTTTCTTTTAGAAATTATTACTCTGAAATTTAATTCGTTGTCAACGATAGTCAAGGCAGTCTAAAAACTTTCAAAAGAGCTGGAAAGAAATAAATGTCGAAGGCACCCAATCCATTCGAATGATGTCTTTATTGACCGTCTGTCCCTCTGGAACGAATTCGTCTACATTTTCATTCGGTAATTTACATGAACTCGTGAAATTATGTCGTCCAATGGAGTAAATGCACCAAGGAAAAAAAATAATTGATAAAAATACTAAAAATTCAATGTAGTAAATTTACAAAATCTTCTTAAGATCTCAAATATAACCTGTGAATTAACCACATTAAAGTTTATTAAAACTTTGAGTATTTTTATTATTTTTTTCCTTTGGCGAATTCACTCTATTAGAGTTAACACAATAAAAGAATGTGCATTCCAAGATATTACAAATACCTGCAATGAATATGTGATATTATTCGATTGCGCAAAAAAAATTTCCCACGCATATAAAAAATTTACGTTTAATAGTGTGATATTTTAAGAGTTCCTCTATCTGCTCTGTTGACCGACTTAATCAACCTTAATTGGTTTTTACTGAGATCAGCTGTTACTTCCACACTGAACAAAGCGCATTTTGACCGTTTGAAGGGGCCACTAGCGGCAAGCAAGCCGCCGTTCCCAACTTGTGCTTGGCGATCTTCCTTATTACTTATCTCTCCTTATGGCTGGTAGCTTCACTTTGGAAAATTGGAATGGACTATGTTGAAATTCTCTCAGAATTTCTCCAACGATCTTTCCGACTACAGCTGAATAGCAAACAAATGAAAGTAAGCGAGAGAAAATCATATGAAAAACAATTGTGGACTCCATGCAACAACTACTTAGGCGCTAGGACGCGTTGTTTATCTCTGTTTTTGTCATATGTGATAGCCCGAAAATAATCTGAAAACTAAAAGTAAAGATAATCTCAAAAAAATATTTATTCTTATTGAGTATATAATAACGCACTAACCTTTTCGAGTAAACTTTTTTCAAAACCCTTAGTTCTTCCTTAAAAAATTGAGAATTTTCTAACCATGAAAATCATTATATTTTAAAACTAAACTTGCCGAAACTCGGTTAAATATAAACGAATAAGTTTCAAATTTTTCTTTTTGATAGGGCATAGCCTAACAGTCTCTATGAATCACCACTTTTTTTCCTAAATGCTTGTTAATAAAAATTTATTTTAATATAAATCAATACGCACTGAAAACCGTATTTTTCGAACTTTGGCGTCAAAAAACGTCTAGGGAATTTTCTGCGGAGGGAAACTTCTGCGGTGTCTTTTATTCCTCACGGCACGAGGAAGTTTTTCACGAAGTTTCATGCAAATCGATCAATAAATAACGAAAATATTACAAGTTGAACTTTATACTGGGAGCGTGTCGAGAAAGTTGGTTCGGCTCGAATGCTTGATGTGGTTTGCTCAGGCATCAATCTTTAAACTCGCAAAATAATATTCTCCTTCGCGCACAGAGAAAAAATCTGGCTATAATAGCAAGAACACTGGTCATGCTTCTGTAGTATGTTTCGTTCTTGCTATCCTGGTGAAAAATGCATACATTTTAACCCTCCGTTACCAAACATATGAGGAATTCCCTCAGTGGGGCCAGTTTTTTCGAAATACCTTCTAATTTGCGCTTCACACAGTCTGGTCCGTTTGAATACCTTTCCACGAATTATTCCTGAAGCTTTTTGTAGCAATAAAATATGTTCAAGTAGAATACTCATTCAATAATCACTTTTCAAAACCAAAGTTGACGTGAACTCTGAGGGAATCCCTCCATAGTTTGGCTTTCGTGCAATGGAAATAGCTTGAGTTCTTGAGTGCGGTGTTGCCACATTTTGATGTTACATGTTCAACCAAGTAGTCGCAACATTTGGCAACACTGCAGATGTTCTAACACGCAGAGGGAAATCCTCTAGGGTTTGGTAACCGTGTAACAATTTTTAAGTTTGGTTTTTTAAGCAGGGATCTCTTCATGCTAAAAAATTACTAAGTTTCATGCTTTTAGAGTAGTTGTGCCTTGCTGAAATACACGGAGAGACTTTTCATAAGAATATTTGCTAAAATTGGTATCATTTTTTACTATTTGACTGTTGGAATTTAGGGAAAAAGTGGTTCCTATTGCAAATATTGGTATACAGATTTTGAAAGTGAAAAATTCATGCTCCCATGCTAATAAATCCGAAAAATATTATACTTTTACTTAAAGAGAATTACAAACTTCCTAAGGGACGGTAGCAAAATATGCAATAGTCTCGATTATCAGAAATTAGTATAGTTACTTTGGAAAGAATGAAATCAACCTTACAATTTTCGGTAGAGAGGTTATATTATTTCCAAGTCACGATAGTAAAAACTCATGGTCATCATACTTACAAAAAATAAACGGAACGGAATGAAGCACATAAATACGTGAAATAACACTGCACTGTATACGCATAGAGTAGACCAACATAAACCTATATTAATTCACTTGCGGTTACACAGTCGTCGCAAAATCTAACCTAAATTATTTTTATACGCACACATAAACCTACTACACTAATAATACATAATCGCTATCGCCGAAGTATCGCACGCATCACGCTGACAGTCAAAATTTGAACTGTCCTTATATGCTACCAGTTAAAGCTATCAGACTTTGTGAGAAACGGTGTTGTACTTAATAACTTGAAAAAAAATCATTCAAAACTTATGAGAACACTGAGAAACTCTTAATTTTACCGAAAGGCAATTTTTATATTGGTTTTATTTTAATGTACCTGCAGGATTTTTTTCGTAATAAAATATTTCAAATATTGAAGAAGCTACCAGCGCTGAGTCAAAAGTTTTTGGGGCCCCATGCTGAAATTCATCTTTTCATTTACTAAGTGTACTAAGTTTACTAAGTTTCATTTTTAAAATCAAAAATAAGTTCTTGTAGTAATCATAAATAAATCTAATTTATCTTTCGTATTTGTACTGTATATTTTATCGACCTTTTTTATTTGTAAAATGAAAAGGTATTTTTCAGAACAATTTTCATGCTTTTATATAAATAATAAATTCTGTATTTTCTACAAATATTGAAAGTATATTTTATGTAGGTACATTTTTCAATTAATTATTAAAATAAAGAATATATTTATATTTTCCATTTCAATACACTGTATATATTATGGGTCGATATCCTCAATTTTTAAAAAATAGAAGCATAGATTCTCAACAGTAAATGAGATTCAATGTAGATTCCATAATATTTCTGTCATAATATTTTTTAAATATGTAAATATTGAAAAGTTTTTAAAGAAAGTTTAGAAAAAGCATTAAAACAGTTGAAATAATTTTTCTCTTCTACAAAAAATGTTTTTAAGGGACACTAAAATTGATAGTCCACATATATTATTTCCAAAATAATTTTTATTTCAAATTCTTCTCAACAAATGCATTTTAGGCTTATTATATAAAAGTAGACTAAATCACATATCTAGTTTCCATTCATGGAAATAACGGCTTAAAAATTTCGTACTCTTATAATTTAAGTGAACTAAAAGAAATACACTTACTATTTAATTTTTGAGTAATGTTATTTTCTCTTTTTTAAAATAATTATTCATATTCCTTGGTAAAGCTTCAGGTACATTTTTACGAGCACATTGCAGACTTTTTATATACCAACTAAATTATATTAACATCCATTTTTCATCTATGTAAATGTGAAAATTTTTATAAACTTAGATACTTTTACAAACTCATTCTCTACACGGCTTATAATATAAATACTCACTAAGTCACATCCAGTTTTTACTGATATAACACATTCCGTCACTCAGTTTATTTATATAAATAACAAACGCATTTTGCATATTGACTTTTGTTAAAATTTCCCAGTGGAAACTGGTAATATTATAGATTTTAAATGCTCTGAGATGTTCGTTGAGGTAGCATTCATTCAGAGATTTTACAACGAGCAAAAAGTCATCTTCGCCATTTAAAAGTATCAAGTGCACAAAGTAGAATTGTGATCCGAATTCGGAAAAGGTTACAACAACACTTCCTTTTTCAATTGTTTTTCCCATGTGCTGAATGGAATTAGTGACTTGAACATTGTGCCCTAAAAAGTTATTCGGTAACATGTTGATGTAACATGAGACATCTGGTAAACTTATTGTCGAGACTGATTTAATCCGGCTATATGCGTACGTTTGGATACGACGAATTTTGGCACATAAACCTATAATTTAATATTAGTTGATGCCTTAGTGCGATAGTTCTGCAAACATTGACTCTGCAAATGGCAGATCGGTTTTTCAAGAAGATTCTTCGACCTTAATTTTTCTATAATGTAATTGTAGTGACTCTAAAGTGTACCAGATATTGGCACAGAAATACCATTTTCGGATATGTAGGGCGTATAGTAAGTGCTGGCTGATTCACCAGGGAAAATGTTTTCTATTGCTTTTGATAAAGCAATAAAAACTTTACTCGGAATCCTGAAAATAAGGTATTCAGTCATAATTGCAGAAAATAAATATCGCTAGAATAAATATAATATTTTCTTACTTAAATTCAACAAGATTTTCTCCAACTCCAACGGTTTTCAGAGCATCATTTTTAAATTTTTTAATTATTGTTCGCGTTAGAGTTGCTCGTAGGTCTTTGCTCAAGCACTTATGATCGTTGAAATAATTTAAAGCTTCCTTCCCATCAGAATCGCGTCCCAAGTAATTCAACAAATTCTGAAATGTATATTGAGTATGTAGCATAAACTTAACAAGTATTGCCTTATTTATATACACTTAATATTTTAAATGATTAAACGTGAACAATATGGTAAAACTTACCGTTTCAGTAGTGCCACGAGTTTTGTCCTGCACTTCAAAAGAGACAATTGTTTCCTGTTCGAGATTTTCTTTATTGGTTTCATATTCGTGTGACACTGATATTAATGGTGAGTCATCTTCTTCTGTATGGTTGGAAACTACGACTGCTACTTCCTGAAAAATATCTATATAGGTTACAAAATAATAGAGTACTCGATACCCTATTATTATTTGAATAAAATTAATCTTTTAATTTGATAAAGTAATTCGAACGATAATTTTTTGAGTCAAGGAGTATCCTATAGAAAATGATATATCTTTTAACAATTGTGGTATATTTTTCTATAAAGTTTTGGATTTAAATTGAATTTGATGATCATTGAAAATATAAAGGAGAAGTGTGCTAGCCTTAAAATTGTTTTGGATATCGATTAATAAGTAGGCCAATAATAGTTATTGTGAATAAAGTAAAAACATAATAATTGGCCACGTTATTTGAAATTTCAATGACTAATATCTTTGCAAAAAATGATTTTAAATTGTTCAAACTTCTTATAGACTATGCAAATAATTTTTTGTCACTATTTCTTAATAATAATGAGAAGAAATAATACCAGAAAACAATTTTTGTCCCTGGCCAAACGTTATGTAACTTCGAGGCCAATTACTATATTTACAAAATTTCAAATCTGTAAATCGATAGTGGCTAACAGATGGTCAATGACAATACTTCACCATATTTCAGAGGTCAATAATTCAATTATTGGCATGTGCTGATTACTGTGTTTTGTGGACAATCAGTGTTTTGTGACAATAGTAGTAATTTCTTTAAATATTAATTATGTACTACTTTCAACCCTGGACTTATTATGGTAATTTAGAACTTTAATAAAGTTGTTATCCATACGTATATTTAAAAATTTTGTTTGACGTTTATAGTGGTTTTTAAACACTGTCTAACTTGAAGAATTTCTTAAGAAGCTAATTATTGTACCGATTGCCCTATCTTTTTTCCTTGACAATATTTTTTCTTATAGCACTTAAAAGAAAAAATTTTATATTCAGTGGAAAATAGTGAAACTTACTTGCGGAGGATATGATGATCGTAATTTTTTTAACTCTGTAGGTGCAATAGTTCGTTACCATCTAAAGATTCCGCCAGATAATCCTGTAAGAATAAGATTCTTTCTCAAAATAAAATATCATTCACTGTTTCTTATATTTTAATCACTTGAGTCTGAAATATTATAAAATACTATACGAAAGTTGTATTACATATTTGTTTCTTCTTTTAGTTTTAAAGATACTTCTTACTCAAAATTTGTTTCATCCAATTTGACGTGATTTGCCTGATACATGGAAATTCGAAGTCTCAACTTTCGACACTTACCTCGTGAGTTTCGTCTTCCATCGCGGCCTGGTGAAACATTCTCTAAATATAAATTAAAAGAAAATTGTTTTTGTAACGTGTTGCGATTAGTACGTTATATTATTTTTTCAAAGACAAAATTTTTATAGATGTTCATAACCTTAAAAAATGCCTATATTCTTCAACATCATTACTACGATACACAGATTAAAGTTAACCTTATTTAAGTCCATTCAATACATTGTTCATACTTACATCTATTGTACATATCAAATTCCAGACAAACTTTTCGCACTTGCACTTTAATATTAGTAAGCCGGCCGACAGAAAACTAACACGTGTCACGTGCCTATGGAAATTGGCGGGATATAAGTCTGCTCATCGATTGAAGTCGGTTGACGTCGACAAGATTCGTAACATTTTTACTATCTTCTATCAGACTTTTCAGGAGTCACGTTTGTAGAAATTCAAAGTGTCTCTAATCTTTTTGTACGTTGGCAATTAACTATACCAATTTTTCTTAACTTTTTTCTACATTATGTTATTTGAGCTTATAGCTATTATAATAAATTCTGTATATTTTATTATTGATCACTACCAATTTTTTTCATTCTCAATTTTCCTTCCTAAAACTTCCAATATTTGTAAACTATATACTAATTTTTACTCCTTTAAAATATCAAATTGTAATATATAGCTTCTATACTTTCTTAGTGTACTAGCAATAACTATTATTGCACCTAAATTTTCCCAAAATTCCTAACTTTTTTTGCAATTATCATTATGAAGTATACCAAATATTCCTATATAAAGTCTCTCAGTGTAGCTCGAAATTCGTCTTGCTATGGTTGCAAGAAACTCATCTTATTTCAGCATGAGTTCTCTTACAACCGAGATGTTAGGCCACACTTACCTACGAACGTAGGGCCTAGTATGTTCTTTCGGTTGCAAAAGAACACTTGCTGAAATAGTATGAGTTTCCTGGAACCATAGCAAGGCGAAGGTCGAGCTATTTTTGCTAGGAACATTGCTCTGTCAGCATATGACACCAGCAATAATGGCATGCGCTTGATTCTTTCATAGTATAAGACATTCCATGCTAAAAATGCATGAGTTGATACTAATATTGGTAGAAGTTCATACCAATTTCGCACATTAAGGGGGTCTTCTCGTGTAACGCCTCATTTTCGAGCCCTATTTTTGAAAAATGATTATGTGAAAACTACAAGTGATTTTGAAACGCTCAGTTTAACTATTGAAAAACTCGTGAGCTTATTATTTTATTGACTCCAAAATTTCACAAAAACAGCTTTAAACTATCCTTGACAACAATCTCACTGGAAGTTTCCGGGCACTTGAAAAGTCAAAAACTTCCTCGCTTACTAAAAAATGAAAAACCCGGTTCTTTGTCAAATCAGTTTATAATTAAATAAACATTGGGATAAGAGGATTTTCACCTTTTGTAAGACTTCGTCTGTATTGGAAAAGTTCTAAAAACGTCTGTGTCGAAGCCCAATGTAAAATTTTTATTTTTAAGCCGGTTTGTGATGAATTTATATTGGGAAAACATTGATTTACAAAAATTGTAAAAATTTCGATTTTTATTTTTTAATTCGAGAAATAATTGTTTTATCGAAAAACATTATACAAGAAAAATATGCGCCTTCATAACGTCGTCAAAAATGTCCATAAAGCGTAGTTTATTTTCGAGCCCGAGCGCTCGGCAAGTTATTCGATCCGGACACTCAATTATGTGGACTTCGTGCTCGGTGTTCTACTTGTATGTCCTTTTAATACAGATTACTAAATTTTTTTTCGAATTTAAATGAAATAGAAAATTCTATTTACTTAAAGCTCTATTGCCCTTAAGGTACAGATTCTCATCATATTACTCGTGCTTCGCGCTCAATTTTTATTTTATATTTATTTTTATTTAAAAAAAAATTAGCAAATTTGATGACCTCTTCGAAATAAACAATTTTGTCTCTTAACATTTCTTCTGTATCCCGTGAATTTTGGCGGAAAATTGAATTTTTGATTTCTAGAAAAGCGTTCTTGGTGGATAAAACCTGAACTGTCGGTAAAAAATGTCTGATTAACGAATTCGTTTTTTCTTTTTTTTCTTTCTTTCAAAAGTTATCGTACGTATATTAGATGATGACAGTGATGAACTATACGGCTTTTCAAATTCTCTAGATTAGAAAAACTCGCCATAAACTTCACAGATAGAAAAATGTAACCAGTACTATCTGGATAAATTCTTACCCAGGTTAATATTAATGTATAGAATTTTTCATCGTAAACAGTTATGGGATAAATAATATTTATTTTACAATTTTAAATAACGGCTTTTACTTTCATTACAATATGAAATATCACATTCAAAATAAATGGATTAGCGTAATTCTTCATATCCGAGGGGATCAGATAATTATTGTGTTTCAGTACAGCTGGCAATTATAGGTCATACGTAAAATACGTGATTACAGAGCATGGGTTAAATTGTATTATAACGTGGTTTACATCGTCTGAAAAAATTTGTAATGCGCACTTCAGACACGCTGAAGTTTGTGCTCAACAAGAATATATCCTCATTCTTTTTATTGAACACGCGACCTATTTTCAAAGGACTTGATTATTCCTACTGTTAGTTTTATTGCCGAATATAAAAAATTAATCACATTAGTAAGGGCAATGAAATAATCTTCAGGAATACATTACCAGAATTAAGGATGCTTTTAAGTTAAAAAATTGAATCTTCAAAAAATGCAGGTTCGGTAATATTGACGAGCCCATAACAAGATTGTCTGTCGTCGGGGAAACAAGTATAAATCACGTAATTTTGATTGTAATGAGTTTGGAATTCCAGTTCAAGTTATAGACAGTGCCTTAAGAAAGTTTTGAAATGAAGGGTTCAATATTAAAAAGGACCGTAGTACTCTTCAGGCAAATATGAGATTATTTGCTCATTTCCTGCAGTGTTTGGTACAAAATCGAATTGTAAAATTGTTTTTAGCAAAAACGAAGGGTACATAATTTTGAGTAGTGTACATCGAATGCACGATTATGCGCGAATATAGAAGTTTATCAATATGAAATGCAAGTGAATTCAAGTGATTGCAAGTAAATGCTTAGTGAAGATAATCAGCCTGATACACCGATTACAGGAGTTATGAACCCCTTCGAATGAAAATATTTGTAAATATTTCTCTGAATTCGTTTGAATTATTTTATATTCGTTTAAATTCATGACTACACAAAAAAGATTGTCCATTATTACATTATGCAAATGCGCATTAAGTTCCAATACAGCCCAAGTGTAAACATGAATACTTTTCTAATGCTTTAATCATACCTCTAGAAATAATCGATTTATATTTGGATTGGATACTTGGATAAAATTGAGTAATAGTTTCAATTCTTGGCAATAGAAAAATTATTTATAATTTTTAAAATCATTTTTCATAAAGAGAAACGTGTAGTGATCATTTTATAATGTTGTATTTACATTTTCACACCGCCGCCGTTAAATTCAATATATAAATTGATTTTGAAATAAAACGTTCAGCTTTTAATAAGAATATTGTTCATAAATAGAGAAACATTTGATTTTTTAATAATATTTTATGTTTGAACTTCTTAAAATCTTTCTTTCTTTCTTTAATTTTGGATAATCTTCTTATAATATCTTATAATATCCTATTGGAACTAATCGATACAACAATTCAGGCCTTCAATTGGAAACCATTTTGAAATCACCATTCGGACCAATTGAAAAATTCATTTATTTTGTTTTAATACTCATCAAATCTGAATCGTTGATGGGAATACCACTCATTACGACCAGTGTATATTCATTGACAAATCAGTAAAAATTCACTGCGTATCAGTGTATATATGTTTATTGTAACCAGTGGTATACTTATAACTGATGAATCAGTAATATTTCACTGTTACAGGTTTAGAACGTAGGACTTAGTTTTTTTTCTACACTGAGAGACTTTTCGTTAGAGTAAATGATAAAGATGAATCAAAATTTAGTATAATATCGTTTCAAAATGGGGAAAGCCGAGGCTTTATTATACTTATTCATATTATGACATCGAAGTTTGATATAGTCATAACGGTCTTTAATATATGAAGAAGATAAAGTAGTATTTTAAATACTAAATATTATGAATCTCTATTCGAGAAATTGAAAGTACGAGAAAATGATATTATGATTACTAAGTTGTCTAAAAATAATTTGAATAAGATAAATAATGAATATCACATTTTGGAAAGCATGTTTGAGAAATTCATATTATGAATATGAACTTGCCAGAAACATCACGACGCGCAGCAAAAATCAAAACATTCATTCTCGGTTTTTCATATAATTTGTTTCAGAATGTCGTCCGAGTTCTTCCGACGTTATCCGAATAGCTTCGTAGACTCGAATCCAAGTCTGCCCAACCCCCAACTCAGTAGTGGCTTATAAGCCACATTTATTTCGGAATATGGCAAGCGAGAATAGCCAAGAGGCTTTAGGCGTTAGGAATGCGTTTAGTTAATTGTAGATATAGGTAGAGTTAGGGGGTTCGAACCCAAAGGCGATTCTGAAATTTAATTTCAAGCGTATGCGAATATAAATAGTGTAGCATTGTGTAATTAAATATATGAACATAACTAAGGTATGATAATAATAAAAAACAGGACTTATATCGACCCTTAGTATTAAATTTTGAATATTTTTGTTGTACTTAGTTGGCTTTAGGGTGTAAACTCAAGGTTTCATATTTTCAAACGTTTCGACTCAGGTTGGAGTCCTCATCAGTGAGAATTTATTTCTATAAAAAATACAAAGGAGGAAAACTTAATAATTGTATTTTTTATAGAAATAAATTCTCACTGATGAGGACTCCAACCTGAGTCGAAACGTTTGAAAATATGAAACCTTGAGTTTACATTTTTTCTGGACCCTAAAGCCAACTAAGGTATGATAATAATATTTGTGTATGTGATTCCACTGAATCCTCCCCTCTTCTGAGTGCCCAAAGCTCTCCCCTCTATCTTCCTCTTGCTTTGCACGCGTTAGAAAAAGACACCACAATCCATAACCCGGAGACGTCCCTTCTGAAGGTCAAACTTTTTGGTGGAGTGAGTGATTTTTCATATAGTGGTTTTTAGATTCACATATTCTTTGTTTCGCTTCGAAACTTTGATATAGTAAATTTTAAATTCTCGTAGGTTTTATAGCAGTTAGTAAAACATATATTCCATTTATTCAAACGAAAATATTAATTTCGCCGCTTGAAAACCACTATATTAATTTCTGATACGTAAACCCTGTTTGCCTCACTTTGAAACGATATTATACTAAAATATGATTCACTTTTACGATTTATTCTAACGAAAAGTCTCTCAGTGTAGAGGGGTATCACACCCGTACCAAGTTTTTTACTAATATTATTATTGCACGGAAAAAATGGAGATGATAAGAATATGAACAAATACTAAAAACAGAAATGATTACCAAAAAAGAAAAGAAAGTATTAAATAGTACAGAACTCATTGCAAACTGCGTAACACTTTCTTTTCTCACCTGGTAGTCATTCCTTGTTTTCTAGTAATCATTCATATTCTTCCGATCTCCATTTTACTCCGTATAGGACAGTACTGCCATTATAATTACTTGTTATTGCAGATATATACTACAAACATAATAGATGCACCACGAGTTAGCATGCCAGTGGAGTAATACTGTCAAACTGTAAAAATAAATAAATTTTAGTCAATTCTTACTGTACACGGGAAATAAAATTTACTTGATCTAAGAGCATAATAAGTTGATTTCTTGATTAGTTGAATAAATTCAACGTTGTAATTTTCAGTATTGTGCAAACTGATGCTTTTGGAACAAGTGTATTTTATTTTCCGTGTAATGACATAACACTGGCATTCCATTAGCAACTCAATTCACTGGGGGGTAAATCGTAAACCTATATAGAAAGGATTAAATTAGCACGTAAAGAAAATGTCTGGAAATAACGTTTAAAAGCATAGAAAATATTTTTCCTCATTAATAATCTATTTTTACCACAAAGTTCGCAAAATTTCTAGTTTGTAAGTTGTTTTTTACTTAGAGATATAAAATAAGATCTGCTTCATTCTTCATTTCAAATAATTTTAATTATATCAAACTATATTTATTAACAAGATATTTGTTACATTTGTATTTTTTATTATCAATTCTACCCCAATTTCCCCAATATTATTTAATGTTGCATTGGTATCAACGTAACATGTTTTTAGTTGTAAAATTATAATGTTTTAAAGAAGATGGCCAATTTAATCAATTTGCCACAAATCCAGTGATTTTCAAAAATAAATTAGAAATTTTGTTAGAAACTGTAAAAAGTTGCAATTTAGTAGTTTTGTACAGTATTTAATAAGACTTTAATGATTTTTTAAATTCTTACATAACAGTTCTGTAAAAATATCGTCTCATAAGTGTAGAGAACAAGATCCATTATGTAATTGTTCCATAACTGTTATATGACGTGCTTTGTCTTGTAACTGATATTTATGGAATTACATTTTTTGAAAACTTTTATGTAACAATGACAACAGTTTCACTACCGTCGGAAATTGTGCGCACGGTGCTTGTGAACGCTATTAAAAATCACTGCTGACTTCGAACCACGATATCTCGGTGAAAAAAAGAGATAGGGCATTTTTAAAAAAACAGTTGAAAAGCTTATGAAATTCCACGTCTTGTGATGCTCGACAAATATTTTTTGACCTTCTGAAAATAATACAGCACGTGAGGAGTTGAAAAAAAAATTCAAGATTTTCTCAAATTCTCTACCTCAACTTCAACTTTTAGCCTGACCTAGGGAAAATTTTTCCAAAATCTGAAAATTATATGACATAGAGTCTAAAATCTTATCTTTAATTTAAGCTCGCCTCCTTCGTTGAGGCAGGACCGAATAGGCTACGCACAAAGGTGGCGCTTAAGTGGAGCTCTCTTATATGTATTTTTGATTCTGTTCATTAGTAATTTTTATTTCTAATTATTCTAAATTTAAAAAAATATTTATTGCTATTTGTGATTATTAACAATTATTTGAATCCAATATTATCCCCATATTAACAAATGGAACAATGATATGTAAACATTTTTTATTTCATTAAAATTCTTAAAAACTAGAACAGTAATACAAATTTTAATAGTCATTGTAAATATAAACTAAGAATGAAACGAAAGGAAATAAAAGAAACACGTTCTTGGATCAAAGAACATATAAGAGAGCTCCACTTAAGCGCCACCTTTGTGCGTAGCCTATTCGGTCCTGCCTCAACGAAGGAGGCGAGCAACAAACCGGCCGAGAACCGTGATACGATTGAACATTTTTAATCGTATCTCAAGTACCCATGAATATTTTCGAACTTTTCTTGGCTTAAATTAAAGATGAGATTTTAGACTCTATGTCGTATAATTTTCAGATTTTTGAAAAACTTTCCCTAGGTCAGGCTAAAAGTTGAAGTTGAGTTAGAGAATTTGAGAAAATCTTGAGTTTTTTTTTTATCTCCTCACGTGCTGTATTATTTTCAGAGGGTCAAAAAATATTTGTCGAGCATCACAAGACGTGGAATTTCATAATTTCAAAATTTTCAATTATCAAAATAATTCAATATATTGAATTATTTTCAAAATAATTTCAAATTTAACTGTTTTTTTTTTCTAAAATGTCCTACCTCTTTTTTTCACCGAGATATCGTGGTTCAATGTCAGCAGTGAATTTTAATAGTGTTCACAAGCACCGTGTGAACAATTTCCGACGGTATAGTGTATGAATGTTCTCTCAGAGGATACCGTCCGATAAGAAATATCTATCAGACGGAAAAAAAAGTTCATTAAATTTTCTTGAATTATTTTAAGAGTCGGGAATAAGAGCGAACGAACTGTGAACAAATTTTCTATGTTTTGTATAACTTTTAGGAATTAATGCAGAAAAAATCTGGAGTAACTCTAAAAAGTACTGTAAATTTTATATTGAATCGCGAATTTAAATAGTTCTATAAAATGTATAGAGGAATTCATGAAAAAATGTTGAAAATTTTGTAGAAATCAGATTTGAGGTATTAAGAGTTTGTTATCACATCATTTGCGATATTTAATTGGCCGCATTTTCGGATTTTTCAAAATTTTTTTATCCACCTTCCATTTTCTAATAATTCATTATATTTTTCTACAATTTTTAAACATTTATTGTTAATACATGAAGAAAATGCGATTTTTTACCATAACATTTTGGTCCGACGTTGTTAAAATTTGAAATTTTTCCAAAGTAAGGTATTTTAAGAATCACCTAGAGATTTTCCTCCTAAAATTATGCTTGATTCGAATAAAAGCTTGAAATTTTATGTTTATTTTTTGTTTTTGGACAATTTCTCCCATGTTCATCTTATGGGAAACTTCAAATGTCTTGGGCAGAGGTCAAATATTAATTGATTTAGCTCAAATTTTCAAGATTTTCTCTATTTGGGTATTCGCACCAAAATAACGTGTCAGAGCAAACAATTTCGAATAAAGCCATTTTACCATATGAATAAGAACCACCCTAACCTTGAGCTATAAAATTGAGAGGAAAATTAGTGATTTGTCACTTTTTGTTACAGTTATTTTTTAACCGCTAAATCAGGGCATTATACTTACACTATTTGGCCATTCAGCTGATAAAACGTTCGAGGAAATGTTAGAATGAAATTCGAAATATTTTCAAACGTCAATACCGAAGGTTATTATGGCGCTTTTTTGATACAGCTGTACAACATTAAACGTGGACATTAAAATTCTGATGTACTAAGACATAAAATGTTCTGGGGAAAGTAGAGAGGTCAACTAGTTTTAAAGATTTATAGCTGACGCAATAATACTCTGTCTACATACAACACTCACAGTAAACATTAAAATTTCGTGTCATCACATATATGGGTGACTTACTTATTTGTAGAAATGAATTTATTGGAGCCTTTAAAACCTTTTAAGTAGACGGATAAAAACGGAATTCAAAATCTTCGATTTCACTGCTATAATTTCGGACCTCATTCTCAAACGAGTCTATCTTTTCAGATCCAGGATGAGAATTCAATAAATGATTCACATGCAAGCTTATGATTGGGGGTCAAGAGGCTGGGGTAGGGGAAGATGGGGCACAATTGTAAAAGATCATTCTAATATCAAATATATCTTAACCTATAAGAAAATACTAATATTCAACATTTTTCCCATACTTTGCAGCTTTTCAATTATAAATCGCTACAATAGAAAATTCTTGAATGCTAATTGTTTTAAAAATATAAAAAGTAAAAGTGATTGAGTGCATTCGTCCCGTCATACCCTCTAAAATACAAGACGGCAGGTGGGGCATAACAAGACACCATTTGTTTAAAAAAATTGTTCATAAAAATATCGAATTTGGCATTTCAGTTGTTAAATTTAAAATTTATATTCAGCAGAAAAAGCATAGATAAGAAAGAAATTGAATACAATCGCAAAATAATACGTGAAATATAAAACAAATAAAACATAAATGAACAGATTGAAATAAATAAAATAAATAAAAGATAAATAATAGATACAGTTCAAAAATATGTCTTATTTATTTTTCAAATTTTCATAACAACTTATTACCTGTATATAAAGAGTAGAAGCTGATTAAGATTCTTATCAGAGAAAATTGTCTAAAATATCAAATTGAGGTATAATAAATAAAATTCAATTGATTGCGTTTAAGCCATGATATTTAAACATATAGCAAAAAGATAAGGGCATCAAAGTTTGAGCAAAAAACATTTATTATACGAATGCAAAAATAATAACAAAGGACAATATTTCTCAGCCTTGCAACACAAAACGTATTCTTTATATAATTCATACATATCACCGATGTCTAATTAAATAGAATAAAATAAACCAAATATTTAAAGTATTTGAAAATCTTTCTGTGGAAAAAATGACGCTTTCGACTGCGCTGGGATTCGAGCCCAGGTCTTTCGATTGCCGGTCGACTGCTCTAACCACTGAGCTACACAGGCGTCCGACATCTCTTTCTCCACAGGAAGATCTCCTTATATCGCCTAGTGGCTCAGCCTTGCGGCTGTAAATGATTTCAAATTAATTAGTTGAGTTTGGAATTTTTATCACTGCCTACATTATCGGAGGATCACTAGTCGCGTATCAGATAGGATACGTTGTCGACAGGTGTCCTCGTAGACAATTTCAAACTCTTATATCGCAAATAATGCAAATAAATTCAATATTTAAAGTATTTGAAAATCTTTCTGTGGAAAAAATGACGCTTTCGACTGCGCTGGGATTCGAGCCCAGGTCTTTCGATTGCCGGTCGAAAGACCTGGGCTCGAATCCCAGCGCAGTCGAAAGCGTCATTTTTTCCACAGAAAGATTTTCAAATACTTTAAATATTGAATTTATTTGCATTATTTGCGATATAAGAGTTTGAAATTGTCTACGAGGACACCTGTCGACAACGTATCCTATCTGATACGCGACTAGTGATCCTCCGATAATGTAGGCAGTGATAAAAATTCCAAACTCAACTAATTAATTTAAAATAAACCAAAATTAACAACAAAGTCTTACGAGACAGACTTATAAATTCCGCGAATTAATCTAATACTACGCTTGGGGGTTAGTTTTCATCCATTCTATTAAATTATAATACTATTTGTTTTGCAAATTCACTATGCAGCAGTTTAAATCGTTCAAATCATTTTTCAAACTGCCACCTTTGTATAAACTTGGGTATTTTTAATGGAGTACGCGTTAAAAATCTTATCCAGTTACATAATAATATTGTGCAACTTCCGCAGGTTGATGAATGAGCAACGAAGTTGTATTTCGAGGTTTGAGTGATACTGGTAAAATATTTGAGGACAATGTACGTTTTTATGGGTATCAAATTTTGTGGCACTTCTTGCAAAGGAAATAATATATTTGAATACTCTGGTTGAGACACTGATTGCTGCATAATATCGTTCGTCAACGTTTTTATGGGTATCAAATTTTGCGGCACTTCTTGCAAAGGAAATAATATATTTGAATATTCTGGTTGAGCGACTGATCTGCTTTTCTTAGATGCTACTTTAGCTTTAAGGGGGTCTCCTTATCCAAAACCTTCAAAAGAGGCACTTTTTCCCAATTTTCTTTGAAGCAGAAAATAAAAACACTGGTCAAAGATTTTTCGCATACAGTTAAGTACATATTTGAAATTGTTAAAAAAAAATTTTCATTTGAAAACAAGAAAAAATCTCCGACTTATCGAAGATCCCGCGCAGCGTCTCATCACGGACAATTAATTTTGCGTGCATGATATTGTCCAAAGTTTTCATCTGAAACACATATATATTTGTTTTTTTTTTATTCAGAAGGGTCTTCCGCTTATAGTGAACCTAAAAAATTGTAAAAAAAAATTTTTTTATCGATCTTTTGAGTTACTTTCCAGAAAAATCAAATTTTTCACCGTTTTTTTGTTGTTTAAAATGCGTTATTTATAATGAAAATAAATACTGTATCATGAAAACTAAAGGTTCACTATATGCGCATTTTAATTACCTACAAATAAAAAAAAAAGTTTATAATAATAGCTTAATTGATTCTCCTTTAATCGTGCACGCAATTTTGAAAAATGTGGTTTCGAGAAAACGCGCTTTAAAGTTTTCAGACGATGAATCCAGAGTCTAAATTAACACATTTTAACATAAAATATCACTTGCATTAGTTAATAAAATTTCTATCGACTTCCAATATTATTTGCAGCGAAGAACAAAGGAATATTTACAGCTTTTCAAAAATTATTTGTTGGGTACAGAAATGTTTTTTTAAATATAAGACACTTAAAAAAATTAATTTTTTTACGCCCACTTAAAAAATGCATTGGAATCAAGAAAAAAAACATGGAAGAGTTCTAACTCAAGGATGTATTAATATAAATTTTGAGCTTCTCAAAAAATTATTGACTTGCATTATTGCAGTAATAGTCGAATATTTTATCACTTTTCTTACATACAGATTGGATAACATTGTTGGATTTTTCTATTTAATGTAGAAAGTGGTACGGAATGTTCCTCCGCTGCTCTTCTCTGACTTTTTCCGTCGTTTACTGAAAGACAGGCAGCTATCATTTGCTCTGATAACCAATTTTTTCGATTAGTCATCCTTTTATAATTTCGTACCATTCTTAAATAAATATATAACTACTCAACAGTTACTTAACAAATGTACTTAAATTGTAAACGGCCCGAAATCCATTAATTACGCACACCGGCACGTGTTGAGAGGTTAGGTAAGGCGAGTAAAAGATGTTGATGTTCATGCGCCATCGTGCTCCACTTTTTCCGTTCTATCACGCCCCATATGACACCTTTAATTTCTTAATAGTGAATTTTTCTATGACAACGGAATTAAATTGAAGTTGATAAACTAATCTTTCTGATAAATGTATGAGTAGGTGGCTGAATATTTTTTTCTTTTTGTGTATGTTTATTTCAAGGCGTATTAAATTTATACTTAGCTACAATGTTAATGGTCCGCGTTTTCATTGCACTTTTTAATTTCTATTTCAAAATTTTGTGCACATTTTTTTCATTAAATTAAGTTGCTACCCGGTAAAAAGAGAAGAATTCAGAAAAATTCAGAATCTGAATTCTCATTAATATGCGAATTTTCCTCCATCTAAATTTTCCTCCATTCTACTCTACGCTTCAATCGAGAGTTGAGTAAACCGTGAATCGCAAGATTTTTTCCAACAGCTACATCTATTCACGCAGGAACGAATGAAAGTAATCTGCGCCTTGGGCACACATAACAAATTTTTAATTTCAAAAACTTAAATTCTCAAAATTAAATTGATATTATGAAAATTTAAACAAAAAAAAGTCGATAAGTGTATTACATAAAATATGAAATATCACATAAATTACTCAGGCAGAATAATAATTTGGAATTCGCAAATGTTAAATCCATATTTTGAAAATATAAAACACAGAAAATAAAAGAACCTTCTTTTAAATGTTTTTATACAGGATACTTCTTAATAATAATGCAATTTTTTAATGTACATTTGAAAATTTAGTTTCACTAAACTTCATACGTCGTTATAATAAAAATGTATACTAAATGTAATTCAATAATTATATTATATATATCAATAATCATAATTATAATAATTGATTAATTATATTAATTTTTAAAAATATTTTATTAATCCTTTATGAAAAAAGTCGATTTATTTTTACTTGAATAAGGCTAAAAAATTTTATTGGCGGCACTTACTCTCACAAGCTCTGAATAACTCATGCAGTCACTATATAAGAAAGTTCCAAATTTTATATCTCAGCATTGTAAGCGAGCGTGTGCGTGATTCGACGAACGCGTGTCGTACTATATATAAGTGTAGTTATTAGGTTTATGTATGTAAGGTTATATGTTTAAGTGTATTTGTAATTTGAAATGTGATTGGCTACGTCTGAATGGTGTGAATGTATTTGTGAGTTGTTTATGTATGTACCGGATGACTATTAGTAGGCTCGAGGTAAGAATTTTTTTTTATTTAAGAGAAGCATACCATTGCCAGTTCAAATAATACGCCCGATGCTCATTTTACCCAACTACGGTTTGAAGCACCTCAAGCGTCGGTGATATACTTATACATTTCATGTTAACCCACTGACGCATGTTGGTGCTCTGTCGTCGATAACGTTTTACTCAACTCCTTACTATTCCCTATGTAACGCTTATTGTTATTCAATTTGGGTGAATTAGGTATATATCAAATTGATTTTACCCAACTAGGATTTAATAGATGTTCAAATGTCCTTATGTCCCAAGTTTAATCGACAGAGTTGAGTAAAATTACTTCAACTATTTTTCTCCGTATTCTCATTCTTTCATTTAAGTCTGGAAATACTAATTTTTCTGAATTCTTCTCTTCCTACCGGGTAGGACATATTTCCCTAGCGGACTCGGTTGAGAGAACGGTCATAGAATACTCTGACCGTTCTCTCACCTCGCATTATTATGGCTAAGAACGATAAAAAAAAAACATTTAAAACATTGCAATTATGATTCCGTGGCAAAATTTGGAATAGAAGGCGGAGGAATAAATACAATAATTTTACTATTCAGAGATAAAAACTAGAAAAACATCGTGTAGCTGTCATTGAAGGCAGTGCATTGGTTCACAATTGGCGTAACGTCTCCACCGTGAAGGTTTACTATTGGTGGAGACGTTCCGCAAATGGTGAACCACTGCACTACCTTCAATGACAGGTTATTGTATTTATTCCTACGCCTTCTATTCCAAATTTCGTCACGGAATCATAATTGCAATGTTTTAAATGGTTTTTTTATCGTTCTTAGCCATAATAATGCGAGGTCAGAGAACGGTCAGAGAACAGTCAGAGAACGGTCAGAGTATTCTATAATCGTTCTCTCAACCGGGTCCACTAGGGTTCTTTCAAATTTTATGAAAGGATTTGAGGTAAAAATATTTCATAGCAGAAAATAAGCTTGCCTTGTAGTGCCCCGCGTTCTATCCTGCCCCACCTTCCCCTATATCAGTAGGCACTTCTGGAATCTGTACGGTCGAGTCTAGTAGTCATTCATATACCAAAAATAAGGTGTACACGGGCATATACAGTACCATCGCCCGCAGAAAATACAGCTACTACTAATATATTTGATGAATGTATGAAATTTTTAGATAAAGTAATTACACGGAAAAAATAAGTGCTGGGAAATTTACTTGACAGTCCTCGACTTTTGGACAGGGAAAATTTTTCCGAAAGTCCTATATACTTTTTATGAAGAAACTTACTTTTGGAAGTAATATATATCATTATATACTTTACGCGTTTTTCGTTTTTTCCCGCGTGTATATATTTGTTCGTATGTGCGCCTACCAGAGTCGGAAAGGCACGACTAAAACACGAAGCGAACGTCGGCCCACGTCGGTTCACTACAGTTCAGTTGTTGTTGTTGCCCTCGCCCAGTGCACGTATAATAAACTTTTCTTTTCTCAAATTTTGTGTGCCTTCTTTAATCCTTGCCCCCAACAGGTTATGGGCCCAGGCCACCCTTTTTGTTTTGGGGTTATCGTTTAACAACGCTCGTGAAAAGTTTTGAGTTCCTGTGCACTTGCTTTCGAGAAGTTTCCTTCCAGTGACGAACTAATAAAATGGCGGACGCGTCCGATTTGAGAAACATTTCGAAATTCAATGGATCAAACCATCAGCTCTGGAAGTTCCAGATGCGAACCGTTTTTGTCGCCCATGATCTTTTGAATATTGTGGAAGGAACAGAAATAAAGCCCAACCCAGCTACTAATGAAAATGCGGCGCAGAGGAGTAGCTAGATTAAGAAAGACGCAAAAGCTATGTTCTTTTTATCCGCATCTATGGAGTATAACCAGCTCGAGTGTCTTGTGACGTGTTTAAGTGCACACGAAATGTGGAATAAGCTTTCCAGCATTCATGAACAAAAAAGTGCCACGAACAAGCTGGCACTCACAACGAAATTTGTGCATGGCAGCTGGAGATTCAATACCGCAACATGTGGCTAAGGTGGAAAATCTTGCCCGTCAACTCCAGGACATCGACGAGGCAGTTTCAAACACGATGATCATGGCGAAGATATTAAGCACGTTGCCGGCCAAGTACAACGCCTTCGTTTCAGCATGGGAGAGCGTCGCCACAAACGATCAGACGTTGGATAATCTGAGAGAAAGGTTGCTACGAGAAGAAAGCCGAATGACGACCATGGACAGTGTGGACAGCGCCCTCGCCGCAGTCACCATCTCTAAGCAGCGGAATAACGATCATCGATATAAAGGTAACCATGCGAAACAGCGTAAGAAAGCCATAACGTGCAATTTTTGCAAAAAGCCGGGCCATATTACACGTTTTTGTTTTGCCAAAAAGCGTTCTAAAACTGCGAATGAAAATTTATGCAACAACGGTAACAATCAGTCAAGCTATGATAATTCCGCAAATTTTAGTGCGTTTATAGTTTCTGGAAATTGTAATGATAATGTAGTTGTTCTAGAAACTAGTAATGAAGAGAATTGCTTACGCGTAGCGGACGAGGAGGATTTTTGGATGTTAGACAGCGGCGCCTCCCGTCACATTTCGTGCTGACGAGAGTGGTTCCAGGAATTCATCCCCTGTCGAGACGAGTTTGTTCATCTTGGCGACGATACGAAAGTAAACATCGAAGGTCGCGGAAAAATTCTCATGAAAAGATTAGTTGAAAACGAATGGCTTGACGGAGTTATTAACGATGTTTTATATGTTCCCTCGCTTAAGAAAAATTTGCTTTCTGCAGGTGTATGTACTTCAAACGGACTTTTAATTGTTTTAGACCGAAATTGCGCAAATATTCTCTCAAAGGATAAAATTTTGTTGGCAAAAGGAATCAAACAGCAAAACAATTTGTTCAAAATGTTAATAATACCTAGCGTGAAATACGAAGTGAATTTTGTATCCGCCGCTCCGCTGAAATTATGGCATGAACGTATGGGCCATATTAACTGCGATCGTATCAATGATATGTTGAAAAACCAAGCTGTTACGGGCGTGTCCGTAGTCGATAAAAAGGGGTTCTTTTGTGAAAATTGTCCACTTGGAAAACAATTCAAATTCCCTTTCAGAAAGATCATGAAAAACCTGAGTCGCGTTCCTGGCGAAGTCATACACTCTGACCTTTGTGGCCCGATGCAAAACGAGTCGGTTGGTGGTGCGAAATTTTTTTTGCTTTTAAAGGACGAAGCGTCCGGATTTCGCACCGTATACTTTCTTAAACACAAAGACGATACTTTCGAAGCGTTGAAAAAATTCCTAAATATGGTCAGAAATCACTTCGCCAGAGAAATAAAGATTTTACGATCAGACAATGGTCTAGAATATAAAAATAAAGATGTTATGAATTTTTTAGAAGCCAGAGGTTTTAGCTGTTGACATCGGCACCGTACACGCCCGAACAAAATGGTCGCGCGGAGCGCGAAATGCGAACAGTCGTGGAATCCGCGCGCACAATGCTGTTGTCACGCAAGTTACCAGTACGTTTGTGGGCCGAAGCCGTTAACACAGCCGTCTACATCTTGAACAGAGCGTTGGGCGCACGTTCGAGTGTGGCCACGCCGCTCGAACTGTGGTCTAAGAAAAAGCCTAACTTAGCACACCTACGTACATTCGGGAGTGACGCATTCACATTTATTTCCGGTTCCTTTCGCAAAAAATGGGATGCTAAATCACGAAAGTTAATTTTCGTAGGTTACGAGATCGAGTCTGGAAATTATAGGTTATTCGATCCACAAACTGGACGAATAACTGTATCGAGAAATGTGATTTTTAATGAAGGTTTGCCGAATGTCGCGGACGAAGAATTTACGCGAGTTTATTTTGATCCCAACGAGAATAGAGACGATGCATCGGTGGACGAGGCACGGGCGCAGTCTGTCGAACCTCCCGATAACAATGACGTGATCACGCCCGCGGCTTGCGCACTCGAACCCCGCAGCAACGATATACAATTACCTAACTTTGAAACTTTGGCGAGCAATGACGGCCAAGAAATTGCGTACAACTTGCGCCCCCGTGAAACTTTGTATCAACCGCAACGATACCAAGCGTGTACAGTCATTTATGACCCGCCGAGTAGCTTCAAGGAAGCGTTGAGCCGCGACGATTCTGCACTTTGGAAGCGTGCGATCGACGAGGAGTTAGAAGCTCACGCGAAAAATAAAACTTGGGATATAGTCAGTCTGCCAGATGGGAGAAAACCAATAGGCTTTAAATGGGTTTTTAAGGTGAAAGATTTAGACAACAAAAATAAGCATCGCTATAAGGCACGCCTGTGTGCACAAGGCTTTTCGCAAGAAGCAGGAGTAGACTACGACGAGATTTTCTCGCCCGTGGTGCGCTTTGAATCGGTGCGTCTTCTTCTTTCGCTGACAGTTAAAGATAATCTAAATTCTTTGCAATTTGATGTCAGTACTGCCTATTTAAATAAGGATCTCAAAGAGACTACTTACATGCGCATTCCCGATGGTTTGGATGTCAGCGACAAGAATCTCGTTTTAAAATTAAACAAAGCATTGTATGTTGATGATGGATTATTACTAGCCCGAAAGCGTGAAACTTTAGAAAGTTTGGTCAAAATTTTTAAAAAACAGTTTAATATAACTACGAGCGACTTAAAGCTTTTTGTGGGAATGGAGGTTTTACACGAGAAGGATAGTGTTTTTATAAGTCAAACCAATTATATTCAGAGAATTTTGCGAAAGTTTAATATGGAAGGGGCAAATTCTATAAAGACACCGGCCAATCCTCACGTGAGGTTAGTTGTCCCTTCTGAACCAAAGTTTAACTCGCCATACCGCGAAGTCGTAGGATCGCTGTTGTTCCTGGCGATGATTTCTCGTCCGGACATTGTGTATTCTGTTGGCGTCGCTAGCAGATTTCTTGATAATCACGATGATTCTCATTGGCACGCGGTAAAGCAAATTTTGAGTTATTTGAAAGAGACGCAAAATTTTGGATTGTTGTTTCACCGCGAACGCGAATCAGATGCGCTTGTCGGATATTCCGACGCAGATTACGCTGCGGATATCGACACACGACGATCTACCACCGGGTATGTTTTTATGATGAACGGGGGATGCATAGCATGGTCTTCCAAACGACAAGCGACGGTCAGTCTAAGTACGACCGAGGCCGAATTCATAGCAGCGAGCGAAGCAACTAAAGAGGCGATTTGGCTACGAAAATTATTGTTAGAGATCGAACATGGATGTTCTGGGCCTACAACTTTGAATGTAGATAACCAAAGCGCAATCAAGTTAACTCGAAATCCAGAATTCCACCGTAGATCCAAACACATCGATGTTCGTTATCACTTCATATGCGAAAAACTTCGGAACAACGAGATTGATACAAAATGTGTAAGCACTCATGATCAATGTGCAGATATCCTGACAAAACCTCTGAGCTACGATAAATTTAATGTTTTGCGAACAAAACTGAATGTTATAGAACACGTACGCAAAACGCTCAAGTAGTGGGGGTGTTGGAAGTAATATATATCATTATATACTTTACGCGTTTTTTCCCGCGTGTATATATTTGTTCGTATGTGCGCCTACCAGAGTCGGAAAGGCACGACTAAAACACGAAGCGAACGTCGGCCCACGTCGGTTCACCACAGTCCAGTTGCTGTTGTTGCCCTCGCCCAGTGCACATATAATAAACTTTTCTTTTCTCAAATTTTGTGCGCTTTCTTTAATCCTTGCCCCCAACACTTACAATCTCATCGAAAAAAAAGAATGTCCTAGATTAATTCAAGCATTGTTAAAGAACGAAATTATTTCAAATTTTATTGCATAGTTTCTGATAAAATTATAGAAATGCAAATACTTCTTCTAGAAAGTGCTTCAAGTTTTGAAAGAATTTTGATAGAACAATTTGTCGAGAAAGAGATGTTACACAAATGCTATACCTACTATACAAGTCAATGAAAAATTCTTAGACTGCGCTTGAAAGTCTTGTGGAATTTTTATTGGCACCATGCGCAGTTGTCAGTGTCAGTTTTTTAGATAATTTAAAATTAATGGATTGAAATTTAAAAGTATTCTGAAAATAACTGAAAATAAATAAAAAATACGCGACTAGTGATCCTCCGATAATGTAGGCAGTGACAAAAATTTCAAACTCAACTAATTAATTTGAAATCATTTACAGCCGCAAGGCTGAGCCACTAGGCGATATAAGGAGATCTTCCTGTGGAGAAAGAGATGTCGGACGCCTGTGTAGCTCAGTGGTTAGAGCAGTCGACCGGCAATCGAAAGACCTGGGCTCGAATCCCAGCGCAGTCGAAAGCGTCATTTTTTCCACAGAAAGATTTTCAAATTCTTTAAATATATAATAAATTTTATTATTGACAAATTCTAATACTTGCCAATTGTGAACATTAATTTTTCAATTTCAATTATTTCAATTTAAGATGTTCATCGAAATTGCATTGATGAACTAAAAACACCTAAATACCTAATTTAAAAATAAAAATTATAGCTTACTCTTAGAGGAACTTTTTATCAAGGATAAAAATTAGAACTCAAGTTGTAATTATTAGCATTGTGGTGTAATTCGACCTTAGAAATTAAATTTAGTTTTTAAACTAAATATTGTAATAATATTTGAAGAACTGAGTCACGCACAATTTTTAATACTTTGTAAATTAACAAAAACTTCAGAAATTATAAAATTCTTATATTTAATTATTTAGAATTTAGTAATTAATTTATCAAAAATCTCATCACTTAAAAATATATAGAAACATAATAATTCTTTACATTTCTTGCTTACATAAAATTATTGGTAAAACAAGGCGCAAACAATTTTTACACGGCCCTGCATTTTCTATGGTTAAAATGTACCCAACATTTTTTGGAAAATATCGCAAATGCTTTGGTGGCTGTGCGGTTTAATTTATAGGGTAATGATGCGTTTTATACATGTAGGTCAGGTAAAAATTATGGTTCGAATCCTGTCAGCGTAAGATTAATTTCAACAGCGTTAATATATTACATTCAGCGACATAACAAATTTTATGTATTTTGGACACAAACGTGTGAAAAACTGGACCAAATTGTTCACACGAACTTGCTACTTTTATCAAATATCACATGTTCTTAATACCTACCGACTTAATAATAAAAAGCTAACATAACAAAATGTGAAATGGCGAATGAACGAAATCAATACGATTGGTATAAGAGTAAATAATGAATTTTAAGTGTATAAGAGAATCCAGCCACTGATAAAACCAGAGTGTTAATTAGAACCAGCTCCATCCGACTCCTGTACATTGCAGTCATCAATCTTTGGAGGCTTGATTCTATGAGTTTCTGTTGCGAATTTCCGCCATGCGCAGCGCTTCTCGCACCTTGTTAAATGTTAATATGTAATTCAAAGGGGAAAAAGTGAAAAACATTAAAAATCTGAATTTTTTCGAAGCTAAAATATGACTTACTTTCAGAAACCATATTATCTCTGATTGTTTAATTATTTCTAGTGTCCAAGTTGAAGTATCAAGTAGATGTGTAAGGCTGAAGTTTCAGACGTATATTCTGATGAAAAAATTTTTTTTTTTTATGGACGTATCATGTCTAAACTTTAATAACAATAGTTTTAAGAGCCGTCCTACGTTTCTAAATGCAATATCTTGCTCAAAAACACAAAAACTGACCAGAAATTCGTTGATTCAATGTGTCCTGTGTAAAAAATTAAATTTTTATGTCTGACGTAAATGACTGAATGATATTGTTGCAAAATCTTATAAAGTATTCGTAATAAATATTATAAATAAATAACAGTTATAAAATATATATTTATACATGGAACAAATATAAAAAACAACAATATAAAATAATTTTATAAAGAAACATTTAAAAATATACAACTTTTATTCTAGGTTACGATTTGAACATTATAAGTTGCGAGAAGCGCCGCACGTGGTGGAAATTCGCAACAGAAACTGTAAGCACTAAGGTCAGACCACCTTGTTTAGGACTCGGATAGGGCTGATTAGAACCAATTTTGCCGAATGAATTTTTTTAATCATTAAAAAAAATTTTTTTAGAAGTAATGAAAGAAAATTTAAAACAAAAATTAAAATAGCTCAATATAGAGCTAGGGGTTTGATTTCCAAAATTCTTTATGTAAAGGGAAGCCTTTTTTTTCGTCATTCCGGGAGGGGTCGTGCCAATGACCGAAATGAGCAATATTCAGGTAGGAGGATTTTCGCCGTCCGTGGACGGCAATAAGAAAATATTGTCGTTTGTGCATGCGCGCTGGCGCTTGGAAACTTGTATAGAGACAACGCGCATGCGCGCGATGATTATCGGATGTTTCTTGGTTGGAATAGTAGCAAACATAGCGTCAACACGTAGCGCCTTGTCGTCGAAACTGAAAAAAGTGACATGTCGTGCACCCCGTAAATTACGTAAAAAACATCTTCTCTTTGCATATAAAGTATCGTGTGTATCTCGGAGTCAAACCTTTTCTCGGGCACCGATGATGTTTTCAGTACGATCGTCCTCGCTCGAGAACGGCAATGTTTGACTCCGCGATACACAATTTACTTTTCTTTATTTCGTGTAGAAATTTTCCTATCTTTCCTTATTTGAAGTTGGGTTTTAGTGGGACTCGGACTAGAATTTCCTGATGTAGAAAATACTGATTCGGCGCGGTTAGGACCCTATTAGTAGTACTAGTCTAGAAAAAACTAATAGAGGCTCTGTCAGGTGGTAGTCAGGAATTCCTCGTTCCATTTGAGTATCGCAAATCAATTTGTAATTGGTGGAGCCCCGACTGGAGAACCCCTACTTGCAATATTTTATTGAAATTCTTTATTCTAACATATTTTCTAATATTTATATTTTTTAATTAAAGTATGAACGAAGTGTTTAGAAAAATCAATGTTAAATACGAGATAAGGATGTTTTTCTCCAAATCTCAAAAAATAAAAAACAGAAATAATTCTCAACTATGTTTAATGTATTAAAAAATTCAAAAGAAAGAATTTTTATTTAAAATAATTATCAAATATTTACAATATGGTATAATTTAAATAATTTTATATTTATTAAAAAATTGAATAAAAAAGCATTTGAGGAATAAAAAAAAATTGATGACAGCGAGTTGACAAGTGTTCTACTAGGCTAGCTACTGGCACTTCGAAAGATATTTAGGGCAAATCGATATGCCGGCGCTTGAACTTTTCAAACTCCGAAAATTGTTCTTTCTCACTTGGCCATATTACACCTCCAGTGATTAACTTTTAAAAGCGAGTGTATCGATCCAAACAAAGAAAGCATGCCGTACGTTAAATTGTTAATGACAGACATTCTGCAAAATTAATGTATATTTTTTTTAGAAACTAATTTTCTTGATTCAAAAGTTTTATCAATTTTTTAAAATTGAAAAATATCAAAGTTATAGATTTTCAACATATCGATCCTTTCGATAAAAGTGCGTTTCCAATTCACACTTTCTTCTATAAAAATCTCGCGAAAGAAACATGTGGCTGACGCGACATTTTTCTTATCCTACCCAGGAAAAAAAAAACGATAGAACGCGCGTCTCTTTGAATTGTGTATCTGTCATTTGCATATTCAGGAAATAAAAATTCAATCAGATGGTGACACTTGGAATCTGCCATTTGTGCGCAATGTTTTAAATCTGCCATTCGACATCGGTTAAATCGTTAAGTGAATAGGGTTGAATAAGACTGATTAACCTCAAATAACTTCTAATGGCAATGTACGATTCATTGATGTTCGGATGAATCGGTTGAAATTCAAAATGAAATGGAAGTCTTAAAAGGTCACTCTGAATAAGAGAAATACAATAAGAACAGAATACGAATTGTATTGTAAACGATTGTTCACTTTAAATACATTATTTTCTATCGAAAATATTGGTTTTCAATCTGTTAATGCTGAAATTCCAGTGACAGATACGCAATTCAGAACACCTCAAAGCCCATTCAAATTTAACGCAAGTGAATGGTTTTTTGTTTCCTGGGTATTTCTTACCGTCTAGCTGTTTGAGAAAAAGTTGATTTTACTTCACTTTACTAGTAGTCTACTTGTATTGATTGGCAGTACTTACCATATTATAATACTTACAGTCGTGCCAATAGCACAGCATTGTCTGTAATTACTATATTAGTACTCTTAGCGCTAGCACTGCACTGGCGTGATACCACACTGATTGTATCACATTCTGTCAAGAAAGTACGGGGAATTGGTCAATAGAACACAATCTGTTTATTATTCATCCAAATTTATTTGATCGCCTTCAAAGTAGGCCATTCCCGAAATAATACACTTATGCCAACGAATAATCCAATCATGAACACAGAAAGTTCAGTGGCTATCTCTCTTAAACTTTAATGACGATTTTCAATCACCATTTCCTTTACTTTCGCGATGTTAACTTCAGTTGAAGACGTTGATGACCAACCAAAGCCAGGCAAATCTTCCACCACATCTCGACCGCTTTTGAATACACTGTACTACTCATATATAAGTGTTTTTGATAAAGCCGATTCACCGTAAGCCTTCTGTAACATTTTCAGCAATCCCGCATACGAAATTCCATTTGCAATGCAAAATTTGAGACAAATTCCTTGTTCGATATTCTTATCGATTGGAAAAATCGCAAAACACACCTGAGATGGTAGGGTAGGGTATTAATTGTCTAGAAATCGATTTCCCAAAAGTTTTTTTCTCCCAGAAACTGTCAACTTCAGGCTACACTTCTTGCTCGCTTATTATTTTCATAATGGAATGTAAATGTCGGTAGTGGAGAAATGTGTAATTTTGAAATTGAACAATAGATGGCACTTAGAGTAAATTCTTTGAGAAGCATTTTGAAAAGTGAAGTACAACTGAAAACTTTATTAAAACTATAACTGTAAAAGTTAATAATTATATTTGAACATTAATGAATACAAAAATAAATTCTATAGCATTTTCAATGACCTCGTTGTCTAGGATCATGCACCAGGTTGCTAAAACAATACTCCACAGGAACTTTTTTTATATTCATATATTAAGGGTTATAAAAACAGCTAACAATGCATTTTTAATGACCCTTTTGTCCAGGATCATGCACCAGGTGGCTAAAATAATAATCTACTGGAACTTTTTTTAAATTCGAACACTAATTTTTCAAAAGCAAATTCTATTGCATTTTCAATGACCTCGTTGTCTAGGATCATGCACCAGGTTGCTAAAACAATACTCCACAGGAACTTTTTTTATATTCATATATTAAGGGTTATAAAAACAACTAACAGTGCATTTTTAATGACCCTTTTGTCCTGGATCATGCACCAGGTGACTAAAATAATAATCTACTGAAACTTTTTTTAAATTCGAACAATAATTCTTCAAAAGCAAATTCTATTGCATTTTCAATGACCCCGTTGTCTAGGATCATACACCAGGTTGCTAAAACAATACTCCACAGGTGCTTTCTTTAAATTCATATATTAAGGCTTATAAAAACAACTAACAATGCATTTTTAATGAGCCTTTTGTCCTGGATCATGCACCAGGTGGTTAAAATAATAATCTACTGGAACTTTTTTAAATTCGAACACTAATTCTTCAAAAGCAAATTTTATTGCATTTTCAATGACCTCGTTGTCTAGGATCATGCACCAGGTTGCTAAAACAATACTCCACAGGAACTTTTTTTATATTCATATATTAGGGGTTATAAAAACAACTCAAAATGAATTTTCAATGACCCCGTTGTCCTGGATCACGCACTAGGTGGCTAAAATAATAATCTACTGGAACTTTTTTTAAATTCATATATTATGAGTTATAAAAGCAACTAAAAATGCATTTTCAATGACCCTTTTGTCCTGGATCACGCACTAGGTGGCTAAAATAATAATCTACTGGAACTTTTTTTAAATTCGAACACTAATTCTTCAAAAGCAAATTCTATTGCATTTTCAATGACCCCGTTGTCTAGGATCATGCACCAGGTTGCTAAAACAATACTTCACAGGAACTTTTTTTATATTCATATATTAAGAGTTATAAAAACAACTAAAAATGAATTTTCAATGACCCTTTTGTCCAGCATCACGCACCACGTCGCTAAAATAATAATCTACTGTAACTTTTTTTATATTCATATATTACTAGTTATAAAAACAACTAAAAATGCATTTTCAATGACCCCGTTGTCCTGGATAATGCACCAGTTTGCTCAAATAATACTCCACAGGAACTTTTTTTATATTCATATATTAAGGGTTATAAAAGCAACTAAAAATGCTTTTTCAATGACCCTTTTGTCCAGGATCACGCACTAGGTGGCTAAAATAATAATCTACTGGAACTTTTTTTAAATTCGAACACTAATTCTTCAAAAGTAAATTCTATTGCATTTTCAATGACCCCGTTGTCTAGGATCATGCACCAGGTTGCTAAAAGAATACTCCACAGGAACTTTTTTTATATTCATATATTAAGGGTTATAAAATAACTAAAAATGCATTTTCAATGACCCTTTTGTCCAGAATCACGCACCAGGTCGCTAAAATAATAATCTACTGTAACTTTTTTTATATTCATATATTACTAGTTATAAAAACAACTAAAAATGCATTTTCAATGACCCCGTTGTCTAGGATCATACACCAAGTTGCTAAAACAATACTCCACAGGAGCTTTTTTTAAATTCATATATTAAGGGTTATAAAAACAACTAACAATGCATTTTTAATGACCCTTTTGTCCTGGATCATGCGCCAGGTGGCTAAAATAATAATCTACTGGTAATTTTTTTAAAATTCGAACAATAATTCTTCAAAAACAAATTCTATTGCATTTTCAATGACCCCGTTGTCTAGGATCATACACCAGGTTGCTAAAACAATACTCCACAGGTGCTTTTTTTAAATTCATATATTAAGGGTTATAAAAACAACTAACAATGCATTTTTAATGACCCTTTTGTCCAGGATCATGCACCAGGTGGCTAAAATAATAATCTACTGGAACTTATTTAAATTCGAACACTAATTCTTCAAAAGCAAATTCTATTGCATTTTCAATGACCTCGTTGTCTAGGATCATGCACCAGGTTGCTAAAACAATACTCCACAGGAACTTTTTTTATATTTATATATTAAGGGTTATAAAAGCAACTAAAAATGCATTTTCAATGACCCTTTTGTCCAGGATCACGCACTAGGTGGCTAAAATAATAATCTACTGGAACTTTTTTTAAATTCGAACACTAATTCTTCAAAAGCAAATTCTATTGCATTTTCAATGACCCCGTTGTCTAGCATCATGCACCAGGTTGCTATAACAATACTCCACAGGAACTTTTTTTATATTCATATATTAAGAGTTATAAAAACAACTAAAAATGAATTTTCAATGACCCCGTTGTTTTGGATAATGCACAAGGTTGCTAAAATAATACTCCACAGGAACTTTATTTATATTCATATATTATGAGTTATAAAAACAACTAAAAATGCATTTTCAATGACCCCGTTGTCGTGGATAATGCACCAGTTTGCTCAAATAATACTCCACAGGAACTTTTTTTATATTCATATATTAAGGGTTATAAAAGCAACTAAAAATGCTTTTTCAATGACCCTTTTGTCCAGGATCACGCACTAGGTGGCTAAAATAATAATCTACTGGAACTTTTTTTAAATTCGAACACTAATTCTTCAAAAGAAAATTCTATTGCATTTTCAATAACCCCGTTGTCTAGGATCATGCACCAGGTTGCTAAAACAATACTCCACAGGAACTTTTTTTATATTCATATATTAAGGGTTATAAAAGCAACTAAAAATGCATTTTCAATGACCCTTTTGTCCAGCATCACGCACCACGTCGCTAAAATAATAATCTACTGTAACTTTTTTTATATTCATATATTACTAGTTATAAAAACAACTAAAAATGCATTTTCAATGACCCCGTTGTCTAGGATCGAGCACCAGGTTGCTAAAATAATACTCCACAGGAGCTTTTTTTAAATTCATATATTAAGGGTTATAAAAACAACTAACAATGCATTTTTAATGACCCTTTTGTCCTGGATCATGCGCCAGGTGGCTAAAATAATAATCTACTGGTAATTTTTTTAAAATTCGAACAATAATTCTTCAAAAACAAATTCTATTGCATTTTCAATGACCCCGTTGTCTAGGATCATACACCAGGTTGCTAAAACAATACTCCACAGGTGCTTTTTTTATATTGATATATTAAGGGTTATAAAAACAACTAACAATGCATTTTTAATGACCCTTTTGTCCAGGATCACGCACCAGGTCGCTAAAATAATAATCTACTGTAACTTTTTTTATATTCATATATTACTAGTTATAAAAACAACTAAAAATGCATTTTCAATGACCCCGTTGTCTAGGATCATGCACCAGGTTGCTAAAAGCATACTCCACAGGAACTTTTTTTATATTCATATATTAAGGGTTATAAAATAACTAAAAATGCATTTTCAATGACCCTTTTGTCCAGAATCACGCACCAGGTCGCTAAAATAATAATCTACTGTAACTTTTTTTATATTCATATATTACTAGTAATAAAAACAACTAAAAATGCATTTTCAATGACCCCGTTGTCTAGGATCATACACCAAGTTGCTAAAACAATACTCCACAGGAGCTTTTTTTAAATTCATATATTAAGGGTTATAAAAACAACTAACAATGCATTTTTAATGACCCTTTTGTCCTGGATCATGCGCCAGGTGGCTAAAATAATAATCTACTGGTAATTTTTTTAAAATTCGAACAATAATTCTTCAAAAACAAATTCTATTGCATTTTCAATGACCCCGTTGTCTAGGATCATACACCAGGTTGCTAAAACAATACTCCACAGGTGCTTTTTTTAAATTCATATATTAAGGGTTATAAAAACAACTAACAATGCATTTTTAATGACCCTTTTGTCCAGGATCATGCACCAGGTGGCTAAAATAATAACCTACTGGAACTTTTTTTAAATTCGAACACTAATTCTTCAAAAGCAAATTCTATTGCATTTTCAATGACCTCGTTGTCTAGGATCATGCACCAGGTTGCTAAAACAATACTCCACAGGAACTTTTTTATATTTATATATTAAGGGTTATAAAAGCAACTAAAAATGAATTTTCAATGACCCCGTTGTCCTGGATCACGCACTAGGTGGCTAAAATAATAATCTACTGGAACTTTTTTTAAATTCGAACACTAATTCTTCAAAAGCAAATTCTATTGCATTTTCAATGACCCCGTTGTCTAGGATCATGCACCAGGTTGCTAAAACTATACTCCACAGGAACTTTTTTATATTCACATATTAAGAGTTATAAAAACAACTAAAAATGCATTTTCAATGACCCCGTTGTCCTGGATAATGCACCAGGTTGCTAGAATAATACTCCACAGGAACTTTATTTATATTCATATATTATGAGTTATAAAAACAACTAAAAATGCATTTTCAATGACCCCGTTGTCGTGGATAATGCACCAGTTTGCTCAAATAATACTCCACAGGAACTTTTTTTATATTCATATATTAAGGGTTATAAAAGCAACTAAAAATGCATTTTCAATGACCCTTTTGTCCAGGATCACGCACTAGGTGGCTAAAATAATAATCTACTGGAACTTTTTTTAAATTCGAACACTAATTCTTCAAAAGAAAATTCTATTGCATTTTCAATGACCCCGTTGTCTAGGATCATGCTCCAGGTTGCTAAAACAATACTCCACAGGAACTTTTTTTATATTCGTATATTAAGGGTTATAAAATAACTAAAAATGCATTTTCAATGACCCTTTTGTCCAGAATCACGCACCAGGTCGCTAAAATAATAATCTACTGTAACTTTTTTTATATTCATATATTACTAGTAATAAAAACAACTAAAAATGCATTTTCAATGACCCCGTTGTCTAGGATCATACACCAAGTTGCTAAAACAATACTCCACAGGAGCTTTTTTTAAATTCATATATTAAGGGTTATAAAAACAACTAACAATGCATTTTTAATGACCCTTTTGTCCTGGATCATGCGCCAGGTGGCTAAAATAATAATCTACTGGTAATTTTTTTAAAATTCGAACAATAATTCTTCAAAAACAAATTCTATTGCATCCTCAATGACCCCGTTGTCTAGGATCATACACCAGGTTGCTAAAACAATACTCCACAGGTGCTTTTTTTAAATTCATATATTAAGGGTTATAAAAACAACTAACAATGCATTTTTAATGACCCTTTTGTCCAGGATCATGCACCAGGTGGCTAAAATAATAACCTACTGGAACTTTTTTTAAATTCGAACACTAATTCTTCAAAAGCAAATTCTATTGCATTTTCAATGACCTCGTTGTCTAGGATCATGCACCAGGTTGCTAAAACAATACTCCACAGGAACTTTTTTTATATTTATATATTAAGGGTTATAAAAGCAACTAAAAATGCATTTTCAATGACCCTTTTGTCCAGGATCACGCACTAGGTGGCTAAAATAATAATCTACTGGAACTTATTTAAATTTGAACACTAATTCTTCAAAAGCAAATTCTATTGCATTTTCAATGACCCCGTTGACTAGGATCATGCACCAGGTTGCTAAAACAATACTCCACAGGAACTTTTTTTATATTCATATATTAAGAGTTATAAAAACAACTAAAAATGAATTTTCAATGACCCCGTTGTCTTGGATAATGCACAAGGTTGCTAAAATAATAATCTACTGGAACTTTTTTTAAATTCATATATTAAGAGTTATAAAAACAACTAAAAATGCATTTTCAATGACCTCGTTGTCTAGGATCATGCACCAGGTTGCTAAAACAATACTCCACAGGAACTTTTTTTATATTTATATATTAAGGGTTATAAAAGCAACTAAAAATGCATTTTCAATGACCCTTTTGTCCAGGATCACGCACTAGGTGGCAAAAATAATAATCTACTGGAACTTTTTTAAATTCGAACACTAATTCTTCAAAAGTAAATTCTATTGCATTTTCAATGACCCCGTTGTCTAGGATCATGCTCCAGGTTGCTAAAACAATACTCCACAGGAACTTTTTTTATATTCGTATATTAAGGGTTATAAAAGCAACTAAAAATGCATTTTCAATGACCCTTTTGTCCAGAATCACGCACCTGGTCGCTAAAATAATAATCTACTGTAACTTTTTTTATATTCATATATTACTAGTTATAAAAACAACTAAAAATGCATTTTCAATGACCCCGTTGTCTAGGATCATACACCAAGTTGCTAAAACAATACTCCACAGGAGCTTTTTTTAAATTCATATATTAAGGGTTATAAAAACAACTAACAATGCATTTTTAATGACCCTTTTTCCTGGATCTTGCGCCAGGTGGCTAAAATAATAATCTACTGGTAATTTTTTTAAAATTCGAACACTAATTCTTCAAAAGCAAATTCTACTGCATTTTCAATGTCCCCGTTGTCTAGGATCATGCACCAGATTGCTAGAACAATACTTCACAGGAACTTTTTCTATATTCATATATTAAGGGTTATAAAAGCAACTAAAAATGCATTTTCAATGACCCTGTTGTCCAGGATCAAGCACCACGTCGCTATAATAATAATCTACTGTAACTTTTTTTATATTCATATATTACTAGTTATAAAAACAACTAAAAATGCATTTTCAATGACCCCGTTGTCCTGGATAATGCACCAGTTTGCTCAAATAATACTCCACAGGAACTTTTTTTATATTCATATATTAAGGGTTATAAAAACAACTAAAAATGCATTTTCAATGACCCTTTATTCAAGGATCATGCACCAGTTCGCTATAATAATAATCTACTGGAACTTTCTTTAAATTCGAACACTAATTCTTCAAAAGCAAATTCTATTGCATTTTCAATGACCCCGATCTCTAGGATCATACACCAAGTTGCTAAAACAATACTCCACAGGAGCTTTTTTTAAATTCATATATTAAGGGTTATAAAAACAACTAACAATGCATTTTTAATGACCCTTTTGTCCTGGATCATGCGCCAGGTGGCTAAAATAATAATCTACTGGTAATTTTTTTTAAATTCGAACACTAATTCTTCAAAAGCAAATTCTACTGCATTTTGAATGTCCCCGTTGTCTAGGATCATGCACCAGGTTGCTAAAAGAATACTCCACAGGAACTTTTTTATATTCATATATTAAGGGTTATAAAATAACTAAAAATGCATTTTCAATGACCCTTTTGTCCAGAATCACGCACCAGGTCGCTAAAATAATAATCTACTGTAACTTTTTTTATATTCATATATTACTAGTAATAAAAACAACTAAAAATGCATTTTCAATGACCCCGTTGTCTAGGATCATACACCAAGTTGCTAAAACAATACTCCACAGGAGCTTTTTTTAAATTCATATATTAAGGGTTATAAAAACAACTAACAATGCATTTTTAATGACCCTTTATTCAAGGATCATGCACCAGTTCGCTATAATAATAATCTACTGGAACTTTCTTTAAATTCGAACACTAATTCTTCAAAAGCAAATTCTATTGCATTTTCAATGACCCCGATCTCTAGGATCATACACCAAGTTGCTAAAACAATACTCCACAGGAGCTTTTTTTAAATTCATATATTAAGGGTTATAAAAACAACTAACAATGCATTTTTAATGACCCTTTTGTCCTGGATCATGCGCCAGGTGGCTAAAATAATAATCTACTGGTAATTTTTTTTAAATTCGAACACTAATTCTTCAAAAGCAAATTCTACTGCATTTTGAATGTCCCCGTTGTCTAGGATCATGCACTAGGTTGCTAAAACAATACTCCACAGGAACTTTTTTTATATTCATATATTAAGGGTTATAAAAGCAACTAAAAATGCATTTTCAATGACCCTTTTGTCCAGCATCACGCACCACGTCGCTAAAATAATAATCTACTGTAACTTTTTTTATATTCATATATTACTAGTTATAAAAACAACTAAAAATGCATTTTCAATGACCCCGTTGTCCTGGATAATGCACCAGTTTGCTCAAATAATACTCCACAGGAACTTTTTTTATATTCATATATTAAGGGTTATAAAAACAACTAAAAATGCATTTTCAATGACCCTTTATTCAAGGATCATGCACCAGTTCGCTATAATAATAATCTACTGGAACTTTCTTTAAATTCGAACACTAATTCTTCAAAAGCAAATTCTATTGCATTTTCAATGACCCCGATCTCTAGGATCATACACCAAGTTGTTAAAACAATACTCCACAGGAGCTTTTTTTAAATTCATATATTAAGGGTTATAAAAACAACTCAAAATGAATTTTCAATGACCCCGTTGTCCTGGATAATGCACCAGGTTGCTAGAATAATACTCCACAGGAACTTTTTTTATATTCATATATTATGAGTTATAAAAGCAACTAAAAATGCATTTTCAATGACCCTTTTGTCCAGGATCACGCACCAGTTCGCTATAATAATAATCTACTGGAACTTTCTTTAAATTCGAACACTAATTCTTCAAAAGCAAATTATATTGCATTTTCAATGACCCCGTTGTCTAGGATCATGCACCAGGTTGCTAAAACAATACTTCACAGGAACTTTTTTTATATTCATATATTAAGAGTTATAAAAACAACTAAAAATGAATTTTCAATGACCCCGTTGTCCTGGATAATGCACAAGGTTGCTAAAGTAATAATCTACTGGAACTTTTTTTATATTCATATATAAGAGTTATAAAAACAACTAAAAATGCATTTTCAATGAACCCGTTGTCTAGGATCATACAGCTGGTTGCTAAAACAATACTCCACAGGAACTTTTTTTATATTCATATATTAAGGGTTATAAAAGCAACTAAAAATGCATTTTCAATGACCCTTTTGTCCAGGATCACGCACTAGGTGGCTAAAATAATAATCTACTGGAACTTTTTTTAAATTCGAACACTAATTCTTCAAAAGTAAATTCTATTGCATTTTCAATGACCCCGTTGTCTAGGATCATGCACCAGGTTGCTAAAAGAATACTCCACAGGAACTTTTTTTATATTCATATATTAAGGGTTATAAAAGCAACTAAAAATGCATTTTCAATGACCCTTTTGTCCAGAATCACGCACCAGGTCGCTAAAATAATAATCTACTGTAACTTTTTTTATATTCATATATTACTAGTTATAAAAACAACTAAAAATGCATTTTCAATGACCCCGTTGTCTAGGATCATGCACCAGGTTGCTAAAAGCATACTCCACAGGAACTTTTTTTAAATTCATATATTAAGAGTTATAAAAACAACTAACAATGCACTTTTAATGACCCTTTTGTCCTGGATCTTGCGCCAGGTGGCTAAAATAATAATCTACTGGTAATTTTTTTAAAATTCGAACACTAATTCTTCAAAAGCAAATTCTACTGCATTTTCAATGTCCCCGTTGTCTAGGATCATGCACCAGATTGCTAAAACAATACTCCACAGGAACTTTTTCTATATTCATATATTAAGGGTTATAAAAGCAACTAAAAATGCATTTTCAATGACCCTTTTGTCCAGCATCACGCACCACGTCGCTAAAATAATAATCTACTGGAACTTTTTTTATATTCATATATTACTAGTTATAAAAACAACTAAAAATGCATTTTCAATGACCCCGTTGTCGTGGATAATGCACCAGTTTGCTCAAATAATACTCCACAGGAACTTTTTTTATATTCATATATTAAGGGTTATAAAAACAACTAAAAATGCATTTTCAATGACCCTTTATTCAAGGATCATGCACCAGTTCGCTATAATAATAATCTACTGGAACTTTCTTTAAATTCGAACACTAATTCTTCAAAAGCAAATTCTATTGCATTTTCAATGACCCCGATCTCTAGGATCATACACCAAGTTGCTAAAACAATACTCCACAGGAGCTTTTTTTAAATTCATATATTAAGGGTTATAAAAACAACTAACAATGCATTTTTAATGACCCTTTTGTCCTGGATCATGCGCCAGGTGGCTAAAATAATAATCTACTGGTAATTTTTTTTAAATTCGAACACTAATTCTTCAAAAGCAAATTCTACTGCATTTTGAATGTCTCCGTTTTCTAGGATCATGCACCAGTTTGCTAAAACAATACTCCACAGGAACTTTTGTTATATGCATATATTAAGGGTTATAAAAGCAACTAAAAATGCATTTTCAATGACCCTTTTGTCCAGCATCACGCACCACGTCGCTACAATAATAATCTACTGTAACTTTTTTTATATTCATATATTACTAGTTATAAAAACAACAAAAATAAATTTTCAATGACCCCGTTGTCCTGGATAATGCACCAGTTTGCTCAAATAATACTCCACAGGAACTTTTTTTATATTCATATATTAAGGGTTATAAAAACAACTAAAAATGCATTTTCAATGACCCTTTATTCAAGGATCATGCACCAGTTCGCTATAATAATAATCTACTGGAACTTTCTTTAAATTCGAACACTAATTCTTCAAAAGCAAATTCTATTGCATTTTCAATGACCCCGATCTCTAGGATCATACACCAAGTTGTTAAAACAATACTCCACAGGAGCTTTTTTTAAATTCATATATTAAGGGTTATAAAAACAACTCAAAATGAATTTTCAATGACCCCGTTGTCCTGGATAATGCACCAGGTTGCTAGAAGAATACTCCACAGGAACTTTTTTTATATTCATATATTATGAGTTATAAAAGCAACTAAAAATGCATTTTCAATGACCCTTTTGTCAAAGATCATGCACCAGTTCGCTATAATAATAATCTACTGGAACTTTCTTTAAATTCGAACACTAATTCTTCAAAAGCAAATTCTATTGCATTTTCAATGACCCCGTTCTCTAGGATCATGCACCAGGTTGCTAAAACAATACTTCACAGGAACTTTTTTTATATTCATATATTAAGAGTTATAAAAACAACTCAAAATGAATTTTCAATGACCCCGTTGTCCTGGATAATGCACCAGGTTGCTAGAATAATACTCCACAGGAACTTTTTTTATATTCATATATTATGAGTTATAAAAACAACTAAAAATGCATTTTCAATGACCTCGTTGTCTAGGATCATGCACCAGGTTTGCTAAAACAATACTCCACAGGAACTTTTTTTATATTTATATATTAAGGGTTATAAAAGCAACTAAAAATGCATTTTCAATGACCCTTTTGTCCAGGATCACGCACTAGGTGGCTAAAATAATAATCTACTGGAACTTTTTTTAAATTCGAACACTAATTCTTCAAAAGCAAATTCTATTGCATTTTCAATGACCCCGTTGTCTAGGATCATGCACCAGGTTGCTAAAACAATACTCCACAGGAACTTTTTTTATATTCATATATTAAGGGTTATAAAAACAACTAAAAATGCATTTTCAATGACCCTTTTGTCCAGAATCACGCACCAGGTCGCTAAAATAATAATCTACTGTAACTTTTTTTATATTCATATATTACTAGTTATAAAAACAACTAAAAATGCATTTTCAATGACCCCGTTGTCTAGGATCATACACCAAGTTGCTAAAACAATACTCCACAGGAGCTTTTTTTAAATTCATATATTAAGGGTTATAAAAACAACTAACAATGCATTTTTAATGACCCTTTTGTCCTGGATCTTGCGCCAGGTGGCTAAAATAATAATCTACTGGTAATTTTTTTAAAAATTCGAACACTAATTCTTCAAAAGCAAATTCTACTGCATTTTCAATGTCCCCGTTGTCTAGGATCATGCACCAGGTTGCTAAAACAATACTCCACAGGAACTTTTTCTATATTCATATATTAAGGGTTATAAAAGCAACTAAAAATGCATTTTCAATGACCCTTTTGTCCAGCATCACGCACCACGTCGCTAAAATAATAATCTACTGGAACTTTTTTTATATTCATATATTACTAGTTATAAAAACAACTAAAAATGCATTTTCAATGACCCCGTTGTCCTGGATAATGCACCAGGTTGCTAGAATAATACTCCACAGGAACTTTATTTATATTCATATATTATGAGTTATAAAAACAACTAAAAATGCATTTTCAATGACCCTTTATTCAAGGATCATGCACCAGTTCGCTATAATAATAATCTACTGGAACTTTCTTTAAATTCGAACACTAATTCTTCAAAAGCAAATTCTATTGCATTTTCAATGACCCCGATCTCTAGGATCATACACCAAGTTGCTAAAACAATACTCCACAGGAGCTTTTTTTAAATTCATATATTAAGGGTTATAAAAACAACTAACAATGCATTTTTAATGACCCTTTTGTCCTGGATCATGCGCCAGGTGGCTAAAATAATAATCTACTGGTAATTTTTTTTAAATTCGAACACTAATTCTTCAAAAGCAAATTCTACTGCATTTTGAATGTCCCCGTTGTCTAGGATCATGCACCAGGTTGCTAAAACAATACTCCACAGGAACTTTTTTTATATTCATATATTAAGGGTTATAAAAGCAACTAAAAATGCATTTTCAATGACCCTTTTGTCCAGCATCACGCACCACGTCGCTACAATAATAATCTACTTTAACTTTTTTTATATTCATATATTACTAGTTATAAAAAAAACTAAAAATGCATTTTCAATGACCCCGTTGTCCTGGATAATTCACCAGTTTTCTCAAATAATACTCCACAGGAACTTTTTTTATATTCATATATTAAGAGTTATAAAAAACAACTAAAAATGCATTTTCAATGACCCTTTATTCAAGGATCATGCACCAGTTCGCTATAATAATAATCTACTGGAACTTTCTTTAAATTCGAACACTAATTCTTCAAAAGCAAATTCTATTGCATTTTCAATGACCCCGATCTCTAGGATCATACACCAAGTTGTTAAAACAATACTCCACAGGAGCTTTTTCTAAATTCATATATTAAGGGTTATAAAAACGACTAAAAATGAATTTTCAATGACCCCGTTGTCCTGGATAATGCACCAGGATGCTAGAATTATACTCCACAGGAACTTTATTTATATTCATATATTATGAGTTATAAAAACAACTAAAAATGCATTTTCAATGACCCTTTTGTCAAAGATCATGCACCAGTTCGCTATAATAATAATCTACTGGAACTTTCTTTAAATTCGAACACTAATTCTTCAAAAGCAAATTCTATTGCATTTTCAATGACCCCGTTGACTAGGATCATGCACCAGGTTGCTAAAACAATACTCCACAGGAACTTATTTTATATTCATATATTAAGAGTTATAAAAACAATTATAAATGAATTTTCAATGACCCCGTTGTCTTGGATAATGCACAAGGTTGCTAAAATAATAATCTACTGGAACTTTTTTTAAATTCATATATTAAGAGTTATAAAAACAACTAAAAATGCATTTTTAATGAACCCGTTGTCTAGGATCATACAGCTGGTTGCTAAAACAATACTGCACAGGAACTTTTTTATATTTATATATTAAGGGTTATAAAAGCAACTAAAAATGCATTTTCAATGACCCTTTTGTCCAGGATCACGCACTAGGTGGCAAAAATAATAATCTACAGGATTTTTTATAAATTCAAACATTAATTCTTCGAAAAGCAAATTCTATTGCATTTTCAATGACCGCGTAGTCTAAGATCATGCCCCAGGTTGCTAAAACAATACTCCACAGGAACTTTTTTTATATTCATGTATTAAGGGTTATAAAATAACTAAAAATGCATTTTCAATGACCCTTTTGTCCAGAATCACGCACCAGGTCGCTAAAATAATAATCTACTGTAACTTTTTTTATATTCATATATTACTAGTTATAAAAACAACTAAAAATGCATTTTCAATGACCCCGTTGTCTAGGATCATACACCAAGTTGCTAAAACAATACTCCACAGGAGCTTTTTTTAAATTCATATATTAAGGGTTATAAAAACAACTAACAATGCATTTTTAATGACCCTTTTGTCCTGGATCTTGCGCCAGGTGGCTAAAATAATAATCTACTGGTAATTTTTTTAAAATTCGAACACTAATTCTTCAAAAGCAAATTCTACTGCATTTTCAATGTCCCCGTTGTCTAGGATCATGCACCCGGTTGCTAAAACAATACTCCACAGGAACTTTTTCTATATTCATATATTAAGGGTTATAAAAGCAACTAAAAATGCATTTTCAATGACCCTTTTGTCCAGCATCACGCACCACGTCGCTACAATAATAATCTACTGGAACTTTTTTTATATTCATATATTACTAGTTATAAAAACAACTAAAAATGCATTTTCAATGACCCCGTTGTCGTGGATAATGCACCAGTTTGCTCAAATAATACTCCACAGGAACTTTTTTTATATTCATATATTAAGGGTTATAAAAAACAACTAAAAATGCATTTTCAATGACCCTTTATTCAAGGATCATGCACCAGCTCGCTATAATAATAATCTGCTGGAACTTTCTTTAAATTCGAACACTAATTCTTCAAAAGCAAATTCTATTGCATTTTCAATGACCCCGATCTCTAGGATCATACACCAAGTTGCTAAAACAATACTCCACAGGAGCTTTTTTTAAATTCATATATTAAGGGTTATAAAAACAACTAACAATGCATTTTTAATGACCCTTTTGTCCTGGATCATGCGCCAGGTGGCTAAAATAATAATCTACTGGTAATTTTTTTTAAATTCGAACACTAATTCTTCAAAAGCAAATTCTACTGCATTTTGAATGTCCCCGTTGTCTAGGCCCATGCACCAGGTTGCTAAAATAATACTCCACAGGAACTTTTTTTATATTCATATATTAAGGGTTATAAAAGCAACTAAAAATGCATTTTCAATGACCCTTTTGTCCAGCATCACGCACCACGTCGCTAAAATAATAATCTACTGTAACTTTTTTTATATTCATATATTACTAGTTATAAAAACAACTAAAAATGCATTTTCAATGACCCCGTTGTCCTGGATAATGCACCAGTTTGCTAAAAAAATACTCCACAGGAACTTTTTTTATATTCATATATTAAGAGTTATAAAAAACAACTAAAAATGCATTTTCAATGACCCTTTATTCAAGGATCATGCACCAGTTCGCTATAATAATAATCTACTGGAACTTTCTTTAAATTCGAACACTAATTCTTCAAAAGCAAATTCTATTGCATTTTCAATGACCCCGATCTCTAGGATCATACACCAAGTTGTTAAAACAATACTCCACAGGAGCTTTTTTTAAATTCATATATTAAGGGTTATAAAAACGACTAAAAATGAATTTTCAATGACCCCTTTGTCCTGGATAATGCACCAGGTTGCTAGAATTATACTCCACAGGAACTTTTTTTATATTCATATATTATGAGTTATAAAAACAACTAAAAATGAATTTTCAATGACCCTGTTGACTTGGATCATGCACCAGGTCGCTAAAATAATAATCAGCTGGAACTTTTTTTAAATTCGAACACTAATTCTTTCAAAAGCAAATTCCATTGCATTTTTGATGAACCCGTTGTCTAGGATAATGCACCAGGTTGCTAAAACAATACTACACAGAAACTTTTTATATTCATATATTAAGGATTATAAAAGCAACTAAAAATGCATTTTCAATGACCTCGTTGTCTAGGATCATACACCAGTCTGCTGAAACAATACTCCACAGGAACTTTTTTATATTCATATATTAAGGGTTATAAAAGCAACTAAAAATGCATTTTCAATGACCCCGTTGTCTAGGATCATACACCAAGTTGCTAAAACAATACTCCACAGGAGCTTTTTTTAAATTCATATATTAAGGGTTATAAAAACAACTAACAATGCATTTTTAATGACCCTTTTGTCCTGGATCATGCGCCAGGTTGCTAAAATAATAATCTACTGGTAATTTTTTTAAAATTCGAACACTAATTCTTCAAAAGCAAATTCTATTGCATTTTCAATGACCCCGATGTCTAGGATCATACACCAGGTTGTTAAAACAATACTCCACAGGAACTTTTTTATATTCATATATTAAGGATTATAAAAGCAACTAAAAATGCATTTTCAATGACCTCGTTGTCTAGGATCATACACCAGGTTGCTGAAACAATACTCCACAGGAACTTTTTTTATATTCATATATTAAGGGTTATAAAAAAAACAACTAGCAATGCATTTTTAATGACTCTTTCGTCCTGGATCATGCACCAGGTGGCTAAAATAATAATCTACTGGAAATTCTTTTAAATTCGAACACTAAGTCTTCAAAAGCAAATTCTATTGCATTTTCAATGACCCCGATGTCTAGGATCATACACCAGGTTGTTAAAACAATACTCCACAGGAACTTTTTTATATTCATATATTAAGGATTATAAAAGCAACTAAAAATGCATTTTCAATGACCTCGTTGTCTAGGATCATACACCAGGTTTCCAAAATAATAATCTACTGGAATTTTTTTTAATTCATATATTAGGGGTTATAAAAACAACTAAAAATGCATTTTCAATGACGCTTTTGTCCTGGATCATGCACCAGGTGGCTAAAATAATAATCTGCTGGAACTTTCTTTAAATTCGAACACTAATTCTTCAAAAGAACATTCTATTGCATTTTCAATGACCCCGTTGTCTAGTATCATGCTCCAGGTTGCTAAAACAATACTCCACAGGAACTTTTTTTATATTCATATATTAAGGGTTATAAAAGCAACTAAAAATGCATTTTCAATGACCCTTTTGTCCAGGATCACGCACTAGGTGGCTAAAATAATAATCTACTGGAACTTTTTTTATATTCATATATTACTAGTTATAAAAACAACTATAAATGCATTTTCAATGACCCCGTTGTCTAGGATCATACACCAAGTTGCTAAAACAATACTCCACAGGAGCTTTTTTTAAATTCATATATTAAGGGTTATAAAAACAACTAACAATGCATTTTTAATGACCCTTTTGTCCTGGATCATGCGCCAGGTGGCTAAAATAATAATCTACTGGTAATTTTTTTAAAATTCGAACACTAATTCTTCAAAAGCAAATTCTACTGCATGTTCAATGTCCCCGTTGTCTAGGATCATGCACCAGATTGCTAGAACAATACTTCACAGGAACTTTTTCTATATTCATATATTAAGGGTTATAAAAGCAACTAAAAATGCATTTTCAATGACCCTTTTGTCCAGCATCACGCACCACGACGCTAAAATAAAAAACAACAGTAACTTATTTTATAATCATAAATTACTAGTTATAAAAAAAACTAAAAAAACAATTTCAATGAAACCGTTTTCCTGGATAATGCACCAGTTTGCTCAAATAATACTCCACAGGAACTTTTTTTATATTCATATATTAAGGGTTATAAAAACAACTAAAAATGCATTTTCAATGACCCTTTATTCAAGGATCATGCACCAGTTCGCTATAATAATAATCTACTGGAACTTTCTTTAAATTCGAACACTAATTCTTCAAAAGCAAATTCTATTGCATTTTCAATGACCCCGATGTCTAGGATCATACACCAAGTTGCTAAAACAATACTCCACAGGAGCTTTTTTTAAATTCATATATTAAGGTTTATAAAAACAACTAACAATGCATTTTTAATGACCCTTTTGTCCTGGATCATGCGCCAGGTGGCTAAAATAATAATCTACTGGTAATTTTTTTTAAATTCGAACACTAGTTCTTCAAAAGCAAATTCTACTGCATTTTGAATGTCCCCGTTGTCTAGGATCATGCACCAGGTTGCTAAAACAATACTACACAGAAACTTCTTTTATATTTATATATTAAGGGTTATAAAAGCAACTAAAAATGCATCTTCAATGACCCCGTTGTCTAGGATCATACACCAGGTTGCTGAAACAATACTCCACAGGAACTTTTTTTATATTCATATATTAAGGGTTATAAAAAAAACAACTAGCAATGCATTTTTAATGACCCTTTTGTCCTGGATCATGCGCCAGGTGGCTAAAATAATAATCTACTGGTAATTTTTTTTAAATTCGAACACTAATTCTTCAAAAGCAAATTCTACTGCATTTTGAATGTCCCCGTTGTCTAGGATCATGCACCAGGTTGCTAAAACAATACTCCACAGGAACTTTTTTTATATTCATATATTAAGGGTTATAAAAGCAACTAAAAATGCATTTTCAATGACCCTTTTGTCCAGCATCACGCACCACGTCGCTACAATAATAATCTACTGTAACTTTTTTTATATTCATATATTACTAGTTATAAAAACAACTAAAAATGCATTTTCAATGACCCCGTTGTCCTGGATAATGCACCAGTTTGCTCAAATAATACTCCACAGGAACTTTTTTTATATTCATATATTAAGGGTTATAAAAACAACTAAAAATGCATTTTCAATGACCCTTTATTCAAGGATCATGCACCAGTTCGCTATAGTAATAATCTACTGGAACTTTCTTTAAATTCGAACACTTATTCTTCAAAAGCAAATTCTATTGCATTTTCAATGACCCCGATCTCTAGGATCATACACCAAGTTGCTAAAACAATACTCCACAGGAGCTTTTTTTAAATTCATATATTAAGGGTTATAAAAACGACTAAAAATGAATTTTCAATGACCCCGTTGTCCTGGATAATGCACAAGGTTGCTAGAACGATACTCCACAGGAACTTTTTTTATATTCATATATTATGAGTTATAAAAACAACTAAAAATGAATTTTCAATAACCCCGTTGTTTTGGATAATGCACCAGGTCGCTAAAATAATAATCAACTGGAACTTTTTTTAAATTCGAACACTAATTCTTTAAACAGCGAATTCCATTGCATTTTTGATGAACCCGTTGTCTAGGATAATGCACCAGGTTGCTAAAACAATACTACACAGAAACTTTTTTATATTCATATATTAAGGGTTATAAAAAAAACAACTAGCAATGCATTTTTAATGACTCTTTCGTCCTGGATAATGCACCAGGTCGCTAAAAAAATAATCAACTGGAAATTATTTAAATTCGTACAATAATTCTTTCAAAAGCAAATTCTATTGCATTTTCAATGACCCCGTTGTCTAGGATCATGCACCAATTTGCTAAAACAATACTCCACAGGAACTTTTTTTATATTCATATATTAAGGGTTATAAAAACAACTAAAAATGAATTTTCAATGACCTCGTTGTCTAGGATCATACACCAGTCTGCTGAAACAATACTCCACAGGAACTTTTTTTATATTTATATATTAAGGGTTATAAAAGCAACTAAAAATGCATTTTCAATGACCCTTTTGTCCAGGATCACGCACTAGGTGGCTAAAATAATAATCTACTGGAACTTTTTTTATATTCATATATTACTAGTTATAAAAACAACTAAAAATGCATTTTCAATGACCCCGGTGTCTAGGATCATACACCAAGTTGCTAAAACAATACTCCACAGGAGCTTTTTTAAATTCATATATTAAGGGTTATAAAAACAACTAACAATGCATTTTTAATGACCCTTTTGTCCTGGATCATGCGCCAGGTGGCTAAAATAATAATCTACTGGTAATTTTTTTAAAATTCGAACACTAATTCTTCAAAAGCAAATTCTATTGCATTTTCAATGACCCCGATGTCTAGGATCATACACCAGGTTGTTAAAACAATACTCCACAGGAACTTTTTTATATTCATATATTAAGGATTATAAAAGCAACTAAAAATGCATTTTCAATGACCTCGTTGTCTAGGATCATACACCAGGTTGCTGAAACAATACTCCACAGGAACTTTTTTTATATTCATATATTAAGGGTTATAAAAAAAACAACTAGCAATGCATTTTTAATGACTCTTTCGTCCTGGATCATGCACCAGGTGGCTAAAATAATAATCTACTGGAAATTCTTTTAAATTCGAACACTAAGTCTTCAAAAGCAAATTCTATTGCATTTTCAATGACCCCGATGTCTAGGATCATACACCAGGTTGTTAAAACAATACTCCACAGGAACTTTTTTATATTCATATATTAAGTATTATAAAAGCAACTAAAAATGCATTTTCAATGACCTCGTTGTCTAGGATCATACACCAGGTTTCCAAAATAATAATCTACTGGAATTTTTTTTAATTCATATATTAGGGGTTATAAAAACAACTAAAAATGCATTTTCAATGACGCTTTTGTCCTGGATCATGCACCAGGTGGCTAAAATAATAATCTTCTGGAACTTTCTTTAAATTCGAACACTAATTCTTCAAAAGAACATTCTATTGCATTTTTAATGACCCTGTTGTGCAGGATCATGCACCAGGTCGCTAAAACAATACTCCACAGGAACTTTTTTTATATTCATATATTAAGGGTTATAAAAATAACTAACAATGTATTTTCAATGACCCTTTTGTCCAGAATCACGCACCAGGTCGCTAAAATAATAATCTACTGTAACTTTTTTTATATTCATATATTACTAGATATTAAAACAACTAAAAATGCATTTTCAATGACCCCGTTGTCTAGGATCATACACCAAGTTGCTAAAACAATACTCCACAGGAGCTTTTTTAAATTCATATATTAAGGGTTATAAAAACAACTAACAATGCATTTTTAATGACCCTTTTGTCCTGGATCATGCGCCAGGTGGCTAAAATAATAATCTACTGGTAATTTTTTTAAAATTCGAACACTAATTCTTCAAAAGCAAATTCTACTGCATTTTCAATGTCCCCGTTGTCTAGGATCATGCACCAGGTTGCTAAAACAATACTCCACAGGAACTTTTTCTATATTCATATATTAAGGGTTATAAAAGCAACTAAAAATGCATTTTCAATGACCCTTTTGTCCAGCATCACGCACCACGTCGCTAAAATAATAATCTACTGTAACTTCTTTTATATTCATATATTAGTAGTTATAAAAACAAGTAAAAATGCCATTTCAATGACCCCGTTGTCCTGGATAATGCACCAGTTTGCTCAAATAATACTCCACAGGAACTTTTTTTATATTCATATATTAAGGGTTATAAAAACAACTAAAAATGCATTTTCAATGACCCTTTATTCAAGGATCATGCACCAGTTCGCTATAATAATAATCTACTGGAACTTTCTTTAAATTCGAACACTAATTCTTCAAAAGCAAATTCTATTGCATTTTCAATGACCCCGATGTCTAGGATCATACACCAAGTTGCTAAAACAATACTCCACAGGAGCTTTTTTTAAATTCATATATTAAGGGTTATAGAAACAACTAACAATGCATTTTTAATGACCCTTTTGTCCTGGATCATGCGCCAGGTGGCTAAAATAATAATCTACTGGTAATTTTTTTAAATTCGAACACTAGTTCTTCAAAAGCAAATTCTACTGCATTTTGAATGTCCCCGTTGTCTAGGATCATGCACCAGGTTGCTAAAACAATACTACACAGAAACTTCTTTTATATTTATATATTAAGGGTTATAAAAGCAACTAAAAATGCATCTTCAATGACCCCGTTGTCTAGGATCATACACCAGGTTGCTGAAACAATACTCCACAGGAACTTTTTTTATATTCATATATTAAGGGTTATAAAAAAAACAACTAGCAATGCATTTTTAATGACTCTTTTGTCCAGGATTATGCACCAGTTCGCTAAAATAATAATCTACTGGAACTTTCTTTAAATTCGAACACTAATTCTTCAAAAGCAAATTATATTGCATTTTCAATGACCCCGTTGTCTAGGATCATGCACCAGGTTGTTAAAACAATTCTCCACAAGAACTTTTTTTATATTCATATACTAAGGGTTATAAAAACAATTACCAATGCATGTTTAATGACCGTTTTGTCCTGGATCACGCACCAGGTCGCTAAAATAATAATCTACTGGAACTTTTTTTAAATTCGAACACTAATTCTTCAAAAGAAAATTCTATTGCATTTTCAATAACCCCGTTGTCTAGGATCATGCACCAGGATTCCAAAAATAATAATCTACTGGAACTTTTTTTAAATTCATATATTAAATGTTATAAAAACAACTAAAAATGCATTTTCAATGACCCTTTTGTCAAAGATCATGCACCAGTTCGCTAAAATAATAATCTACTGGAACTTTCTTTAAATTCGAACACTAATTCTTCAAAAGCAAATTCTATAGCATTTTCAATGACCCTTTTGTCCAGGATCACGCACCAGGTCGCTAAAATAATAATCTACTGGAACTTTTTTTAAACTCGAACACTAATTCTTCAAAAGAAAATTCTATTGCATTTTCAATGACCCCGTTGTCTAGGATTTTGCACCAGGTTGCTAAAACAATACTCCACAGGAACTTTTTTTATATTCATATATTAAAAGTTATAAAAACAACTAAAAATGCATTTTCAATGACCCTTTTGTCCAGGATCATGCACCAGGTGGCTAAAATAATAATCTACTGGAACTTTTTTAAATTCGAACACTAATTCTTCAAAAGAAAATTCTATTGCATTTTCAATAACCCCGTTGTCTAGGATCATGCACCAGGTTGCTAAAACAATACTCCACAGGAACTTTTTTTATATTCATATATTAAGAGTTATAAAAACAACTAACAATGCATTTTCAATGACCCTTTTGTCCAGGATCGCGCACCAGGTCGCTAAAATAATAATCTACTGGAACTTTTTTTAAACTCGAACACTAATTCTTCAAAAGAAAATTCTATTGCATTTTCAATAACCCCGTTGTCTAGGATCATGCACCAGGTTGCTAAAACAATACTCCACAGGAACTTTTTTTATATTCATATATTAAGAGTTATAAAAACAACTAAAAATGCATTTTCAATGACCCTTTTGTCCAGGATCGCGCACCAGGTCGCTAAAATAATAATCTACTGGAACTGTTTTTAAACTCGAACACTAATTCTTCAAAAGAAAATTCTATTGCATTTTCAATAACCCCGTTGTCTAGGATCATGCACCAGGTTTCCAAAAATAATAATCTACTGGAACTTTTTTTAAATTCATATATTAAATGTTATAAAAACAACTAAAAATGCATTTTCAATGACCCTTTTGTCCAGGATCGCGCACCAGGTCGCTAAAATAATAATCTACTGGAACTTTTTTTAAACTCGAACACTAATTCTTCAAAAGAAAATTCTATTGCATTTTCAATAACCCCGTTGTCTAGGATCATGCACCAGGTGGCTAAAATAATAATCTACTGGAACTTTTTTTAAATTCATATATTAAATGTTATAAAAACAACTAAAAATGCATTTTCAATGACCCTTTTGTCATGGATCATGCACCAGTTCGCTAAAATAATAATCTACTGGAACTTTCTTTAAATTCGAACACTAATTATTCAAAAGAAAATTCTATTGCATTTTCAATGACCCCGTTGTCTAGGATCATGCACCAGGTTGTTAAAACAATTCTCCACAGGAACTTTTTTTATATTCATATATTAAGGGTTATAAAAACAATTACCAATGCATGTTTAATGACCCTTTTGTCCTGGATCATGCACCAGGTGGCTAAAATAATAATCTACTGGAACTTTTTTTAAATTCGAACACTAATTCTTCAAAAGAACATTCTATTGCATTTTCCATGACCCCGTTGTCTAGGATCGCGCACCAGGTCGCTAAAATAATAATCTACTGGAACTTTTTTTAAACTCGAACACTAATTCTTCAAAAGAAAGTTCTATTGCATTTTCAATAACCCCGTTGTCTAGGACCATGCACCAGGTTTCCAAAAATAATAATCTACTGGAACTTTTTTTAAATTCATATATTAAATGTTATAAAAGCAACTAAAAATGCATTTTCAATGACCCATTTGTCAAAGATCATGCACCAGTTCGCTAAAATAATAATCTACTGGAACTTTCTTTAAATTCGAACACTAATTCTTCAAAAGAACATTCTATTGCATTTTCCATGACCCTTTTGTCTAGCATCACGCACCAGGTCGCTAAAATAATAATCTACTGGAACTTTTTTTAAATTCGAACACTAATTCTTCAAAAGAAAATTCTATTGCATTTTCAATAACCCCGTTGTCTAGGACCATGCACCAGGTTTCCAGAAATAATAATCTCCTGGAACTTTTTTTAAATTCATATATTAAATGTTATAAAAACAATTACCAATGCATTTTCAATAACCCCGTTGTCTAGGATCATGCACCAGTTCGCTAAAATAATAATCTACTGGAACTTTCTTTAAATTCGAACACTAATTATTCAAAAGAAAATTCTATTGCATTTTCAATGACCCCGTTGTCTAGGATCATGCACCAGGTTGTTAAAACAATTCTCCACAGGAACTTTTTTTATATTCATATATTAAGGGTTATAAAAACAATTACCAATGCATGTTTAATGACCCTTTTGTCCTGGATCATGCACCAGGTGGCTAAAATAATAATCTACTGGAACTTTCTTTAAATTCGAACACTAATTCTTCAAAAGAACATTCTATTGCATTTTCCATGACCCCGTTGTCTAGGATCGCGCACCAGGTCGCTAAAATAATAATCTACTGGAACTTTTTTTAAACTCGAACACTAATTCTTCAAAAGAAAATTCTATTGCATTTTCAATAACCCCGTTGTCTAGGATCATGCACCAGGTTTCCAAAAATAATAATCTACTGGAACTTTTTTTAAATTCATATATTAAATGTTATAAAAACAACTAAAAATGCATTTTCAATGACCCTTTTGTCAAAGATCATGCACCAGTTCGCTAAAATAATAATCTACTGGATATTTTTTAAATTCGAACACTAATTATTCAAAAGCAAATTCTATTGCATTTTCAATGACGCCGTTGTCTAGGACCATACACCAGGTTGTTAAAACAATTCTCCACAGGAACTTTTATTATATTCATATATTAAGGGTTATAAAAACAATTACCAATGCATGTTTAATGACCGTTTTGTCCTGGATCATGCACCAGGTGGCTAAAATAATAATCTACTGGAACTTTTTTAAATTCGAACACTAATTCTTCAAAAGAAAATTCTATTGCATTTTCAATAACCCCGTTGTCTAGGATCATGCACCAGGTTTCCAAAAATAATAATCTACTGGAACTTTTTTTAAATTCATATATTAAATGTTATAAAAACAACTAAAAATGCATTTTCAATGACCCTTTTGTCAAAGATCATGCACCAGTTCGCTAAAATAATAATCTACTGGAACTTTCTTTAAATTCGAACACTAATTCTTCAAAAGCAAATTCTATAGCATTTTGAATGACCCTTTTGTCCAGGATCATGCACCAGGTCGCTAAAATAATAATCTACTGGAACTTTTTTTAAACTCGAACACTTATTCTTCAAAAGAAAATTCTATTGCATTTTCAATGACCCCGTTGTCTAGGATTTTGCACCAGGTTGCTAAAACAATACTCCACAGGAACTTTTTTTATATTCATATATTAACAGTTATAAAAACAACAAAAATGCATTTTCAATTACCCTTTTGTCCAGGATCGCGCACCAGGTCGCTAAAATAATAATATACTGGAACTTTTTTTAAACTCGAACACTAATTCTTCAAAAGCAAATTCTATAGCATTTTGAATGACCCTTTTGTCCAGGATCATGCACCAGGTCGCTAAAATAATAATCTACTGGAACTTTATTTAAAATCGAACACTTATTCTTCGAAAGAAAATTCTATTGCATTTTCAATAAGCCCGTTGTCTAGGATTATGCACCAGGTTGCTAAAACAATACTCCACAGGAACTTTTTTTATATTCATATATTAAAAGTTATAAAAACAACTAAAAATGCATTTTCAATGACCCTTTTGTCCAGGATCGCGCACCAGGTCGCTAAAATAATAATCTACTGGAACTTTTTTTAAACTCGAACACTAATTCTTCAAAAGAAAATTCTATTGCATTTTCAATAACCCCGTTGTCTAGGATCATGCACCAGGTTGCTAAAACAATACTCCACAGGAACTTTTTTTATATTCATATATTAAGAGTTATAAAAACAACTAAAAATGCATTTTCAATGACCCTTTTGTCAAAGATCATGCACCAGTTCGCTAAAATAATAATCTACTGGAACTTTCTTTAAATTCGAACACTAATTCTTCAAAAGCAAATTCTATAGCATTTTGAATGACCCTTTTGTCCAGGATCACGCACCAGGTCGCTAAAATAATAATCTACTGGAACTTTTTTTAAACTCGAACACTTATTCTTCAAAAGAAAATTCTATTGCATTTTCAATGACCCCGTTGTCTAGGATTTTGCACCAGGTTGCTAAAACAATACTCCACAGGAACTTTTTTTATATTCATATATTAACAGTTATAAAAACAACTAAAAATGCATTTTCAATGACCCTTTTGTCCAGGATCGCGCACCAGGTCGCTAAAATAATAATCTACTGGAACTTTTTTTAAACTCGAACACTAATTCTTCAAAAGAAAATTCTATTGCATTTTCAATAACCCCGTTGTCTAGGGTCATGCACCAGGTTGCTAAAACAATACTCCACAGGAACTTTTTTATATTCATATATTAAGAGTTATAAAAACAACTAACAATGCAGTTTCAATGACCCTTTTGTCCAGGATCGCGCACCAGGTCGCTAAAATAATAATCTACTGGAACTTTTTTAAACTCGAACACTAATTCTTCAAAAGAAAATTCTATTGCATTTTCAATAACCCCGTTGTCTAGGGTCATGCACCAGGTTGCTAAAACAATACTCCACAGGAACTTTTTTATATTCATATATTAAGAGTTATAAAAACAACTAAAAATGCATTTTCAATGACCCTTTTGTCCAGGATCGCGCTCCAGGTCGCTAAAATAATAATATACTGGAACTTTTTTAAACTCGAACACTAATTCTTCAAAAGAAAATTCTATTGCATTTTCAATGACGCCGTTGTCTAGGACCATGCACCAGGTTGTTAAAACAATTCTCCACAGGAACTTTTTTTATATTCATATATTAAGGGTTATAAAAACAATTACCAATGCATGTTTAATGACCGTTTTGTCCTGGATCATGCACCAGGTGGCTAAAATAATAATCTACTGGAACTTTTTTAAATTCGAACACTAATTCTTCAAAAGAAAATTCTATTGCATTTTCAATAACCCCGTTGTCTAGGATCATGCACCAGGTTTCCAAAAATAATAATCTACTGGAACTTTTTTTAAATTCATATATTAAATGTTATAAAAACAACTAAAAATGCATTTTCAATGACCCTTTTGTCAAAGATCATGCACCAGTTCGCTAAAATAATAATCTACTGGAACTTTCTTTAAATTCGAACACTAATTCTTCAAAAGCAAATTCTATAGCATTTTGAATGACCCTTTTGTCCAGGATCACGCACCAGGTCGCTAAAATAATAATCTACTGGAACTTTTTTTAAACTCGAACACTTATTCTTCAAAAGAAAATTCTATTGCATTTTCAATGACCCCGTTGTCTAGGATTTTGCACCAGGTTGCTAAAACAATACTCCACAGGAACTTTTTTTATATTCATATATTAACAGTTATAAAAACAACTAAAAATGCATTTTCAATGACCCTTTTGTCCAGGATCGCGCACCAGGTCGCTAAAATAATAATCTACTGGAACTTTTTTTAAACTCGAACACTAATTCTTCAAAAGAAAATTCTATTGCATTTTCAATAACCCCGTTGTCTAGGGTCATGCACCAGGTTGCTAAAACAATACTCCACAGGAACTTTTTTTATATTCATATATTAAGAGTTATAAAAACAACTAAAAATGCATTTTCAATGACCCTTTTGTCCAGGATCGCGCACCAGGTCGCTAAAATAATAATCTACTGGAACTTTTTTTAAACTCGAACACTAATTCTTCAAAAGAAAATTCTATTGCATTTTCAATAACCCCGTTGTCTAGGATCATGCACCAGGTTTCCAAAAATAATAATCTACTGGAACTTTTTTTAAATTCATATATTAAATGTTATAAAAACAACTAAAAATGCATTTTCAATGACCCTTTTGTCAAAGATCATGCACCAGTTCGCTAAAATAATAATCTACTGGAACTTTTTTTAAACTCGAACACTAATTCTTCAAAAGAAAATTCTATAGAATTTTCAATGTCGCTTTTGTCCAGGATCGCGCACCGGGTCGCTAAAATAATAATCTTCTGGAACTTTTTTAAACTCGAACAATAATTCTTCAAAAGAAAATTCTATTGCATTTTCAATAACCCCGTTGTCTAGGATCATGCACCAGGTTTCCAAAAATAATAATCTACTGGAACATTTTTTAAATTCATATATTAAATGTTATAAAAACAACTAAAAATGCATTTTCAATGACCCTTTTGTCAAAGATCATGCACCAGTTCGCTAAAATAATAATCTACTGAAACTTTTTTTAAACTCGAACACTAATTCTTCAAAAGAAAATTCTATAGCATTTTCAATGACCCTTTTGTCCAGGATCGCGCACCAGGTCGCTAAAATAATAATCTACTGGAACTTTTTTAAACTCGAACACTAATTCTTCAAAAGAAAATTCTATTGCATTTTCAATAACCCCGTTGTCTAGGGTCATGCACCAGGTTGCTAAAACAATACTCCACAGGAACTTTTTTTATATTCATATATTAAGGGTTATAAAAACAATTACCAATGCATGTTTAATGACCGTTTTGTCCTGGATCACGCACCAGTTCGCTAAAATAATAATCTACTGGAACTTTCTTTAAATTCGAACACTAATTATTCAAAAGAACATTCTATTGCATTTTCCATGACCCCGTTGTCTAGGATCATGCACCAGGTCGCTAAAATAATAATCTACTGGAACTTTTTTTAAACTCGAACAATAATTCTTCAAAAGAAAATTCTATTGCATTTTCAATAACCCCGTTGTCTAGGATCATGCACCAGGTTTCCAAAAATAATAATCTACTGGAACTTTTTTTAAATTCATATATTAAATGTTATAAAAACAACTAAAAATGCATTTTCAATGACCCTTTTGTCAAAGATCATGCACCAGTTCGCTAAAATAATAATCTACTGGAACTTTCTTTAAATTCGAACACTAATTCTTCAAAAGAACATTCTATTGCATTTTCCATGACCCCGTTGTCTAGGATCATGCACCAGGTTGCTAAAACAATACTCCACAGGAACTTTTTTATATTCATATATTAGGGGTTATAAAAGCAACTAAAAATGCATTTTCAATGACCCCGTTGTCTAGGATCATGCACCAGGTTGTTAAAACAATACTCCACAGGAACTTTTTTTATATTCATATATTAAGGGTTATAAAAACAATCACCAATGCATGTTTAATCACCCTTTTGTCCTGGATCATGCACCAGGTGGCTAAAATAATAATCTACTAGAACTTTTTTTAAATTCATATATTAAGGGTTATAAAAGCAACTAAAAATGCATTTTCAATGACCCTTTTGTCATGGATCATGCACCAGTTCGCTAAAATAATATTCTACTGGAACTTTCTTTAAATTCGAACACTAATTCTTCAAAAGAAAATTCTATTGCATTTTCAATGACCCCGATGTCTGGGATCATACACCAGGTTTCCAAAAATAATAATCTACTTGAACTTTTTTTAAATTCATATATTAAGTGTTATAAAAACAACTAAAAATGCATTTTCAATGACCCTTTTGTCAAAGATCATGCACCAGTTCGCTAAAATAATAATCTACTGGAACTTTCTTTAAATTCGAACACTAATTATTCAAAAGAAAATTCTATTGCATTTTCAATGACCCCGTTTTCTAGGACCATGCACCAGGTTGTTATAACAATTCTCCACAGGAACTTTTATTATATTCATATATTAAGGGTTATAAAAACAATCACCAATGCATGTTTAATCACCCTTTTGTCCTGGATCATGCACCAGGTGGATAAAATAATAATCTACTAGAACTTTTTTAAATTCATATATTAAGGGTTATAAAAGCAACTAAAAATGCATTTTCAATGACCCTTTTGTCAAAGATCATGCACCAGTTCGCTAAAGTAATAATCTACTGGAACTTTCTTTAAATACGAAGACTAATTTAACCAAAAGAAAATTCTATTGCATTTTGAATGACCCCGTTGTATAGGATCATGCACCAGGTTGTTAAAACAATACTCCACAGGAACTTTTTTTATATTCATATATTAAGGGTTATAAAAACAATTACCAATGCATGTTTAATCACCCTTTTGTCCTGGATCATGCACCAGGTGGCTAAAATAATAATCTACTGGAACTTTTTTTAAATTCGAACACTAATTCTTCAAAAGAACATTCTATTACATTTTCCATGACCCCGTTGTCTAGGATCATGCACCAGGTTGCTAAAACAATACTCCACAGGAACTTTTTTATATTCATATATTAGGGGTTATAAAAGCAACTAAAAATGCATTTTCAATTACCCTTTTTTCAAAGATCATGCACCAGTTCGCTAAAATAATAATCTACTGGAACTTTCTTTAAATTCGAACACGAATTCTTCAAAAGCAAATTCTATACCATTTTCAATGACCCCGTTGTCTAGGATCATACACCAGGTTTCCAAAAATAATAATCTACTTGAACTTTTTTTAAATTCATATATTAAGTGTTATAAAAACAACTAAAAATGCATTTTCAATGACCCTTTTGTCAAAGATCATGCACCAGTTCGCTAAAATAATAATCTACTGGAACTTTCTTTAAATTCGAACACTAATTATTCAAATGAAAATTCTATTGCATTTTCAATGACCCCGATGTCTGGGATCATACACCAGGTTTCCAAAAATAATAATCTACTTTAACTTTTTTTAAATTCATATATTAAGTGTTATAAAAACAACTAAAAATGCATTTTCAATGACCCTTTTGTCAAAGATCATGCACCAGTTCGCTAAAATAATAATCTACTGTAACTTTCTTTAAATTCGAACACTAATTATTCAAATGAAAATTCTATTGCATTTTCAATGACCCCGTTGTCTAGGATCATGCACCAGGTTGATAAAACAATACTCAACAGGAACTTTTTTTATATTCATATATTAAGGGTTAGAAAAACAATTACCAATGCATGTTTAATCACCCTTTTGTCCTGGATCATGCACCAGGTGGCTAAAATAATAATCTACTGGAACTTTTTTTAAATTCGAACACTAATTCTTCAAAAGAACATTCTATTACATTTTCCATGACCCCGTTGTCTAGGATCATGCACCAGGTTGCTAAAACAATACTCCACAGGAACTTTTTTTATATTCATATATTAGGGGTTATAAAAGCAACTAAAAATGCATTTTCAATGACCCTTTTGTCAAAGATCATGCACCAGTTCGCTAAAATAATAATCTACTGGAACTTTCTTTAAATTCGAACACTAATTCTTCAAAAGCAAATTCTATAGCATTTTCAATGACCCCGTTGTCTAGGATCATGCACCAGGTGGCTAAAATAATAATCTACTGGAACTTTTTTTAAATTCGAACACTAATTCTTCAAAAGAACATTCTATTACATTTTCCATGACCCCGATGTCTGGGATCATACACCAGGTTGCTAAAACAATACTCCACTGGAACTTTTTTTATATTCATATATTAAGAGTTATAAAAACAACTAAAAATGCATTTTCAATGACCCTTTTGTCCAGGATCGCGCACCAGGTCGCTAAAATAATAATCTACTGGAACTGTTTTTAAACTCGAACACTAATTCTTCAAAAGAAAATTCTATTGCATTTTCAATAACCCCGTTGTCTAGGATCATGCACCAGGTTTCCAAAAATAATAATCTACTGGAACTTTGTTTAAATTCATATATTAAATGTTATAAAAACAACTAAAAATGCATTTTCAATGACCCTTTTGTCTAGCATCACGCACCAGGTCGCTAAAATAATAATCTACTGGAACTTTTTTAAAACTCGAACACTAATTCTTCAAATGAAAATTCTTTTGCATTTTCAATGACCCCGTTGTCTAGGATCATGCACCAGGTTGTTAAAACAATTCTCCACAGGAACTTTTTTTATATTCATATATTAAGGGTTATAAAAACAATTACCAATGCATGTTTAATGACCGTTTTGTCCTGGATCATGCACCAGGTGGCTAAAATAATAATCTACTGGAACTTTTTTTAAATTCGAACACTAATTCTTCAAAAGAACATTCTATTGCATTTTCCATGACCCTTTTGTCTAGCATCACGCAACAGGTCTCTAAAATAATAATCTACTGGAACTTTTTTAAAACTCGAACACTAATTCTTCAAATGAAAATTCTTTTGCATTTTCAATGACTTCGTTGTCTAGGATCATGCACCAGGTTGCTAAAAGATTACTCCACAGGAAGTTTTTTTATATTCATATATTAAGGGTTATAAAAACAATTACCAATGCATGTTTAATGACCGTTTTTTCCTGGATCATGCACCAGGTGGCTAAAATAATAATCTACTGGAACTTTTTTAAAACTCGAACACTAATTCTTCAAATGAAAATTCTATTGCATTTTCAATAACCCCGTTGTCTAGGATCATGCACCAGGTTTCCAAAAATAATAATCTACTGGAACTTTTTTTAAATTCATATATTAAATGTTATAAAAACAACTAAAAATGCATTTTCAATGACCCTTTTGTCAAAGATCATGCACCAGTTCGCTAAAATAATAATCTACTGGAACTTTCTTTAAATTCGAACACTAATTCTTCAAAAGCAAATTCTATAGCATTTTGAATGACCCTTTTGTCCAGGATCACGCACCAGGTCGCTAAAATAATAATCTACTGGAACTTTTTTTAAACTCGAACACTAATTCTTCAAAAGAAAATTCTATTGCATTTTCAATGACCCCGTTGTCTAGGATTTTGCACCAGGTTGCTAAAACAATACTCCACAGGAACTTTTTTTATATTCATGTATTAACAGTTATAAAAACAACAAAAATGCATTTTCAATTACCCTTTTGTCCAGGATCGCGCACCAGGTCGCTAAAATAATATTCTACTGGAACTTTTTTAAATTCGAACACTAATTCTTCAAAAGAAAATTCTATTGCATTTTCAATAACCCCGTTGTCTAGGATCATGCACCAGGTTGCTAAAACAATACTCCACAGGAACTTTTTTTATATTCATATATTAAGAGTTATAAAAACAACTAAAAATGCATTTTCAATGACCCTTTTGTCCAGGATCGCGCACCAGGTCGCTAAAATAATAATCTACTGGAACTTTTTTTAAACTCGAACACTAATTCTTCAAAAGAAAATTCTATTGCATTTTCAATAACCCCGTTGTCTAGGATCATGCACCAGGTTGCTAAAACAATACTCCACAGGAACTTTTTTTATATTCATATATTAAGAGTTATAAAAACAACTAAAAATGCATTTTCAATGACCCTTTTGTCCAGGATCGCGCACCAGGTCGCTAAAATAATAATCTACTGGAACTTTTTTAAAACTCGAACACTAATTCTTCAAATGAAAATTCTTTTGCATTTTCAATGACCCCGATGTCTGGGATCATACACCAGGTTTCCAAAAATAATAATCTACTGGAACTTTTTTTAAATTCATATATTAAGTGTTATAAAAACAACTAAAAATGCATTTTCAATGACCCTTTGGTCAAAGATCATGCAACAATTCGCTAAAATAATAATCTACTGGAACTTTCTTTAAATTCGAACACTAATTATTCAAAAGAAAATTCTATTGCATTTTCAATGACCCCGTTGTCTAGGATCATGCACCAGGTTGTTAAAACAATACTCCACAGGAACTTTTTTTATATTCATATATTAGGGGTTATAAAAGCAACTAAAAATGCATTTTCAATGACCCATTTGTCAAAGATCATGCACCAGTTCGCTAAAATAATAATCTACTGGAACTTTCTTTAAATTCGAACACTAATTCTTCAAAAGCAAATTCTATAGCATTTTCAATGACCCCGTTGTCTAGGATCATGCACCAGGTGGCTAAAATAATAATCTACTGGAACTTTTTTAAATTCGGACACTAATTCTTCAAAAGAACATTCTATTACATTTTCCATGACCCCGTTGTCTAGGATCATGCACCAGGTTGCTAAAACAATACTCCACAGGAACTTTTTTATATTCATATATTAAGGGTTATACAAACAATTACCAATGCATGTTTAATGACCCTTTTGTCCTGGATCATGCACCAGGTGGCTAAAATAATAATCTACTGGAACTTTTTTTAAATTCGAACACTAATTCTTCAAAAGAACATTCTATTGCATTTTCCATGACCCCGTTGTCTAGGATCATGCACCAGGTTGCTAAAACAATACTCCACAGGAACTTTTTTTATATTCATATATTAGGGGTTATAAAAACAACTAAAAATGCATTTTCAATGACCCTTTTGTCAAAGATCATGCAACAGTTCGCTAAAATAATAATCTACTGGAACTTTCTTTAAATTCGAACACTAATTATTCAAAAGAAAATTCTATTGCATTTTCAATGACCCCGTTGTCTAGGATCATGCACCAGGTTGTTAAAACAATTCTCCACAGGAACTTTTTTTATATTCATATATTAAGGGTTATAAAAACAATTACCAATGCATGTTTAATGACCCTTTTGTCCTGGATCATGCACCAGGTGGCTAAAATAATAATCTACTGGAACTTTCTTTAAATTCGAACACTAATTATTCAAAAGAACATTCTATTGCATTTTCCATGACCCCGTTGTCTAGGATCATGCACCAGGTTGCTGAAACAATACTCCACTGGAACTTTTTTTATATTCATATATTAAGAGTTATAAAAACAACTAAAAATGCATTTTCAATGACCCTTTTGTCCAGGATCGCGCACCAGGTCCCTAAAATAATAATCTACTTGAACTTTTTTTAAACTCGAACACTAATTCTTCAAAAGAAAATTCTATTGCATTTTCAATAACCCCGTTGTCTAGGATCATGCACCAGGTTTCCAAAAATAATAATCTACTGGAACTTTGTTTAAATTCATATATTAAATGTTATAAAAACAACTAAAAATGCATTTTCAATGACCCTTTTGTCAAAGATCATGCACCAATTCGCTAAAATAATAATCTACTGGAACTTTCTTTAAATTCGAACACTAATTCTTCAAAAGCAAATTTTATTGCATTTTCAATGACCCTTTTGTCCAGGATCACGCACCAGGTCGCTAAAATAATAATCTACTGGAACCTTTTTTAAACTCGAACACTAATTCTTCAAAAGAAAATTCTATTGCATTTTCAATGACCCCGCTGTCTAGGATCATGCACCAGGTTGCTAAAACAATACTCCACAGGAACTTTTTGTATATTCATATATTAAGGGTTATAAAAACAACTAAAAATAAATTTTCAATGACCCTTTTGTCATGGATCATGCACCAGTTCGCTAAAATAATATTCTACTGGAACTTTCTTTAAATTCGAACACTAATTCTTCAAAAGAAAATTCTATTGCATTTTCAATGACCCCGTTGTCTAGGATCATGCACCAGGTTGTTAAAACAATACTCCACAGGAACTTTTTTATATTCATATATTAAGAGTTATAAAAATAACTAAAAATGCATTTTCAATGACCCTTTTGTCAAAGATCATGCACCAGTTCGCTAAAATAATAATCTACTGGAACTTTCTTTAAATTCGAACACTAATTATTCAAAAGAAAATTCTATTGCATTCTCAACGACCCCGTTGTCTAGGATCATGCACAAGGTTGTTAAAACAATTCTCCACAGGAACTTTTTTTATATTCATATATTAGGGGTTATAAAAGCAACTAAAAATGCATTTTCAATGACCCTTTTGTCAAAGATCATGCACCAGTTCGCTAAAATAATAATCTACTGGAACTTTCTTTAAATTCGAACACTAATTCTTCAAAAGCAAATTCTATAGCATTTTGAATGACCCTTTTGTCCAGGATCATGCACCAGGTCGCTAAAATAATAATCTACTGGAACTTTTTTAAACTGGAACACTAATTCTTCCAAAGAAAATTCTATTGCATTTCAATAACCCCGTTGTCTAGGATCAGGCACCAGGTTTCCAAAAATAATAATCTACTGGAACGTTTTTTAAATTCATATATTAAATGTTATAAAAACAACTAAAAATGCATTTTCAATGACCCTTTTGTCAAAGATCATGCACCAGTTCGCTAAAATAATAATCTACTGGAACTTTCTTTAAATTCGAACACTAATTCTTCAAAAGCAAATTCTATAGCACTTTGAATGACCGTTTTGTCCTGGATCATGCTCCAGGTCGCTAAAATAATAATCTACTTGAACTTTTTTTAAACTCGAACACTAATTCTTCAAAAGAAAATTCTATTGCATTTTCAATGACCCCGTTGTCTAGGATCATGCACCAGGTTGCTAAAACAATACTCCACAGGAACTTTTTTTATATTCATATATTAAGAGTTATAAAAACAACTAAAAATGCATTTTCAATTACCCTTTTGTCCAGGATCACGCACCAGGTCGCTAAAATAATAATCTACTGGAACTTTTTTTAAACTCGAACACTAATTCTTCAAAAGAAAATTCTATTGCATTTTCAATAACCCCGTTGTCTAGGGTCATGCACCAGGTTGCTAAAACAATACTCCACAGGAACTTTTTTATATTCATATATTAAGAGTTATAAAAACAACTAAAAATGCATTTTCAATGACCCTTTTGTCCAGGATCGCGCACCAGGTCGCTAAAATAATAATCTACTGGAACTTTTTTAAATTCGAACACTAATTCTTCAAAAGAAAATTCTATTGCATTTTCAATAACCCCGTTGTCTAGGATCATGCACCAGGTTGCTAAAACAATACTCCACAGGAACTTTTTTATATTCATATATTAAGAGTTATAAAAACAACTAAAAATGCATTTTCAATGACCCTTTTGTCCAGGATCGCGCACCAGGTCGCTAAAATAATAATCTACTGGAACTTTTTTAAAACTCGAACACTAATTCTTCAAAAGAAAATTCTATTGCATTTTCAATAACCCCGTTGTCTAGGATCATGCACCAGGTTTCCAAAAATAATAATCTACTGGAACTTTTTTTAAATTCATATATTAAATGTTATAAAAACAACTAAAAATGCATTTTCAATGACCCTTTTGTCAAAGATCATGCACCAGTTCGCTAAAATAATAATCTACTGGAACTTTTTTAAACTCGAACACTAATTCTTCAAAAGAAAATTCTATTGCATTTTCAATGACCCTTTTGTCCAGGATCGCGCACCAGGTCGCTAAAATAATAATCTACTGGAACTTTATTTCAACACGAACAAAAAATCTTCACACGAAAATTCTAGTGCATTTTCAATAACCCCGTTGTCTAGGATCATGCACCAGGTTTCCAAAAATGATAATCTACTGGAACTTTTTTTCAATTCATATATTAAATGTTATAAAAACAACTAAAAATGCATTTTCAATGACCCTTTTGTCAAAGATCATGCACCAGTTCGCTAAAATAATAATCTACTGGAACTTTCTTTAAATTCTAACACTAATTATTCAAAAGAAAATTCTATTGCATTTTCAATGACCCCGTTGTCTAGGATCATGCACCAGGTTGTTAAAACAATTCTCCACAGGAACTTTTTTTATATTCATATATTAAGGGTTATAAAAACAATTACCAATGCATGTTTAATGACCCTTTTGTCCTCGATTATGCACCAGGTGGCTAAAATAATAATCTACTGGAACTTTTTTTAAATTCGAACACTAATTCTTCAAAAGAACATTCTATTGCATTTTCCATGACCCCGTTGTCTAGGATCATGCACCAGGTTGCTAAAACAACACTCCACAGGAACTTTTTTTATATTCATATATTAGGGGTTATAAAAGCAACTAAAAATGCATTTTCAATGACCCTTTTGTCATGGATCATGCACCAGTTCGCTAAAATAATATTCTACTGGAACTTTTTTAAATTCGAACACTAATTCTTCAAAAGAAAATTCTATTGCATTTTCAATGACCCCGATGTCTGGGATCATACACCAGGTTTCCAAAAATAATAATCTACTTGAACTTTTTTTAAATTCATATATTAAGTGTTATAAAAACAACTAAAAATGCATTTTCAATGACCCTTTTGTCAAAGATCATGCACCAGTTCGCTAAAATAATAATCTACTGGAACTTTCTTTAATTTCGAACACTAATTATTCAAAAGAAAATTCTATTGCATTTTCAATGACCCCGTTGTCTAGGATCATGCACCAGGTTGTTAAAACAATACTCCACAGGAACTTTTTTTATATTCATATATTAAGGGTTATAAAAACAATCACCAATGCATGTTTAATCACCCTTTTGTCCTGGATCATGCACCAGGTGGCTAAAATAATAATCTACTAGAACTTTTTTTAAATTCATATATTAAGGGTTATAAAAGCAACTAAAAATGCATTTTCAATGACCCTTTTGTCATGGATCATGCACCAGTTCGCTAAAATAATATTCTACTGGAACTTTCTTTAAATTCGAACACTAATTATTCAAAAGAAAATTCTATTGCATTTTCAATGACCCCGTTGTCTAGGATCATGCACCAGGTTGTTAAAACAATTCTCCACAGGAACTTTTTTTATATTCATATATTAAGGGTTATAAAAACAATTACCAATGCATGTTTAATGACCCTTTTGTCCTCGATTATGCACCAGGTGGCTAAAATAATAATCTACTGGAACTTTTTTTAAATTCGAACACTAATTCTTCAAAAGAACATTCTATTGCATTTTCCATGACCCCGTTGTCTAGGATCATGCACCAGGTTGCTAAAACAACACTCCACAGGAACTTTTTTATATTCATATATTAGGGGTTATAAAAGCAACTAAAAATGCATTTTCAATGACCCTTTTGTCATGGATCATGCACCAGGTCCCTAAAATAATAATCTATTTGAACTTTTTTTAAACTCGAACACTAATTCTTCAAAAGAAAATTCTATTGCATTTTCAATAACCCCGTTGTCTAGGATCATGCACCAGGTTTCCAAAAATAATAATCTACTGGAACTTTTTTTAAATTCATATATTAAATGTTATAAAAACAACTAAAAATGCATTTTCAATGACCCTTTGTCAAAGATCATGCACTAGTTCGCTAAAATAATAATCTACTGGACCTTTCTTTAAATTCGAACACTAATTATTCAAAAGAAAATTCTATTGCATTTTCAATGACCCCGTTTTCTAGGACCATGCACCAGGTTGTTATAACAATTCTCCACAGGAACTTTTATTATATTCATATATTAAGGGTTATAAAAACAATTACCAATGCATGTTTAATCACCCTTTTGTCCTGGATCATGCACCAGGTTGATAAAAAAATAATCTACTGGAACTTTTTTAAATTCGAACACTAATTCTTCAAAAGAACATTCTATTACATTTTCCATGACCCCGTTGTCTAGGATCATGCACCAGGTTGCTAAAACAATACTCCACAGGAACTTTTTTTATATTCATATATTAGGGGTTATAAAAGCAACTAAAAATGCATTTTCAATGACCCTTTTGTCAAAGATCATGCACCAGTTCGCTAAAATAATAATCTACTGGAACTTTCTTTAAATTCGAACACTAATTCTTCAAAAGCAAATTCTATAGCATTTTCAATGACCCCGTTGTCTAGGATCATGCACCAGGTGGCTAAAATAATAATCTACTGGAACTTTTTTTAAATTCGAACACTAATTCTTCAAAAGAACATTCGATTGCATTTTCCATGACCCCGTTGTCTAGGATCATGCACCAGGTTGCTAAAACAATACTCCACAGGAACTTTTTTTATATTCATATATTAAGGGTTATAAAAACAATTACCAATGCATGTTTAATGACCGTTTTGTCCTGGATCACGCACCAGGTCGCTAAAATAATAATCTACTGGAACTTTTTTAAAACTCGAACACTAATTCTTCAAAAGAAAATTCTATTGCATTTTCAATGACCCCGTTGTCTAGGATCATGCACCAGGTTGCTGAAACAATACTCCACTGGAACTTTTTTTATATTCATATATTAAGAGTTATAAAAACAACTAAAAATGCATTTTCAATGACCCTTTTGTCCAGGATCGCGCACCAGGTCGCTAAAATAATAATCTACTGGAACTTTTTTAAAACTCGAACACTAATTCTTCAAAAGAAAATTCTATTGCATTTTCAATAACCCCGTTGTCTAGGATCATGCACCAGGTTTCCAAAAATAATAATCTACTGGAACTTTTTTTAAATTCATATATTAAATGTTATAAAAACAACTAAAAATGCATTTTCAATGACCCTTTTGTCAAAGATCATGCACCAGTTCGCTAAAATAATAATCTACTGGAACTTTTTTTAAACTCGAACACTAATTCTTCAAAAGAAAATTCTATTGCATTTTCAATGACCCCGTTGTCTAGGATCATGCACCAGGTTTCCAAAAATAATAATCTACTGGAACTTTTTTTAAATTCATATATTAAATGTTATAAAAACAACTAAAAATGCATTTTCAATGACCCTTTTGTCAAAGATCATGCACCAGTTCGCTAAAATAATAATCTACTGTAACTTTCTTTAAATTCGAACACTAATTATTCAAATGAAAATTCTATTGCATTTTCAATGACCCCGTTGTCTAGGATCATGCACCAGGTTGTTAAAACAATTCTCCACAGGAACTTTTTTTATATTCATATATTAAGGGTTATAAAAACAATTACCAATGCATGTTTAATGACGCTTTTGTCCTCGATTATGCACCAGGTGGCTAAAATAATAATCTACTGGAACTTTTTTTAAATTCGAACACTAATTCTTCAAAAGAACATTCTATTGCATTTTCCATGACCCCGTTGTCTAGGATCATGCACCAGGTTGCTAAAACAACACTCCACAGGAACTTTTTTTATATTCATATATTAGGGGTTATAAAAGCAACTAAAAATGCATTTTCAATGACCCTTTTGTCATGGATCATGCACCAGTTCCCTAAAATAATATTCTACTGGAACTTTCTTTAAATTCGAACACTAATTCTTCAAAAGAAAATTCTATTGCATTTTCAATGACCCCGATGTCTGGGATCATACACCAGGTTTCCAAAAATAATAATCTACTTGAACTTTTTTTAAATTAATATATTAAGTGTTATAAAAACAACTAAAAATGCATTTTCAATGACCCTTTTGTCAAAGATCATGCACCAGTTCGCTAAAATAATAATCTACTGGAACTTTCTTTAAATTCGAACACTAATTATTCAAAAGAAAATTCTATTGCATTTTCAATGACCCCGTTGTCTAGGATCATGCACCAGGTTGCTAAAACAATACTCCACAGGAACTTTTTTTATATTCATATATTAAGGGTTATAAAAGCAATTACCAATGCATGTTTAATGACCGTTTTGTCCTGGATCATGCACCAGGTTTCCAAAAATAATAATCTACTGGAACTTTTTTTAAATTCATATATTAAATGTTATAAAAACAACTAAAAATGCATTTTCAATGACCCTTTTGTCAAAGATCATGCACCAGTTCGCTAAAATAATAATCTACTGGAACTTTTTTTAAATTCGAACACTAATTCTTCAAAAGAAAATTCTATTGCATTTTCAATGACCCCGATGTCTGGGATCATACACCAGGTTTCCAAAAATAATAATCTACTGGAACTTTTTTTAAATTCATATATTAAGTGTTATAAAAACAACTAAAAATGCATTTTCAATGACCCTTTGGTCAAAGATCATGCAACAATTCGCTAAAATAATAATCTACTGGAACTTTCTTTAAATTCGAACACTAATTATTCAAAAGAAAATTCTATTGCATTTTCAATGACCCCGTTGTCTAGGATCATGCACCAGGTTGTTAAAACAATACTCCACAGGAACTTTTTTTATATTCATATATTAAGGGTTATAAAAACAATTACCAATGCATGTTTAATCACCCTTTTGTCCTGGATCATGCACCAGGTGGCTAAAATAATAATCTACTGGAACTTTTTTTAAATTCGAACACTAATTCTTCAAAAGAACATTCTATTACATTTTCCATGACCCCGTTGTCTAGGATCATGCACCAGGTTGCTAAAACAATACTCCACAGGAACTTTTTTTATATTCATATATTAGGGGTTATAAAAGCAACTAAAAATGCATTTTCAATGACCCATTTGTCAAAGATCATGCACCAGTTCGCTAAAATAATAATCTACTGGAACTTTCTTTAAATTCGAACACTAATTATTCAAAAGAAAATTCTATTGCATTTTCAATGACCCCGTTGTCTAGGATCATGCACCAGGTTGTTAAAACAATTCTCCACAGGAACTTTTTTTATATTCATATATTAAGGGTTATAAAAACAATTACCAATGCATGTTTAATGACCGTTTTGTCCTGGATCACGCACCAGGTCGCTAAAATAATAATCTACTGGAACTTTTTTAAAACTCGAACACTAATTCTTCAAATGAAAATTCTTTTGCATTTTCAATGACCCCGTTGTCTAGGATCATGCACCAGGTTGTTAAAACAATTCTCCACAGGAACTTTTTTTATATTCATATATTAAGGGTTATAAAAACAATTACCAATGCATGTTTAATGACCCGTTTTGTCCTGGATCATGCACCAGGTGGCTAAAATAATAATCTACTGGAACTTTTTTTAAATTCGAACACTAATTCTTCAAAAGAACATTCTATTGCATTTTCCATGACCCTTTTGTCTAGCATCACGCAACAGGTCTCTAAAATAATAATCTACTGGAACTTTTTATAAAACTCGAACACTAATTCTTCAAATGAAAATTCTTTTGCATTTTCAATGACCCCGTTGTCTAGGATCATGCACCAGGTTTCCAAAAATAATAATCTACTGGAACTTTTTTTAAATTCATATATTAAATGTTATAAAAACAACTAAAAATGCATTTTCAATGACCCTTTTGTCAAAGATCATGCACCAGTTCGCTAAAATAATAATCTACTGGAACTTTCTTTAAATTCGAACACTAATTATTCAAATGAAAATTCTTTTGCATTTTCAATGACCCCGTTGTCTAGGATCATGCACCAGGTTGTTAAAACAATTCTCCACAGGAACTTTTTTTATATTCATATATTAAGGGTTATACAAACAATTACCAATGCATGTTTAAT